>JALIRH010000002.1:11993262-12593262 GCA_023055505.1 Callipepla californica brunnescens
GCTGGCTAAGATTTATTTTAACTGAGTATGACTCAGATAAGTAGATAGCTGTGGGACCAAGAATGCTGTGGTGTTAAACAGGGCTGAGTATCTACTAAAATATTTTCAGATTGCAATTAATATACTGGGGAATGTTAAATCGTGCTAGTATCCACTAACAGTGCTGGAGGGGAAGCTTGTGATTGCCTCCAAATGCTGATAAGACACAAAAACATAGTAATAATAAAAAGATTGAAGTCAGATGGGGATCTGGGAATCTGGGGAAAAAAAAAGACTGTCAGTAATACAACAAGCTGCACTTCTAAGGGGGAGCAAGGGGAATCCTCTTTTAAATGGAATTCAAACAAACATTAGGGAGTAGGGTGCTGGGAACATCCTGCTATGAGGTGGGAGACCTTGTGTCAGTTTGTTAATTTGTTTCTTCATTCAAGCATGCTTTGCTTGCTCCCTTGTACATTCAGATATCTCACTTCTAGACCTAGCAAAAAATTCAATATTAATTAAAAAAAAAAAAAGTGAATGCTTGCACTTAGCACTCACATAACTGTAACTCTGCAATTGTTGGATTGACGTGCAAAGATACTGACACTGTGTTTTAAGATTTCTAAAACAAACACTTGAAATCTGTCTGCTTTCATGGTCTCTGTGCATTGTAATGTACCTTCAGCTTGTGACACAGTGTCTGATCAACAGCAGCCCCATTCTGTGTGCTCATAGCATTGATTTTATCCTCCTTTTTGTGTGAACACCTCAAAGGACCAATGGTGAGGGAAGGGGCTTTAAATAGTATGGAGGATGGAGTGGAGGGTCATGGGGAGATTTCAGAGGGATTAGGTTTCATTTTGGGGATCTACTGTGCGAACAAGCACACACTTCTGCACTTTTTATGGGGAAGATGTGGGCAACTGAATCTGAAGCTTTGCTGCCAGTGGGTGACCCACTCCTGGATTCAGCTGTGCATCTTTCAAAAGTCCTTTCCCTTGACATAACACTGCAGTGAACCGCAGGCTGCAGGGGGCTCAAAGCCAACCAGAGAAGATGACCTCCAGAGAGCTCAGTGGTTCAGTGTGAGCAAGCTGCACACAGTGCTGAGCATACACAAAGATCTCTTCAAGATTTATGACTTGGCCAAATCCAGCTGGAATTTGGTAGGGATGGATGAACGTATTCACTTTAAAAAGGCTATTCTTCCTCGATCCCCCAAATCCAATCCGTTGCTTCAAAGGTATATAAGCCTGTGATTTGATTTTGTATTGATGCATAGCATCAATACAGCGAAGTATTCACCCTTTGCTTTATCCTGAAATAACAGTTGGCATATTTGGACTTAAGTTAAAAATGGTTGTAAAAATGATGTTAAAACTCCACGCTGTTTCCAGCGCAACAATGGCCAGTGTAAAGAAAGCAAGCAAAATGGACACTCTGTCAGAGAAATAGACAGCACAAATCAAGATCTTAGAATGGGAAATGTTGTTTAACTCTCTAATGAAATAAAGAAGCCCTCCAAAGGACCTTCCCTTGTCCAGCTACAGCTGCAGTGTTTGCAGTATCCCTGTGACAAACTCCTCCGTCCCCCAACCTCCAGTGCAGCGACAGCAAGATCTAGATTTCATGTGTGCTAAGTACTGACAGCTTCTGTTTTATATCCTATCGAGTAGGAAGCTTCAGAAACAATTTAAAAATCACTTTGAATTTATAATACAGAAATTTGTTTCTGCAATAGTATCCTACAAGTCTGTGAAAAAATTGAAAAGCTCCGACTTTCTTATCTGGATGCACATATTAATAACTACATGCGCTCTAGCGAAGCTGGCCTGAGTTTGGAAGTGGTTCAGGACACCGGACTGGGAGTTAGGGCTCTCCAGATTTGTAGTCAAAATTCTTAAATGCAGATAAAAGCACTCCAGCTAGCAAATTGCGGTGAAGGACTTTGAAAGTGAAGAAAACAACCCTATCCATTACTGAATAGGGTTATTAAATGATTAGAAAGGGCTCAGCACCACCTTGTTATCTGCACATGACCTCTCCTGAGGCATCCGTGGCCAAAAAAGAAAAAACACCAGAGATTAGGCAAGAGCATCAGTCCGCTGCGTTTGAAAGCAGATCTTCGGGACAGGGACGCTTTCCATAGAGTCATTTCAGGCAAAGGTCACATGTGCGCATATAAAATCAATCCTGAAAGCAGCGCCTTTGTCCCCAAGCTCTGTCCCAATGGAGCCATTGTCCTGCGGGGCAGCCGGCACCCTGACTCCAGCTCCCAGCCCAAGGCGGCCGGGCAGCTCCCAGCAGCCGGCCCAGGGCCAGGGCAGCCGCTGCAGGGGCCGGGGCGAAGCGAAGTTTCCACGTCAAACCTCAGCCATGGAGAAAAAAGACCCGCTGGTACGGTAGGCACATCCTCCCTCCCCTTCTGCCCCGTGTTTTTCTGGCTTGTGGAAGCAGGCTGAAGTAAATATAATTACAAGCAAAGTCAGGCTGCGAAGCGACATGAGTGTATTTCTGCCAAGTGCAGCTCGGATCGGGACTTGGCAAGCTGAAGGTCCTGTCGATGTGCATTTAGGGGTGATGACGGACGTCCTCTGGTTTGTAATTAAAGGAGAATGCATTATTTAATGCGCAGAGCAGTAAGCAGGATTAAAATATCATAGTAGATCTCTTACAGCTCGTTTTCCTTTCCGCAGATATCCCTCTCTCCTAACCTTTTTAATATAGCTGTCCTTCATATCTTGTTACCTTTTAGCAGTGTTAAAATTGGCATCCAGCACAGACACAAGCAAGGAGATGTCTGTTTTGTTTGTACTGACCTCCTGTGAGATTAATGTTATATTAACAAGTGATTATGAGTTTAGCTCCACATCACCTGGCAATTGATTTGTATTAAAATCTTCACTGTCTGGAGATTCACTGGAAAAGTGTTGGGTGCAAAGGCAATCTGTTTTAAATAAGGTTCCCATTCCTCTACCTAATCCCAGTTTTTTTTTGTTTTTTTTTTTTTAAGAAATGCATGAATGTCTTTAATCATTGCAGCATTACCATGTTTGCGTTTGTTTCTCCTAAATCCCCATGCCACAGATGCAAAGTGCTGATCAGAGGTGTAAGTTGATAAGGAGTTAACAAATCAGTGCATGCCTTGTTCTGTATGGTTGGAATTGTAATGCTTTTTATTAGTTTGATTCTGAAGTAATAATCATTGGATCCCTCTTCTGAGTGTCCTTGGCTTCCTATTTGCTTAGATTTAATTGTGATTTCCTCTAATTATTTCTATGCCTGCAAGCTTCCTTTCAGCACCTGTCAGCACTGCGTGTGCTGGGTAGGGAGAGGTAGTGGGGGGCAGCTGGGGCTCTGTATCCCTAAAGTAAAACAAAAGAGGCTGACTTTGCTTTGGGCTGCCCACGAGTGACCTGACAAACTGTTTAGGGATTGTTATGGGCATTTTCAGATTAAGAAGGAGCTTCTTTTGAAGTGCAAGGCTGTAGAAATGCCCGCTCCTAGCAGGCTGGCTTGCATAGCATGTTAGGAAAACAAGACTACTCCATTTAGCATGCTACAGAATCTTGCCTTATGTTTGAGAATATAACACAATGCTTAAACTATGAGTTTAAAGTCATTGGTTCCTAGTTACTTGTAAAGGATTCTAGCTGAGTTTGAATGTCAGATAAAGAAAGGTAGGTTAGCATCATTCTTGAATGCTGTAGCTGCTACTAGCAACGCTCACGTAGCAGCCTTTGCCCAGGGGTGCTACCTGCAATCCTTTCCACATAGAACTGAAGTGGAGGTGTTGACTAGTTCTGAGGGATCAGTGACATGAGGTGGCATGAGATGGCTGCTGGCAGTGCTGGGGCTAGCATCTCCTTGTCTGAATTTCCATTTTGAGTGCTCCTTTATGGTGCTTCACCAGATTAACAGTCACTTACAATGAAGGAGCAATGCAGTCACTATTGACTTACCAGTAATGTGAGTTCATTTTGTGTGCTTGTGAAGATGGAGGCATACTTGGCCCCCACTGCAGCTCACTGGGTGTGGGGGTTCAATGCTCCCAGAGCAGCACCAGCCCATCTGGGGTGCACCCTCCCTAGAGATCAGCACCCTGTGAAATGGTGGCTATGTTCATGGGATGTCAGATCTCACAGGCTTTCATTGTCTCAAAATCCATGAAACTGTGTGCGCTTACTTTGAGTAATGGATGACAGGGTCACTGTCACTTCAGTACACAAAAAAATATAAATACATAAATAATAAAACGTGGGCCCCATTGGCAGTGGAGAATGAGTTTGCTGTTATGTACTGCTGGAATTCCAATAGGAAGATCTGTAGTCAATGATCTTTTGTCCTAGCAGCCTTCATATTTCAAGGCATTGAATTTTCTTCCAGAAGTGAAGAAATGCTTACAAGTTTCAGTTGCTGAATATGCTGGAATAATTCAGTTTGGTACCTGAATACTCAGATGAAAGACCAAAAATATAGCAAGTAAGATCAGCTCCTGCGTCCTGGTTTTGTTGGAGCCAAATACAGCTGTTCTCCTATTGCAGATGGATCTTCCTCAGTTATGCAACTGGAGAGAAACTGTGTCTCCAATTGCCTCCTTAATACAATTCCTGTCCAGTCACTCTCTTTCCACTTCTGTAGGAAACTTTATGCCTTCCTTCCACTCTTTCTATTGTGAAGTACTTCAGAAATCTGCAGGATTTCTCCCTTGTTTACCTAATTTCATACTATTGTGTGAAGATTTTTTAAGAGGAAGCTGTGGTGGGTTGGCTTGGCTGGCTGCCCAGGACCAACCAGGCTGCTGTATCTCTCTGCTTCCTCAAGAGAACGGGGGAAGAAAATAGGATGGAAAAGCCTGAGGGTTGAGGTAAGGACAGTGTGGATGAAACGTGCTCCAGTGAGGGTTTCTTCCATGAACTGCAGGGGAGCCTCTGCTCCAATGCCTGGAACACCCCCATTCCTTCCTCCTTCACTGACTTTGGTGTCTGCAGGGCTTTTTCTCTCACATTTTTATCCCTCCTCACTGCCTGTGCAGAATTTGTTGCCTGTTCTGAGATCTGTTTTCCCCAAGGTGCCACCAGCTTGTTGCCCTGTGATGTCCTCTAATCTTGTTTCCATATATTTTATTTTTTGCTTTTTTTTTTTTATGATTTTAACCTTCTCATTTTGGAGGCCATCTCTGGTTTTTGCTATCATTCAACTCTTTGCTGGCCTTTTCTTTTTAATTACATATACATATTTAGAAGGGCGCTTGTTCTTTAATGTACTCCCATGTCATCTGGTAGAAACCTGCACATTGCCAGCAGAACATGGCCAGAGCTATTCCTGCCATTTTTCTGCCCTCCCACTTGTAGTGGCTACATCCCAACTCCATTACAGCATTTTCCTGTTTTATTCTTTGTGTCTGTTTATTTCTTGCTGCTCGTTCCTAAACACTACCTTCACCTGAGGCCCTTCCTCTCATCTCTCTAGAGCTCAAAACTCAGGGTATGTAAACTATCCTGGATGAAAACACTTTGTCCATGCAGGTTTTTTTGACCTAATGCCAATTTCTGGCTTTGTATTGGCACCTGTCAAAATCAGACAGATGTAGGACAAGGCCAGGGCGTGCTTCCTACCCTGCTGGTCTGTGCTGCTTGCACTTTGGGCAGACCTAGCCCACAAAGAGGTTGTTTACACACAAGTTCACCCACCCGCTCATTCTTTTGCCAATCGCTCCAGGTTTTTCAGAGAGCCCAGTGCAAGCCTGGGCCAGGATCTGAAAGCTTGCCACAGTAATTTGCATGCAGCATAACAAAGCAGAGGGGAGGATTATGGCCTATGGACACCCCATCCCAGTCCTGTGTATTCAGTGACTTGATTTCCAACAGTTCATCTGTGCCGGGATTGCTCTAAACTGCCCTATTAAAGTGCGAGACCTCAAGGCAAGACAAGGTTTTGGTGCAGCATCAGCACTCCTGACAAAGAGCAGTGAAAAAGGCACAGAGGATAATTTTAAAGTGGAATTTAATATCTGCAGAACACCTGCTTAGTGCTGTATATTTCTCCCTGGGAAAAACCTTCTCAGTTGTACTGGTTACATGTGTGTGATGAATGTGACACTGATGAATAAGATATCTTGAAAATGTTTTCTGGCATGAAGAAGGAGTCCTTATGAAACAATGTGCTGTAAATAACTCAGCTTGCATCATCTGTAAGTTCTTGCTTTCCTTTCCTTATAAGCTGCTGCCAGCACATCTAAGGTCTCAGTGAAGACAACAGGCAAACTCAAGACAAGGTTTTGCTTAGGGTAGGACAGAGGAAAGGGATCACTGCTATGAAGTTGTGTGAAATTCCTTTGGAGCTGATAGCCCTTCATTCAGCATACATGCAAGAAGTCCTTAAGTGCCTTTTAGATATCCAAAACAATAGGATTCCTTTCTGTGCTCAGGGAAACTGCATTTTTTGGACATTCTTTGTAAACGACAGGATTGTACCAAAGAATTGCTCGATGCCGTAATCTAAAACCTCTGTTAAAGGAAACATGTCCAAAAGGATTCATTATTCGGGTCACTTGTGCTTGCCCGTATAAATTCAATGCACCTAAATACGCTTTAAATTTTTATGTCCCTTAACCTATATTGGACTTGTGCACAAGTGAACAACAGAAAAAGAGCATTAACAATAAGAGAGAGATCACAGGGTCTTTTCCCCTGTGGTCCCCCAAAAGAGTAAACAAAAAAGAAATGCTCCCTCTTTTGGAGCCTCCAAAGAATCTGTTCTCCTGAGGTACTGTCTCTTTTCACCCCCAAATTCAAGGTCAACTTGCATTGCATTGGGTTGGAAGTAGGTTTTCTTTGAGGTCCTTCCAACCAAAGCCACTGTATATTTCTCTGCCAGCCAGCCCAGCATTTCCTCAGGGATGTCATGATATAGCTCTGACTGTAATGGGATATGGGTGCTCCAGTTATTGCTGGCAGCATTAAGACTAACTTATTTGCTGAAGCTGCTGCCCTTCCAAAGGCCTCCCACACCTCTGCCCTGTGCCCTCTGTCCTGACTGTAACACAGTGCTGGGATCTGACTGCACAATTCACCTGGGCACAGTGGGACTTTGGGGTTGATATATTTGTTTTATTCATAATGCATCAGGGTGGCAAGCAACGAAAGCAGAAGCTTTCCTTGTTTAATTTTTTTTTTTTTGCCTTATATCTTCCGAAAACATATCTACAGAATCAAGCAGATGTTTCAACAGGCTCAGGTTGCCTACAAACAAGGGTATGAACATGAGGTTTGGTCTGATACTTATTTGCAGAACATCTGTTCTGTCTTAAGCTACTATAGAGAAAGCATGTACGTGCTTCTGCTCTTGTCATAATGCAAAGGGATCCAGGTTTGCTCCAGGGATAGGGATCCTCCTTTTATGACTTCAGCTGTGTCACCTAGGGATATTTCTGCTCCCTGCCTGGTTCCATTACTCATCCCTGCTCTTTTACCCAAGATCTGTTCTGTGGGTTTTTTTTTTTTTTTTTTTTTTTTGTTTTTTTTCATTTTATATATAAAGTGATTTAATCATTGTATTCCTCAGCACCAAGTTGGAGGGAAGATTAGCTGAGCAGTGAAACTCCTTTGGTCGTTGCAATGCAGTGCAGAAGGGACTGGGAGAGACAACTGGGGTGGTCAATGTTTTACCCAAAAGGATTATACGTTGATCTTGCAGACATGAGCAAGGACAGCAGGCCTTTCCTTCAGCTGGCAAAGCTGGGAAGAAAGCTGAAAAAGCTGGAGAAACAGCTCTTCAGCAGAATTCTATTTTACTCGTGTCCATTTTGCATTGCATTAGAACAGGCATTGCTTTCAAAGGTGTTATGTTGCAGCGTCTTGGAGAAGGGGCAGCAATGAACAGAGAAAGAACACAATATTAAACAGCCCCAGCTGTTTTGCAATGCCCAGGAACATCTGTCTCTGCTCTGAGAAGCTTCAACAAATATAGTTTTAAGCTGGCTTTACTGGTGTCTGCTGTGGAAAAGGGATTTACTGGGTGGGGAGGAAACATGCATCTCTTTTCTGTGAGGGCTGAGCAAAGCAGAGCTTCTTTTATTGTTCAGCAGTCAGTAATCATTAAACCGAAGAGCAGATTATTTCTGAAAATCTTGTATAGTTAGGTGGAAAGAAAAATAATTAGAAATACAAAACTCAAATCTGTAGGATTATCCACTTGAAAATATTGAAGAAATCTGTTAATAAAGTGGCCAGTTTTGCTACAGTCACCTTGTTTAATCCATAAAAAACGAGTCTTTGCTACTTTGCAAAGTTTTATGCTAAATAGGTGAAAAAAGAATTTACCACAACAACAACAAAAAAGGCTAATAATCCTTAAGCAAACCTATGCTAGGACACAATTGCATACTTTTGCTTTCTAGCACTTTCCTTCATAGCTTTTTTTTTTTTATATTGCACTCCTGCTCAGCTTGAAATGTATTCAGTTACACATTATAATACAGCTTAAAAAAATAGCAATGGATGCATTGTTATGTTGCTGAAATGTTGCTTACACTTTTCTCACCCTGAAAATACAGGGAGTACTGTTCCAACAGGATGTTTTTCCCTTTGTTCCTACATTTGTCATCTTTGCACTCAGCTGTAATCAGGAAAAAGAAAAAGCTGGCATGACGGATTTCAACTTAGGAAAATTTGTGATGCTTGGAAAATGGCCCATTGTCCAAAATGACCTAAAAAGGAGTATGCAATTGCTTTAAGCTTTTGTGCTTTGCTGTTAAAACAGGCAGTGGCAGATGCATGATAGCAAGCATGAAGAACTATGAGGGAAGAGGTGGGTTGCTCTGTGCTGTCCCCAGCCAAGGGATGCTGCTCATTGACATTACCCAGGTTAGGGTTCAGAAGCAGTAGCAGCTTGCAGCTGTCTATTGCAGACATGCTGCTTCCAGGTCTGAGAACCAGAGCACAAAACTCATCCAACTACAAAAACCAATGAAAGAAGGGATTGGTTTTGTTTACCTTTTTTTTTTTCTTTTAACTCACCTTGTGATCCTAGCTATGTAGGAGTGGTAGAGTGGTTGGAGTGGGAGGAATTGGAGTGATGGCCAGCCAGTCTACTGGGATGTCCAAAGGACAAAGATTCTGTAAAGGGTTTGGAGCACAAATCATATGGGGAGCGGCTGAGAGAACTTGGACTGTTCCTTCCGGAAGAAAGGAGGCTCAGAAGAGACCTTATCATTCTCAGCAACTGCCTGAAGGGAGGTTGTAGTGAGGTGAGGGTTGGCCTTTTCTCCCACATAATAGTGATAGGATGAGAGGTAATGGCCTCAAGTTGCACCAGGGGTGGTTTAGGTTGGATATTAGGAAAAACTTCTCAGTAAGGCTGGTGAGGTATTGGTACAGGCTGCCCAGGGAGGTGGTGGACTCACTGTCCCTGGAGGTGCTCAAGAAATGTGTAGGTGTGGTACATAATGACATGGTTTTGTGGTATGGTGGGGATGGATCAACAGTTGGACTTTGACAAGAGAATGATCATAGAATCACCAAGGTTGGAAAAGATGTCCAAGATCATTGAGTCCAACCATCCACCTACCACCAATGTTCTCCCACTAAACCACGTTTCTTTGTACAACATCTAAACATTTTTTGAACACCTCCAGGTATGGTGATTCATCCACCTCCCTGGGCAGCCCATTCTAGAACTTAGCCACTTTTCAGTGATGAAATTTTTCCTAACATCCAACCTGAACCTCCACTGGTGCAACTTGAGGCCATTCCCTCTGGTCCTATTGATAGTTACATGGGAGAAGAGTCCAACCCCCATCTCACCACAACCTTCTTTCAGGGAGCTGTAGAGAGCTATTATGTCTCCCCTGATCTTAGAGATCTTTTCCAACCATATGATGATTCTATGATTTTATGGCTGCTGACAGGTGCCTAACACTTGGACTGCACCTGCAGGTTTTATTCAGTCACCTCAGTCCTCTCAATGGTTAGGAATATCTTCAGATTGTGCTATAAAATGAGTATTTCAACTACGTGACAAAGCATTCCATCCAGAATGGTTTTATAGCGAGAGTGTTACTGCGTTCTCATTTTGTGGGTTTTTCTTCAAGCAGCAGCCTGTGCAGTTACTATTGTATCCTCCCCTGCATGAGGAATCATGGGAATACTCAGTGAATAAGTTCAGGAGTTTAGCCAACTTTTAATAAATGTGCGGCTTTTTCTGTTGTTGGTTTTTGCCCAGAGTACATCTCTTCTTCATTAGCTATTTTGATTTGTTTTTAGCAGAGCACCTTCTTTTTATATTGGACTAAATGCACCACTGCATTTAGTACTCCACTTTTGTAGCCCCTCTGCAAATGTGATATCACTGAGCCAGAATCAGACTTGTGTTCATGTGAGGTAGGTTCAAGCTTCTCATGGCCCACAGCTCTTTTTGTTCAACTGCAGCTCACAGCCCTGTCACAGGATTGCAGCACTGCAGTCTTACCTTCATGCATCCATTCACTGTGCCAAAAAAGCTTTCGTAGGTACAGGCACTTACAGGTCACTGTAAGAGCAGCCAGTTCTTCAGCCTTGAAATACCTCCTTGTGCAACTGCAGAAACAAAAGGAGAATGTTCCCAAATTGGGGACATGCCCCCGTTTGTTGAGGAGGAATCAAGCCTGATCTCGCTTTGCTTTTTCCCCAGAACATGGTGCTGGAGAGCACGGATGGCCAAAGCTCCAACTACAGGCAAGTTGAGAATAATATTCTCAGTGACATATCTCTTTAAACTGAAATCAAATTGAATTTTGCTGTTTAGAAAACACCAATTTTTCTTTTTTAGATTAATGAGAAGAAAAATATCAATTAAAATACTTTTCTTGATCCAAGTGCCAAAAACTTTTTTTAAAAAAAGAAGAGATTTGAAACAAAGAAATAGAAACTCTTGTTTGGCAAAGAAAACAAATTGAAAGTAAACAGCACAGTATTAATTATATCCACATTTTACTTAGGGAAGAGATTTGCACTTGGAAGTTTTTTAATCATAACCAAGCCTTGAGCTTGGAAAGAGTGCCAAAAAGAAGTTTAGGCTGAGGGTAAATAAGCTTAAGTAGGAGAATTATGTTACAGGATTATTGTAGAAGTCTTCGCAAGATGTTTTATATATCCAGGAAGTTCAAAGCTGATTTTCTACTGAAAAATGGTCAAACATAGTAAAGGATGTTCACACGAGTTATGGAAAGAAAGTGGGAACATTCTTTGAGGTCCAGAAAGTCTGAGGTCCAGAAAGATCAGTTTTCTTGCATCTTTAAGTAACATTACCAGCTTTGCTCTGTTTTCTTTTCTCTTTTAACTTCAAATCATTGCTTCTAATGGACTGTGGTTTTCACAGAATGGAATAGATCGTACACTTTGTATAAAATTCAGTATGTTATCAGTGATTGTGTAAACACAAGCATGCTACCACATAAAGCCAGCAAGACATTAAGAATGGCTGTGATGAACTCACAAGAAAAGTACTTGTGCTGCTTCTTAACAATAATATTATCCAAAAACTGAATTCAGAAGATGTTAGCATCTTTGAAGGTGATAAAAGCATGCGTGTTGGATTGGTGTTTATGCTCTTGTTCTTGTATGTGTCATTCTCAAGGAAGTATTAACACGTGTTGGACCTGCTGGTCTGTTAGCTGCTGTACTGCTGGAAGAAGGGAGGCTCTCAAGTACACAGTTTTCGACGGGTCACTGAAAACGTGTCTCTGTTTTCACCTAACTTAGGTGCTTTGCTTGCGTGTGGTCACAGAT
This sequence comes from Callipepla californica brunnescens, assembly GCA_023055505.1. NCBI lineage: Eukaryota > Metazoa > Chordata > Aves > Galliformes > Odontophoridae > Callipepla > Callipepla californica. The sequence continues at coordinate 12,005,013 of JALIRH010000002.1, forward strand.
GGCAGGTGTGTGTCTTGCACTAGAGATAATGACCTGCCGTGGGCATCTCAAGCAGCTTCAGGAGCTGCAGTGCTCTCACCAAACTCACAGCTCTCCCTCCATCAGTCACTGAAGCTTGTCATGTATGATGTGAGGTGTGGGGAAATTTATCCTTGCATTGCATTATACCCCCCTTCCTTCACTGTGCCACCAACTGGGGTTTCAGTCCTCGTAGCAGTGAGGATGAAGCAAAGCCTAGGACTCAGAGCCTCCTAGATCAGTGGTATCTCTTCTCTCTCAAGGTAGGCAGCGTGTGTAGGTGCAGTTCAGGCCAGGTGTGTGGACCTGTTACACTTATGTTTCATGCAGGGCCTTGTTTGGCTGACCCAGCAGGGCAAAATGAGGACATTTGCTGCTCATTCTCATTGCTGTTCAGTCTGGATTTGGGCGCTCCGTGCGGGCCTTACACTGAGTGCTCAGAAATGCTAATGGACCTGTAGGTGCCTGAGGCATTCCTTGCCTCAGGTTGGACTGCACTGAACTGCAATTCTGAAGACTTTCAATTTGTCTGTGATCCTCCCTGAGGGTCTGCTGCCTCTTTATGGATCTTTCTGGCCCAGAAAGTCTTAGCCCGCTCCTTGGGTACACTTGAGCACAAGGTTTGCATACCTTTCCCTTCGGGATGATGATGAGCAGTGAGATAATTGGTGAGGCATTCATTAAGCCCTCAGGTGCTGCTGGGTGGTGTTTTAAGACTCTTCATAAGCAGGCACAGCCTGGCCTGTGGGTCTTCCAGTCTTTCAGGGTAGCAGCAGACATGGCGAAGCAGCCCATCACCCCTTGCTCCTGTGCCCTCCACCATGGAATTCACCTCCTTGACAAAATGGAGCTTTTCCATGCATAAGGAAATAAATATCCTCTCTGCAGCTTCTGCTACTCTCACAACACATCTGACAACCCAAGGAAGGGTGAATCTGACCCTTGTCTTTCCTAACAGTTTCTCATGCTCTACACCCCACCTCCACCCTCACATATGCATATGAACATCTGTATCCTCACGTACCCTTTATGACCGGAGTGCATGCTTTTGTTTTCCAGTACACCTTGCCAGCCATTTGAAGTCTTATCACTTGTTGGAGCGTACAGTTCAGTTTCTGGGCTCCTGCATATAGCTGTGTCCTGATTCCCAGGCTAGACTCTGCTGAGGTGCTGTTCATTGCAGGCCATCACCGCTTGGCTCTCTTTCCGTCCTCTGACCCTGGCGGGCTTTGTCTCTTCATCATGTTGGTTTTGCTGAAAATGCTGGAGTGTTTTCAGTGAGGTGCTCACATCTTGTGTTCGCTTCAGCTGCTGGAGACTTATTTGCTTCCTCCGTACATGTGTCTGAGGGCATTCAGAATGGAGATTGCTTGAATTCCGTGATAGAATTTCTGTAGCTTACCAAAAGGTTTTGCAATTAGAAACTTTTCTACCTGACAAGCCTTTTTTTCTTGACCACAGCTATATATAGAAGATGGACAATTGAAGGAGAGATCAAATTCATATTTCTGCTAGTCATGTAGCTATCAAGTATATTGGAAACTTTCACCCTGGTCCTCTGATTAAGTGCTCCCAGCAGTGCATCATGGAGATGAGCTAGGGAGGCTCATTTCTTTAGAGCTTGCTTCATCCCAGGCTTCTGACTTAGCCAATGTACTTGATTTCTCTGCAATTCGCTTTCTCACTGAAAAACAGAAACCAAGAACAAAAACAGACACAAACAAAGAAAAAATAATCACAAAACAAAACAGTTCAAGAAAAAGTCAATGTTATACAAGACTGTAAATGTTCCCCCCCTTATATTAACTCTGGAACAGAGGTAAAGTAACCCTGGAACTGTTAAAATATGAATTTCTCATGTAGTGTGTCACCTAGTGGCTGATTGGAAGTTTTGCACTCAGAGTTAAATATTTAGTACCATTACATGTATTAAGGAGACATAAATGCTAAATCCCCATGCTTAATGCACAATAATTGATAAAAATGCATTTCATATTTTGTTGATCTTGTTAAAATCCCTTTCTCATGTATTCAATTTAGGCCCTAAAACTCATACTGAACCACTGCGTGACCAAAGGGTCAGGAACATATTATTTCTACTTTATTCTTTCTTCTTCTGATGAGTAGAATGGAAATTAATTGCTAAAAACTTAATTGCCAGTGCTCCCAGCAGTGAAATTTTCCCTGAACAAAATAATTAAACCTTGTTTATGCTAATAGGTTCCTTGTGCATCTGCTGGGTGGCTTTGGGCAGAATCCTTGTTACAAAAAGATTATTGTGCATCTGAGTATGCGGTCAGTTCAGAGCTACTGGAAAATGTGTCTTACATAACACATAAGAAAAATATTAGCAGTTTCAGGATCACTGTCATCTATAGTTCTCAAAGGATATTATGAAGGATGTTAATTAATATAAGATACTTGTAGTGTGAGCCAGGAAATTTAAAATGAACTCCTCCATTAATGTGAAATTGTGCAGTTTATAAGTTCCAGAGATGTTACATGAATGAAAAAAAAAAAAAAAAAAAAAAAAAGATATGTGTATTTTCAGTTGGAAAAACCCATTCTGCTGTATGTTTTGATTTTATTTCTTGCTTCATTTTTCTGGGTGGTCATTTTTAACTTTCTTTCAAAAGAACAGCACTTGCACATTAGGAAGACATGCAGAAACTGAGGCTGGGTATGTTGCTTTGGTCACTCAAAACTGGTAACTAGATTTGAAAATTCAGTTGTGTTTTGCCCACGATCACTTGGTGACCTGAAGGTCCCAGGCTAGAAGAGCTCAAGCTGCTGATTCTCATGCTTTGCCCATCAAATCATGAACTTCATCAGCCGTGATAAGTGACACTGTCAAATAATTTTGTGTGTGATCCCTTTGCTCTCTGTTCTGCTGCTGTCATGCACTGCTGTACTTACCTAGCAGTTCCTAGTGAAGATGTTAAATGAAAGGTATATCAGAGGCTAAGAGTGAATAATGTTATAGAAACAGCTAGTTCAAAATTTGGTTATTACTATTCTCTAGATTCCTGTACGCAGGTCTTTGGGCTGTTTTTGTGCTTCTCTCTTTTTTTTTTTTTTTTTTTTTTGCTTGAGAAGAATTGTCTTCAGCACATGATGAAGCCTATACTTCAGCTGCCTGTTTCATCTTCAGCTGAGCTGGTGATGAAGCAAACATTAGAAAAGTCTTAACTTCACACCCCTCATCTGTGCAAGGGGAGGAATGCAGTGTCCTGGTATAGCTAAGATTGAGGTCTTCCCATGCTAATAACATTTTCTTGAAGCTTGCAGTACAAAGGTGCAGCTGCCCAACAGAGCCACTTCTGGTTAAAAATCTGCATTAAAAAGCATCAGCTCTGAGCCATGGGTGGCGGGCAGATGAGTTGTGAGAAGCAAAGAGGAGCTTTGCCCTGCAAAGCTACACAGTGGAGAGGGACAGATACTGCAGCAGCTAAAAAGTATATTTCAGCAAAGCTGAAAACTGTGTGTGCTTTGTACTGCAAGATGGTTTAAAGAAAATTGTTATGTATTTCTGAATGTCACTGTACAACATGGCAATTTCTCAAGGGAAGTCTGTCCATAGGCTCAACAACCTTGATTCTGTCCCTTTAAATGCTATTGTTAGTCAGTACCTTAAGGAAAGGAGCTCTCATCAGACAAAAAAGGCAGCAAACTACACTGGTAAATAATTTGCCTTGGTAAACGATATTTAAACAACCGATTTCAACCATAATTCTGCTCAGCATTATCATCTGCTTGGTAAATACAAGTGCTTCTCCAAACAGCTTAGCTTTCTGCTGCTGGGGAAGAAAATGGGAAAATGTGGGGCAGAGGGAACGTGCCACTTCTCCTTCCTTTCCGAAAGGCTGTGGCTTCCAGCCCTCTGGATAAAACCGTGAGCATTTCCATCGCTCTGTGCCTCGCACCGTGCGGGAGATGAATACATACTGAATACATACCCTTACGCTTCCAGCGGGTCTGTGGCATGGGGACACTGTGACCCCGCTGGCAGTGCACAGTGAGAGCAGTGCCCAGCTTGCTGCCCCACGCTTTGTGGCACTGGAGGGTGGTGTGGGGATATTTCCATTTTGCAGCCTGGGCGAGCTTCCCCCCCCTCCCTCTTCTTCTTCTTTGAGCCAGATGGAGACGCATTTGGTTTCTCTTTTAGCCATGTTACTTTTGCAAGGAGAATAAAACGAGCAGGAAAAGCTATTGGCCGCAGCGAGAGAAGAAAGCCCTGCTTTGCCAGAGGAAACCACATAAAAGCGTGCGTGTGTGTGTTTGGGGGGAGGGCGCAGCAAGGGATGATGCCTGGAGCTTCTTGCACTCGGAGCTGCGATTTGTGAGTGAAACATGATGAAATCACCCCCTGGACAAATCACACGAGCCTGTCAACCTCACCAGGTGGGATTACTTGCAGCTAATAGCCCGAACTCCCAGAGCAAACAGAGCTCTGCGCTCACTATAAAGCAAAAGGGACGGTACTGCACAGGCTTTTCAAGAATCCTCTAGTATGGCTAAGAAGGGCTGCTTCCACTTCCACCAGGTAGGGGAGGAAAGGAGTGTGTTTGCTTTTAGAGGAGGAGTAGCCCAGTCTCTCCTGAATAAGGTCCTACAAAAAGGAGCGTTTCAGCCTCAGAAAGAGATGTTTTATTCATGAACCCCTTCTGGTTTATGCTGCTCTAAAACAGTGACTCTGTCAGCTGCTGCCCCAGTGATGGGAACTGCAGTGCTGGGGAGCTCAAATGTACAGGGACCATCTCTGCCCTTTATTCGTAATGCTCTTGGCTTGGAAGTCTGTCGATTTGCACCATCTGATCACTTTGCTCTTTTGCTTTTGCAGGTTATATCTTTATTTGCTTTTGCCTTTGGAGTAAATGTCTGCATGGGATTTACAACAAATCGCGTTAGGAGATCTGAAGAATGGGACGAGGGCCCAATCTCAGGTACAGTAACAGACACGTTGTAGATCGCAGTATCCTTATGTTATGTGTGGTGGTTAGAAACCACTCCTACTCTGAAACAGTAGTTTGCCTGTTCCTTTTACCTCTAGGATATAATGAAGAAATAACTCACTGAGCCTGAGTCAGTTGACCTTTGGGACTCACCTATAGGTCTCCTATTTACTTAAACTTTTGCTCTGTGTGCATGCGACTATGGAAAATCTAACTTATTTTAGGATTGAGCACCATCAGTCTTGCAGAGGTTTCCTTTGCTGCTTCATCACTCCTGTGATGTTTTGTGCTCCGTACAGTTTCCCTTCAGAACTAAAAGAAGCAGCTCTATCAGTTTAAGGATGCTGGTTTAATTTTGGTAACTGCTGAAGCAGTTTCTCCAGTCTTGAGTAACGCTTTCAAGAACGTGCTGCTGAGGAAAGCTTTGGGGATTTCTGTGGCTTCTGAGGTCATGCTAGTTTGTGAACAGTAGAAGGCAGACATCTGACAGCAGTGAGGCTGAGCAGGTGTTAGCGTCCCGCGCCCAGCAGATGATCTGTCTAGGGTCGGCTGTTCACCTTTGGAGAAAAGCAACAGTGTGCCACAGAAGGGGCTGTTTGTGTTTGGAGGCAGTATAGGATTTGTGAGCTCAGGCATCGTCTGAGTGGAAAAATATATAAAATGGAAAACTAGCGTTGTAAATGTAGAGTTGAGTTGTGTCTCTGTTCCTTCTTTTGGTAGGAGAAAGGGAACCTGTGGTTCTTAGGGCTGGTTAATATAACTGAAGCGAAAGGGTTTCATTTTCAGTACCCATCTGTAATGATAGCCTGTGGATTTTCATTGTAATCTTGTTTATGGTGGCCTGAGTTTATTGTGTTCCTGGTGAAGAATACTGTGATCTCCTCTCTGCATATTTCACATCATCAGCCGCAATCAGGGCTGCTGATCACTGAGCAGAGGTATTTTAGGTAACTAGAAAGATAGTGGCAGTTGCTTTTGGTATTCATATAACAGCTAAACAAGTTTTTTCATAAATCAAATTTCTTTCTGATTTTATCTCCTAGTTTGTAGAGAGTTGGGCAATGTGTGTAGCAGTGATGAGAAAGACTTACATTTCATCTTCAACACCTGACTGCTGACTGGTGACTGCCTAGGCTTCAAGGCAGGCTGCTTTGCCCTGAAGTCCCTAAGGTCTGATACTGGGAACCAACTGCAGCTCATCGGTGCCAACTCTGCTGAGCACACCAGAACCATTCAATGCTGCCAGGGCTAGGAACAGCAGCTGTGAGCTGTTTCCAGTAGCAGGAAGGTTAGCTCAATACCCCATGGGAATAGTAAGAAATAACAGGCTATCTCCAAAAAAGGCAGGAGATAAGGGTTATTTGGGGGCAGCCTGTTGAAGATTCACATATGGTTGGGATTGGACCTGAACCTGGTGTTGGTGTAGTCTAGTCTAGGTGTCAACAGTGAGAGACAAAAGGTACTGGAGGGTTTTGTCCCTCACGTGTTTGGGCAGCCACATTACTTTTATTGCAGTACAAACTTGGACATGATAACAAAGTTATTGCCACATCAGGCTGAAAGAGAAAATAAACTCTTACGATGGAAAGGTGCATTTTTAACAAAATAAAAACATCATGATCCAGTAAGCTATTTAGGTTCTCACAGTTGCATGACTTACAGTTGTACTTTGTCAGAAGTCCAGTGTTATGAAATACTCAGAATGAAAAACTGCTGTAAATTCTTTTTAACTCCAGTCTGCCTTGGCTTATTTATTTCCAAGTTTCTTGGTGTTTAGAATTATTTTGTATTGACAATACAGTTTCTTTATCAACCGTTGCCACATATTACCAAGTTTTTACTTCTCCAGGAGTATGCCACCATTATAGGCAAACTGCAGTTTTCATCTAGTGTAGAACTCCTCTGTAGGTCAAATCCAACACCTGTTTTTTTGTTTTGGTTTGTTTTTTTTTCCCTATAGTCCATTATACATGCATGCCAAATAAGTATCATAACGCCTATAATGCTTCCTTGGTGTCTTTTTATAGTGTATAGATAGATCTCTAATGTATATAGAAGACAATCATTAGATGGTTGTTTTGAGCCTAGTTGGCCAAAAAAGAAGAATGCTTGAAAGGGATATGGAAAGCTTTATCTATTAAAAAAGAAGAGGAGGATCTTCACGTGGGAGGTACTTTTCCTGTTGCATGGAGGCAGATGTGGCAGAAAGCTGTAGGAATTTTAAAAGGAATTTTGAAACTGTAAGTATGTTCTGTACAAGGGCTTCTGTCAGTATGAAAATGCTAACCATGAATGGGGCTCCCGATGATATATTTTCAAACTATTCTGCATGCACCAGTAGCTGTGCCATGGCATTGTGCACGACCTGAAAATCGTGGTCTGGCTGCAAAGACGAGGTCAAGCATGGTAAACAAAGGAACGATCTTAATGCATAATGTATACAGAGATCAGGGGAGTTAAGCCACATCTACTTCTGTGTTGCTACATGGAAAGTGTCTTAGATTGACTCAGCAGGTATGACTTGTATTTGCTATGGAATTCAGGAAAATTTGGCACACCACTAATAGAGAGGTTGCCAAGAGATCTGGAAAAAATAACAAATGAGGTACTTAGGCTGAGCCATCCTCATGTAAGATGGAAACCCTAATTACAGTCATAGAAGATGGAGCTAGAGGGAAGCTTGACCAGCTCTGTAGACACTACCTATATCCCAATACATGGGCAGTTATTTCTGAAGCGCTCCTGACAGATCTTGGTCTAACCTGTTCTTCAAATCTTGAAGATCAGAGATTGCACAGCTTCTGTTAGCAATTTGTTCTGGTGGTTTCCTGATAAATGAACTGCCCTTTACAACAGCTAGGCATTTCTTGAAGTAGAATTGATGCTGCTGCTTCTGTAATTGGCAGTATACCTTCTTCTTCTTAAACCCATATTAGTATGCTTCTTGGCCTTCTGAAACAATGTCCTTCTCATTCCTTTGAAATGAAGAGAGCAATGCCTGTGTAATACATAGTCTATGATTGTATATAATGCCTTTGAGTCCAGATTTGCAGTTTACTCAGTCTGTAATTATACGAGTGTATTACCTACCTTCCAAAGGGCAACTAGCAGGAGAGGTTAGTAACAGAAATATTCTTTACCAACATATACTCAGGAACATTTGGCACAAAGCAGCTATCATTAATAGGGACCAATACTTCATATCTCTGAAAACCTGAGTGTTCACATGCTATGAAACAACTGTCATGTGATTTACTTCTCAAAAAAACTTATGGCCTTTTTTTGTGACCAAAGAAAACACTAGTCTATGTATTGCCAGCATAGATAAACCACTTATAGCTCCAAGGAGGTCCAGGTGACCAAAATATTAACCTAGGATATTCTATGAATCCATGATTTTACCTTTATTAGCCTTCCTTGCAATCATCATGATCCACAATGGCAGCCATTGTAGTTTTGCCTTCCCTCACCTACCGTAACCTTGCTGAAGGATTGCTGCCCTGTCTGTTCCTTGAAGTCTTTATTGCTGGTGTCCAGCCTGTGTTGTTGCCAGTGCCACAAGAAAAATAGTGGACTAGTAGTGCTGGTGATGGCAGCCGATGGGACGTATATCATAGAATCAGAATCACCAAGGTTGGAAAAGACCTGCAAGATCATCCAGTCCAACCATCCACCTATCACCTCTAAACTTCCTCTTAACTTCTTTTCTATCCATTTTCAGCATTGAAATAGTACCATCATATTTGGAAAAAAGATTTTTCCTCAGTTTATGTGGAGACTAAACTTTCAGCTATGTCAAAGAATAGGGAAAAAATACATGAAAAATCAGAACAACTCTTTCTCAAAAGTGCCACTGCATCAGTTCTCTTAACTTACTGCTGATCGTGTTGAGGTTTGCCGAAACTGAGACATGGTCTAAAAGAAGAAGACTTAACTTTAATTGGTCACTCAAAGTACCAGTGACAATGAAATATTCCTTGGAACACCTCTGTTTTTAAGGAATAACACGAATTTGTCTCAGTTTATTTCATAAAATAGTATTACTCCCTACAGAGCAGCACACAACTTTCCAGCTTTACATAAGCCACTATGTAGGAATCTTTTACAGGAAAAATGTGTAGGATAATAAATTTTGAGAAAATAGCTGGGAAACACGCATCAACTCTGACAATAAGAGTCCCAGTAATCGGCTATTGAAGTCTAATCTGTTATTCATGGATTTCAGACTGTCAGTCTTCCATTTAGTTATACAGTGAAATACATTAACTTCTTATTACCTCACATTTTTTTTTTAGATTTTATAATCTAATGCTCTGCAGAAGCCCACCAAAAAGCCTTGATTTACTTGCTTCTCCATTAATTTATTGAGCATCTCATAGTTTTCACCCATGCTTGACATTGATTTGGCACCTTCCAGTACAGCGGTCCAAGTCCTGCTCACTGCATGTAGATTAATTGCAATTCTTTCCTCTGTGAACTGCCCAGCCAACCATGAAAATGTCACTTGGTTTTTGAAAACAAAGACCTGCTTCTGAGGAACAGCTGCAGCTCATGGAATTGGGCCTTGCAGACTTTAATACATTTCTGCTAACCATCACTTGATGGTTATGGGTAAAGCCAGGTCCATTTCCATACATAATGTTATCACAGCATGCTGCTTCCTCCTTTTTTTCCTTTTTCCTCCAAAAAAAAGTTGCTTTTTTGGATTTTTTTTTTCTTTTGGCTTCTTCAAGCAGCCCTTCTCCTCTCCCTGCTCCCTTCCAGAAGCAGGCAGCCGAGGTTTCATTCATCTGATTGGCTTGGCGCTGAGTCACCTGTCCCACTGCTACTGGCCTGACAGATGTTGCCCTGTTTCTTGTTCCACACAGTCCTGTCTGATTCCCCCTGGATCAGTACCTCTGGCTCCTGCAAAAACAGATGCTTTGAACTTCAAGAGGCAGAGCCTCCTGGCTGCCGCTGTGACAACCTGTGCAAGAGCTACAACAGCTGCTGCTTCGACTTTGATGAGCTGTGCTTAAAAACAGGTAGGATGGGTCTCCTACCCTGCACTGGTGGGTGCTGATGTTGCCTGGCTTATGTGAATAGTTGGGACTGGCATAATCCATCACTCCTTGCCATAACCAGGGTCTTCTGCTCACCTTGCTCGCTGGGCTTGTCTTGACCCAAAGTGCAGTCCACCAGTGTCCTTGGTGGGAGCGGTAGGGATATGCATCTATTGCTACTGGGCTTCTGCCATAGTTTCTGCAGAGAAGGGCATGGACTACCTGTACTACCTGAAAAGGAGATGTTCTGATACTCATTTACAAACAGTAATCAGTATCCAGGCACCAGCTGTCCTGACAGGTTACAGTGAAGAGATGGTAAAGACGTGTCGTTGGTCTCTCAGTGTCAGCCATTCTTTTTTCTCAGGAGTGATAACTTAATAATTGAGCAGTTCATGCTTGCTTTTGGATTGCTCGTTGCATTTATTTGTGAAAGTACCTGGGAAGCTGGGAGTGCTAAAGCAGTGCAGGTCTGTTCAGAAATGACAGGCTAGGTCTGTTACCATTGCTCCAGACTCTAATTTCCAGATGTCAGGACACATATAACACACCGATAAAAATGTTTACCTTCAATTCACTAGACCCTGAGGAATGGAAATACAGCTCTATGTTCACTTTCTGTTTTTCATGACTCATAGGTGAGTGAAACTTCAAAGAAGGTCATGAGTGATGTTTTGTTTCTTAACATAGTGCATTTGAATTATAGTTTGTACTCATCTCCTTGGGTGTTTGCTTAGTGGTCAGAGTTGACACAGGTGCCTTCTACTTTTGCCATTAAACATTTCCTTGCTTTATCAAGGATTTACACTTGCAAAGCAAACCAAAAAGAAGTCTAGTGACTAAAATGATCTCTGCTCATGGATGGAAGATGTTTGAGAGTACTTCCTCAGTTCTGCTTGTAATGATATCATTTCAGTAGCTTGGTAACAAAAATTGTAAGCTAATCCAGTATGAAAAATTGATTTGGTCCCACGCCAAGAAGTTCCAAATGTGTAGCTAAGACTGCTTAGTCCTAGTGTAAATGACTGAAGAATGTGAGGCTCTGAAGACTTTCACTGCACTGCAAGATGTTTGCTAGAAAAGAACAGACTTTCAGTTCCTCAGCCTCCTGCCACAGGGTACGTTATCCACTTAAATGTGTGGATACCTCTGTAGCTTTTAGAATTGTCGTGTACATTTTCTTATAAACCCATATGCATTTATTAATACAATTATCACATGTACAATCTGTAAATATTACATATTTGTAGGAAAAAAGTCCCAAATCACAGAGGAGTGGGGAGTAGTGTAAGAGAAATTGCTCTAGAGTTTTTTGAACTGGTTGCATGTTGTTAAAACCAATTTTTTTACTGCTTGAGCCAGGACATATTGGAAACCATACAGTTACATCCTCAGGCCCTGTTCTGAAGCGTAGCAATGTGCTGTCACGGAGACCTAATTTAGTTAGGTCCTTAGATCCTAATGTCATTTGCAAGATCAGAAAAGCTGAAGTGTTTTATAGCCATGTTTTTTCATGTTCTTCTAACTTTGCAGTTGGTGCTGAATCTCATCCACTGAAGTATTAAAAAGCTCCTGTCTGTAAGGGGCTGATGGGAGCATAATACCAATTTCTATCCACGTAATCCCTTTCCAGCTTTTTCTTATTTCCCATTGGTAGATCTGGGAACTTGAATATTCGGGCAAAAAAGAATGAGTTGCTCAGAAAACACCAGCATTTCTAGTTTTCCATTTATCTTTCAACAGCCTTTTTTTTTCTTCTCCTCTCCATGTCTTTTCTGGTCTTCCAGTTGTACAAAGCCTGGAGTACAACAGCTGTTTGTAGCAGAAGCACTTGTGTGGATGGAGGAGCCCTCCTGTATCTGCAGGACATGAAGGTCCCTTTTGTTTCTGCTTGACATACTTCAGAGGTCTTGAAATCACAAAATTGGGGCTATAAATTTAAGACTCTGTAAAGTTGGATGTAGTCATTATGGCTTGAGCGAGTGCTTTTTGTTTTGATTATAATCTCTCATTCTTGCTTACTTGTGAATATTTTAGCTCGAGGCTGGGAATGTACCAAAGACCGCTGCGGAGAAACCAGGAATGATGACAATGCTTGTCACTGCTCTGAAGACTGCTTAAGTAGAGGTGACTGTTGCACTAATTACCAAGTCGTTTGCAAAGGTATGTCTTTGGTCTTCCTGCCTCTTATCTTTTGAAGTAGACAGTAGGCAGCCTTGTTGGTGAAGTTTTTTTTTTTTTTCTAGAGGAGGACCCCTCCCCCAGTTTTATTCTGATTTTTGGGAATAGGGAGGAAGGAAAGGGAGTGACATTGGTGAGTTTTGGACTCCTAGTGGAGGTGAATGTGACAAATTTATTGACAAGAGAGACCCTGTAGAGATACTGACAGACAAAAATTAAGCACAGATGGACAAACAGTTTTGTACAAAACACAACGTAATTCAGGTGGGTTTGACTGCATTATAAGGAAAGCTGGGAGATCTGATGACATCAGAAGGAACTGAGCATTCCTAGATAGGTTATCTCTGTCTCAGCAACCTCTCCTATCCCTACTACAAAAGCACCTGTTCAAAACAGTAGGCTTTATTTCTTGCAGGATGGTTGTTGTGAGAGCACAACAGCTTTAAACTGCAGACGGGCTAGCGTGGGCTCCAGGTGACATGATGGGGATAACTATATCACCTTCTAGACACTTGATGTCTGCAATACAGCCTTAACTGGCTGATGGGGGGACAGATTGTGAATGCTTAATTATCAGCCTATACCCAGACGGTTTGGAGCATACTCTGCCTTGCATAATGTGTCTCCTATTTTGTGGAGGTCTTCTGGTCCTTGGTAATGAGCCCTTTGAAAGTCTCGTTATTGTGTTTCACCTACTTCTAGTTTCTTCATTTGTTTAACGGTGGAGAATTTAAGGTTTGATTCCACACTCCCTGACTCCACCCTTTTGGCCAACTGCAGTTTCCAAATGCTGAAAGTGGGATTTTCTTCTTTACTTGAATTTTGCTATTGGGAATCCAGGTGAAATACGCATCTTCCAACAAGCATCCATAGGTTGTTCTTCCTCTTCCCAACGAGGCCCAAGTCTGAGACTACTTAAATACTGATACAGTTTTCAGTTCCTGACCTTTTTGTGAGCTCCCCCTTACAAGGGTGAAGACAGAGGAACTTACGTCTCCTGTTTAATGCTCATAATCTTTGTTTAATAAAACTACTAATAACAAATAATAACAATATATTAATAACAAATTATCTCAATGACCCTGGCGTTTTAACAGAAAGAAGCCTTATATGAGAACTGTGTTTCCTCTTTCTTCATGCTTTTGCTTATCTGAGGATAGTGTTTATTTTTATTTTTCCTTGGAAATCATCCCTCTACCTCCTGTCACGGTCAATTAGAATTGCTGCAGGACACATTTCCTGCAGATATTTTCTATGGTGCTTTTTGTTTTGTTCTTTTAATTGAACTACAGTTCCCTTAATAGTGCTGGGTTCAGGAAGTAAGCCTCATTAGCTAATAATTTGTTTTTCAGTTGACCTGTGAAAGTGCAAGTTATGAGCTAATCTATAGTCAGCATTCAGTAGTGAAAGCCTTAACAAAATAGTTGATTATGTAAAGTAATAAGCTAGCTCTGAAAGGCCATTAATACTTCTTTTTCAGCTGCGCCTGAAGTCTTACCTGATCCGTGAGCTGTTCAGCTCTGTAAACCAGCTGGAAACTATTTAGAGTTGTTTTTCTTCCCTAGAAAGGGTTTTATTTTATTATTTTGTGTCTTTAGCCAGCTGAAGCAGGTCATGGAGTCGTCAGACTTGGTGGGATGGAGGGTATGAATTGACAACCAGAAGCAGTGCTGTCCTTATTTGACAAATTAAAAATAATAATGAAGTAATTTTAGAAATAACTGCTGTTGCTAAAGCTTTGCTACCATTTCCTTCACGTAAAATAGTTTTAGCTTCAGTTTTAAGAGCTGCTCCTAGAAGTAATAGTTTGGATATTCTTGCTGAATAGAATGCAACCAGAACATTTGTTCCGCATTGGGGAAGGGAACCAATCATCGTGGAAGTATGATGAGACAGTCCATTAGCAGAATTAGACTTTATTTTTCTGTAATTTTCTTTGAAACCTGAAGCTGTATTCACAGATGTATATATATATGTATGTGTATATATATTTTTTCTTAAACTCCGATTTGAATTTTTGGTAGGAGAAACCCACTGGGTGGATGATGACTGTGAAGAGATAAAAACTCCTGAATGTCCAGCAGGGTAAGTGGTTTGCTTGCTACCCCAAAGCCAAGTACAACAAGGACAGTGGTCCAGCACTCTGAACATCATGTTTCTGCCCCAGCTCTGTAAAGCCTTTGCTGAATGATTGAGTTGCTTGCTTTCCTGTCCTTCACCGTTTGTACAACCGGGCTGTTAATGTGAGCAGTGATGTATGATATGGGGGCTTGAACTCTTGTCCTTTGATCATCTTTGATGGATTTGCCTGTTTTACTTATCTGAGTAGGAAAAGCAATCCCATTAAGACCTTGAAAATCTTTTTCTGATTTCACTAAAATTCAGACTGGCTCAAGCCATTTTTTTAATTGATTTTTTTGTTTTGTTTTGTTATTAATACTGTCTTCCTATCTGAAGGAACTTCAAAACTGCAGTGAGTAATAGGCTTGACTTAAAATAAAAAGCACAAGAATAACACTGAAAACGTGACAGCTTCTGAAACCAGTTATCTTATTATTTTGCTTAAAGGCAAGCATCTGCTTAGGTGCTGTACTGGGCTGCAGCTCAGACTGTGCTATTAGGAGAAGAGTTTGGAAGAAATAGAAGCCCTTGTTCTCCTGGTGAAAATGATGGCTTCTTACCGCTGCAGTGAGTGACCATCATTAAACGCTCAGGCATCTCCATCCAGGACACATCTGTGCCTGCTTGGACTCAAATCCAAGTACCAGTAGTAAACAAAAATGTAATAAAATAACTTGAAACACCATCATCTTTAATATGTGAGAATGGGCTCTGCCTCTCAGAGCTTGCACAAGACACCACATGGCCTTTTTTCTAAAGGGAGACCAGCTGTCCTGAAACACGTGGTTTTTAACTACAAATTGTGTGCTGGGGTGGGTATTGTAGCATAGAATTTTTTGGTAATGTTTTTTTTTTTTTGCTCTTCTTCATCTCTTTCTGTAATCATTTGCCTGTTTGGGCTGTGTACTTCTGGCTGCCTAGGGAAGATTTCTTTTATGCTGGAATATTGCCCTTAAGCTGACTGTGACCACAGTCTGAATGTTACTAAGCATGAAGATTATCAGTTTATGCTGACCTGCTAAGTAAGCAAGTAAGCAAAAATAAATAAATAAATAAATAAATAATACACCTAGCACGTGCAGTAACTGTACCGTCTCAGTTAGCAAGTGAATATAAAAAAAATATCATTTGAAATGCTGACTTACACTCCTGCTGCTTCTGTTTTTTAGCTTTGTTCGCCCTCCTTTGATCATCTTCTCTGTTGATGGCTTCCGTGCATCATATATGAAGAAAGGGAACAAGGTCATGCCCAATATTGAAAAACTGAGTGAGTACATCTGTTTTCTTACAATAAACGAAAGACAGCCTCATGCAGTCTGGTTGTTTTCATTGTGTATTGAGTAACAAAAATCAGCATGGGCCTGGTGGGTAGAAGGGCTCTGCTAAACGCAGGGCTTTTCTGATTCATAAGTCTAATAAAGATTACATTTATTTTCCATAATAGCAAATTGCAGTAGTCCCCTTAGGTTTAGATAGTATCATCTGGTGGCTTGAAGGACCTTGGCTAAAGCAGCTCAAAGCCAAGAGTGAGGAGAGAGCTGCTTTAGAGAACACAGCTCAGAATTGGTGGCGTTAATCTTGTTTGTCAGCAAATAAATGAATCTTTAGGACGTGATATGTATCATGCCCTTGGATAGGTTAGCAGAGAGCTGCCTGCAAAATTGCACCTGAGTCGCAAACGCTGCAGATGTGGGCCCTGGTTTTGTAGTGTACTGGACACAGTGTATGTTTGAGCTCAGAGTAGCATGGTAGCTTGTGTACGTGCTCATATCCTTGAAAGGTGCTTTTTTTTTCCCTCTTGTGTTTGTTGGCCCTTGCATTTGTGTAGCCAGCCGGGGAGCTGTGGCCAAAGCCTATTGTGAAACTCCTGCTTCAGTGTATTCGTCACTTAAAATTAGTCTGTGATTTCTCATGTTGCTTTACTTAACAGCAAGACACTTCCAGTGACTGTGAACACTAAAAGGGGGCAAATCAGAAGGGAAAGCAGTCTGTGAAATTATAGCTGGTGTAGTAGTACTAGCTGCTTTATTCCAGTGTTTGCTGTGAAGTGCAAAGTAGTGCGTGTGGATTTAGCACTGCAGGAGGACTTGCCAGTGGTCATCAGAGAATGTAATGTTCATTTAAACTGGTTAAAATTTAACCACTTTCTGCAACATTTTCAGTGAATGCAATTGGCTTTTTTTGTTTTTTTTTTTTGTCTCAGGGTTTCACTTTCTAACATTTGCATTCCCTATTGACTTTTCAGGATCTTGTGGAACACATTCTCCTTACATGAGGCCTGTCTACCCTACCAAAACCTTCCCCAACTTGTACACCCTTGCTACTGTAAGTCTCTGTGGTGGATTTTTTTGGTGATAAAATGTTGCACTTCACTAGAAATGTGGGCTGTGGGAAGCAGGATTTTTTTTTTTAATCCTTTTCTCCCTTCAGTTTTTTATTTTTCCTCTAGTATTTTGAACTTTTGAGATAAAGCATTTCTCTTGAATAAGCACAATGTTACAGCTTTCCTGCATTTTCTTATGCCTGTTTTTGCAGTTATTTGTACTGCTGTATAATTACAGGTCATGGTTTTTCTTGGGGGGTTGGGAAAAAAAAACAACAACCCAGAATACAACCAGCAGTTGTTCCTTCATTGAAGGAGCTGAAGTCAGAAGGGCTGACTTAGCAACCCACTTAAAATTTACAGCTGCTGAGTGTGTCTGGATGCTGTCTTGGCTCTGCAGTAAGGGAACCATCATTTCTGTGCTCTGGTGGCACAGCTGGTGGCCAGGCTGTCCTGAGCCTGAGATGCAAACACTGCTGTGTGACACTGCTCTTGAAGCAGAAGCCACATTTTTTTTTTTTTTTTTTTTTTTTGCCCTTCTTTTTCTTCCTGCAGACTCTGTACAAACCTTAAATAAAGGAAGAAAAGGGCAAACTAATAGCTGAGTGTGAGTGAGGGCAGGAGAGAAAGGGAGAAGAGCAGGAACCTCTTAAATCACCTCTACTGCTTGTGATATAAAGCCTGCGGGTTCCTATCACAGTCTGGGTGTCTTGCATTGGTTTCTTCTTAGAAACAGCTCTTAACAGAGGCACTAGCAAAGACAAACTATTATAAAACAGGATTGCAGATTGTAACTCTTGCTACTGGAAAATGAATCACTGTTTCCAGTAAGGGAATTAATAAAGAAGAACTCAAAGTTCAAATCAACCTTCATAATTTTTTGCTTGTTTTTGATGGCCTCAAACTAACTTTTTAACCAGTGTGAAAATACTTCAAAGTATCCAGTAGCAGAAGTTTTTGTGCTTGTTTTTTTTTTTTCTTTTTAGCACAATTCAGTCACCTCCTGCTGTTTTCACTACTACAGTGAGTTTCAAATGTGCTTGTCTTACAGTTAAAACCTTTTTTTGGTGTGCCGTTACAAAGGCACCCATTCTAAAATAATTCAGTGGTATTTGCAGATAGCTATGAAGACTGCATTTATGTGCATTAGGGTTTTACTAATTAATCTGCTTCTGTACAAAGGGACTCTATCCTGAATCACATGGAATCGTTGGCAATTCAATGTATGACCCAGTGTTTGATGCCAGCTTCAGTCTTCGAGGGCGAGAGAAATTCAATCACAGATGGTGGGGAGGTCAACCAGTAAGTTTCGGATTCCCTCCTCCTCTCTCCCTCCTCCTTCCCCTCCCCCTCGTGCTGTGGAACATAGCCAATAATAATAATTAAAAAAATACATCTGTGAACAATTTGTACCTAAACTCCCCATGGCTGGCCCTGTGTCTATCAATGTAATGTAACATTTTGAGTTGGCTTTTCCTTTTCAGAATAATAAAGCCATTGATTATGGAAAGGTGCTTGTGTTGATAAGTATAAATTAGATGTGGCTAGGAAAGAAAAACCTCACTTCAGGCAGTAGTTTAACACAAATTACTATATTTTCGTCACTGCAGCATAGTGTTTCCTTTTCATTATGGGTTTCTCAGGTTTTCATCCCAGTAATGTTCTTGTGGCAGCTTTAGTATTAATGTTCTGTCAGGGTAGCATAGCACAGCTTCATAATTATTATCTGTTAAGTCCACAAGTGATTGCTGTTACCTGACATGCTGCAGAGAGTGTAGAATTTTGTGAATTAATTTCTGCCTAGAACACAGCAGCAGAGGATGAGCACAGCTCTATTGAATTAGTGTTGTAATCGGTTTTGTCCAGGTCTGAATCCTTATTTTATTTTGTGCATGGAAATGGCCTCTTTCTAAGGATTAAAAGAAGGTCCTTTTGCTTCTACTGCACTTTCTCCTATAGTACTTGCTTTAGTGACCTGTTTTAATCTGCCACCAAATATAGTTTTAAATTAAACTAGTTAAGTTTTACATGCAAGCAGTCAGGGTGCACATACTACACTGATTTCTTGGGGACCTAGTGTTTAAAAACTTCCTGAGCAGTTAAACCAGGTAGGTGGCCATTTTCTACACCAGAAGTTAAGGCCTTTTTTACAGGAAGCAGTATAAGCCTCCTGACTCCTTGAGTAGCCAGGCTTACAATGCGTACAAATGTATAAAAGGCAGGTGTCAAGTGGATGGCGCCAGGCTCTTTTCAGTGGTGCCCAGCGATAAGACAAGGGGCATAAACTGGAACACAGGGAATTCCATACAAACATGATGAAAAAAATTATTTTGAGGATGATAGAGCACTGGAGCAAGCTGCCCAGAGAGGTAGTGAAGTCCTTCTCTGGAGATATTGAAAACCTGCCTGGATGCTTTTCACTGCAGCTTAATCTAGGGGACCTGCTTTAGCAGTGGGTTGGGCTGGATGATCTCCTTTGGTCCCTTCCAGCCTCTATGATTCTGTAATGGAGGTGGGTTTTCAAAGGGGATTGGGAGTACCAGTATCCGTCACTGCTATAAGTTCAAGTGATCAGTGTCATTCTCCATATTTCTAACATGTTAATATCCCAGGAGACAAAAGGAAGTTACTTAAATGGTTTTAGTCTTAGCAAGCATGTGTTACTTGTCCACATGTGGTTTTAGTCCACAACAAATGCAAGACAAGACCATTTAGAGTTACAGGCAGATGTCTGGCTGTAGCTGAGCCAGGATGAGGTATTTGTGTGCTTGTAAAATTTGTTAGCAGTAATGGGAGGTGTGGTTGCTCCCTCACTCAGCTATGAACTGGGTTAGTTTTCAGCATAGGTTGTGTAGAGTAGAGAAAGTGAGGAAGTGCCAAACTGTTATAGTTCTAGATCTGAGCAAAGCAGCAAGATCAAAAGTAGGAGCAATGAAAGAGTGACAACAAAGTAGCCTCTTTCTCCATTCTAGCTACAGCAAGAGCTGCACACTGAACAGCGTCCACACTGTGCATGCTGTAGTCAAACATCAATCTCATATTCAATACTGGGGGTCAGCTGTTTGATAGCTTGTTAGGCAGCTGCAATTTTAATTGGGCATTGCAATTTTAATTGTGTGTTGCCAATTTAATTGTGCATCTCAGCTGAATTTATGTAGGAACAACTCAAAAACATACTTTCAGAGGCTGTACAAATGTCTCTATTTTTAAAGTCCAATATTTTAATAGCCAGAGTATACTGCATCAGCTGTCATGTTGAGTGGGGGATATTGGGTAATTCTAACGCCCACTCATTAGAAACACCTCTGCTATTGCAGAGAATATAAGTCATTCTGGACTGTAAACAAGGGTCATGAAAAATGTCAGCTGAAAAGTTTTCAAGGAAGTTACACAACTATGGATGGCCACATGCTAGAAAAAAATTCTCAGAGGATAGAGTGTTGTATGCACAAATAATGATGTTAAAAATAGAACCGCTGATCCAAAGAAGTGTTAAAAACTAAAATTACAGGAATCAGATAATAAGCTGGAAATCTCCTTGGGTAATTGGGAATATTCATGGAGGAACAGCTGTAGTTCAGTTCCTACACACTTATGAGGAGAACCTTTAAGTTTGGGAAATGTGATAGTGTGGCCACACTACCTGGGTACAAAGAGAGAACATTTCTGCAAAGGATCTACTTTCATAAATGATCCCCTCTCTGCACATAGAGGAAATGAATGCTTTGCATGTATTTATTAGCAAAATCAAGGAAGTGTGAACATGAGCTACTGAAACTTAAAAGGCAGAGTTTTTGATGAGAGAAAATGTTTTCTATCTTGTGTGTGAATTAGATACATAGTTCTGATTTGTTTCTAATTGAATTTGATTTCTAAGTGAATTGTTTATTCATTTTTATTATTTTATCTAAACATGACATGGATTAAAAACTGCCAAAACTGGGTGGGTTATCAAAGAAAAGACAGTAAAAATAAGGGAGGAGGAAAGAAAATCTCAAACTGTAGTACGCAGCTTCAGAGAAGTACTTGGTTAGCACGGAACAGGGAATTATTATCTAAAACTGCCCACCTTCCCCAGGAAGGAAGAAGTTGTTACTGGGGTCCCCAGCTTCACATTATAGCTAAAAACTGCCTTGAAGAGAATACCATTTAATGTTAATCATTCTTAAAATCCTTCCTTGCTCCTGGACACTAGCATATTGTATGTAGTTTGTTAAAATGTATGTGAGCCTTCTTTCTTTTTTTTTTTTTTTTTTGTTAAATTACTTGTTCTAATTATGAGTACTTTGCTAGGAAGCAGCCAAGCTAACATATGACATCAGTGGGATTTGACAAGTGAATAGTTTAATGTTTTCACACAAGGAATTGTGAGAAATTTATTTTAATAGCATTAGGACAAGCAGAAGGAGGGAGCAGGTAGCTTTGGAAGTGTTCAGAGGTCCTCTAACTGGTGGTGAGACTTCCTGAAACCTGTTTTTCTGACTTAGTATATAACCTTGATTTATTATACGAGCTTAAAACCATGTTGTTTTTTAAAAGAATAGAGTGCTTGACAGGAAACAGCTGCATAACCACTCCTTCTTGTATTGCTACAGCATCTCGCAGAAACTGTGAGCATCACAGCCCCTGTTCTCAAAGGAGAAACTGCTCATTTTTCATGACACTGAGACCGTTTTCATCCAAGTACCTTCAATCACTGAAGTCAACTGCATAAATTAACACCTCAGCTGCCTTTGACTTCTGTTCAGCAGTAGTTTTCCACATTTTGATTTGGTGATTAGTGATCTTTCATGATCTTTAGAAATAATCCTTTGGCCTCCCTAAGATTAGGAGATGACAGCTGTAAAGCTATAGTTTTATGAGGGCTGTAGTTAATAAGGACAGAGGGGCCCCTTGAGAAGGCTGTCCAGCTTGTACATGAGTTTGCCTCTAAAGATGCCTCTCCAGAAGTTATCTTAATTATAACTGCATAGAGGGTGGTTTAGGGCACCTTGTATGATACTTCACTTTCACTGTTAACATTTGTAGGAAAGAGGAGATATAGTTAAAGCTATGCATGTGAGAGTCGTGACTCCAACTTTTACCTCATTGGCAGGTGAAGTACAGATGTTGCAGGAAGGTAATGTAGCATCACTGTACCAAGTTAATTCTACATGCATGCACTGATCTTAATTAAATTTGTTTGGGAAATAGTGTTGATCAGTCCTGGGCATGGAAGGGATTTCCCATTCATGAATAGCCTCCTCCTAATTGTAGTGGATGTCTGTGCTACCTCAACTGTTGACATGGATTTCCTTCCCTGGCTGGCAGCTGTGTTTGCTCAGCTCTCAGTGAGGCCTGCCCCCTCTGTTGGCCCTGACCTGAGGTGTACCACTGTTCTTGAATGATGCAACAGGACACAGAAAGACCTTGCGAATTTATGGACATTTTTTTATTCGTAGAATATTAGAAGTAGGGAGATGCTGCGCTTTCTGTGCAGGTTTTCAAAGATGACTCAGCAGCCATCTTGAAGAACTTTGTAGTATCTGTGCAAACACATGTCTAGCAATTGAAAGAAGGGAGAACTTGGGACTTGTGTTTTGCATACTGTACTTCTACCTGAAGCGCTCCTTAGCTGCTCTATTTTTATCAGTTACTAAAGGAGAAAATAAAGAATAATTGTAATCTCTCATCAAAGAGAATATATTTAACTTAGAGGAGATGTAAGCATCGAGTTAACTATGCATATTATTATCTTGAGATGTTTACCAATGTGCTTGAGTCATATCAGTGATTCTGTAATTTACCAAATCTTTCTGCACTGGAAAATTTAGATGTTCTCCCATGACACGGTATGAACACAGACTGGTTAATCTTTGTTAATTTTTAGTTTTAAATATTCATATTCCTCTCTTCTTTGCTTAAGCAACTTAATTTAGAAATAATTTTATAGCATTGCAAGTTATAAAAAACATGTGTCCTATCTGAAAACCAGGTGTTCATCTGATGTAGAATTTTTATAGTCATTGTTCAACTAATATTAGCAGATAAACCCAATGTATTTACATATGGCAAATTTACATAAGTTCACAAATGGAACTGACCTTGCAATGGGTAACATAGGAAACTTTATGACGAATAACCTGAGCAGATGTGACAGATGTGTATAGAACACATTGCATTTATATGCTCAGTACTGGAATATGTAGAATTAAATGGCTTAAAGGCTGTGACTAACCAACAGGGAGCACATGAAACAATGATTTTTATTCCATTCTTAATTTTAACTGGTTTACATGGACACTGTTGAGAGGACATCACCTAAATTTTTCTTCTGTATTGTACACTGATTGACTGCATAGACTCATATTAACCTGGAAGAAGCATGAACGACTTGCACTCTGTCTTGAAAGTCAGTGAACTTAATTTAATGGCTCTGAGAGATGTTCTCTGGCAAGGAGGATGTAGCAACAGTTTGCCTTGCTTTTCTGCTGGAGTTAATATCCTATAGCTGAGGGTAGGAAGTAAACCTGTGTGTGCCCATCAGCTGTTGTACCAGCCAGTCTGTTACCTGATTTTAGCTCATCAGTAAAGGGTATGGCTATCAAAGACACTTCTACTAGAGAAATAAAGACTGCCATCACTATATTTACAAGTGATAACTGCTACAGCTTCAAAAGACACTAGAAGCTTGATTTAAAGCTGCTTTAATGTGGGTAAAAACTCCTTCTCAGGAAGATGATGCTTCAATAAGTGCTGTAAGATCATAGAATCATTGAAGTTGTAAAAGACTATGATCATCTAGTCCTGCTTGAGGTCGTTATCTCTAATCTTAAATTGTTTCTTCAAATGCTTTGTTAGTGGCATTAGGTATGATACCGAATCACACTGGACTTTATTATTTTGCTTTTAAATAAACCTGTTTTTTAAATTTATTTTTATTTTTTGTAATTTCCTGTTCAGAAGACAGGGAGGAGTGTCCAGTAGTTTTTTTTGTGTAACCTTGGGTTCAACAAGTCTCTGCCTGGCAAAGTCCCAGGGAAGTCATTTCAAACTTACTTCTCAGATGTCACAGATACATATGGACCATTTGACCTGTTGCTCTTTGATTTTAACAGATCACTGTATTAGCTGTTTCAAGTGCAGCAGATGCATTTTCTCATTTAAATAGTTAATGCCAGTGTAAATTGCTGCATTGGGAGCAGAGGTAGTGCATTTTTTCCCTGTCTGAAGCCAGTCCAGGTGCTCTTGCAAGGGACAGTGCTGTTCTCTTACTGCTGACAGAGGAAAGGACAACTAGGAGTGATCCCCAGTAAGATCACCTGGGAGAGATTGTCAGACCCTATGGTCTGATAGAGGAGAAGCCTGAAAAAGACATCTGTGAGTGATTTCAGCAGTGCTAACAAGTCAGAAGCAGCACAGGATAGCTTCAGCTGCTGTGGGTGGAACTTGGCTTGTTTTATTTAGTTGACAAGATGCAGTCTGGACCACCTGTATATGTGCAGTCCAAAGCATTAGAAAGTCTAACAGATGGTAAAATCTTAAAACTGATTTCCCTGGACTTAGTTTATTGGTACCATCCCACAGTTATCTGCAAAATTATTTAACAAACACTTTCAAAGAAAAATAGATCTGCTGTGGCTCAGGAGGGACAGTGGTTTTCCAAATGCTGCAAGACAAAGAGCATAACAGCAGTGGAACTGACACTCGTTATGCTAAATTTGTATTTGACCTCTCTTCTCTGCTGTGGTAGGGTTCTACTCTGGGAATAAACCTAAAGTGCAATGGAAAATGTATTTGCTTTAAATGCTGACCCTTTTTCATGTGGGAAGCCCAAGAACCACTAATGAGTATGGAGTAGCTCCTGTCTTAGTCTGACACAGGGTCTGGGCTGGAGCTATACACCCTTTGCTGATGTAGATGACACAAACAGGCTTGTGGATATGTCCTTGCATTACAGTCACACCTCTGACTGCAGCATATGGCCTCCAGCTTGAAGGCACCTTTCCTCATCTCTCCCTACCTTCACTTGCATCTCTCTGTCCTGTCCAGTTAGTCAGTGTTTGACCATGAGCATTCCAAAGCAGTCTTCCTGCTGTTCAGCAGCGTGTCCAGACTCCAGTGCAAAATCAAACTGATGGACTTTCTACTCCTGCTCTTGTATTCATTTAGGAAACAATCATTTCTATTGTTACCTTGGATATATTCTTCCATGAAAAAGAGGACACATTACCAGAACATTAGGACGTAATGAAAGCAACTGGTTTTTTTTATGGCTGTGATTTTAAATGAACTGGATTGAGTGCAGTAAAATTTGAAGGAGTAAAAGATGTAGAGATAAGTTAGGAGGCATATTCGTGGAGCAAGAAAGGAAAACACAATCAATTTTTCCATAGTTGCGAACATAACAATATCCAAATTTAATTTCCATTAACTACAGCCTCAGTGTGGAAATGATCTTCATTAGAGTGTGCCAAATTTAAATCAATTAAGAGTAATGCATGAATTATTCAGGCATGACATTTGAATAATGCATGCCCAGATGACAATTTATACGTGCCTATTTGAGCAATGTATAGTGGCCATGAATGTATTTTGAAGAGCTGATTTAAAGTAAACCAGAGATTTTGCAATCATTAAGGAAGGGATCTGTGTTTTGGCTTAAATGGTCATGAAATGTCTAAATTGCAGAATGCGTAAATAACGACACGGGAAAGCAATTTTCTAGCTGTATGCATAATATTACCATTTAAGTCATTACCACTTTTGAAATAGCTTCTAAAATAATTCACTAACTTCTTATGAAGAAATTAATTCCCACCAGGCTAATAATTGATTATGGACCTTTCTGATATTTGGTTGTTCTCATTCCCCTGCCTAGGTATTCTTAGAATACTGAAAGAGAGAGAAAGAGGCAATGAGGATTACTAGAGGTGTGATGTAGCTTTCGGTGAAGAAAGATCAAATAAACCAAGGTTACCCTTGCTTGAAGAGCAATAAATGGGGGAATATAGTTGCAGTTTACAAAATAATGGAAGTTTTGTAGGAGTGGGAAGAGAAAGAATTAATAATGTATTTTCCCATTATGAGAACTGTGACTTTATTTCAGTGAAACTGTCAGTTTTAAACCAAGTAAAACTACACTCATACTTTGTGTGACTATAATGTAGAACTTGCTGCAACAAACTATTTTATAGCCTGAAAAATAGATGAGTTTAGAAAATGAATTTGAAAATCTCTTGAAGATAGTTTCTGTCATTTCCATCAATCAGCACTTATGGTGAGCCCTAGAAGTTCTTAAACTTCTATAGAGGAAGGTGTTCCTTCACACTTTCTTTATATCTCTGCTCCCTTTTTTTTTTTTTTTTTTTGGTACTCTTTATCGATGTATTTTTTGTTGATGGCTGCTGATGGTAGAATGCAACAAGGGTTCTTTACGTAGACTCTGATGAGGATTGAGCTGTGTTCTTTCCTGAGTATCCTTCAAAACTTGAACACAAAAGAGCTCAGTTGAGGTATGTCTGATTTTTGAAAATTAAATGGGGTGAGATACTTGAGAAATTTCTGCCCATGTATCATAATGCTTTCCATTAGAATTAGCGGAGATATTTAAAGGTGAAACTACAGAACGTCAGCTGCACTGCTACAGAATCTATGTAGGTTTGTCACTCCACATGTTCAAATTAGGGATGGAAGCTGAAGCCTGCAATTTTTATTTCTAAGCTTAGTGTAGAAGAATGTGCCTTGAAAACGTTTTCTTTTGATTTCAGAAGGTCATTAAGGATCTGAACACATTCTAATCCTCTTATATTTTCCTCATTAGATTTGGATTACTGCAGCCAAGCAAGGGGTGAAAGCTGGCACATTCTTCTGGTCTGTGTAAGTGCCCTCTGTTTTCTGGAGATTTTTAACTAATAAATCTGAATTAATTCAATGCAAGTGTTTATTAATTTTTTCCCTTGCTCTAAGCGTTTGGTAGCTGCTCAGTTGGAGACTGTACCTGTAAGCCTCTTGTTTCATTTCTCAAATGTTTCTCATAACTAAAGCTAACGCTGTAGTTTGATACAGGTTTATACACTGATTTTTGGTGTTTTTTTTGTTCATTTGACCATGTTGTTTTGCCTCCTCAGTATTGCTGGCAAAGTCTTCAAGACTTCTAAGTATTTGTGCAAAACTTTTATTGTCCTCGTGTCATGTGGTATCAACAGCCTAATTAACTCCCTCCTTTTACAGTCCAGACTGGCCTTTGAATAAGATATCTGGTTTCCATTTATTAAGAGTGAGCCTTGAAGATCTTTGCTCTTCTGTTCTTTAACGGTTCTGAATTATTTTCCCTTGTCCAACTAAGACATATTTTCCTTACTTAAAAATGAATGGGTTTTAATAATTTCTGAGTTCTGAGGAATTCAGATGTATCAATCGCTCTATTTCCTTTTAGTGACAAGACTGCAGGAGTGAAGAAAATGGTCATACTATCAAGATTAAAAATACTGATGGGATTTGCCTATATTTTGATTCCATTTTGAATGATATTCTTTGATACTCTCAATATTGTAAGCATATGGGGGAAATAATAAACGTGCAGTGTATATAGCTGGTGAGAGGTTTATGTTTGCAAGATGAGCTTTGATCTACTTCTCTACAAAGCATAGAAATTCATGCAATTCCTAAGCATGGCGACTGCATAGCAACCATAAGCACCTTGGCTGATCCATATCTGGGGATATAAAACATTATGGAAGGTGACCAAGACTGCTTCACAGATATATATGTCTGTAGAAAGAGAGTGATTCAGCCACGTTAAATGTGAATGAAATATGTCCTCCTTAAATGTGTATTATTTAGTTTGGGGTATGGAATGGTTTTGGTGAAAATTTTCATATGAACTCTTGTAGGTTAAACAGTAGTGTTTAAAAACCTTTTAGTCTCAGGTGATTTATTTGAAATAATGAAGATTTTTTTCAAATGGGGCAAATAATAAGTTCCAAAACTGGACAATATCTAACATTATTCTGTCTTACGATATTTCAGCATTATTTCTCATTTTTATAAGTGTTCTACAAGTGGAAGTATTCTGTGTAGGTGGAGACTGACAAGCACTGTTGTACAAGACATTAAGTAACTTGTCTCAAAATGGCATCTGTATTTCTCTGTCAAATGAACTTTCAAAAAATGCTGAATTTGATTCAGTATGGTGAATCCAAGATGGTTGTACTTGACTCTTTTCTTGGGATTCTGCAATTGATCCATAGGTATTTGAAATGACAGACACTATTATACTAAAATACTTCCATGATCACTGATCTGCAGAGCTTTCTTAAGATGAGATATTTTGAAACTTAACAGCTGTTCATATGTTTAGTCATTCCCACAGCAATCATTTGGTCTCAGCGACCAAGGGAGATATCTCAGGATAACAGTGAATTATGATTTATCTATTCTGCAGAGTGAGAAGTTGTGAATGTTGTGCGAGTCACCGTGCTGATTGCCTAATGTTTCAGATGGCTCTGGTTTGATTTACACCAGCTTAATCCTATTTGGTTACTATTAAGTCAATGGGAGGTTTTCCAATATCTTTAAGACTTGCATTTAGATTTGTACTGAGGGGAGAAATGTCACAATTTTCACTCATGCCAGCTATCCAATGGTAGTGCTATTGTGCATGAAAGCAGCTCAGCTGGGTTAAAGATACAAGAATGGATCTTTAGTCACTGCTATTAGAATAGTTTGGTTTTCTACCTTCAGCTCTGACTCCAGTTATGAGCTTTTAATCCAATTTATTTTGGAGCATGTGGACATTCAAGAGATCAGAGGTGACTATCTGTAAAATAAAAATCAGTACCAAACAAGAAACAAGATGCAGTATACTAAAAGGAAATGACATTACTGTGATTGATACAGTCATGTTAGAATAAGTTCATAGTAAGGCTGTTTTGATGCTTCTTGTAGTCTCTGATAAAAGGATATTTTTTTGTGCTTTGTCATCTAGTGTCATCCCCCATGAACGCAGAATTCTAACAATCCTGCAGTGGCTGACCCTTCCGGATAATGAAAGGTAATTTGACCTGTTGTTGTTAAATTGCTAGCTTATACTCTTCTCAAAAATAGCTGGAAAAGAACAAGGGGAAGTTTAACTTTTTTAAACTATCACTGACTTCAGGATTTGTTTTGATTGGTTGGTTTTGTTTGTTTTTTGATCTTTGTTTTTAAACATCTTCATTTTTATTCTTAACAAATGTATGGTATGAATTTCTTTCCTAGAAGCATTTAGTTGCATGGATAGTGCTTAGCCTACTAAGTCTAATATGGTTTAACAACCTTGTAGGCAGTGGCAGTTGCAGAACTGGACCCTGAGGACTGGGAAAATGTTAAGATTTTAATGATGACTTTTTCCAGACACATGTTCACACACTCTGCTGGCTACAAAGCTCCAGAGGGCTACTGTTCTGATCCTGCTTACAGAACTAAGAAAGCGCGCGTCCTCAGATGGTACCCTGGGTGCCCCTTGGCATGTGTTCTGGGATTTAATACAGTTGTAGAACAATTAATTGCCTAATCATACCATGGAAACATATGACTCTATCAGCTCTCTTTAAAGCCAACTCTCATTGCAAGGTTGGCTTGATTTGGCTTGACCTGACAGGTTTGGGGCTTTTTGTTGTTGAAGGAAAGCTGTAATGAACAAGATCTTTCTTTCTTTCTTTCAGGCCTTATGTTTATGCTTTCTACTCTGAGCAACCAGATGCTGCTGGCCACAGATATGGTCCTTTCAACTCAGAGGTTAGTAGAGATTTTCTTCTGTGGAAAAAGCACGTGTCTTGAATCTTGCTTCTGCTCAGAAGTAATATTTTTAGCAACTTTTTTCACCCGTTTCTGTTGTATGCATCACCTCAGCCAGAGAAAGCAAAATTATTTTTAAGAATTTATCTTGTGATATTCGATCCTGAGAAGGAACGGCCCGTGCCTTTCGTGGATTGTTTCTCTGTGTGATATGAGAATGCAAATGGAAAGATCTCTTTGGCAAAGACAAGATTATAATTGGGTGCGACAACAGAATTTAACATTCCTCAAACAATTTATCCTTCTTAAACATAATAAAACTGTAATGCAGAAAATACTGAGGAAAAAGCGGGGAAGAAAAAGGTTTATTTAAAGCTAACAGCCTGCAGTAGCCAAAGTAATAATTCTAGTCTGTCATGAGCTGTAAAAAGCTGCTATTTCCAGTCTCATATAGACCCTAGAGGATTTCAGATAGTTTTGCCAATACTATTCCTTCAGGGCTGGGCTGAAGTTTGGAAAAGATTTTGAAGCATTGTAAGGTATTTTAAAGAAAGATTATGTGCAAAACTCTACAGTAGTTTAACCCCTTGTTTGGGTTTTGGATTGCCAATGAGTGCAGCTTCTCTGCCAACATGGTCCAAGAACTTAAAGACTGTACAGTTGTCTGGGATTTGTGAGGAGGGAAAGTAAGTTCAGCCCAAATGTCTTACTGCTTGGGGTGGCTGGGGGCTGAACATCTGGCAAAGCTCCTCTAGTCTCAGTGGAAACATATGCTTGTAGGTTGCAGTCACAAGACTTCAGGAGTTTTCATATGCGCTTTTTAAATGGTAAACAAATGTTTTCAAATCTTTGAAAACTGAGGAGTATATCTACCCTTTGGAAGGTAATATTGATCTCCCTGAGCAGCCAGTTACCAAGCAGATGTTTCTTACTTGTTTGCTATAAATCTGGTAGCTTCCTTACTGGAGAAGTGAGCAAAGAGAAGCAGCATTAATCCTTTTTAATACATTCTTATTAGTTAGGACTGTTTAAACAAATTTACAGTGATTATGGATTTGCTGTAGGAAGCATCCCTGCTGGTGCGGTTTTAGCCGTGGTCCCAAGAGCAGTATCTGTGAGGAGTTGTTCCAAATCATCATTAAAACACCATACTGGATGGGAAGATAAAGTCCGTTTTTAAGGATATTCTTTGCTTAAAATCTACCAGCACTTCTGCTAACTTGAGAGGCACTGATTTGTTTTCATGTTGTCATTTTACTCAGAGCAAGAGAGATATCTGGTGGGGTCAGGTGAGAGTTGGATAATGCAAGGATACACTACTTAATGATGCTTTACAGTTCCTCCTATTGAAGTATTGCAAGTGTGTGGCTTATGACTGACAACTCTAATTTTATTTATCTGTAGACAACCACTTCCGTCTGAGCAGAGTTGTGAGGCTGTTTCCATGGACTTAAAGGACAATATAAAGAAGATGACATTGAATTTGTTCTTTACATTCCAACCTTTAACAAACTAGTTTAGCACTTTATGCTGAATAATGTAGATTCAGATGGGTCAGAAGAGTCTAAAAGAATTGTAGTTATATTGTCATAGGAAAAATTCACTATAAAAGCAAAAGTCCCCAAAGGCTCTTTTTGCTTGGGGGTTCTTCTGGATGGTTATCTGAAGGCTGACCTCTAATTCAAGTTCTTAATAAGTGTGAATTAATAGCTTATGAAATTTTTATAAATGAACTGACTTACGCCATTTGTGTTAAACACAAGAAGAACTTGAAATTGATTTTTAGTAAATTGAGAACAGATAGTTTAGCAGATGAGCATGAATGGGTTTGAAGTTCAAACAGTGGCCACAACTTTCTGAATGGAAATTTAAGTAAATGAATACAGCTGTGTTAAGTATACAGATGCTGAGATTTGTGAGGGGCCTCATTGCAGGATAGAGAAGCTGGGAATTATTTTATATTGTTTCTCTTGACACACTGTTTTCAAGTATTATTTTTAGGAACTACAAAATTTAACATAAAACAGCTGGGAAGGAGTCCTCAAAGGGACCCAGTTCAGTTGCTTCCTAGATACTGAGAGCATGACCTCCCAGTGCAGTCGTTCTTTTCTTGTATACAGCTGGCAGTGGCTGGACAGTTGGAGTAACTCTGAGCACTTCATTTTTCTTCATACAAAGGCAGATCAGCCCAGTGTTTATGTTTGAAACAACCCTGTAACTCCTATCTGCTGTGTTTAAGATAGGCTTTTTACTTCTTGTTTTGCAGAGTCAAGGTTTCATGCTGAGCTTTCGTTGCTGCATATGGCAGCTTGAGAAATTGTTTCATACCTCATCATCTTCCAGCTCCTACAAAAGTCCTTTAGAGCTTTTTATACCAAAAAAATTCTAGATGTTTTTCAAATGTATAACTTAAGAGGTCAGATGACATCCATAGCCAATAGTCTTCAGCTTCCAGCTGATGGTGCTGAGAGTTCCAGAGGTTGTACACAACAACAGCCTATGTAGAGAGCTAAAAGCTAGGATTAAAGGGAATTAGAACCATTGAAGTTTTATTGGGTGAACTGCCAGCATTGTTGGTATAAATGGAATACATATTATGGTCACTGTCCACTGCACTAACTTTGCATGTTCTCTAACATTGTGAATCTCAGTGTAAATGGAATTGATTGACTACATAGGGTTTTTTATTTGGTTGTTTGGACAGACATGAATGAACTTCTCAGGAAGCATAACAATGGATTCTGATGCATTTTCAGGGGCAGTTATGCGAGTTATCAAATATGTGCTTGCTCTTCATTTACTTCTGCAATTTTTTTTTCTTTCCCTCTGTGCTTCTGCAGTTGAACTCTGGTATGTTGGTCCATCTGGGTCAAGAAGCAGAGCTTTGGCTGGCTAGTTACTCTTGTGATGTTACAGTACCCTTCTGTAAGCGGGGAGGGATTTGTTTCCCTCCTCTGTAACTCTGTTCTGACTCTTTTCAAGCAAAACTAAGATTTGGCTGGTTAATAAGAACTTGGCTTTTTTTTTTTTTTTTTAGTCTTAGCTAACTTCTATTTTTGAAAATAAAACTTCTAGATGTATACTACTGTAAGAGCTGTAAAACACATTGAAATCTGGCATTGCTACACCATTCCTGCTGCTCCTCTAACACGCTGTCTTGAGACGGCCATTTTTCAGTGTTCAGACCTGGGTCTCCTGCACTCGTGTGTTCCTGGCATAGTGAAGCTCTGTCTGAGCGTGTTCAGAGAGAGTAAAATGAGAATCCTTCCTTTCCCTGCTGCTCCTCTCATCAGGACTGCACAAAGCTTGAAGCGTTTTAAAAACAGAAAACTCTGGTGCTGCTTTATTAAAATGCCTTTCTGGAGAGAGACGAATGAGACTGGACTAGAATCTCCTTTCCAGCTGCTTGCCTTGGAAGCAATGAAACAGCATGGCAGATGGTAACATCCCCTTCCTTCCCTTCCCTGTTTACGTTGCTCTGTTACTGAACAACTGTGAGAAGCTGACTAAACACATAGAAGTAAAATATAATCATAAATCACCGACTTTTCTCAAGCCCACTCAGTGTGCTCCGTTATGTGCACTATATCTTAGTAAATATCTCCTGGTAGGCATCATCTGTCACTGCTTTGTATGCAACCCAGAGTAGTGCCAAGAGCCTGTGACTCATGTGAAGTCAGTGAGAGTGGCAAAGTTTTAAATTACAAGTGACTTGATTAATGGGATGGTATTTTTTTCCAGTTATGTCTTACAAGGTTTTTCCCCTTCTGTATGTCCAGATATTTGTGCATTTATCAACAGTTACCCACATGAGATATCATACCAAAAGTACTAAGAAAATTAAATTTTCATGTTGCCCACAAAGCTGCTAACGAGGCAAGTGGTGCTTTCAGAGGCTCTGCCACTAATAAATATGCCCTACCTAGCTAATTTGAAGGATGCAAGCTCCAAGCTAACTGAGTCTCACCTTTACAGCTTCGTTCTGCGGAACTGCAGTCCCCAGTACTGATTAATGGGGCTCTGGTGATTTCAGTGGGGGTTATGGCCTGGCATACAATGCTAATGGTACTGATGAGAATATCTACTGTCACCAATTTGACCAAAAATACACATGGAAAATCTTGCAGAAAGCCATTTGGTCTGGACAGGCACTAGTACTCATACCTGAACCACCAGCCAAGTGAGATGCAGTCCACTTGCCTTCTGCCCCAGACAATCACATTTTATGCAGTGATTTTTACTAAAATTGAAATCTAGTTTACTTTTGATGATACTAATTAACTGACACTTGATCAGTTTTGAAAAATAATATCCATAGCTGTATATTTTCAAAACCAGAAGCCCCACCTATTTTCTGAAACACCAATTTCATTTGCTTTTATGCTGTTTGCTCTCGTAACTGCTGTTCTGCTTTCAGTACAATTTGGTGCATTACTCCTTAAAGAGAGACAGATGCTAAATTGTCCAAATGCCTGAATTTTTGAAAAGGCCTCTTTTTATGCATAAGGATTAGCTGGCATAGGTAGCTTTGCTCTCTGATGTGAGTCGAGACAGGCTTTTTTTTTCTGAGTCCAGACATCTCTCCCTGCCAGTACAGGAGAGTAGTTATGGCTCCCCTCTTACTTCGCCTAAGAGACCTAAGAGAAAGCTTCCTCCTAAGAGGAGACAGGAAAGACCAGTTGCAGCTCCAAAGAAAAGAAGAAGAAAAGTACATAGAGTGGATCAGTATGCTGCGGAAGCTCGTCGGAAGAAAGTAAGTTTACACATGTTCCAAAATTCTATGATGGAAGTGCCACTTTTGAGGCACTTCTCTAGCTTTACCTTTTTCAACATGAGAATCACTCCATGCTTCAGGTTGGGACTTGGCAGACAAAACTGCTGTGAGTGTACTGAAGGACACAAAGGAAAGCAGCCAAAGCAGACCAAGTCTTCTGGGAGCTATGTTTTTCTTGTTTCAGACTGTTTGCTTTAGGGAAAGTCATCTTAAATCCTCTTATGAATCCAGCCATCAGCTGGAGGCGATGTCAGATAAATCCATGAGAAGACACTACTAGTGCTGCCAGCCCTCATTAACTCCCCAACTCTTGGGAGCCTGGTGATTACTCGAGACTGTGTCTATTCATCTGGGTTCTGGAGATGTCTTGAAAACATGACTCATAATATCTAAAAGGGAAAGAACTTGTAAAAGTTGTTTCAGAAACAATTACTTTAAAACTAGTTAATGACTTTGGAGGAGCACAAGAGATTCTTGATAACATGATTTCTGAATGCAATGTATTTGCAATGGAAAGGGTCCCTAAGTCTGTTTTCACTAGGCAAAAGTCAGATGGGAATTGTTTTATCAGGAAAAGAGTGAACAAAAGGAAAAGTGAACAAAAAAGTGTGTTCCTTATTATGCTGTCTTTCTCCACCTGGCAGTAAGTGAACACACTGTCAGGGGTGGTAGACCACCTCAGTATTTCTTTCATTTCAGAATTTTAAGTAAATAATGCAGAAACATAAACAACCACAATATTTCTCCTTCAGGCTTCCAACAAACATCTTGGCACACTTCATTGTTTCCTAAAAAAGCTATAGGCACGCTTCTCAATAGCATTTTTGTGGACATTTTTTAACTTGTTGCATGATTGAACTTAAAATAATTATTTTGTGAAGGGGTAGACAGGGACACACAGAGCTTCAGGAACATTTGATACAGATTTACTCGAGAGGAGAACTTATAACTGCTGTGGATGATATTGCTATTACTCATTAATTTACTTTCCGAAGTTTTAGAACTCTGGCACAAACCTGCAGTATTCCTACTGATGTGAGCATATACAGCTCTCCTTTTTCATTCTTTGGTGTTTTTTTCTGTGAATGAAAAGATCACCCCAACTTCTTATTCCTATAAGCTTACTGTGAATTTATCACTATTACTTTGGGGAAAAAAAAACAAAACAAAACATGTTACGTCATGTTTCTCATCCTATCTTCAAATTCATCTTCTGGTGTTGATGGATAAGGCTGTAATACAGTACAGATTGGATTCTACCAATTAAATAGTGAAATTTCTTCTTCATCTAACAAAGCTTCTTCTAAAGGAAAACTCAGGGAAGAATCCAATTGTGATCTGTATGATTCAGGTCTCATACTCAATGTTTTCACAATAATACCAACTCTTTTCTACTTAGATATCGAAATATCTTGAAAGATAATAGGCTTTCATACATCTTTCCAAAACCCTGCTATCTACATATTGGGTGAAGAAAGATGTATTCAAGACTAACTTATTCACTAGTAAGTCTTTGGAAGTTGCCTGCAGGGGAAAACATGAGCACTCAACAGAAAAAAGTTTGCCTGAATATGCCACCCACAGCCTTAGGTTGCAGAGACTAGCTGAGGAACAACATGAGTGTAGTAGGTTAATAAAAGCTAACTGAACTGAAAGAATGAAGAGAGAATGCAGTGAGGTGAACTGACACTACTGAGGTCTGTCTTCTGAGGCTACTCTGAACACAGTCAAAGTAGTAAAAACAGCAAAGTGAGTTGTGGATTTCTTTTTTTTTTTTCATGTATGTCTTGTTTCTTTTAAGAATAGACATTTTCATTTATATTGACTCATATATTTTCAGAAATGTCTCTGCAGACTTGCAGATGAAATTGGGAAAGAAGGTAGTTAAACAAAATTGCCACTAATCATGAATTCTTGAAATCTCTGGAAGCCTGCTGACAAAAGTAAACATTAAGGGGAAATCCACCTGGCTTTCCAGTTTCCCTAAATTAGCTTTGGATTCAGAGTAAAAATTACATTTCCTCATATGATTGATGTTGTGCAAATAGAATTTCATAAAAAGCATTCTCCTAGTCATTGCAGAGTTGATAGTGAGAAAGTGCTGCTACAAGAGGCTTCTTTTTTGCCTTTTTTTCCTTTTATTTTTTTCCGTTTTAACTTGAACTGTTCCATGGTTTTAACAAAACCAACTACTTAGTCTTTCCTGATTTCAAATATTTTAAAATATCACCTGCTACTTGGACCTCTTACATAGTTCATCAGAACTATTCCTCCTGTTTTCCTCTCCCACAAGTCACCTCTTTGTCTAATCATAGTGCCAAGTGGGAGATGACATTTCCTGTCTCACTGTATACACTGTCAGACTTGTTCAACATCCATCCCTTAATGGTTCAGGCAGAGAGAGAATTTCTCAGCTATTGCTTCCTGGGTAATACTAAAGTGATACTCCTTCTCAGAAAATTCTGCCAAAATTTTGTTTTTTCTCATCCAGTATTTGTTAGCTTTCTGTTTTTCATTGGAAGAATATTTTGTTCTGTATATTCGTACCAGCCAAATCAAACTGTCTCTATACAGTGACAAGATATGTTTTCTTCTCAAAACCAGAGCAAAATCCATTTCTTCTGCTTAAAATCTTACTTGAAAGCACTTTCCTTCTCTATTCCGCCCATTAAAAACGTTTCATTTTCTTACAGCTAAAATCACAGTCCCTTTAGAATGTCTTGGTGTTTTCTGTTTTCTTTCTTAAATAAACTTGAATTAAGAAATCACTATACCATATCTGTCCTCTGGGACATGCTGACATTTTTGCCAGAACTATCACTTGAGATTTTGGAAACTGTTGGATTTGAGGATGAAGAGTACTCCCTCCAAGCTCCATATGCCACTCAGATGACTTGCATGTTGTCATACTAGTATCAGATGTCCTTTGAAGTGAATTTCACAAACTTGGTGTATGAATCCTAAATCCAAAGCTTCATTTCGTGTTTTGACTAAACCATTCATATAAAATAGACATTTACAAGGAGTTGCTTATCTGTGAGAATCAAACTGAAATTCAGTCTCACATACATTTTTCTAACATTTTTACATCACTTTACAGGTGCATGCATGTCACTGGGAGGCCCAGGATCAGCCATAAAGATCTTCTGCTGTCTTGTGACAGCATCTCAACAGGGCTTTCTCATGTTGCAATGGATGCTTAGTGCTTGATCTAGTGGTTGGCAACCCTGCCTGTGACAGAGGGGTTGGAACTAGGTGATCTCTGAGGTCCCTTCCAACCCAAGCCGTTCTGTGATTCTACACTGAAAATGGAAACAGTACATTAATTGTAGGTGTAACAGCTCAGCCAAGGTTTTGCCTCTTGACCTGGATGTTATCGCATCAGAGTTCTGCCAAAGGACCTTCACTTGTACTAGAAGGAGGAACATTACAATGACAGTTAACTTTTTTCTCTCCTTTCTGCATATTTGTACAGATGATGGTAAATCCCCTGAGAGAGATTGACAAGACAGTAGGACAACTAATGGATGGACTGAAGCAGCTGAAACTACATCGATGTGTCAATGTCATATTTGTTGGTGATCATGGTAAAATAAATTCTTCATCAATATATGAAGGCTTGCACAATGTAGCCATGCATGCAGTAGGCAGCTTACAGGAAAGTTCAGTTCAAGATACTTTTGTGCTGATTTTTTCCCCCAGTAGTTTAAGTACCAAACCACAGCCAGTCAGTGTAGACTGGTAACTGTTCTCCTGTTGATTGTCATTGGAGGACACTTCTCTTTCACATCAGAGATCTGGGTATTTATATGCCCATTTAGAGTTTCTCAAAACTTGGCATTTTCAATATGACATCCAAGTGCAACTCTCCTTGCATGTATTCAAACAGCATAATATGCCTAAAATAATCTTTCTGTAAGTTTTTGTAGTCGAAAACAATTTAATAGCATTGCTCCCTTTTTTGTGAGGAGAGGAGTGGAGCCTAAGAGTAAGACATTTCTTGGCACTTAGTGCCTAGTTATTCTACTAGGAGAAAGATGAATGTCTGTAAGGAGCTGTGTCCAGCTTCAACAGAAAATGTCATCAAAGTAGTGGAGGAAGGTGGAAAAACAGTCAAAAGTTATTTTTGGATCAGATGAAGAGTCACCAGAAAGCAGATATATTATTGGTAGGTCTTTTTTTTTTTTTTCTTTGCAATCAGAATAAGTAGTAAAGCCAAAAGAAAATTTTTGAAAATGAAAAATGTGATCATGTTTGAGAGAAACCTGCTTTTTCATTCCTCCTTAGCAATCCCACCAAAAGTCACAAATTAATCATGCATTTGTAAGAAATTCTGCTCTCTTTAAGTCTTTGTCTAGGAACATCACACAAGAGCAGCAAAATGAGTAATAAAATGGAATATGCCTTCTTTCTGGACTTGAGGAGAGAAGGTTAAGGGGCAGGAAGACTTTCCGGGGGAGGTAGTGTTGTGCTGAACTGAATGACTGGCGACACATTCCTCCCCACCACAAGCAACTGTAGGAGAGAATTGTTTATCTGTGGCTGCCTTAGAACAGACCACCAACAGACAATACCTTTTGTGTATGACTCCTCCTAAAACCCTTTGTTTAAAAAAAAAAAAAAAATCAGCAACCCCAAAGTAGTACACTAAACTAAAAACAGACTGTGATTTTCCATGAGCTCAGTCTGAATATGTGTCAGTTCACATATGGTGGATGTGGTGCCCATTGCTACAGTGTTCAGTGTTGAGACTGGTATTTCTCTTGTGTAGGCAAGTACTAAAAGGACCCATAATTTAGCTTCTATCAGTGACTGTCATTGGAACTAGAAAACTGGAAAAAACAAGAATAACATTTGTCACCCAAAGGAAAAGAATACACAGCTCTGTTTTTTTATTTTTTATTTTTACTTTTTTTCTGTGCTGCTTGGAAAACATGTTTATTTTCAAGCTGGATTAAACTTGTATTTTCCTTCTGCAGGGATGGAAGACACTACTTGTGAAAGAACTGAATTTTTGAGCAACTATCTGACCAATGTGGAAGATATCATTCTGCTGCCTGGATCTTTAGGGAGAATTCGCCCTAGGTCTAGCAATAACCTAAAGTGTAAGTTGACTTAATTGTACTTTTTATGTGCTGAGAACTAGACTCCATCCTTTCCTTGGGCTGAAGTATTTCAAAGGGTGTATGTTTGCAGCGTGTTGGTGGGATATTCAAAGTGGAGCTCACTGAAGATCAACTGTATTTCCTACCTGTATTTCACAGACCCTAGAGTGTCAGAGCTCTGTCAAGTGGTAACTGAAATGTTCTGAGTTAAAAATCACCTATTTTGGTAAGGAATCATAGAATCACCAAGGTTGAAAAAGACCTACAAGATCATACAGTCCAACCATTCACCTATTGCCAATAGTTGATAGTCCTGTTGCTAAACCATGACCCTCAGTACAACATCCTTGAACACCTCCAGGGTCAGTGGCTCCACCACCTCCCTGGGCAGCCCATTAGGAGAAATGGACAGTCTTGAAGTTAGTTTCAGACAGCAGCATACATGTCACTGTAAGTTTATTTATGCAATTCTTCCCTCTGTCACTGAAAATGGGACTCGAGGGAGCTCAGTAGTGCATGGATTGGATATGAGGAGAAAGATTCCTTTTCTGAGCTAATGGAGAAAGTGCATTGCTAATTTTGAATTCAGCTTCTTCATGCTTTTGGCATAAATGAGGAGCAGAGCAGGTTGCTAAATAGCAGCAGACTGGCAATGTTGAATGATATTTGAGAACTGTAGAGCATGCATTCAGACCTCATAGTAACAGTGAAACTTTTTGCATGAGAAACTCACCCTGACTTGGTGCTTGAATTAGATAATCTTCAGCATGCTCAGGAACCAGACAGGAGTCCTCTAGTGAAACTTAACTCTGTGATTTAAGACTGTACTGTCCCAGCTGTCCCTCTGTTGCCCTGCTTCCCCTCCGGGGAAGTAATGCCACAACAGGCCTTGTGCCAGCACCATTGATTGCTCTGGTTCTGTGTACTGAGGCAAGCCATGCTTTGCCAGCATTTTAAGCTAACAATCAAACAGTGAAACTTATAAATTAACCAGAAGTACCTAGGTTGTTGCAAACTGTGCTGCAAGGATGATGACTTTTGCAACAGGGCAAGATCAGATAAGTAGGACATCCTATTGACCTATCATAGCAATGCACATACAGGTAGGCTGAGGACAGATTTTACAAAAAATTAGACTTTGAAGATGAAAGATTGCTAGAATTATGGTGGAAATAATAAGAGTGTGGCTTAAATTTTAGATACTGATTTATTTATTTTATTAGAAACAAATTTATCTGTGTATTTATGTTCTAGGAATACAGAAGGGTTATGTAAAAATCTGTTGGAAACAGTATGTACATTGATGTAATGTACTAGGCTTGCATAAGACTGAATCTTCAATCAACTGAAATTCACATTTCAGTTCCTCTGAGAATATTTTTTTAAGGATCTTTCAATCTTTGAATTCCCAAATTGCTGAGCAAAATTAGTTTTCTTTGGAGGATGAATGGTAATATCTTTCAAAAAGATCAACTAGACTGATCTCTTGAGTCATACTTTTCCCACAATACAGTTTTCCTCTTTTGGCCTCTGTCCACAGCTTCCTTGTTGGATATTTGCAATCACATGTAAATCATCTGTTTGAACAAAGATCATAGAAGAATATTTCTTGACTTTAGAACTGCAGTTTACCTCCAGTAGCTCCCAAATCACCAGCTTTTTTTATTCCTTTTCTGCTGTTGTACACTATAATACTGCATCAAGACCTGCAGATGCTCCTCTGCCATGGATAAACCTGTAGCTTGTGTTTTGGGATT
Source organism: Callipepla californica brunnescens (assembly GCA_023055505.1). Taxonomy (NCBI): domain Eukaryota; kingdom Metazoa; phylum Chordata; class Aves; order Galliformes; family Odontophoridae; genus Callipepla; species Callipepla californica. Next base: position 12,046,045 of record JALIRH010000002.1, read on the forward strand.
CAGTGGGGCTCATTTGAAGCTCAGCAACATCATGTTCTCAGCAATGAAACAATAATAGTTAAGTGAGAGATTTTCTCCTGCTAAGAATTTGTTTTTACTTGTTCATTTTTTTTTCTTTTCTCAAGTCTGAAAAAAAAAAATGAGTGAAATACTGAGAGACAAAAGTCACAACATTTATTTTACTGTTTCCAAGGAAGCATGTTATTGCATTCAAATGTGCTTTCAAAATTTTTCAGGTAGGATGATTTTGTATTTTGTAATTAAAACAGTCATAAGACTTGAAATTATGTTTTCAGAAAATAGAATAATTGTTCAGCTAAGGGTATCTCAAATCATAAAGCAGTGAGCAACATTACTTGAGCAACCAAAATATCATTAAGCAAAGGATAAGAGATTGAACTTGGTTCATATTCAGGACATCCCACCTGTTGCATTCTTTTAGTAAATATCAGCTATCCTCCAGGAAGAACCCTTCTAAAAATATATATATTCTTAACTTGTGATGTCTTCTGCAAATTTCTTCTTTTTTTTTAATACTTTTCTCTTTCTCTTTCTTTTTTTTTTTTTTTTTTTTTTTTTTTTGCTTAACAGATGATCCTAAAGTGATTGTTGCCAACCTTACAGTAAGTATTTAGTGTCCTCTTTCTGTCCTAATTTGGGGCATTATTCAACATTCCCTCTGCACTTTTAGGATTCATTAACATGAATCAAGTATTAAATAGTATCCTTCATGAAAGCAGATTAGTGTTTGTCCTAAATTCCACTGTTTGCTGCTGTAGTACCTTTTATAACATTTATAACAGTGCAGAGCCAGAATCTCCCTGACAGTTGTGACTCCCTGAATTGGGTCTATTTATCCGTTCCTCCAGAAATGGAAAATAATCTTTTAGGGTAAATATTTTACTAGCAGCTTGAAGATGCTGAAAATGTTCATTTTGATAGTATTCAATCATAACCCTGCTCTTAATGGAAAAAAATGTTTTAAATAAAAACTGATTTAAAAAAAAAATTAGATTAATTAACCAGACTGCTTTAAATATATCTGCAGATGAAATGTATTTTCAGCATTTATCTTCCCCGTGAAATTTCATTTTTGGTTTGGTTAGCTCACAGATGAAGGACTTTATTTTTAAGTATGCATGATATTTTACACGATGCTTTCAAAAAGTCTTCAATGAGAATGAAATTTTCCAAAAATCTTTTGATTGCTCCACATGCCTTGGTTTTATATAAGTACTGCACAGAAATGACTGAACCACATACTCTAAATGTACACATTGTTTCCAAGACATCATCGATAATGCACTTAACAGCTTGATTTCTGTACTTCAGGGTTTCATGTGCCTCTGAGCTGACAGCATTGTCATCTGTAACCATTTATTTTTCAGTGCAGAAAGCCAGACCAGCACTTTAAACCATACTTGAAACATCACCTTCCTAAACGCTTGCACTATGCTTACAATAGGAGAATTGAGGATGTCCATTTACTGGTTGATCGCAAGTGGCATGTAGCAAGGTAAACTTTGCTTTCAGTCTGGTTTCAGCATGCTTTTCTTTCTGAGAAATCAAGACCTGGGACTGTTTTGTCTACCAGTGTCCTGCTGCTTCTGTCACCTGGGAACAGGAGGAATTTTGAACTTCTGGTGAGATTCTGTCACATTAGGTTCAGGGTCCCAGTTTGGAAAAATCAGTAGTTGGATAAAAGACAAAAACTCAGATTAGTTTCCTTCCCCAAAAAACTGGTTCTTGACCAATTAGCTTATACATGGGAACTGTTCAGGTTTTTTAGCAAGGTAGAAACTTATTCCAACCAGGTAGTGGGGAATACAGGAGTACTGAAGAAGTTAGCGTACAAGAGGCTGGGTGGATGTACAGGGAAAATTGAAAAAATAAATTGAGATATTGGTGGAGTGCATGAAAGCCTGGGAACACGTGGAAGTGTATTATAGGTTCATCCCTGAAATGCCTGCATTGTGTTGTGCTGCAAAACAAATCCACAACTAAACAGGATGCTAACAAGTCAAAGCAAACGCAGTTTTGGCTTGGCCTTTGCCGTTTGCCTCTGAATTTTCAGTTATAAAACATGGACAATTTTTAATATCCTTGGTTAAAAATGATAGAGCAAAAACACAAAGTGAGCAGAAGAGGAATAGCCTTGGTTTATGAAAGCATGCCCTTTTCTGATTTAATGTATATAGTTTTTCTTGCTTTGATCTTTTGCCATACTTTGTATTGCAGTAAGAGGATGACTGGGTCTTGATGCATAAAGCTGACTCAGTGGTTCTTGGAAGATGACAGAGATTTTGGCATATGCCACTCTGTTATGAGCTTTAAATTATGGTAATTTCCTTTGCCTGTATAGCTGCCAGGCAAACACACGGTGTGTTTAAGTGCCTTTTGACATCTGTGCATATCTCCTGTGAATTATGCAAAGATCACTCTGCTGAAGCAGTGAATGAGGAACTCCAAATGCTTTCTTGCATAACTCCACCAGCCAGTTGGCCTTGAGTAGTTTCTGTGCCTAGGGTTCATGTACATTTCAAAGTAGACTGAATTTTAGACCTACCAAATTTTTAGGGTTAAGAATTTTACTGGAATTGATGGGATTGAGCTGGAGGGCCCAAGTTTATTATTTTTTCATTAATTGCCTCAACCGTTTTCCTTTGTTTATTTATTAATTATATGTCCTGAAATATTGTTCACTGGTGATCCATCTGTTAGTGTAACTGTAATTAATTGTATATTCACAGCCAGAAAAATGGTTGATTTTGACCTGGTTGCTGTATTAAAAACTAGTAATTTACAAGGCTTGAGTCAAACTTCTGCAGGGCGTAATTCTAATACAGATGAATAAATGAACTTGTAGGGAAATCTGGTCCACAGCATGGATTGCTTTAACCATGGCTCTGAGAAAACCTGATGCAGAAAAATGCTCAGGGACAAGCTGATAATTATGATTCTTATGCTACAATACTTACTTTTCCACATATTTTGTAAAATAGTATTCAAACGCAAGCTGAGAGAAAAGCTAATATTTTTTTCAATTTAGGAAAGCTGTGGATGTTTACAAGAAACCAACAGGAAAGTGTTTCTTCCATGGAGACCATGGCTATGACAACAAGATAAACAGCATGCAGGTATGAGCAATGCAGTAATCTTTACAGAAGTGTTGTTAAGCCAGAAGGCAATTGAGATGTCTAAAATGTAAATATTCACTGAAATAAATGGATGACATACACAGTGAAATAAACTGATTTAAAATTATTCTTTTGTATTCTTCTCCCTCTCTCTTTTTTAAGACTGTCTTCATAGGTTACGGGCCTACATTCAAATACAAGACCAAAGTACCTCCTTTTGAAAACATTGAACTTTACAATGTCATGTGTGGTAAGCTACTTGCTCTAGCAATTGTAAGAGAAACATGCTGCTTTAACTAGAAGGGTTTATTTAGACAGCTGTGAGCTTGGACCCTGACTCCCTCCCTGTGTCCCTTCCCCAGTGTCTCCTTCCCAAACACTGATGGCATTTCTCAGGGGCCTGGGTTTGCTCTGCTGTAGCAGCTTGCCACTAGAACACTTTAACATAGTTCTGCTGCATGCAGCTTGGCACAGATCAAATATGCACACTACAGTGTGTTGTATCCACGTTTCATTAGTCTAAGAAGGAGGCTTCTGTACCTGCATGTCTCATGGAGCAGTTCAAGGGCATCATTTTCTATGGCATCTCCTAATATTAGTGCATTTTCTAAACTTTTACGGTAGCCATGAGGTAGAATCTGAGGATACATGGTGATATTCTGTACAATCTTTTATCCAATAAGGATTTTCCATGGGAATGAAACTTTCTAGCTGATTGTATAATTAATATATTTACTCTTTTTTTTTTTTTTTTTTCAAACATGAAGTACCAGAAAGGCAGTCATTCAACGTGTGTAAAGCAGGTCACTAACAACATTATGTTCCAGGTGTTTGGAATGTAGGTTTGCAATGGAAACTGCAGCAGATAAAATAAAACATAGTTCTGGTGTCTTCATGCAAATTAACCTTTTTTCCATGAAGTCTACCATGCTATTCAGTCAGGATTTGCAATTCTGTGCTTTGGATTAGCATTTTTATTACATTTAGAAGCATTCATTAGCATGGCACAGATGTAAACAGTATTGCAAATAAATATCTTAGCTAAGTAAATTTATTGCTAAATGCGTATGTTTCCAGTCTAACCGTCATTAACTTACCTTGGGTGTTTTCATAGATCTGCTTGGATTAAAGCCTGCTCCCAATAATGGTACCCATGGAAGTTTAAATCACCTGCTGAGAGCCAATGTTTATAAACCAACTGTGCCGGATGAAGTTGCTAAGCCACTCTATCCTGTAGCTCTACCTTCTGCATCAGATTTTGATATAGGATGTACGTGTGATGATAAGGTAGGTGTTAGCATCTGTTGATGCTCCCACTATTAGCCATAATTGCCTAATGCAGTTTATAGCCATTCCAGGAGTGTTTGATCTACAAGATTTCCCCAGATCCTCCCCGTGAAATGTTCTGTGCACTTCTGGAACAATTATTGCTGCTTGGAAAACAGGAAACAAAACAGTGGTCTACGTTTTATAGCATTAGTTTTGTTTTGTAGATGCCTAGTAAAACAAGATGCTCCAGTGATCCTAATCTTGTTCTTTTTTCTGTTCTTGAGAAGAACAAGTTGGATGAACTCAACAAGCGCTTCCATGTCAAGGGAACAGAAGGTAAGAGCGTGGTGCTTCAGTTATTAAAAGCTATTTCTGTTTTCCTGTGCAAGTTAGCTTGCATCACTGATACTAAACAAATTCCTGTTTAATTTTAGTTACTGTGTAGTAAATCAACTTTTCAAATAACTGTCAAAAGAGCACACAGACTTATATGAGTTACGGAGGCATGACAAACTGCAGCTCACGTGACAAAGTGCACACTGCCTTTTGCTGTGATCAGAACAAAAGAATCCCTCAAAGTGAGACAAGTTCTAGTTCTTTTCCACCACTCTTAAGAACTTTCATCTCTGCTGTGGAAGCAGAGAAAGGAGGAAAAGAGAGGGAGCGTGAAACAGTGCTCCATTGAAGCACAGGCAGTAGATAGGGTAAAAAACATAGGCCACATCTGCACAGTGGTTTTCCAGCGTTGATCGAGCTTAAGTTTCATCACTCCTGACTGGCTTGTAATGCTTGTTTTTTAGAGTGCAGATTATCCACTGAACTTTCATCAAAGAAGTGCTCAAGGAATCCCTGGTTTCAGGGATGCTCAATGCAACTTTGTACCTTTGTCCCTCACCCAGGAGAAAGCACCCCTGATGCTGTATGCCAGACCTGGTGCAGCTGTGTGTCAGGGCTGCTATCTATGTCAAAATGAGAAAATAATAGTTGACAGCATCCCTCTCGTCATGAAGATTTATATTTCTTCTTCTCCATCTTAGTAAATTCAAAATCTCTGAGTTTAGATTTAAGTTTAGACTCAGGTTTAGACTGGAGATTCTTCAGGTTGCTTTCTTAGATTTCTGTGATTCCTTACAAAGCTGCTTTAGTTTTACTATGGTGAATAGGCAATGCAGCCAATCCTTTAGTTTCTACGGGTGAAATTGTTCCTTTCTCTGTGAGTAAATTGCCTTTTTACAGCTTTTGTCTTGCTAAACTGATTTTTACAATTAGTGATGAGCTGCTCCTGGCTGTAGCTATTTCAAGAACAAACTTCTGCTCCTGGATATCTCAACATCTTTATTTTATTTTGGTTTGGATACTTCTTCATTTCAAAAGTATACAAAAAAAAGTATTTTTGTTGCATTTTAAGAAAAAAGCATATGTATCTTTTTCACTTGTTTGTGAGCTGTCAGTTAAGCAGAATTAGGTTTCTCTTACATGAACAACAAGAAGCTCTATTTTGTGTAATTTATTCTGTTATATTTTGTGACAGGCTCTAGCATATGTTCATGGATCTTCCTGCATTTTGTTGGTAATTAACTTCTCCCATACCGGGAGCATTTACCTGAAGTTGTTATTCATATGCAGCAGGAAGAATTCCTTCAGCTTCCCTTGAAGAAGGGAAGTTTATCATCTTCATCCTTACCCAAGGTTTTTTCTACTTCTCTTTTTTTGCATCCTATAAAAATATCTTCTATTTGGACTCAAGCACTAATAAAACATGACCTTTTCTTTAAGGTTAAATGCCTATCTGTGAACAGTGTTTACGCTGGTTACCTCATTTCTATGTTTTGGTTTCCAAAAGTGAGCCAAACCTGTTTCCCAGTTGGTTACCAAAATCAATGAGTCATGCAGCACTGTGCAAGATAAGCCAGGACATTTGTTTCTGTTCTGTCTTGTTTAATGATGTTTTTATCTTTTTGTAAGCAAAAATTTTCTGAGTTATCGAGTGACACTGAACTATAACATATCAGTACAACAGAAGAAAAGCAAATTTTGTAGAGCTGGAGGTGTTTTTGGCAGACAAAGTTAGGAAAAGAGTTTTTTATTTTGTTTTAATTTGAGATTGCTGACAGAAAATAGTATATAGGTCTTCAGAATATCTTCTGTATCAGCCAAGTGAAAAAAAATACTCTTATTCAGTAGACTCCTTTGCCTTCCTTTTGTGAAGGACTTTATGTTTTACAGAGGAAGAAGAGAAAAACAGGAAAACTGAGACTGTGTGTGGTAGGATGAGGGCAGATATAAGGCAACAAAAAAAGTGATTTTTACCTCATGTGTTTCAAATGTAGGCACAGAGATCCTTGTCTCCTGTGCCTGGAGAAACATTCTTCTTCCATACTGCGACCCCAACAGTCTTTCAGCTTAGAAGCTCAAAGTGAATTTTGAGCCTGGAAGTGGGATCCCCACCAAAACTGTTGATGTTGAAGAACAGCTATTCCCTACATTATGGGATATCCTTAGCAGTTTTTTCAACTCTAAGGTTTTGGGCGATAAACTTAAGTGTAACTTATTTTGATCTGTAGAGAAACATCTTCTGTATGGGCGCCCTGCAGTGCTGTACCGCACAAAGTACAATATCTTGCACCACCATGACTTTGAAAGTGGCTACAGTGAAACATTCCTCATGCCTCTCTGGACATCCTACACTATTTCCAAACAGGTTGGTGCTGACTTTTTTCTTAGAAATGGCTTAAAAAATTCTTGGGGAGAGTATTTGCTACATGTATTGTTGAATTTGTAGAAGTTCCCTTTCCCAAGCAGATTTTCAAATCAGAAATTATCCCAAGTACCATTGAAAAAATTACCAAAATCTCTGATTCCTTTAGGAGAAATGAGTTCTTAAGGCAGATTGTTCAAATGTTTCTTTTCCTGTTTTCGTTTTCATTCTAAGCTTATCTCTGGGAAGTTGTCTTCCCAGTTTATTTCAGTCAGCTATGTCATTTGAATTTCAGCTATATGAAGGAGGTTGTAGAGCCGGGGTGTGGGTTGCTGTACTCCACACAATGCCTTACAATCTGTAGACTACAAGGTGCCATTTTCTTTGAGCTGTAAGTGATGGAATTACATTTCTTGTCACTACTCAATGCAGGCTGAGGTATCTGGTGTTCCGGAGCACCTGGTCAGCTGCGTGAGGCCTGATCTCCGCATATCTCCAGGAAACAGCCAGAGCTGCTTAGCCTACAGAGGTGACAAGCAGCTCTCCTATGGCTTTCTCTTCCCTCCTCGTAAGTAGCAAGTCTGCAGAATTCAAGGATCTGAACATCATTAGTATGCATGACATGTTTTGTTTTTATGTAACAAGTGGTTTTATAATTTTCTCTTTAACAGCGGAAAACCTTAGGTATGAAAAAACCCTCACCAGATGTAAAGGGACTCAAGGGTTTTGAGATTGTTGAGAAAGAGTATAGATAGGAATTGCCTGATTTCCCAACTTCCTGGGGTGATTCCTTTCTTCACAGTGGGCTTTACTCAAGGGACCTGATTCTGCACCAGCATCACATATGAGGCCAGATGGGATGGATATATTATTCTTGCTGCATGTGTTCAGGACAACGGGTTGAATGCCAGAAGTTGCTATCATGAGTGTGACCTCTCACTTTCACAAGGCTGGAGAGATACTCCAAACTGGTACTTAGCTTCATGGACAAAAACAGATGAAGTGCACCACTTGATTTAATGAAAATAAAGTTGAAGGCAGAGTTGCACAGAGTAGGAGCACAAGCTAAAAGAAGACAAGCTTCAAAAGCTGTCCCTTTAGTATCAGTGGACATATGGTGGCATGTATGAGTTGGAAATCTAGTCGGTTCATTATTCTGACTTCAAACAACAGGAGTATAAATATATTTAATGTATAAGTCCATATTAGACTGTTGCACAGTGTAAAAACAAAGTAAAATTCTACAGTCTACAATCTCCTAGAAACAGTGCTTGTAGAAAATCTCTGCAAATGAGTTCTGGTGCAGTTATGTTTGCTAAGTCTTGGAAAAACTTATAGATTTAGTAAATGTTCATGGGATACAACTTTGCTGTATCACAGATGTGAACTTCATTGCTCTGCCTTCCTTTCACAGTGGCTGAATTAGTTTAGAATGGATTTCTGATGTACAATTACTCATGCTGAAGACTTGCTCAGAACTAGAAGATAATCCCACAGCCCTCTGCCTATAAATCGTGTGACTGTTTTATGAACAGAGCACACAGAGCAGCTGACTTCTGTTTTGATGACAGTATTCATTTTGGTTACTCTCTGAAACCACTTTTGAAAACATTTTTATGATCTTTGGATTCTGACATTTCATCTCATTAGTATTTTTCTTTTTTCAGAACTAAGTTCATCTGCAGAAGCAAAGTATGATGCTTTTCTAATAACAAATATCATTCCAATGTATCCTGCTTTCAAAAGTAAGTGTTGTTTCTATGACTGTCTTTTTTTCCCAAGCTTATAACCTTTTTTTTTTTAATGTCTCTTGAGCTGTAAAATGAACGGATGGAAGAAGTTTAGAACACAAATCCAGTTACCCTTAGCCAGCAGAAAATACACGTGGGAATCTTAGTTTAAGGCATAGGCTTTTTGTACCACAGGAAGTTTGTAAGTTTTAGGGAGGGTTTATTTTCCTTGCTGCTGGTCTAAGAGCACAGGCACTGTCAGACCTGTAGTTCAACGATTTTGCTAAAGTGCCAAAGTAACTCAGTTTGTGCAAAACCATTCAGATTTTCTTGTTTATAGCCCCAGTTTGTGCAGAATGTACTCAGGCAACATGTTTTTACTCCTCAACTGGAGCAGCCTGGGAGTGTGCACATAGCATGTTGTAGTTCGAGGACAGGTGGCATCTGGATCACCTTTGATTTTTCTATCTCTACCCTTAGAGGTAGACCAAAAGTTTTTATTACCTTTAAAGAAAAAGGAAAAAGAAACCAATTTATGGAAAGTGAGGAATGACTTAAAACCAGCTGAAGCTTTCAGTGCTGTGAGGATATAGTATTGAAATCCCTTTTGTCTGAACATCACTTTTCTCTCTAGCGTTGCCAAGAGGTAGGAGAACCATCAAACTATTCTGGTGGCATTTTTGGCTTGGCAGGAATTGGGAAGCCTTGAAAGAATCTCAAGAGCCTGTTCTTGTGAGATTTCCAATTCAGATTTTAGGCCAGGGAGGTTTGGACAAACATCAAAGCCTATGGGAGGCTTTTTCTTTTTAGCCTAAGAATGTTTTTAACTGCAAAACCTCTGAGTAGGAACAAATGGTGATGTTTGCTGGAAGTTTGAGTAAAGGCACACTTAGCTGATTATAGAGAACAAAATTATTGGGGATTTCCCACTCTAAAATCACTTTATAAAACTGCTTTTTATGCTACATAAATTAGCTGAGATGCTTAGCACAGGAGATCCACACACCACCAGCAGATATCCCAGTGGCCTCCAAGTTCACCACAGCCAAGTGAAGGATCACCTGAGAACAAATGCTGTAACTTATACCACTCCTGGGAAATTATGAACTAGTACATGTGTGCAGGTTGCAATGCAGAGCTCAGACCACTCATTACATGGAGCTGGCTTAAGTAATTCCCACCTTGGTGAACCTGCAGGATCGTGCCCCTGAGCTGTCCCCTCCAGTGCACTGGCATGGCTGTCTGTGTGGCTGCAAGTGGGAAACCAATGGGGGAACTGATTCAACTGCAAAAATCTTCCCTTTTGAGGCTTTGTTGTTAAGGCTGATGCATCAAAGGAGAGAGCAGCTGGAGGAATGGGACTGCCAAGTGGTTACTGCAGCTGAGGTTCTTGTTAGACCATAGCTTGTGGGTGCCTCTGTACCAGCCTGAGCATGGAGTTTGGCAAAACACACTGGGGAAGGAAGTTCCTGAGGCTGGTGCTGCTGTCAGTGCTGGGGAACCATGAGCTTAGTGGTCCAGGCTGGCAAGGCAAAAGTTGACCTTATACAAGTTAGGACTGTTTTGCCTGCACACACTTCTGTTATTGTTAAAATGAAAAGGAAAAAAAAGGAGGGAAAACTGTTATGCAACTGGAGATCCCAGTGTGTTTCACAGTGTGACTCTGTAAACTTCTTAATTTGTTAAGATTAAGAAGGTTGCAGTGGGAGAAAGCCACGCTCTTTGCAAAAATTATGGTTAAAATTCCCTGCTAGACAAACCTTGGTGAGATGCTTCGTTGTAATTTGGCCATCCTCACGGCACCTAATTTAAAAGTTGGACTTCTTGTATTCAAGGATTTGTGAGAAATAATATGACCTTTGTATTTCCTTGGCTTTTAAAATATTTGGGCTTTGCTTTTAATCATGGCACTATTTCCTTTTTTTGAATTAAAAAGAAAAAGAAAAAAAAAAAGGGAAAAAGCAGCATACCCAGCAACTAGATAAGGAGGACAAAGGAAATGTTTACAGGGACATCAAAAGTGTGTGAATAGCTGTTTCTGCTGCTGGTGAAGGAACAGCAAACTCTCTGTGCTGTGTCTAGGGCAATGCCAGCCTTAGAATGGTACCGTGCATTTCCTTTATTGCTAGTTGGGAAAAAAAATCAAGAGAGAACAAAGAATTCTGAATAGGCTTTATTGGCCAAAACAGAATGAAGTTGCAGTAAATCTGTAAAGCTTAGTCTTTTATTTCCTCTGCTATTGTGTGAATGATGAGCACTGGATTTTTATCTTCATGCCAGAAAAGATTATTTATAATCTTGACACGTCTTAACATGTTTATCCAAATTTTAGTGTTGTTTTCTTTTTCTCCCCCATAGAGGTATGGAACTATTTCCAAAGGGTTTTAGTGAAGAGATATGCCACTGAACGAAATGGAGTCAACATTATAAGTGGACCAATCTTTGACTATGACTATGATGGTTTACATGACACACCTGAAAAAATCAAACAGTAAGAGTTTGTGTTTAAATTGCTTTGCTGTTGTTTCTTTTAGCGATGACTTTATCTCAAACAATTTATTGTTTGCTCTTCATTTGATTTTGGGGAGGAGATGAATTTTCTGTCTCTTTCTAAAATGGTTTATCGAGACTGAGTGACCTTGTAGGTAGGACAGGGAAAAAATTAAAGGAATGACAACTCACCACGTAACTCTTCACTTTGGATTTGTAGTGGAGAGTTTATTCACTGTGCAGATGAACCTGATTTATGTACCAAATAATGTTTTCTCTAAAGCTCTCTGAAGCTTGCAGCTAGGTGCCAGAACTCACCATACTGCTATTGAGTTAGACACTCCAAGCTTTTGTTAATTCAGTAAAGCTTTCTCTCTGTTCCCCCTGAACTGAAGAAACCTTTCAGCATTGGCATGTGGTATTTCTATGGCACAGTATCAAAACATGAGCTAATTGAAATGCTCATTTTCAGATAGAGCTCATGAATCAAACACATCTCAACAGAGTTACATGCATCCTCACCCGTAGGGTAGGAAAGACCATGCTGTTTGTATAATTCTTCCAAACAGATTAGTCCTTTGTGGATAAATGTTTGCTTTACTTCCCCAGGTTTGTGGAAGGCAGTGCCATCCCTGTTCCTACTCATTACTATGCCATCATAACCAGCTGTTTAGATTTCACTCAGCCAGCTGACAAATGTGATGGACCACTCTCTGTTCTCTCGTACATCCTTCCACACCGGCCTGACAATGATGAGAGCTGTAATGTAAGTTCTGCTGCCTGATGGTAAATGTTCCCTGGGAGTTACACTAGTTAGCTATTAGATGATCTTAAATGTAAGTACAGGGTGTGGACTTTATTGTGTCATGTTCAACTCATTAGACAAGAGCACTCTTTCATGACAAATGAGGGTAACAGAGAAAATCTGGAACTATTACTACACCTATAATTGTCCGGAAGCACTGACATAAATTAGGTTGGCTGTAAACAACCTGTGGGCTTCTACCTTTTGGCAGACACTGGGTGGGTAACCTCAGGCTGGGAAGGACTGTGTGAGTAGATGTACTGTGCTGGCAGCCAGCCTAATGTTTTTATGGAGGTCTGTTTCCATATGCAGGTACAATACAATCTGTCTGCTCTGGCAGTCTGGATGCATCAGACGGCACGATTGCATCCAACTCACACAGTGTTAAAACTATATGCTAAAACCTGCTGAAGGTAGAGCTGCCAGCAGCTCTTGCTGATTTCAGGCCATGTCTTACCAGAGATCAAAGGTGACGAGCCACCCTCCTCATTCTTTTTCTATTTTCTTCTTGGATGAAAAATCCTGTAGGGTAGGAATCATGGTGAAGTACAAAGGCTTCAGTTTGCTCAGAACTGCAGAAAGCAGCACAAGTGCTCTGTAGCTGACAGTGTGGCAGGAGAGCCAGTAGGGTCCCCATGAGCTCTGGCACTCTGCAAGGACAGCGGTCCTCCCAGGCAGCTGTATTTAGACTTGTCCTTCCACCTGAACTCGTTCTCCCATTACACAGCTGTGTGGATTCCTGCACACAGACGCTTCACTATAGACTGCCAGGAGTCTGTTTCCTGAATGAACGCATTAATGTTATGAATTTTGTATTGGCACAAAAAGTTAAAGTCTCCTATTCCAGCTACAAGCAGAAATAGTAATTCCAACTCTGTACACGATTCACCTGGAACACTGTTTCTTTCTCATTCATCAAACATCGCCTGCTTTCAGGTCGCTCTTTTTGAAACCGTGCTTTTGGAGCAATGCTCCTCTCTTGAGCAGATCTGGATTCCCTCCTTTTAGACTCTGTTTTGGGCAGAGATGCCTTCTATCAGAAGGCTTGGAAAGTCCTCAAGATATTTCATTGTGTTTTTATTCCGGCCTGCTTTCGTCTGAATGAGGGCCTAGATGGTGATCTGGAAGTTACTATCTGGCAGTTACCTATCTTTGTATTTGTCCCTGTATGTGACTGTGTGTCACCGTGCTTTTAAACTTCTGAAATCTTTTTTTATGAATGGCTTGGAATTATTTTTACTCTCTGATTTCTTGTATTCTAACTCAAGCTTCTTTTCTCTCTTGACCACGCCACTTATGGGATATGTATTTACAGTTCTGAGTGTGACTTCAGTGCCACTGTACAATCTCATTAGCACCTATTGCTCTACACTTGACATAATAAAGAAGCACTCTAAAAATATGTCAAGAACCGTAGTTCTTGAATGAAAACACAGGCAAAATTTTGCTATTCAGTTTGTTTTAGTTTTGCACTTGATATTTTGTCTCATGTATTCAAAGAAGTGACTGTGTAAAACCTTATGTAGTACACAGATGAAATGCTTGGTGTGATATAAGAATTTTCCCCTAGCTTCTCCTCAGCTTTCTTTTCAGATATAAAGAAATCTTAGCTTTCCTCAGCTCTGCTCTTGTCACACACACTTTCTCTCTCTTCACACAGCTGTTGGAGAACACCATTACTCTTCTCATTAGAATTTGTTCCATTTCCAAACTGTGTTTATTCATGGTGAGGTTATACCCATTTATTCTTGTGTCAACATTTTTCTATGGCTTAAATAGCCCTTCAGTGGTCGTCTTTGGGATTCATCCTTGCTGATGATTTACGAGGATTCTCAAAGCATATACTTTTCTCTGTTCATGGGTGACCAGGATCTTTTACGCTCTCCTTGTAAGAGAGGAAGAGCATTTTAGTAGCCTTCCTATGTATCTATTCCTGTCTGATTTTTTTCTGGAACATGAATGAGATAAAGTATTCCAGCATATACCTCAAAATGGAAATGGTTTTCTTTCCAGTTCACATGACTGCTCTTGTACTATCTAGGATATGCTCCTGCTGTAGCTGTATTATAAAGGTGGCTCAGACTATTGCATAATAAACCAAACATCCAGGGCCTTTCCTTCTATCTGCTGCTTCACCTGAAAATCTGCCAGCTTAGCAGATGTTCTTATTGCCAACATGGACAACCAAATTTCATATTATACCAGGGACTCCCTCATCTACATCCTGCAGTATGGTATTCCAGACTTCCTCTGCACTGACAAGAGTTCCCAGTTGCTTTTAGTAGCAGACTAATGACCTTGGCACAAAAAGCATGTATGAAAATACTAAATAAAAATCCTTTCCAAAACCAAAGCTGGAGGAACTACTAGAAACTTCCTCCTGTACACAGTTCCTTTTTTGGTAGACTTTAATTTTCTCTTTCAACAAGAAACATCCTCACCCACCTATTTAAATCTGGTCATCTCGAGCTTTCCAGCTAACAATCTGATATTTGAGGGATGAGTAACACAGCAGTTCTTCCACCTAGAATATCTGATATCTGGATTTTAGGTTAGACTCCTATTTTACTGCTCATTTATATTTACTTCTATGTTCTCAATAGTTATTTTTTTCATTCTAAAACCCACTGTATTACTGAAATGAGACTAACAAGCAAAGATGGAGAAAAACATCATTTTCAGTGTACACTCTTCAGTTGTTGTTCCACAACAATATAATACCATATTGCTGCTTGAGCTGAGATTTCATGGGCCAGTTTTGAAATGGAAAAAATAGTATGGTCTAGTTGACAGATATTCTAGGCTCATGGAAATGCTGTATCACTGGATGTAGTTTAAAACGAGCCCTGTAGACCTGTGAGCTCTGTCCAGTGCAGATTTCCTGTTTGGAAGAAGGTTTGAGTACAAGAGAAACGTCACAGTGATTGTATTTAGCCTCACTGAGGCCTGTTTGCAGCCTTAGCAATGTGATTGGATGAATATGGCTGTTATGTTCTTGTGGCTGTGTGCTGCCATAGGGTGTTCCAGAAACATGGCACCACAAATGGAAGAGAGAGAGCAGGGCATTTTCCCTTCTTTTCCTTCTTAGTCTGGATCTTTATTTCATGCTCCGGACATAGCTTTGGGCCATGCTAACAGTGTGGAGAGGAATGTGGTTTTGGAGCTGAAAAGCTTCAAAACAAATGAGCAAATGTCATGGACATTTGCTTTAGAGCAGCTGGTTGTGACTTAACTAGTACTTTGTGTTCTCTCTGTGCAAACCACCAAGCTCTCTCTCCTGGGCTTTACAGAGTGACCCACAGACTGGTCTGTGGGACACCTACTCTTCTGGGTAGGCTCTGGTAGCTCAGTTTTTATTGATGTGAGAATTGTTTTGGAGGGAGACATTCTCCAAGACAGTCAGAGGTTCATTTCATGAGCAAGCCCAGAAAGACAGATTTTATCAACTAGATTTCTAGGCCACATACATGAGCTTTAACCTGAGACTCAACCCCTCTGCTCCTAATGCACGTCTCCAACCATGGTGTAGATGTACCAGCCTGCAAGGACATAGGGGGAAAAGTACTCTTTGCTCTGTTCTTTTCCCAGGTCTGTTCCCCACCATATCCCCAGGGGTGTCTGGGACATGACACTGGGCTGGTTCAATACACTCAAACAGCCTGTAACTGCAGGGTTTTGCAAGGCAGGTTTTTTGATTTTTGTAGCAAGATAAATTAGGTTGTGGATGGCTCCAACATATGCTGGATCTGGCACAAGGTGTGCAGCAGGGAGCTGATGTGGTGGCTGCCTGTGTCTCTTGGAGCAGTTCCCTAAGGGAGAATACACCCACACAGTCCAACTCTGCTGTCACTCTGGCAGCAACACCTTCCTGATTGTTTTTCATATTGGCAAATGTCTAGAGAAAGGTTTTTTGTGTTTTTATTTTTATTTTTGGCTCTTTTTTGTATTTTCTTTCCTATCTGCGAATAATATGTATGTTTTAATAACAGTATTTTACAGCTACCAACGATAGGTGTAGTCCCAGTTGTGTGTGGTCAACTCAAAGTAAGGTGGAAGGATTAAAAGAATACCGTGTTAGCTGAAGTGCTGATCAGATGAGAATAATGTTTAAAAGCAAGGTACACGTGCTGGGCTTTGGGTGTTGGCGATACAGAACAACTGATTGATATGGAGTTCTTTCTGTGACTCAGTTTTTTTATGTGGTGACCAATGAGTTTTCTAAAGGTGCCTGCCTTTTCTGAAATACTTGCAGCACAGGATCAACTTTTCCCAGGTGACTCCAGTCCTTTCAGTTGGCCCTCATGTCTAGAAAAGCTACCTCTACTTTCAGAGTTGACTTTAGACTCTTGGCAAGTTATAAACCTTTTTTTTTTTTTTCATTTCAGAGCCTGGAAGATGAATCAAAGTGGGTTGAAGATCTTCTTAAGATGCACACTGCCCGGGTGCGGGACATCGAGCAGCTCACAAGCTTGGACTTCTTCCGAAAGACCAGTCGCAGCTACACAGAAATCCTCTCCCTAAAGACATACCTGCATACATTTGAAAGTGAAATTTAGCTTTCTAACCTTGCTCAGTGCATTCTTTTATCAACTGGTGTATATTTTTATATTGTTTTTATATTTATTAATTTGAAACCAGGACATTAAAAATATTAGTATTTTAATCTTGTATCAAATCTTAAATATTAAACCCTTGTGTCATTTGTTTTGTTTCTCTAATGTTTAATATAGGTATGTCTCTTGGTTTATTTAGTAGCGCTTGTAATACTGCAGCTTAAGTCCTTACTCCAAGCTTTTATCTGGTGCTGCAGAATTTGATACATGAATCAAGGAAATATTAATATCCCACGCTCCTTTACCACACTTTTAGTCCTGTACTGTGTATCAAAATACTGAACATGTAAAATTACATTCATTTACTGTTGACTATGTGACAGACATATTTAAACCCTATAGACAAATAGCATCTTAAATATAATAAACCACACATTCAGTTTTTTTAATGTCTTTTGGTTTCCTTTCACAGGGTCTTTCAGAGGGACTTGCTAACAGCTGAATGCTGCTAGATCTTTCATATTCACCCTTCTCAAGAGCTTAGGTTTTCTGGTAAGAGGAGCTCAGACGTCCTGCCCTGGTGCTTAGCAGTGAGACCATATAATGGTACCCACAGTAGTAACTGCTGGTTAAGTTTTGCTGCGTTGGCAGAGCTGGGAGAGGAGGTAGGCTGGTATCATAAGTCTCCAGGGGTATCCAGCACTTGGGGCCAATTGGCCCTGATCTGGAGCTCGTGGGGAGGACACAAGCTGATAATATCTGTTGTTACCCATGAGGCTGCGCCACATCCTTTCCCTTTCAGTACTGCTCTGGGCTGGTTCCTGGGTATACCCACTCCATTGCCCTCTGCTTTGACTTTGAGGGGTGCTGTGATAAGGCAGATGTTGAAGGAGCTGACACTGCCAGAAATCCAGCAATGGGTTCTTAACTAGGAGGAGGAGAATGTCTGACTTCCTGAATCTCAATCTAATGGTCATAATGTGCAGTTTTCTCCTAAGCTGAGACTGAGTCCTCATGCCAACCCCCAGCCTCAGAGGAACTTCCTTGGCCTGACTGCACATATGTAACTTCTGTTAATGCAAACACCATACAGTACATGTGATTTACAACCATCAGGTGATCAAGCAGGCCAAGCCTCTGTTGGCTACTTCTGTTCGTTCAGTCTCATAATTCTGATGAGCCCCTACACATGACACCGATGGCACAATCCCAAAGCAGTGGGAGAAACACTTGCATACTTATTTCTAGATAATAGCCTGATTTGACTTGGATAATTTTTTATGCAAGGCACGTAGTATGGAGCATTAATAGAGACTTGCATTAATGTTAGTGTAGTTAGAAGATGTAAAAGAGCAATTATTGGGTAGTAGAATACCTGTTGAGGAATTTGGAAAAGCAGTGAAGGCTGAGACAAGTGGTAGCTCAATTACAAAGGCATCATTTGGGGTTTCAGAGTTCCCTCTCTGTTCCAAAGTGATTTGCATCTGTTTTCTCTTTGAGGGCTACAAATGTAGGAGGAAAAAGGTGGAAAGAATCTTGGCCATGTACACAAACAAATAGTCGGTTCTCCTAAGTAAAATTAATCAGCCACAGTTTTCACAACGTACATCCTTGTAGCATTCATCTAAGAGACAGTGGTGAGCTGAAATTAATCACGTTAACACTGATGATCATCGTAATGTTTTGATTCCTCTTATGAGTAGACAGCTTTAGTATTCCAGATGCCAAATTCTGTTTAAATTAGAAGTGCACGAAATACAAATGCATTTAACCCCCCCCAACCCCCCAGACTTTGAGGATGGAAATTCTGATAGGAAGCTTTGGGAAACATCCTATCCTTGCAACTTAGAAATTGTCTCTTGTGGTTGTCTGGTAGCACAGAAATATTTTTCTGTAAGCTTTTGGCAAGGCTTCTTGCCGTAATAAACTTTACATTCTCATGTCTGCTACAAAGAGTATTTCCTCTGGATTTAAGACAGTCTTCAGTTAAGACTTTATTTCTCCTATACTGACTTTAGGAATTATATGAGTACTTGTTCATAAACTAAACCAAAGACCACCACTACAGTGTTGCTTTGATATCATCAGTTGCTTTTTTTGTTATTCTTAATGCAATCTGGCAAATGATGTCATTCCATTACTTTCTCCCAGAATAAGATGACATTTAAGTTCTGAAAGATGTTTTTTTTTTCTATGTGCTTAGAGAAACTTGCTTTTGAAACACAGATATTGACGATTGTTGGGAGAGAGGCTTTAACTCCATCTCAGGTTCACAGAAGAATGATCACTACGTAGGGACGTGTATTGTTTTATTGTTTTAAACTCAGTTTCTTGCTGTGAGAATAAATAGTGGGAATTTACTTCTGTTCTCCTCACTTCTCTTCGTCCCCGTGCTGCTGTGTGGAACTGCTGTTGTATTTCACCATGCTGGCAGAAGTCACTGAGCTGGGGAATGTTTGTGGTGACCTCTGTGAATCGCATGCTCTTTTTTCCTGTTGAAAGATGTCTTATCAACACAAAAGCTCCAGTGCAAAGCCTAAAGCCTTGTAAATTCCTTGAAGTAGCACGGGCTCTGGAGGAACAACAGACTTCTTAGAGCAAACTTGTAATTTCCCTTTTGTATTCATTATGGTAAATGTTAGCTGAGGGCAGCATGTAGGAAGGAACCCCTCTGCTTTCCATTCATGTTGGAGTGTTTTGAAAATCTGAAACACTGTTTGTTTCTGTTGCATGTTTCCTTTCTTGATATTACTTTGGCTTCTGGAAGAGGTCCACTAAGGAGAACAAGCACCGAGTTTGTCTGTCAGGCAAACACCAGTTCTGAGGGTTTGGGTAATTACTGTTTGCAATTGGTGATGTAAATGTGAGGCATGTTTAAGGAGTTAGAGGCAGTTCAGTTGAGCAATTGTCAGAGCAACAAAACTTGTCAGTGTCCTGCGTGCCTAACGAAGTTCTTTTGCTCAGGGAAAAATTCTCTGGAGGTATGTCTTCAACTGGAATATCCCTGCTAGGAGAAGCTGTTACGTTTTAACTCCTTTTCCACAATCGTATGCCAGAACAAAATCAAAATCTGTAGTAGATAAGCACTGAAAGCAAGCCAAGTGACCTGACCTATGTCATGGTACGGGTGGGATGGTAAAACTGCAGCAAAAGACACAATGTGAGGACAGAGTGCAAGATCTCACCTGAAAGACACAAAGCTGTAGCAGCTGGAGCTGATGTTCCCATGATGTCTCATATCCACCTCAAGTGGATAATCAACTTTGAATCCGTGCTACAGTGTTCAGCTTAGTTCAGCTGCTCTGTGTGGCAGATAGAGGAGATCCTGCTCATGGTGCTGAGCAGTATGAGAAAAGCCCTTTCTGTGACTTTCCATTTCCCTGGTTGCAGTCCTATGCAACTGTTGCACTTGACCTGAGACTTCAGGTACACTTAAGCTAGGCTGAGTACTCCTCGGTCAGAGTGGAACTGCCAGCAAATGATTAGCACTACGTTAACTGTTCATCTTCCAAGTGGGGCCAAGCATGTTTGAAGTGCTTAAAGTTCAGTCCTTGTTCAAGAAAGGAGGAAAAAAAAGACACTTTCAACATTGTGGAAAAATACCTAATCTCATTTCTTTGCACTTGTTGTGTAAACATGAGATAAGAGCACTATTCCCAAGGTTACTGCAAACAGTCCATCACTGCAGAGTACAAGCTAACATTTACTAAAATGCATGTTGACATAAAAAGCAGCATTGCTGCAGTCAGCTGTGGTAAGTGAAACCACAGCTGTCTTTGCCTTTACAAATCAAAAGTTTGGGTTGTAGCCTATTTAGACCTTCCATCACAAAGAAAAATCTCTGCCCTGCTATTAGCATCCTCAGAATGTGCACCGATGTTCTGGAGCCCTACCTTTTCCCAGTGTTTTCTAAATCCTGTGGGTTTCACCATGGAGAGAGATAAGCAAGCAAAGTGAGTAACTGGATTAGCGGTGCTGTAACTGATTGACCTTAAAACTGGAATTTACTAGAAAAGAAGTGGGATTGTTATCATAAACTCTCAACAGAAAAGGAGGAAATCCTTTGCCAGGGGATGTTTTCCTGAGTTTTCTGCTTCCTGACCCTGTGCAGAAAGAAGGCAGATATTTCATCTGTTGTATGTAAAGAATGGATCTATCAGAAGAGGATGGATACAGGGGTGACAGGGACCTTCATAAACCTGCCAAATAAATCTTCTCCAGCCCCTGTACCCTTCTGCCAGCATCTCCTGGACCTTCAACATCTTCTCTTTCCCCAAGTGGGCAACTTCCTCTCTTACCTCTTTATCACTACTCTTTTTTTTCTGTCCTTCTTCCAGCTCTGATCTGTTCACCATAATTCCAAATAGCTCTGGTGTCAGCCTTGCTAGTGCAATTTCTGTGCACATGCATATCACTACAGCAAGGACTGTTGCTAACTCTTCTATCTCTTAGTTCTGTCAGGTCCTACACTCTGGCAGGGGAGAGGATGTGGAAAGATCTGCAGTTTCTCCTCTAGTACAATTAAACCTGGGAACCAAGATTTGTAAGTGAAAACTCTCTTTAGAGGGTTCTAGGTGCTGACTTCTACCTATGAGCAGTTTTGCATGGAGGTATCTAATGTCACTGTCGGTTGGATGCCAGAAACCAGAAATCCTCCACACAAAGCTTGGCCA
Source organism: Callipepla californica brunnescens (assembly GCA_023055505.1). Taxonomy (NCBI): domain Eukaryota; kingdom Metazoa; phylum Chordata; class Aves; order Galliformes; family Odontophoridae; genus Callipepla; species Callipepla californica. Next base: position 12,067,400 of record JALIRH010000002.1, read on the forward strand.
ACTAGCCAGTTAACAGTAACTGAGAAAATTCCAGTTTCATATTCATTATGTCATTATTTTCTCCTCTAGGACTGCCCAACCCAGCAACACCACAGGTTGGAAACTGTCTCAGCATTGACTTCAGTGGGAATTATGGAGGATTATCACTTCCACTCATCCGTCCTCTTCATCTAATGAGTGGTGGTGGTGGTTGTAGTTCCACCTGCCATTTTCCTGATGCACTTTGTTGTTTGTTCTTTTAGTCCTATCCATATTTCTATCTGGCTGCTGGGTGGTGTTTTGAGATGCACAGTCGTGGTGTTCTGGAAAACTTCAGTCAACAGCAACTGCTTTCTCTTTCTCCCCCATCATACAGCCACATGAACACTTGTCCCTACTCTCTCTCTTAATCAGATACTCTACAGCCGTGACTACTAATGCCTGCCTGTGCCTAGGTGCTCTCTGGATGAATTCTGTAATCTATTCCCTGGCTGCACTTGAAGGAGAAAAGAATTTTCTTCTTTTTTACAGAATCACAGAATTGTAGGGGTTGGAAGGGACCTCCAGAGATCATCAAGTTTAACCCCCCTGCCAAAGCAGCTCCCTAACCCAGGTTGCACAGGTAGGAGTCCAGGTGGGTCTTGAACGTCTCCAGAGATGGAGACTCCACCACCTCTCTGTGCAGCTGTGCCAGTGCTCTGTCACTGCACTGTGAAGAAGTTCCCACGCACATTTGTGTGGAACTTCCTATGCTCCAGTTTGTGGCCATTTCCCTTCGTCCTATTGCCACACACTGCTGAGAAGAATCCTGCCTCGTCCCTTTTTCCCCTGCTCCTTAGATATTTATAGACGCGGATCAGATCTCCTCTGAACCTTCTTTTTTCAAGGCTGAACAGACACAGGTATCTCAGCCTATCCTCATAAGGGAGGTGTTCCACACCCTTTATCATCTTTGTGGCCCTTCACTGGAATTTTTCAAGAAGTTCCCCGTCTTTTTTGTACCAGGGAGCCCAAAACTGGACACAGTACTCCAGGTGAGGCCTCACCAGGGCAGAGTAAAGGGGGGAGGATCACCTTCTTCAACCTTCTGGCCATGTTCTTTTTAATTCACCCTAGGATACCATTGGCCTTCTTGGCCACCAGAGCACACTGCTGGCTCATGGTCAACCTGTCATCCACCAGGACATCCAGGACCCTCTCCTCAGAGCTCCTCTCCAGCAGCTCATCCCCCAACCTGTACCAGTGCATGTGGTTAATCCTCCCAAGGTGCAAGACTCTACACTTGCTCTTGTTAAACCTCATCTGGTTTCCTATCTGTCCAGCTCTCCAGTCTGTCCAGGTCTCGCTGAATGGCAGCACAGCCTTCCAGCATGTCAGCCATTCCTCCCAGCTTTGTATCATCTGCAAACTTGCTGAGAGGGGACTCTATCCCCTCATCAAGGTCGCTGGTGAAGATGTTGGACTGGACTGGACCATGGGAGGTTTAAATTACATTTCAGAAAAAGCTTCTTCATGCAGCAGTGGTTAGGCATTATAAGATGCTGATGAAGAAAGAGGTGGAGTTGCCATCCATGAAAGTATTTAAGAGGTGTGGTGCCCAGGGACATGACTTAGAGGTAGATGTGGTAGTAATAGGTTGATGGTTGATACTGATGATTTTAAGGGTCTATTCCAATCGAAGTGGTTCTGTGATCCTATGAAGCAGGTCAAAAATTGTGTTTTATCTTCTTTTAGGCTCTTTCTAAACCTGTATGGGCTGCAGTCTGGTCAGACATTGATAATCCTTTGCCATGTGAAGAAAAAGTTATTTCCAGACACTATTCACCAACAAAAAATCAATTTGATTTCAAAGAGTCTCCTTATTGGTAATATCAGAAGAGACAGTTGCTGCTTTAGAGAACTCAGACCTGACATTTTTTAGTGTTTTTTTTCATGGCAATAGAGAAAAAGAAGCCTTCAAGAAAATAGTACCTTTTGTTCATCTGCTTTGCTGAAGGAGAAAACAATTACACTGGGACATGCTCAGCTTGATTAGCAAGCATCCAGCCTGAACTAAGGATCCAGCTCCAAGACTTTAATCTTCCATTCTTCTTGATCCATTTTTTTCCCTTTTGCAAAGGGCTTCCATATGCATTCATGAAACCTGGGAGCCCTCCTGTGGTCGAAGTCATGATCTAGTTTGGCTGTTACCCCAAATCTGATGTAGTTCTTAATCAAGTTCTAAACTTTACTCCTGGAGTATTCGTTGACAGGTTTGGATGGTTTGTTGGGTGTCTAGGGGTGACCTTGTTGCACCTCACTTCCCTTGGCCTTTATTTGATGCTGTCCGCATTTCTTTCCCAAGATAGAGGATTGACAGTCTGCTTGCTGTTCTATCTTTCTTCCCTCCAATCTCCTTCCTTTCTACTGTCCTGCATAGGTTATCTAGCAGTTTTTCATTATAGTTGTGCACTGCATAATGTAGTTAGCATATATTCCATGCTTACCGTATCATTTGCTTCCAAACTGGAAAAGTACATAGGAAGTTCCATAATAACTTTTTCACAGTAAGAGCGATGGAGCACTGGAACAGTTTGCCCAGAGTGCTTGTAGAGTCACAATCTAAGGAGATATTCAAGACCCACCTGGATGCCTACCTGTGCAAACTATTGTAGGGAATCTGCTTTAGCAGGGTGGTTGGACTCAATGATCTCTTGAGGTCCCTTCCAGTACCTGCTATTTCATGATTCAGAGAGTTTTGATGTGCTTAATTTTCATGTTGCTCTGAATTTGGATACAGAATAGGTTCTGTGGGAAGGTCATTCAGTCTATATCATGGAAAAATACTTGCTTATACAAAGTGTTTTGTTGGACATCACAGAACCTATGGTGGTCCACCAGAAACACTGGAGTTGCTGCACAGAGTGACTTGCATAGCAGGACCAAGAACCTCAGCTCTTCCCAGTACTCTCCCTGTCCCTGAATATTTAAAAGCATGTAGGCACTCTTGACAGCAAATACTTTGAAGCTTGTCATTTATAGTTTCATAATACAGCATTTGCTGTGAAGACAGTCAGAAGATTTGAAGTTTCTAGCCTGTACTGTGGTTACAACATTTGAAGATACAGAGGATCATGGAATGTCCCACTCAAAATTACTGCACGAACTATGAATTGAGAAGGAATTGCGAGGCTGTCACAGCATGGGGCAGAGGTTGGAGTTTTTCTTATACAATAAGCATTCCCTAATGACAAAAGAAGTATCCAAAACTCTACAATCATAGAGTTTGCATTTCTGAATTTCACCCCAAAGAGTGTGCAGTTACTTTCAGAAGTGAGACCCTTCCACACTACTTCCATCCCAAACTGAACATTGAAGGAAGTTGGTGTAGGAAACTGCTAGCAAGCCTTGCAACAAATTGGAGCTACGGTGGTGTTGGCTTCATACTCTAACTGGAAGCTAGATTCAGAACAGTAATGATTAAAAATGACAGGCTTCAGTGTGTTCATGTTCAGAATTAGACCTTCTTATCCCTTTCATGTCAACATCATTCTTATCTTAACAAGCTCTCCTTCCTTTCTGGTATTTAAATAATACACACACTCTCTTCCAAAATGTATTTTTTTTTAAGCTGCAAGCACATCTCTTCTGAAAAGACATGGAACTGTTGCAACCGATTCCTGGAAAAGGAGCTTGTTTAATTTTTGTATTTATTTTATGGATTTAGATTTATGAGAACACATGCCTACATTTTATGCCCTGGGTACTAATTCTAGTTTTAGTCATAGAGAGGATTGTATTTCCCTTTCTCATAATTAAATGTACGCCAGTAAATAAAGCTTGCAAAAAGATAATCTTTCTCCAGCAGCCACTTAGTTCGTCCCCACATAATTTAGTGTTGTTTTTTGCCTAAGGATATATTCCTGTGGGACTTTCTGGAATGGCTTAACAAGTCACCACCTTCAGCAGAAGGCTGTATTTTCTGGCATTGCAGAAGTGGGTTGTGTGATGTTCCTGGGCTCTTGACACGGACTCTTTCAACTGCACTGCGCTGGGTGAAGAAATGAGTGCTTCCTCTCCCTGCAATGGCCATTGCTTCCTCAGTGTCTGCAGAATTGCTCGCCACTAACCCACTCCACTTGGAGTTACAGATGATTTCACTGAGCAGTTTAAAAGCTAGAGAATCAACACAGGATATGCCCAGTTCGATAACCAGAAAGAGTGGTAATTTGTGATGGAGGGGCTTGAATTGACCTAGAAGGACTATGGATAATTCCATCTGGAACAGATAGAATGAGGAGAAATGGTCCTTCACAGCTTTCATCTGCTTCTTAATTATTTTATTTCACCTTCAGTAGTGGTTCAAATGAATCCAGTTACCTGTGTTGGTGTGGGCTTGTCTTTAAGGTGCTTTGAGACAGCTAAGCCCCCAAAAATCTCACTGCTCCCCTAAAGTATGACCTTATCAACCTCTATAGCTGTCTCTCATCTCCCAGTGGCCTTGTTCTGGTTCCAGTCCTCACTGGATTGAGCATTCCTCAATCCACATCACTAACATGCCATAAGCTGGGTTTCTTTTGAACCAAGCCTCCTGCCAGTTCAAAGAGCTAGTGTGGTGCTTCCCATGAGAAGATTGTAGACAGACCTTGTCTTCTTTGTGCTCCCAGGGCACCCCATCCCAGGGCTGCTTCCCGTGGCATTACCCGCGTGCCCAGCTGTGGGGACTGCCAGCTGCTACTAAAGTAAATCATGACAAGTGAAAATGAACACATCTATAGAGCGTACCCCTATATCAAACTATCTCCTCAGCTGCAGTGAGACAGAATTAAGCACTTCCCAGTTTTTTTTGCTACCTTACCTTCTAACTCTCTTGCATAAGAGAACTTCAGACAAAAGCGTGAGGACTTCTCTTGCATGGAAGTCATTATTTTACAGAGTTTAAGGAAGCTGCCTGGCTACCTGTTTACTCAAGTAGACAACACTACTTGATTTTCAGTGTTGCTGGCAGTTTCCATTGACTCCAGTGGGAATCATTCCTTGTTCATAAGCCCTGAAAACAGGGCTTTGCTCTCTGTTCAGCAAAGCATTTCTCAAACTGCCTATGTCCAGGTAATGCCAGTGTTTGAGGATACTGCTGGAACACTCTGTGAGTGAAAAACATATTCCTCTTCAGAGTGCCAAGGTAGTTCTGCCCAGTAATGAGATCACACCATTTGTGTGAGCTCCTCCCTTCCACAGCCTTTGTATCTGTGGACCTGTTTCAAACAATCAAGGTCTGAAAAATCTGGGTCCAACAGGTGTTACAAACGTGAGTGAGAGGCCACCCAGAGCTCTGCTTGGGAAGAGGACATATGCAAATGGACATGATGGATCACAGACCAACTTGTCAGGAGGAGACAGAAGATGCAAACACATTGGGGTGTGTTTTGGCTTCTATATGTCCTATGTATGCCTCTTTTCTGGAAGGAAACAACCAGCTGTGAGGAGAGGTGGGGCTGACGAGATGAAGTTTCATCCTGTTCTGCTGTACCAGACACTTTTCATGGAAAATCCCTGCTAAATCATCTTATTCTTGCCTGTGCAAATGTTCCCTGCTGTGTGTTCTCACTCAACTCTAAACTACACAAGGGTTCAACCAGTTCACTAGCAGCCCTTCCTCACAGCACTCCTCGTTTGGAATCATTCTCCTGCACCCAACACTTCCCTCACTATTTCACACCTGGTTTCCAGCTGAAGATCCTCTCGCTGCACCATCTATGGCTCATTTTAGTCATTGTTCTCTGTCAGCTATTGTGCCTGTTCAGTGTCAGCAGGTATTTCTGTAGGGCTGCAAGAACAGGGGAAGCAGTGTTTGCAGCACTTTGCTGCAAGCATTAGGATGTGCTCTTCTTCAAGCTATGCTTAACATTTGAATGAAAAGCTCCTATGCAATTGATTAGTGTTTTCTTTGTTACCCCCCATTTGCAATAGGAAAAGCAGCATTTCCCTCTGAAAGGTGCTTAATCTCTTCCTCTCTATCACCTTAATCTTATACTGAATTATCTTCAGATCATGATTCTCTTTGCCCAGAGAGGCTGTGGATGCCCCATCCCTGGTGGCATTCAAGGCAAAGCTGGATGTGGCTCTGAGCAGCCTGGTCTAGTGGTTGGTGATCCTGCGCATGGGAAGGGGTTTGAAACTTTGAGGTACTTTTTAACCCAGACCATTCTATGACTCTGTGATTCTATGGTGAACTGCTTTCTGTCCACTCTGACCAAGCAGAGGTTTGCCAAGCCATTTACTAACTGCATTTATTGAGGGAAGAAGGAGATTAGTTTTACTTTGTGTCTTATATGCGGTCAAGACTTGGGATTCTCCTGGTTTCCCAATCTGTACAAGTTAATACATTGAAGTGTAAATCAGTTCCAAGAAGTTCCTTCCCTACAAAAAGGAATTTCAGAGTGCCAGACCTTTCTAGGAAATATGAGTGTTTCATTCAGCATGACATATTTTACTGCTGTTACAGCAAAATAAATTGAATTATAATAAATAACAGTTATTTCTTTCTAGCCTGCTCAGTTATCCAAAACCCTGGAGTCATGAAAGCTGGTTAGGTTAACAGGAAGATCTGGTGATGTTGTTCCTCTGATACTATTTGTCACCAGGGAAGTATTCTGCAGTTTAGCCAGGGATATGGGTAGGTACATGGGAAACAGTGACTGTGGTGCACCCAAGGTTGACTCCTGCCCCAGGAGTACTGGCTGCTGTGAGCATGCACCCCTGGGCATCGCAGGGCCCCAGAGCAGATGTATGGGATGAGCACAGAACATCTGGTGCGTGCTGGGAGCACAGCTGGATCCTGAGTATCTCATAGCTGGGGCTGAAAGGCAGCAGGGACCACATCCTTGGTATGGTCCTGCTTGGACAAACTGCCCAGTTGGAGAAAGAAGAGGCTCTGTGGGAAGCGTGGCCTCGGGATAGCTGTGATTTAAAAGCTGTGTTTTTCTAGCTAAAGCAGGATGCCAGCAAAGGAGAAAACTCTTCTCAGTATCTACACTGTTTTCTACTTCTTTTGTGTAGACACCTACCCCTTTGCAGAACAGCTCCTGAGTAAAATACTGGGCTATTGTCCCTGAGCACAATGGGTATGTTGTACCATGCAACTGACCCAGCTTTAAAAACAGGTGTGAAACTGGAATATGGGTTCAATCAGCCACATCCAATCTGAGTCAGTGTGTAATCAGTGTGTGCCTAGGCCACATTTGTAGATGTAAATCTCCTTAGTTTCAGAGGGTACTTGAACATGCATTTAAAGCAGTGAAGTGTTTTTTGCACTGAGCTTTGCTCTGGAGGAGAAGTGCATTGGGGTTTTGGAAAAAACTTTTATGAACTATAAATCCTTCCATATCTTTTGGCTTTTCTGCCTGCCTCTCTACAAAGCAGAGTAATTCTCTTACGTACTTCTGCAAGAGTGTTGGGAGTGTTACACAGAGTTACACTTTCCAAGTGTGAAAAATACTCCATTCTACTGCAGTTCTGGCATAGGTGCAAGATCTAACTAATGCCCACCTGAAGATAACACCTGGTATACTGGAATAGGAGGTTTTGTATAAAAACATGTTTGGTCACTTAAACCATGAACTGCAGGATCGAGCTCCTACATAGTGATACCAGCTGTGACAATGATACATGTTCTCTTTGGAAAGAAATCAGAGTTTCCACTTGTCCAAGCCTGCCTGACCATGTCCTTGGCAAATCACTCAATCATTACTCCCAGTTCCTAACCTGTACTAAAAATAATGTAGATTGATTTTCCAGAAATGGTAATGTATGGTTGCAAACAACCTTGATCTTTACAAGTAAGTATTATGTCTGTCATCTGCAAATTACATGTGTAAATTTTCCTGCCCATTGCGTTTCAGAATGAGCTCTGCATGCTGGAATAGTAATTGTTTGCTCCATTAACTTGAGTTCGTTTCAAAATTCAGGGCCCTGGGGAGCTTATTGTTTGTTTATTTTCTTGTTTTTAAGTATTTCAAACTATGGTAAACTCTTGAATTCTTGGATTGTGCAAAAGAGCTTATAAAAGAAAGTAATCAGATATCTATAAGTGAGCCTGCAGAACAGCAGTGATTAAAAGCCCTGAAATAAGGGCTTAGTATTTCATGTCCTATCAGGTATGGAACTTTCAGTTAAAACAAACAAAGGAATCTTTGCCCGTTGTTGTTTGGTATCATAAACTGTTGAACAATGTAAAAATGGCCTTTTATTTTGGTAAGATAAAGTTCCTTGGCCTGAGGTAGTCCAGGATATTGTGAAAAGCTTTTTCTGGAAAGTTTGGAGGAACAGGGAAAAGAGAAAATAGTTTTTGGCATTTTTGATTGCTATCTTGATATAAGCTGTTGGCTGTTGACTACCGTAGTGTTTTTTCTGGTGTTGGTTTAGATCACAAGCTTCAAAGCTTAATACAGATCTGTTTAACTGTCCTAAAAGTAGACACTTAACTTGTGAGTGCCTTTCAAAGTCTTTTCAATTCAGTGTGGTACATTTATCTCAAGAAATTTCTTCTCAGTATTGATGAAATTTTAAATGTGGAGCCATGGAAGATCTGTAAGTACTAAGCGTAACACTCAAAGTAGCTCTTAAATGATCTTTAAATGTTGAATTAAATTTGAAGTAAATGCTGTATTGTAGTAAAGGATAAAATACATCCGTAACATTTAAGTAGGTGGACTATAAAGAATTAAACTCGCAAAAAGCTACGCAGTGTCAAGGCCAAATATAAGAATACCAATATGGCACGCATTCATAGACCACTCACCTTTTTTTACACATAGAGCTCAGTTCTTTTTTTTTTCACCCGTTGTGTTAAATCTGTTCAAACACATCAGTAAAGCTAATGTGTAAAAAGTACATGATGAAAACAAGGCATGACAAATCAAGGAGCAATTAGTATTTTTTAATTCTCAGCAGAGAGGCTCATATGAAGTACAAATTTTTCTGAGGTTAAAAGATGAAATCAGAATACCAAAATCCATAGTTTTTCTAAAAAATCCATAGTTTTTCTAAACATTTAATGTACCAAGTCTCCCACTTAACTTTTCCTAAGCTAAATTGGACATAATTCAGGATATTAAATGTTCATTGAGCAATGTTCCTTCAAATGCCTCCCACAGAGAGGGACGACTGCATGCCTGAATAGCACTTAAGTGTAGAAATATGTCTAAAGAGCTTCCAAAGAGGTGCCCAAGCTCTTTCCTTTCCCATCTCCTTGTTTTCTACAGGGAAGTGCCATAGAGACTGTCTGGAGAGGTGGAATCACAGCACTGAGCTAAGAGCCCTTGGGATTCATGTTTTGCCTGCAGATGATGTTGACTCTGAGAAAAGTGGGAGATATCCAGAGCTGCAGAAGAACTGTGCCCTTCCTGAGAGCCAGTAGGCCCAGATGCAAGAGGAGCATGTGAACCATGCTGAAAGATGTTGCTGGAAGAGAAACTGCCAGAAGGAACTTCAGGAAAACTTGGGATTAAATTAAGATTTGGAAACAAATCCCACTCCTGTTCACTGTATCCTTATAGTCAGGTTCTTTCTATCAGGCTGGAGCTTAGGCCAGCCTCTGCCAAGTGGTATCCCCAACAGATGCCAACTTTCCTGGCCCTGCTGGGCGTCTTCTCCAGCTTTCTGCTCCTCTTTGGCCAAAGGAGGGGCATTCCCGCTGCTCGCCGCATCCTCTCCACCAACACTTGTGTCCCTTTCCCAGGATTTTTGGGGAGGACACCATCTCCCTTCCCCGCAGACGTCTCAGATTGACCCAGAGCACAGCAGCCAGGACAGAGGAAACTGGTGGCATTTCCCTCTGTTGTTCAGCCAAATCCTTTCAAATGAACGTAACGTATGAACATACAACCAGCTGTGAGCAAAATGCATACCATCTGTCACAGCAATTTAAAACCACTGTTCTCATGGACTGACTTCTTGGAAGTTGTTGTAAATGCCATGGATCAATTTAGTACAGGAATCTGGACTTTGCAGTTACTTTATGGATGCCTCTTCTAGGGCAAATAAGTGCGTTTCCAGTGAGCACAAGCACTGACGTCAATGATCCTTCAAGGCTGTGGTGTCAGACTGCATTAGAGGCTAAATGAACTGGCAGAAAGCCTACAGAGCCCAGGAGGTCATGTATCTGTGCAAGGTCCCAGGCCTTGCCATATCAGAGGCTGTGGGAGTTGGACATGGAGGGTGATGGATACTTTGATTTGACCCTCTCTTGCTGCCCAGCTCTGCCTATCTGCTGCTGCTGGCTCTGGGGACCAAGCACTGGAAAGCCTTTTGGAAACCTGGGTTCAGTTTAGGCCTTAAATAAGTTACTCAGCTTGCTTTGGGCTCCTGAAGTGCACAGAGTTCAACTTGTAAACAAGTAAACAGCTTGTGCTGCTGTGGGTAGGGTGCATAAAGGTGGAGAAGCATGTAGCATAACATCCTGATAGATAGGAAATTGTTTCAAAATAGAACAGGGGAAATTTAGATTGGATATAAGGAAAGAGTTTTTACAATGGGGGTGGTGAGGACACTGGAACATGCTCCCCAGAGATGCCCTGACCCCGGAGACATGCAAGATAAGGCAGGACAGGGCTCTGAGCACCCTGATGGAGCTGTAGGTGTCCCCGTTCACTGCAGGAGAGTTGGACTAGATGGAATTTATGTGTCTATTCCAACTCAAAGAGTTTTATGATTCCATAATTCTATGTTCCTAACTGTGCTGGAAAACATGAGGTACACACACCTGGGAGAGTGACCTCCTGCATAACATCTCTGTCAGCCTGCCCTGCCAAGTTGAGGTGGGCTTTTTCCCCTAGCACAGTCCGTCAGGCCCCAGGAGCAGAGTAAGGCTGATTTGGGATCTGTGGTAGGGCAGGGTTGTGCCTGCAGCCAGAACTACATCTTCACTCCTTTCCTTCCACATGCTGTCCTCTGGATCCTACGGCATAGGTACTGAACAACACTACCTTAACTAGGCATATTTGAACATATTCATTGTGCACTAACCTGAGTTTCTGCTGTTTCATTATTTTTTCCCATTTCTTCAGCTCCAAACCAAAAGATCCTTACGGAGATCACAGTACACAGTGACAAATTATGGCCTTAACCAACAACGTTTGTAACCTCAACAGAAAGAAGCTGTGTGTTTAACAAGAGCTATTTCTCTTGCAAATAAGTGTTACCTGCTGACCTTCACTCCCAGCTCTTTGCTAACTAAGCCCCATTGCATCTAGCTCTGTTATTCTACCTGCACTCAGTGTCAGGCAGGTAAGTCTGCAATTCCTTATGTTGCCCTGGTCTCCTCTTCTGAAAACTGGCCAAACTTCAGTGTTCTTACAATCTTGTATCCTTCTCAGTGCTCTGAGTAGCTGGAAATCACTACAGTCTGTCTCCTGTATGAGACTCTTGATGGAAAACGATGTGGGCCTGTTAATTTAGGTCTGATTTTCACACCTTTCTTCTTATTGTGTTCCATCAGCATCAAAATCAGCATAGTACAGGACTAAGAATTCTGTTTTCTCCAAACACAACCCAAAAAATCGGGGTGCTGGGGTTGGGGAAACATCCCTAGAATCTTTCTCTATGATTTGTAGTTCTACTTTTACCATTTAAGAGCGAGAAACTACTGCACCTAGGGGGTCTTTTTACTCAAATATACTTAGGAAGAAAGTCCCTTCCCACTGTCATTCTCATGGCCATGCACTCCCATTTGTATCCTGTTGGTTCCATCTACCTTCACTGAGGTCTGATACACAGTTGTTTTCAGCAGTTCCTTTTCCTTATTCATAATGATATATGTGTTTTTGGTTTGTTTAATATTCTGTTGCTGGGAGAGTGGTGGAGTGGAATTGTTTGTGGAGGTTTTTACAAAAGCTGATTTAATTTCCTCTCTAAGCCAGCTTGTGCTTTTGTTTTGTTTTGCTTTTGTTTTTTAACTCCACTTGACCTCTTTTGTGCAATGAGAGAATGTGCCTTTTGGGGCACTTAGAAAACTGCATTTAAATAGTTCCCAATTATCACTCACATTTTTCCTGTTTAAATTCAGTCTCAGAAATAATTTCACTCATAATTGTTTTCAGCTTCGCGTAACTGGACATCTTGAAAGCACTGAGCGTATAGAATTGCTGGGTAGGATTTCATTTGGGTTGTATTCAATTAATGTAAACCAGCCTCTACAATTCCTTCCTTTGTAGCTGTCAGGACAAGTCTAATACTGATGTTTCCTCGAGTTGGCTGCTGATTTTTAAGTCTGAGTTTCCGTAGGTGTCAGTACATGCCCACTCCTGTAAGAGCTGTGTGCTCTCTCGTCCCTCATGTCATGCTCTCCTGATTGCACTTGGGAATCTGAGGCTTCCTTCTCAAGCTGGAAGTGTTTCTTAACGCTCTTTGCCAGGATCAAATGGGTAAGAAATACCCCTCCACTTGGTTTTTTTTTCCATCACTGGTAAGAAACACTGCGGGAGGAGTGATGATCTCCAAATTTTTCCCCTTGCCTAACTGTGCTGAATGAGCTGTGAATTGGTGACTTCCCACTTTTTGTGAGAGGGCTCAGGTTGTGCAGAGCCTTTTGCTGCAGGACCTGCCACAAGGATCACCTCGGTGGTTAGTATCATTATTTTAACCCACTGACTTGGTTTGGTACAGGAGCTGAACCTCCTCCACACTCCCATTTTGAGAGATTATAACCAAAGGAATCTGGAATGACACACTCCACGCGAGGCAAGAATGGGGTTGGTGTGGGAGCCTGGCCCCATGAAGTGGTGGTGGGGACACCTGGGAAGGCTACAAGGACCTGTATTCAGTTCACTCTTCCACTCAAGGAGGTCTGTACATATGGGTGCTTCTCTCCAGGCACATATCCCAGCACTCATGGTATGGGTGGAAAGATTCAGGGTTTTCCCTGCACTGCTGCTGCTAATTCCCACTGCAAGTAATCCTACAGCATCTCTGGTGCCAGAGGAAGCACCAGCTTAGTACTTGTGCCTGCTTCGCTTCCAGCTGTACTGAACAGTTCAGTAAAGGAAATCTATGCTGAAAAAAATAAGACCTCATTCTGGAGCTACACATTGCTGAGTCTGGGTGAGCAAGGAATTTACACTGGGTAAAGCCCACCATAGCCTTATTTCCCTGGATGTTCCTGAAGGTTCACACAACGTGACATGTATTCAGCCACAAAATATTTTCTTGCTTATCCTTTTTGCCAAGTGATTCAATTGTTTCTAGTGTTTTTAACTTCTCCTTATCCAATTTCATTGCCAACCGTCCAGGACTTTAGCTTAAGGGTCCCGATTTGGCCCATAAATATCTGTCTGTTTCATGGAAGAAAAAATTCATGTCAAAAGGGCCACTAATGAAAGATGATAACAGCTTAGCACAATGAAAGGAGGTATGGTATGGGGCAAACAAAAAGCCCTTTTACAACATCATAAGGTTGTTCTCTTCTGTTTTGCTTAAGGCTTTATTCATTTAAAACTGAATGGTGTCTCTAATTCCATACTCTCTAATTTTTCTGCCTCCGGGAAGGCATTGATCAGTATCATTGCCTGGGTCACCATGTCGGATCTCAAGAACTGCTACTGTTTACTCCCTCCCCAGCATGCTAACTTTGGTTTATTTGCCCATCATTAGTAATCCCTGAGGTTTGGCTATTTTTTCCAAACCGTGTGATGAAAGTAATTTTCAGTCTACTTGGAGTAAGAAGTCCAGAACGTCTTTAAAAGCACAGCTGCTGTAGCAATCTGTCCTCCATTTGCAGGGAAGGATTTGTATGGTTTAAACATCACTGCACAGCACGGGCAGTCATCATAGCAGCAAGCTGATCTGCCTCACAGTTTGTTCTTGGTTCCACTTTCTGGACAGAGCCGCCCATGACAAATAAAAAATTAGAAATAATCGTTTAGGACATACACTAGGGAAACAGTCAGTTCAACGTGCTAAACACAAGTAGCAGCAGTAGCTTTGAAGCTAGTTAAATATGCAGTAGCAAATATGAACCATGATAAAGAGAGCTATGAAAATAATGTATTCTGTTTGAGAGAAGTATCAGGTGTGACCACCTCTTTTTCAGATAAACAGATGGCCAATTTCTGTCAGTGATGTCCCTGGGTCCTGATAATACTCGTTCAGATAGGCAAAATCTGCTCTTAGCTGTGATTTCCTCTTGAGCAGTTTACTCTGGTTTCAGGCAGGGGAGAGCTGAACCAATGTAAATTGTGGTTTCTAGGACATTTTCCTGCGTAATTAAGAAGATGGTTTAACCACAGCAGCTGCAGGGGCTGAAACTTGGCTTTTGAGTCCCTGACCAGCCACCACACCATCCCAGCAGCAGCAGGAGCTGCTGAACTCCTCTGCCTGGCCCTGGAGAGCCAGGCCACCGCTGCTATTCCTGGAGAAGGCAAGAAGGGACGAGCAGCTCCTGCTTCCACTTAGCCCACAGTGGTACCTGAGGTCCTCCCTGCTGCCTGGGGTGAAATTCAAAGTGAGGAGAAATGTGAGGGACAAGCAGCAGGCTAATCCCTGCACCTGCCCTTGGTCATTGCTTGATGAGCACAGCCCAGGGGACCTCGTTCCTCAGGAGCTGCAAAGTCTCTTTTGAGCACACGGGTTGAAGCGTGTTGGCACTATTTAATGCAGAGGAGGTTAGTGTAAGCATGATCTTAGCAGCACATCCAACAAGATGCTCTGTTCCCTGCAGGTTTGTGTGGCTGCCTGTCACCTCAGTTTGCCTTACAAAAATCAGGAGAAGGGGTTGAAACCTTTCCAGTGAAAGATTTTTTTCCAATCTTCCCTTTGGTTAAATTTCAAAATCAGAAATGTTCCTCAAGAACACGACCGTTTTGAAAACATTTTGCACTGAGAAAACCTAAGTTAAGCCATTTAGTTAAAGCATGGAATGGATTACTTGAACTTATTTGAAGAGGATGTTTCACTTTCATAGTTTAAGAAAGATTGTTTTAACATTGACAGCTTGTTTTTAAAATGTGCTATTCCATTATTAAGCAGAAGTGCGATGATTCTGCTGAAAAGAATTCTCCTGCAGATCCAGAATAATGTTGTGGAAGTGTTGTTTCAAGTAAATATTGACATTTTTTAAATAATATGAAAGGAAAACCCATTTCCTGATGTCAGATCATTCCTTGGCCTGATACTCCCTGTCTTGATACGGCTATACATCACAGTTAATGTCTGTTTTCTTTAATGGCAGTATCGGACTGATTTTTCATATAAAACATTTTCATAAGAGAAGCATCAGAATATCAGAATAGTGATGTGTTCTTCCGATCCATCCTCCCCAGAATTCTTTTCTTTTTTTTAAATAAAAAATAAAATAAAAAACAAAATGACAAAATGCTTTCTTTCTTTCTTTCTTTCTTTCTTTCTTTCTTTCTTTCTTTCTTTCTTTCTTTCTTTCTTTCTTTCTTTCTTTCTTTCTTTCTCTCTCTCTCTCTCTCTCTCTCTCTCTCTCTCTCTCTCTCTCTTTCTCTCTTTCTCTCTTCTTTTTTTTTTTTTTTTTTTTTTTAAGCAGCAGTTGATTTGAAGCCAATATGAAATCTAATGGATGGGAAAAATAGTAGTTTTAGCATGGGAAAAAGAGCCTTTCACTTTTAGGTCATTGGTTCAGATCCTGCAAACAACAGCCCGCCCTCAGCTCCCAGCAAGTTAAATGAGGATTCGTTGAGCCTCCCTTATCAGAGCCAGGTGCCTGGCTCAAATATCACATCATAGCCAGTCCATGTATTGTCACACACAGTTGGATGTTCTGGCTTTGCCTCTAGTGGCAGATATTTGTGTCAATGGATATCATCACATTTAATGGCACTGTAGGTGTGAGGAGTTCTGGCTCAGCTCAGGAGGATTCAGACTGCTCATTGATGAAGAAAGCTGTGTTGTATTCCATCATCAGCTTTCTGCTTCTCCACAGATGTTGTGTGTGATCTACCAACACTGCAGGGAGCTGTGAGGACTCGCCCCAGACTGACAAGGAAAACCCAGGTGGAGATTTGAGATCCTGCAGGGGAGAGAGAGAACAAACCACCTCAGGAGATCAAATGCAAATGTGTGGTGTGAGGAGCAGCTTCAAGCCAGCCCTTAAGGAGCACAGCACAACCCTGGGCCTGATGTTGGTAGGGTCTGACTCCTGCACCAGCGCTTGGTCTTTCTGTCCATATGGAGATTGCCACAGGCAGCTGTCAGGGCTGATGCTAAGGTCACAGCCCTCTACTGGCTCTGACTTTTTGCATTTTCAGGCTGAGGAGGCTCTACAGCCTCAGCTTTCCTGGCCACATGCATTCTCCTCTGGACAAAGAAGAGGAGTTGTGGTTGTTCCCCATGTTTCTGTGGCCTCATCAGAGAAAGGGGATGCATATTGCAAACAAGGCAGATCCTGCTGATGTGCATTATGGCACAGATGTCCTTGCTGGAGGGGCCTTGGAAAGAGCAAACCCATCCATGTGTCTGATTTTGGATGAGGCTTTACAGTAGGATTTCGGTGACTTGTGCTGACCAAGCAGTACTCAGAGAGGTCATATGGCAGGGCCTGAGCAGCTGCTGACTCGAGATGTTATTCAAATTGAGACTTGGACTTAGGGCCAGAAATTACTCTGGTTAGAAGAGAGACGTCGGTGAGGAGCCTCAGAGATGGCCTTTGCTTTTCAGTAGTCTTGTGGAGAGGGGACAGGTATTTCCCTGTCTCCCAGGAATACTGTGCTGTGGGGAGCAGAGGTGGGGCTCAGGGTGATATGCTGTCCCTCATATAAGCACCTCTTTGGAATTATTCCTGTTTGAGGGAAAGAAGGTATATCCGAAGAACCGTGACTACACTGATGGACACAAATAATCCCACAGAGGAATTTAAAGTGAAGAGTTCTTTGTTTGCTGTCCTGTGGAGTGAAAAATAACTGCCCCTGTGGAATTCAGACCCTTTCCTCTTCTAAAGTGGGCTTCTTGTTTGCTTGTTTGTTTGTTTTGGTTCTTTGTTGTATTAAACATAATTCAAGAGAAAGCTGTGGTGAAAAATTGAGGCAGGCTCCAGAGATGCTTTTTTGTGAAGCAGTGTCATATCCTTTATAAGTGGGTGTGGGGAGGCCCTGATGTACCCTACATCAGCTCCTGGTGCAAGGAGAGCTGCCTGATAGCACTGCTGATGAGTAGGAGGAAAAAATGTGCTTTTTCCTATGAAAATATCTGCATTTGCAGAGCACTTCTTAATCTGACTCCCCTGAACAGTCCATTTTGCAGCAGCTGATCCTCTGGGTGTGCTGTTACTGCATGATGCCACTGCTATTGCACTGATAATGCATCTTCAGATTTGCTCATTAAGAACACTAGAATGTGAGAAGTTTGCATGAGAAGGTGAAGAGTGATAACAGGCTCATTGGAAGAATGAAAAAAACAGTGGGGCCATTTGTTTTTAGTTTTTAAGGACAGTATCGGTACCTCTTATTTGGATTTGGTCTTTTCAAGCATAAGGGAATGGAAAATTAGACTAACTGTTTTGCAAAACAGAGCATCCAAAAGTTACTTTGAAACAAAGAGATAAATTCAGAGCAAAGAACTAGTTTGTAAGTCTGCTTATCCTGAAAGGTCATGATGGGCATAGTCAGAGATGGAAGGAGTTACTGGTAGGCAGCTGGGAAAACTAAATAAGGAGAAGAATGCAAAGGGATAGAGACAAACTAAATATGCGCCACTTAGTGCCCCAACCAATGGCAAACATCACTTATGTAGCTCTATGAGTCATGAGACATCTGAGGAAATATCATCTCAGTGAGAAGCACTATGTAGTTGAGAAACATGTGTTTAGGGGAAACCCAAATAAAGCCAGATTCTTTGTCTGTGGGTTCCTTCTCTTTCTCTGCTTGTTTTTTTCTTTCTTTCTTATTTCACAGGCTTTTTAATCCCTCAAGGAGCATCCAGGATGGAATGAGATTAGGTCTGGTCTTCTTACCCTACTTCCTCCAAGCAGACTCTGAGGTATCATGAGAAAAACAGACCTGTTATTTCAGACCCATAGTCTCCTAGCTATTCTCAGTGCTTCCAAAAACACTCTGTGAAAAACAGGAAAAAATAGGTGTATAAATGCTAGCTCACATGTATAACCCTTACAGGAGCTAGTTATCTCCTCCTGGAGAGCTGCAAAGCTGAAGAAGGACACTGAGCCATCAGCTCCCTAGGGTGGGTTCAGGACCACATGGAGATGCACTCCCAGAGCATCCTGCCATGGGCTGTCTCTGAGCACTAGAAGTGGAAGATGACAAAATCTTTCTCATTTTGTTTCTTCCCCAGAGCATCACAGAATGATTTCTTAATATGCCAAATTCGTATCTCAGTTAAGGAGACAAAGTAGTACACCATGGTGAGATGCCACTGGCAATGGCAAGCATTAGCATCAGCTCTGTGGCTGTGTAAACTGAGTTTATCAACATGATCTTTGTGTGAGAAAAACCTCCACAGCTCCTCTATCTCAGGAAGCCATGTGCTGCTGACATACTTCTTTTTTTTTCCCGGAGCAGAGCTGTGTCCAGTTTTACTTTCTTCTCTTTTTTTTTTCCAAGAAAAATGTCAAGGATAAAGAAGAATAAGGCAAGTTTCTGCTACAACCAACCAAAGATGAGTTGGCCTACTGGGTCATGTCCAGTATTTTGGTAACTTTGTCTCTTTCCTTCGCTGATGTTGCACAAGAGCTAATTTGTCTCATCAGGCTTGGCCTGGGAGCACTGTTCCTGTGTGACAAACAGCCTTTCAGTGGAGGTATGCAATGTCTTCCTCGCTGCAATCTTTTTTCCAGATTTTTTAATCTTACTCGTCCCTTGCTTCCTTCATCTCCTGTGTCTGGCTAAGTGAAAGATGCCTTTTGCAGCAGTGGGTCAGGAGCATGGAACATGTAATCAGCACTCCCTGCTCAGTTTTTGGCCCTGCTGTTGATTTGCTTCACAATTTAGAGCAGCCAACCCAACCTTTCTGTATCCAAATGATAGCATGCTGTTTGGTTCCCAAATTGACAGAAATACTGTCCAAAGAGATGTACTGAGTCCAAATCAAAAAGCGCTGAAGATGAATTTTACATAAAATGTCCTCTCAGCTTTGAAGCATGTTTGCAAGTGTTCATGTTAGAGACAATGAAGGAGCTTCAAAGAGTCCCATTCACCTCTTCTGGCTGCTTGAAATCTTCCCTTTGTGCTTCCTCACACAGCCCGTTTTTTAACAAACCTATTGCCAACTGGGGACTTTGCTGTTTCATGGCATTCACTTACCTTTCCACGACAGAGTAAGGACTGAATGCCACCTTTTCTTTCCAAGGTCACCAAGGAATTCTTTAAGCATGTTAGTTGTAGAGAATATGCCACTTCTTACAATATACCTACACTGCTCCACAAGGTCCTGGCAGCACTATTTATGGCGTTTGAGCAAGTTGGGTTAGAGACAGCATGAGCCTCTCTGCCTTGTGGTGTACATGCTGACACCAGAAGCAAAAAGGCTCTGGCCCTTAAGGTCCTCCAGGTTTCTGTGCAGAGCTCTGAGCAGAGCTGTGCACTCCTCAGCAAGGTCACTGGGAGATACTTAAGGCAATCCTGCACAGCACCTCACTGTCCTGCAGATAAACCCTCTGTGTGTGTGTATGTGTGTAAACGTGTATGCTGCAGCAGATTAAACAAGTATCTGCTATTCAAAGATTGATGTGTATTTAGAGTTTGGATGAACCTAAAAACATAAACCAAGAATTCAAGGATGCCCAAAACATATAAGTAAACTGTATTTGGGCAAGACTCGAAGTAGTCATTTGTGGCTAGGGATCTCTGGTTTTCCCTGCTCCACCTCCTCTATGTGAGGAAGAGAACCAGGCCTTAAAATACAGACCCACAAGACTCAAGGACTTTGAAAAAGCAGCTCAGGCCCGTAACTAGTTAAAGAATGAGGCAAACAAGGAGCCCAATTAAACTATTTTATGAGATGTAGGAGAAACACCGGTTGTGAAATTTACTGGTAGCCAAGTTTTCCTCCTGGCTCTACCACATATAATTATTTCTTAATTGTAGCTACTGGCTGTGGCACAAAGCTCATGCATATAAACAAATCCCAGGATGTGCTGCAAAAAATATGGGAGGTATTAGCAAGAAGATAATCAGAAGCTGGAACTGTGTTCCCACATGGAAAGCTGTGGGTGGTATGCAGAATTCTTATCCATATGGGTAGTTAAGTGTAATGACTTTATAATAGGAATGTACACTGTCATTGCTTTTTCTGGCATGGTTCTAGCCTTCAGTCACTTGGCTGATATATACCAAACTGTGGTCCTCAGACCAGTGGTGGTCCATGAGGTTATGGTGAGTGGTCCACAGGTGGTCTGCAGAGCTGAAGAGTTTTCATTTTTATTTTTCATTTTCCAATTAAGAGGTTGATAATGCAGGGTACATGGTGGTCCACAAAAAGGTCTTAGTATTAATGGTGGCCCCATTGCCCAAAAAGTTTGGAAACCGTTGACTCAGACAATCTTGTACATCAACTGCATTTTTGTGTTCTGTTATACCACATCAAGCCTTCTCCTTTTGTGTACTTTTGACTGCATTGCCTGCTATACTAATAACTTCTATTAGTAACAATGTCGTGAGATAGTGACAAATGAGGGCTGCTCTGGGAGTGATTGCTTCTATTTTATTATGTTGGCTCACGACATCAGCAGTGGGTATTGACCATATAGCAGTAAAGGATGAACCTTCCCACTGTTACAAGCTATTGCTATGTCAGCAGATGAGCTGTCTTATAAAATGGCATCTGACATGGAAGTGCACATGAAGTAAAGGTATGGAATTTCACTCAGAGGGTGGTGATGCACCGGAACAGAGAGGTTGTGGATGCCCCATCCCTGGAGGCATTCAAGGCAAGACTGGATGTGGCTCTGGGCAGCCTGGTCTAGTGGTTGGTGACCCTGCCCACAGCAGAGGGGTTGAAACTAGATGATCTTTGAGGTCCTTTTCAACCCAGGCCATTCTGTGATTCTATGATTCTACAAATAGAATACCCCCATGCAGAAAAAAATAGCACCCAACAGCAGATGTGAGCACAGTGAGGCTGTGAGCGGTGTATTTCAGCAGTGGCAGCAGTGATGTGAAAGACGAGCCACATTCTGGACAGCCATGTACAGCTGTCACAACATGAAATTAAGCATCTTGATCAGCTCACCCACACAGATCAGCAGATTATGACCAGCAAACTGTGCACGGAGCTGAAAATCAGCCTCAGTGTACTGGAAACAGTGGTGGCAATGCTGGAACATCTCAGTTTGCACCCAGTTGGTCCCACAAATGCTCACACTGGAACAGAAAGAACACCATAAACAAATTTGTCTGAACCTACTGAATGATGGGCTGAAGGTGACAGTTTCCTGTATTGCATCATTACCACTACAAGCCAGAGACAAAGCAGCAGTCCATGGAATGGCAGCATGTAAAATTCCTATCAAATAAGAAGTTCAAGATGCAGCCCTCAGCAAATATAGTGATGTGGACTGCTTTCTGGGATAAGAAAGGGGCCCTGGAACCAGTACAAACCATCAGCTCTGACCACAGTGTTGTGATGCTGACTAAGCTGAAGGCTCAAACTTCAGTCAGGTCAGAGAAGAAGACAACTGTTCTCTTGAAACATGATAATACCAGGCCCAATATCAGTTTGAAGACCGTGAAGCACACTCCCAATCTGGGCTGGGCTGTCCTGCCACAACCACCGTGTAATCCACATTTGGTGCCTTCTGACCTTCATGTGTTCCACCTGACTGCATGGGCAACATTTTCCTAGCAACAACCCCAGCAGCAGTGGGTCACCAGTGCAGATTTTACAAGCCCAGCATGCAGGCTCTTGTCCACTGGCAAAAAAGTAAAAAATGAAAATGCATAGCTAACAGTGGTGGTTATATTGAAAAATAGTGTTTTGTAGCTGAGAGTTTGCTCTATCAAACAGTGTTATTGTGCTCTTTGTAACTGCACAGAAATAAATGGAAGACATTACTTTCGGAGCGACCTACTTACTTAGTGGCATACTCTTCCCAGATCTGCAATATTTCCTGAGGGAAAAGGGAAAAGTTTTCCCTCCTGAAATATTTCATTCGGTGAACCGGCGTTGGGCAGATGCGGGAATACATATATGTGTAGCAGAGAGACTTCTGGGAGATGGTCACTGCAGCTTGTTTGGGCAGATTAAGCTCAGATGGATAAATAAGGCAATAAATCCTACTTTCTTTGGAAAATTCTGTTAGGTTAAGAACTGAGTAATTCTCTCAAATGGAAAGTACCTCAGTTTAGGATGGATGATTGAGAACAGGCAAAGGTTTGTTTGATCTTTGCAAACTCTGCATGAAGGCTCATAGCCTTTAAATCAAGCATTTTCCAAACTAGTCAGCTAACAAGCAGGAGTAGCCCACATTCACTTCCAGTGAACTCCAGTTCTGTTGCTGGACATAGGCTCCAGAAGTGGAGATGTCCACCACTCAAAGCCATGGCTCCTCTCAAGAAGCAGCCTCTCAGTCCCCAGCTCTGGCCTATTCTGGACTAGACTTGCTGCACTGTTCTTGGAGAAACTGCGGGGAAGAATTCAGGATGCCTTGGAGGAGAGGAAGGGCATAAACATGACCTTTTAGTTCAGGGCATGGGGTGTTTAGCTGGGAAGGAAGTGGCCTGGCTTCTCATCTCTGCTACCAGAGCTGTTTTCTTGTCTTTAACCAGTGTTTGGTACAATTACAGAAAGACTCCTGGGAGCAGGGACAAAGCCTACATTTCCCTTCTGGTCACAGACTTCTGACCCCCTCTTAACTTTCCTGACTCACTGAGCCATGTGGTCCTCATCCTACACTGAACATGGTTCAGGATGAGGTCCCACAAGGTCTTGTATCCCATTTCTTGGGCAAACATTTTTTCTGCTAGAATATAACAAGAGGAGAGCAGCATGCTTGCCCCTGTCACCTCACTGAAAGCAGAATCACAATTGTGTGGATATAGGTGTGTGATGCTGCTGGCTGGTGGGGTTGCAGCAAAGCTGACACTTCAGGCTGAACTTCTGAGCTGATTTAGGAGGAGTAAGAGAGTAATTCCTGTATCTCAGTCAAGTTCTGCTGTCAATCAGCTTAACTGCTGTTTCTGATAAGGCTATACATAGCGGGATTGTCCAATGTCTCTGTCTCTGCAGAACTCCAGTGTCAAACTCAAGACCCTTGATACTGCACTAAAACAGATGGTTCCAATGAAATCAGCAAGCATTGCCCTGGAAATAAGTTGGTTTCGTGCTTTTCCTCTTCCTACTGGAATATGTTGTTGATGCCATAGTAAAGAGCCCTTTTAAACTTTCCAGCCTAAGCTTCTTCATTGCCAGTCTGCACCCATGTATCCTTGGGCAGTCTTTTCTAGTTCATGCCTTTTGCTTCTCAGTTGCCTATCTGTTTTTCTGTGCCTGTAGAGAGCAATCAGTTTTTGTCCACCAGATTTTGTTTAAGGTTTTTTCGGATTCTTCTAACAGTCTTTTTCTAAGGCAGCCCTTTTACTTCTCTGTTCACTTTACAGTTACTCTTGCTCTAATTCAATTTTACTGAAGAAAAGTATTTAAGAAAAAGAAGGCTTATCAGATACTGTTCCCTGAAATACCCAAACAAACAAAAACCTTCTGAATTCCATGTAAATCCTAGAATATCAGTTATATTCTGTAGTCACAGAAATATTTTTCCTTCTTCATGCCATGATACACCCCTGGCTGCATTACTGTGGCATCTAGGATACATGTAAATCTTTCTATGACATTCTCAAATTACATTACCTGGTCAAATGACGCTGTCCATTTCATGCACAGCTTTGTATTACATACCATAATATTGTGTCTTATTTCTGCTCTTCTAACCTACAGATTCACACAAGTCTCCCTTGGTGTTGCACTGCCCTTCCTCCAGGTTTATTGGGGCAGCTACCTCCAAGCTGGAGAGCCAAATGCACTGAGAAGCCCAGATGTCAAACTTTGCTTTGCTAATAAGTAAGATAATCACCCCAGCTTTAAGGTGGCA
The DNA here is from genome assembly GCA_023055505.1 of Callipepla californica brunnescens. Classification (NCBI taxonomy): domain Eukaryota; kingdom Metazoa; phylum Chordata; class Aves; order Galliformes; family Odontophoridae; genus Callipepla; species Callipepla californica. The sequence continues at coordinate 12,091,413 of JALIRH010000002.1, forward strand.
GAACAAGGCAGTGTGAAGTCACTCTACATGGATTCCCCATGCAGACCAGCATCCTGTTTTAAATTGACCTAAACCAAAATCTTCTTTGGTTAGCCAAGAAGATGAAAAGTTGGCCAAAACTCGGTGGTTTTCCTGCTGGATCTAGAAGGCTTTGCAACACTCAGAGACTGTGAGGTCAGACTGTTGGTGGTGGCTTCAGTTGCTGGTGAGACATAAGTGCTATCCCAGTGAAAGGAGCTCCAAGTATTTGTGTGGAGGTTAATTCCTCATTTAATCCATTATTACTCTTTGTATAATTAATTATGACGTATACTGCATCAGTACAAGCACCATTATGCCAGCTGCAGATAACTGGGCTTGTTTCCAAGCCTAATTCCAAGCTAATGCAGTGACACATGTATTTGAAAAAATAGCTACCAAAAGTTTATGCTGAGATCTTCTCACATCTTTTATTCAGAAAATGTTTTCCATAACTCTTAGAACCTTTGAGGAAAGGGCCTGCTTTGTGTGTGCTGTCAGATACTGCTTCTTGACAGAGGGCTAAAACAGTAAAACTCATGACAGAAACAGTAAAACTGAAAAGTGAAACAGCAAAACTCAAAGCCAAAATGATTCCAAATTCAGAAGAGTCGACAAAGCGGCCATGTTTGATGCAATATTCTTTTGGTGACAGCACCATCACTGTCTGTGCAATGTTGTAGGCATTCTAGCTGAATCTTCAGACATATTTGAAAGGAACTGAGGATTATAGAGGTTTTCAAATTATTTTTTCCATTGTAACCCCAACTGCAATTAAAGTAATGTCTTGTTCTATGAAGAAAAAAGAAATAATTCTGGTCAATTGGCTTTTATTTAAAACTCCTGAAAACTACAGAAACCAGATTCAAAGATCTCTGCAGTGAGAACATAACACATAGTGACAGCATTGCATGCGGGCTGGCTCACTACCCAGAGTGCTGCGTGGGCACTGGGAACCAGGTTTTGCATGGCTTTTTGATGTGGGTCACACTGAACAGCACAGTTTTTACAGGCTGGGCCCTGGTTACATCACGTTGGAGGTGATTTCACAATGCCGTTCCTTATTTATGTATGCAGTACCATTCTGAGGGTTGGGAGGTGGATAGAAGGACTGCCTGGAAAAATAAAGTGTATTAAAACACATCTTGATGCAATTTCTTGTGGTGATTTTCTGGATGCAAATATCAGACAACTTCAAAAGCATGAAATCGCACAGTGGAAAACAGACCTGCAAATGGCACACAACAGAGAGAGCCCTGAAGGCTGGAGCACTGGTCCTCACCACTTGTGGCTCAACTGCCAAAGTCATTTACGTGAAGTGTCCCCTCTGTGCTTACAAGGAAACTTGTGAAGGTTTTTATGGTCCTTGGAATCCTTTCTAATGGGTCACGATCCAGATATTTTATTAATATATTTCCATTGCTTCTAGCTTTCCAGGCTCCTGTTCTTGTCCTGCACTCTTATTCTGTTCCTAGTGAAATGTAAACGACACCTTCGTTTGAAATGTAGAACTGTCTAAAGAATGGCCATCTGAAGGTAGAAGCTTCAGGCAGAGCCTATGAAGAACTTGTGCAAAAAATAATATATATCTATATATGCAAGTGGGTAATAAGAGGCTATGAGGGAACATAAGAGCTAAGATGTGACTGAAATTACAGTTAAAGGACAGTGCCCTCTGTGACACAAGCTGCCCAGATTATACTCCATATAATCACTGCCCATGTTAATGACTGTCAGTCACTGCAAGCAATATTGACTATTTAAATGCAATAAAACTGTCTAAAGATGTTCTTCATGATTCATTCTTCCAGAGAGATGAATTCAGCCCTTAATTCAGAGTTCTGTAAGAGAACACATGTCCTGAAGATGTAGAATCTTGAGGTGCTTCAACTGACAGCAAGAAAGGTCTATGTGTGAGCCCTATGTTGAAGATGATGAGACACTTGCAAATGAGCTAACTGCTAACTTCCCTTCACATCTCTCTACTGGGGGTTTGTAGGAAGTTAAGACCTTGGAGTTGCAAAATTTGGAGTTGGCAGAGCTCCACCTTCTCCTATGATGACCCAAAATGGCTGTGGTGTGCAACAACCTCTGCCATCTTTTGTCTATGGTCACAAATGACATCTCCACTACAGCCATTCCATCTTCCACCTCGCTGATCCACCTTGTCTCAGGAACAGCATGCATTGGCTCATACAGTATGCTTCTTTGTCTGGCTGCAAGGGAAAACCAGCTCTTACTGATTTGTATCCTGCCATCTTAGTTTTGTGTCATGGAGCTCCTCCAGCTGCTGTTTGGGTTATATCTGTTATACCCAGTATACCCAGTATCCTCCAAGAAGATTTCTTGGTTCAAAGTAGCTGTCTTGACTACAGATCCCAGGGAAGATGTGAGCTCTTGGTTGCATTACTGTATTTTGCAATGTCAAGATTCAACTCAAAGCAAATTAGAGGTGGACCAGGCACAGGCAGTGTTACCTGTTGGATCCTCGACTGAGAGGGCTTGTATTTAACAAGGCTACTTGTTCTCTTTTAAAATAAATTTCATTTTTAATATAGATGTTTCCTTTTGTGCCAATCACTTCTGCAGGGTGATTCCTGGATCTCCTGTGCATTGGAGAGGCTCTACTGACTTCCCTTAATGTGATTCAAAGCAAAGTTCAACCAGGATAAGTCCCCGTGCAGCCCAGTTCTGTCCCTTGTTCCTGCGTGCCATATGCATGCCCTTTGCCCTTGGCTACAGCTCCTTCTTCCCCACAGGCTTCCTGCACATTCCTTTCTGTGTAGTTACACATAACTCCATCAGAAAGCTGGCAGAGTGAGGGGGTTTCATTTTGTGGAAGTACAGGAAACTACTGTGCCTAATGGCATGTGACCCTGCCAAGTGACATGAATAGGTTTGCACTAAGGTCTAAGAATTTATTCCAAGATTTCTTTTCTATGAAAATGAGTTTACCCCAGCCCATGAGACACCATCTGTAAACTGCATGGATCACAGGGGGCATAAAATGCTCATTGTCTGCTGTTGGCTCTGCTGCACATGGTGTCACGTGACTGTGGGGATGAAGATACCTTTCCAGCAGGAGCACATTACAAAGGTTGCACAGCTGTGCCCATTCCTAGCTGCCATACAATACAGTTTTGGTTCCCTGTGGCTCAGCAGGCTGCTCCTGCAGCTGTGCAACTCATGGTGGCTAATAGGTGGAAAGCACAGACATACAGCTTTGTGGGGTACTGCAGGAGCACTGCCCACACTGGTTACACCACACTGAGCAATGCAGCCTCAGGCTCCAGGGAGCAGGGTGCTGCAGTCTCCCCTCGCCACACTGCTCAGCATGTAGGCATGCAAACCTCCTGCAATTAAGAAGTGCCACATCTTATAGCAATCACTCAATCTGCTGTCCATAGAGCAAGGCAGTTCTGAAAACTGTCCTTCCCCTCAGGAATCTGAAGAACTCAATAATATGCCATGGTGAACATCCAGAAGCTGCCACATCGGACAGTGGTTACCTCCCATGAGCTAGCAGATGTGCAAGTAGCCTTGTTCTGGCCTTTGCAGCATCCTCCTGTATCGCAGCCCTGTTGCAATCCCTCACTTTTTAAGCCATGGAAACTGAGGCAAACAAAGGCTGAGTAAGTCAACCAGTGCTACAGAGCAAGCCTGTGTCAGAACTGGGAACTGAACGCAGACTTTCTGACTCCCAGTCCTGGGCTTGAGCTACCCACTGAGCTTCGGCGTAGGACGAAGTGAATCTCACCAGAGACATCAGATAACCACAGCTTAATTTGGTTTCTCTATGCTCCATACCCTGGGGAGATAGCAGACCTCTGGCCACGAAAGGCACATTATTGTGAGATTTACTGTTAATTCCTCCTTATGAGGTCCATCTTGTTATGTTTGGAGTTGCCATAGGTTTCTGTTTGTTTTGCCTATTTTTTTTGCGTGTGGGGCTTGTGTATTTTATTAAGCCCTTGGCTAGTGTCTTGTGCTTGTTTAAGATTTTATAAGGATTTCTTTTGAGGTTATTCATTATAGTTTTCAAAGGTGGCCTATTCTGCAGGCTTGTTATTGAATGACAATCTTTGACAGGCCAGTGTCTCACAGAGGAGAGAAGACTATGTCTCATACACTCATAATTAATGTTTCTGAGGGTTCTGTAGCTGCTTTTCATAGCACTGCATTGACATTAACCTTGGGCATTAAATGCTCCACAGCTTCTTGATGTTAAAAGCAAAACCTCCTTTTATTTTCATCACTTAAAAAAAAAAAAAATGTCTTCCAAGACATTCTTGCTAGTACCTTATACTCTTGATTCTGTCACTGATCTGCTGGTGACCATTAGGAAAGCAATCAAACCCTTTGCCAGCTTTTTTCTGCCCTGTTGCTGGTGCTGTGAGCAGTAAGTTTTGGTAGTTAACTGATTAAAAAAAATATTTCAGACACTAACACACACACACATTGGGTTGGGGAGAAGACTTAGAATGCACAGAATATTCCAGTAGGAAGAGAATACAACTGAGGGTTTTTATTTTTGTTTTAATATAAGTATGTATTTTCAGTTTCAGTGTATGTCATAACAAATTGAAATTTAGCAAGATTTTTCCTTTGATCTACTTCATATGAATCCTGCAGTAAAAGTTTGTCAGTTGATTTAAATTTTGGAGGAACTGCTTTTGTTATTTCACTCCTCATACAGAAGCAAGAGCATTGTTTCAACTGGCAGATTTCCTTCCTCTGGAAAATGTTGACTTACATTCTAAATGCAATTATTAAGTTTTTAAAAAATCTTACTTAAAAGGATATGAGCCGATAACAACTGTGAAAAGATTAGTATTTCCTCTAAAGTTGAAGACAGATTGTTTACACTCTTTTTGTGGATGTTCCTTTTCTCACTAAGAGCAGTGTTCCAAGAATGTAAGCCTGATAATTTTTCAGCTGCCTCCCCCTCGTGGTCAATCTGGAAAAAAATATGGAAATGTTGAAAAATAGGGTAAAGCTCAGCTTGAGCATTTAAGCTGACTCCTTAGGCGGAGCCTTTCAAATGCTAAACAAATTCAAGTCAAGACCATACCAAATCTTCCCCAGGAAATAATAATAATAAAAAGAACTATAACAACAAAAAATAAATTTTAATGAAAGACTGAAGATATCACAAAGAAATTGGTGTGCAACTGCAACCACCTTCAGCATTTTAAAATGCCTCTCTCCAAACTATGCTCTTGTACTTTACTCTCCTCTTTCCTTCATGTGAGCATGAATGTTACAGCAGAAACTTTTCCTCTCTTTCCATCTGTGTGCCAGGTGCCTTGAGAACAAGTCACTGACTCTACACTTGACCTCTTGGCTTCCATCCTCATTGCTCTCTCAAGAAATGGTTCTGTCTCCATATATGATCTGCAAGTATTTGACTGATCCTTAGTTTTTGTGACGGATTTTTATTATGGGTTTTGTTTCTGGACACTGATATGGAAACGAAAATGTTCACTACAGCCTGAAAGAGGAAAGATTTACCAATAAGTGTGGATAAAAGTCAGTGCAGGTGAGAGATGAACATTAACTCCAAAGGCATCCTGAGAAAGACAGATGCAAAGCCTACAATAGAATAACAGAATAGAGTCATTAAGGTTGGAAAAGACCACTAAGATCATTGAGTCCATCAGCCCATCACTAATATGCCCACGAGGCCACATCCCTCAGTGTCACATCTACATGTTTTCTGAACATCTTTAGGGATGGTGATTCCACCACCTCCCAGGACAGCTTATTCCAGTGCCTCATCACTCCTTCTGAGAGGAATTTTTTCCTAATATCCAACCTGAATCTCCCCCAGTTCGACATTAGCTCTTGTCCTGTTGCTGTTACATGGGAGAAGAGGTTGAACCCCTACCTCCTTTCAGGCAGTTGTAGAGAGCAATAAGGTCCCCCCTGAACCTCCTCTTCTCCAGACTGAACAGTTCTTCTTCATCTGCTCCCATAAGACCTGTGCTCCAGACCCTTCACAGTTTCACTGCCCTTCTCTGGACCCACTACCAGGGCCTCAGTATCTTTCGTGTACTGAGGGGCCCAAAATCAAACACAGTACTCAGGGCCATATCCACCATGCAGTGTGTAACCTGAAATACAGTAATAAATAAAATACAGTAAAAAGAAATACAATAATTTAATAATTTGCCATCAAGTGAAGTAAGACTGTCACAAGTAGACGCACATTGTACACAGAAAACAGTATTTTTACCATGAACCACATATTCACAGTTCCTGAGACCACAAATTTACCTGAGCTTGTTGGCCTTTAGTCTCTAAAGGTATTAGGTAGGCATTAGGCTTGAGACCTCTCCAGTTCTCAAAAAAGAAATCATATTGCTTCATTTTTTCTGCAATATGCCAGAGAAAAGGGCCTCTCCTTTCCTTTGTCTTTTCTGTCTCTCTCACTTAACTGGACCAGAAACTTTTCCTCATGTTGACATGAACCCAAACCAGGCTGTGATGTGGTGGGGGCCTGAAGGACAACAGTGCTGCAGACAATAACTCGAAAGCATGCTAAAATGAGTCAGCTACCCAGGCTTCTGCTCTGCTTCAGCATTAATGTCCCCATAACCAGTGATGGTTGTCGTATCAGTCAGGACTTTCAGGATTAGGTCTGAAGTCTGTCATTAATAAGGTGAAATGGCCTGTAGCCACCAGGTGTCCTCCTTCTCCATAGTTTGGAGGAGAACTTAGCTGTTTCACTGAAACTCAAGTCGCATTGCAATTTTGAGATGAAATGCTCCTTGTAATCCACGCCCAGAATTACAGGCTCTGTGCTGTGATGGCGGAGGCAGTGGTTACCACCCTAGCACCTGGGACTAGAGGTGGGCTGGGGTGAGAACAGTGGCATTTCAATGTTCAGTCACAAGCTCTTATACCATAGAGCAAGAAAGTCACAAACTATGTAGCCTGCAAAATGTTAAAGGCATGTACAGATGTACCAAGTTCAATTCTTCTTCTACCCAAAGATGAACAGTTTGTTTCTGAATCAAGAAGCCTACTACACCTACCGAAGATTTTTCAGAGTGGTGAGGGTACAGACCTTCATGAAAGAAAAGAAACGAAGCAGCAATCCTTCCACAGGAGCTAGCACACACATTTTTCCATCCTGATAGTTATAGAACAATATTGTGTTATGTTTAAGTCCAAACCTCTGTCCTGATGTCATTTTCCTTTCTGTATTACTCCAGCCCAAATGACCTGGCCTGGGTTCCTAACAAGACAGATGCAGCGGTGTAGCAGAGCAAATTTTCAACACGTCTTTCCTTCTTCAGAGTAGCCTTGTATATCATTTGCCTTCAGCAAAATTAAAATTGAATTTGTTTGAAAAAGCTCAGATAAGCTCATTAGCTCCAAGCGATAATGTTTCTGTAACAACAACGGAAATAACACAAACCCTGAGTGCTGCAAGGCACATGAAGAAATGGAAGAAAGCAGGATGCATGGGGTGCATGGGGTGTAACAGGAAGGCCTCTGGCCATTGGATATTCATGTTTAATTTGCCACTTGAGGGCACTGTAGACGTGAATAATAAATACAGACTTTGAGAATTGGGATGAAAAGAGCATTTTGTCAGAGGAAATAATGGAAAAAATATGAAGGAGGGTGAGAAACAGAGCCTTAGCACGTACCGAATATCACGAACAGACAGCCTAAGAGATCAGACATTCAGGTCTCCCTCCATAAAATGAAATGAAAAGTATTTTTTTTTTTTGCAATATTTTTTTGCAATATTTAATTCAGCCACTGAAAATGGTAACAGTTTCTCTGTGAACAAAGAAATATTAAAATAGTCACTGAGGTACTGTTTGTCACTGTTTCAATATGTTTTCTTTAATGTCCAGGACAGACTCCCTGGGACGTACAAAAGTATTTTTTTCTGCTAGGTAATCTACAAATCATTCAACCAAACAAATCGATCAGCAATGGCAATTCCTACTGTTTGACCAAATGAAGAGGCTTATCATGAGATTAATGTTACGTTATTTTAAAAAGCTCACTGGTAGACAGTCAGTCATCTGGGCTTCCTCTACAGTCCACGCTGAGAGAACATGAGATTTTAAAGATGTACTTAATCAGTCAGGTACAGGCTGGAAACTCTAACTTTGCATATTTAGAGGAATAACAGTGTTAACTGCAGTTATTTAAATCAATATAAAGAGTAAATATTTGCAAGTAAACTGCTCCTCTCACAGCTGGTCTCTTGACTGATACCAGCTTAATGACTTTTGATCAGAGAATAGCTGTTCGTACTGGTATAATATATAAACCAGGATTAGTAATAGGAAATCCAGAGCAGAATTTTCCCACAGGTCATACAAAATTTTGTGCCTGCACTAAAGAGCTCATATTATAAAATTTAGCATGGTAAACTGAACTGGAATAGCTTTTGAAACAGGAATTGATACTGTCTTACCAAATAATTATTTCACAATTGCTTCAAAAATGAAGGAGTATAAATTCCAAGGTAGAAAGTTGAGAGGAGAGAAATAAAATCCTATTTTATGAAGTTCAGATTTGTCACAAGATAAAAACATTAGAGCTAGAAAGAGTAACAAAATTCCTTTCCCCTCTATTTCCCCACACACTCGTAGATTTAATAAAAGTACAGTGAACACAAATTACAACTTGAATTAGAGAGAAAAATATAGGGCATTTATATTTTTTACTGTGTTCTTATGCTACCCTTGGAAATATACTGGAAAACAGAAATGGTGAAGCCATGATATTTCTGAAATTGATTGTAAGATTTCAGTTGTGAGCTTTTCACTCTAATGTCAAGCATCTAAAAAGGAAGATGCCAATTGGTCTACTTATATAGTCACCGAAGGGAAAAAAACAATTATATTAGCAATACTTCTATTTTTCATTATTCTTTGAGGACTGTGCAAGCACTGGAAACAAAATAACAGGACTTGAATTCTAAATGGTAGATTATAGCAAAACATATACCTATATTTACCCCAAATAGAAATAAATTATTTAGAGGACTGTGCAAATTAAATAGTAATATGTCCCTTTTCCATTGACAAAACTCAAAAAAACTGCTAGTAAATTTCATTCTTTAGATTTGCAATTAGTAAAAACTCTTGTCATGAGGCTAAGAAAAAGTAATCAATTGTATTTCCAAGATTAGCCAGGGAATATGTGCTTTGAAGTGTTCCTTGCATATCAGATACATAGAATACATCCTATCTCAGTAGAATAGAACAGAATATTAGTAATTTGATCTCCTTTTACAAAAAGATCACTAAGGTAGCAGATAAAGGGATCGTGGCAGATGTAATCTCTCTGGATTTTAGAAAGGCCTTTGATGATGTCCTTTACAACACCCTCTGGACAAATTTTCCAGCTGTGAGTTGAATAGGTTCATGCAAAATTCTCTGATGAACTGGCTCAATGGTAGAGCACAAAGTGGCATAGTGAATAGGACTACATCTGTCTGGTGGACAGTTACTACTGATACTCCCCAAGGCTCAGTTCTAGGGCCAGTTCTGTTTGTCTTTTTAATTAATGATCACAGAATCACAGAATTGTAGGGGTTGGAAGGGGCCTCTAGAGATCATGGAGTCCCACCCCCCTGCCAAAGCAGCTCCCTAGCCCAGGTTGCACAGGTAGGCGTCCAGGTGAGTCTTGAACATCTACAGAGAAGGAGACCCCACAACCTTTCTGGGCAGCTTGTTCCAGTACTCTGTCACCCTTAATGTGAAGAAGTTCTTACACACATTTGTGTGGAACTTCCTATGCTTCAGTTTGTGTCCATATGATCTGAATGCAGGAGCTGAATGCATCCTTTACTCAGTGCTCTCCTCAGCACTGAGGCGGTTGAGGTAACACCTTGTATATGCTGTCCAGTCCTGGGCTCCCCAGAATAAGGCAGACTTGGATATACTGGGTAGAGTCCAATAAAATGCCCCTGGAGTGATTAGCAGATTGGATCAGCTCTCCTATGAGAAGAGGTTGAGAAAGCTGCTGCTCTTTGGTGAAGAGAAGGGTCAGGGGTATTCAATCAAAGTGAGTACCTGAAGGGAGGGAGCAAAGAATGAAGAACCAGGCTCTTTTCAGTGATACCCAATGCCAGGAGAAGAATCAATGGGCACAAACTTGCTCAGATGGGAATCTGAGAAGACATGAAAAAACAAAACAAAACAAAAACCTGCTGCTATTTGAATAATTTAATGTTGCTCAACTTGAATAATTTAATTTTACTTGGGAAAATCATAGTTGAAACAACAAAGTTCAGGGTATTACTTATAAAAATGTCACAGCTTTGGCACATCACTATTATATTTTATTTATATTGTACATATTGCCTCTTGAAGGAACACGCTGAAATTCACTCAGACTAACTGTCCATATTCAAGTAACAAATCTAAATGAGTAGAACAAAACAATCATCAGAGAAAAAACTATATCAACAGAGGCAAACTAAAAACAGCCACTGAATTGGTATTAGGTATATAGCCTAAAAAACTGTAGAGAATTAGGTCATCCTTAGGCTCCTTCTTTCTAGAAGAAACATTTGCATTCTTTTCCAAAATATATTTTTCCTACAGAAATGCTACAGCTTTGTAAGAAGACACTGAGACAGCAACAGTTATGATGTTAATAAATAAAACTAATATGGATGTGACTTCTGTAGCACTTTTCTGTTGTGAAGGTTGTAGTAATTCCTTTCTCCTAAAATGGGCTGCAGACAAAGAGATGATGCAGAGTGTTTTAGCACTGGATGTGGTGAAGACCATAGTTTAAAGTGCTGGGAAAATTTCTGTAAGCAAAGGAATTCTTCAAGATAGAATTGAATTTGTATACCATACCGCATGCGTTCCTTTTATAAAGGAAGTTATGGATGATCTACAAGGAGTGTTTCAAGAAGAAGGGTTTACATTTCTTCTAAAATGAAAAAGTTATGCTACGTCTTTGGAGGGGAAAACCCGTAAACTCAAGAGAAGTGGATGATGTCAGTTTACAAGGAGTTGTGAGTTCATGTCCTGGATGAGCTCTTTAACTTGCCTGAAAAGTGGAAGCTAGCTATTAAAAAGTTCTCTCTAATGCATGTGTTTTTCTTGTCAGATTAAATAAAATCAAATTGGGGAATTACGTGAAAATCAAGTTAGAGTATATGGAAAGGCAAAGGATAAAGAAGAAGCAGCAGTGATAAACTGGTGCACAAGTATAAATGACTTTGAGTGTGAAGGGATTGGAAGAACTGTCAGAATAGTGCTTCTTAGGAATTAGAAGCTGACTGTATTCTTTAATTACACCTAGCTAAGATTTTCATTACCCAACCAAGTCTTTAAATTTGGCCAATCCAATGTTGCAATACTTGGTGGTTGGTATCTTGCAAATTATGATGCATGTAATTTACAAGCTGAGAAATACTTGATAGCTTGTTTTATGTTAAAAGAAAGGACTGTACAATCCAGCCTGAACCTTGGAGAAGCAGATAAGAGATGTAGGGTGAAAGTGATATTTATTCCTCTCTCAGATTCTGACCTGCTCCTTAGCCACCTACAGGGATCTCCAGCACTCAACATATCCTAGCACTTAAGGTTTCCAGGGTGCAAAATTGGGAAGAACTTTACAAATTCTGTACAATAGGGGTCAACCAGTGCAAAAACAGAGAACGTGCAGTGCCATGCTCCAACTGAGGGGCAAGACTAGGCTTGTTCTAGTTTTTTCAACAGCAAAAACCAGGCAGGGATGACTTGACAATAGCAATGAGTGCAAATGCATCACTGGTACAGTTATTGGGGAAAGCCATGCAAGAGTCCAGGTGAGGACCAAAGATGTAAGAGAGCAACAAACTGCTCCCTACCACATAGCTACGTGGTCAAGTTCATGGCTGTGGCATAAACATTGCAACCTCTTACACTCAGAGCAAATTATGCTTGACCTCAAAGTCTGAATGTCTGCACAATTGCACTTAGGACTTTTTTACACACTGCGCGTGATTTAACATAGGTGAAACCACCACCTTCAGGCTCTGTATCCTCTGGGTATACTGCTATATGATACATACCGTAATCAGGTTGATGGGCCAATTTGTCATGCAGAAATGCAACAAGATGAAGCTAAATATTTTGCTTAGTACTTTACAAGAAAGCTCCAAGTCACATAGATTTTCCTCTCTACCACCACTACCCCTCACGGCAAGCTGCATCACAACATTTGTTAATGTCACTCTGTCTCCCGGGTTAACTTACTCTAGAAAGAATCCAACACACCCTCTAATGCACTCCTCACAAGTTGTTTCTCCTTTCTTGAACTGAGTTATTGCACCTGCTAGTGCACAGATTACGAAGAGGTACACTAAGAGCATCACAAGACTGGGTGTTTTCATTTTAGGAATTGGCAGACCCTTAATCCTCCCATTAGTTTTAGCCACTATAATCTACTGGCTTTTAGAAAAAGAAATAAAACCATTCTAGGAAAAATATTTTTGATCACTTAAAGTTTATTAACCTAATTAAGTTATATTACAATATATACAGTTTCTATTTACATAAACGTGTTTCTAATAGGTGAAGCACCATCTGATACAGTTAGTATTTTAAAGGAATTTACAGAAGTTTTATTTTTGCATACAAATACTTATATCTACAGAAACCCATTGGTTGGAGACAAGTTCTCCTAAGTCACTTCAGCGAGTTTGGATTAGGTTGCTAATAAAACTGCTAATAAAGCTACAAAAGACAAATTTAATTGTTACCAGCTATCAATCTCCTACACTTCAAAATAAGAGATCTTAGCTATGTCACTTCTGAGGCTATGTGCAAACTAATCCCTCAGAGAAAGTCAAGAAGTACAGACTGAAGATATTTAATAAACCACAAGAATTCCACACTCTCATCAGGAAGATTTTTACAGTTATCAGAAAGAATAACTAGAACAGAAAGAAGAAGGTTGTGTTGTACACATTATGCAAAGTGAAGGTAAGAGCTTGGAAGCTTTTGTGACATACTATCATGCATTCCCCAAGGAATCCATTATTAAAAAGCCAAGTCTTGTGGCTACTGAAAACTGTGGCATAGTCCCCAAGCTCAGGGAGAAAGATTAGCTGTTGACTTGTAAATTGTTATGCCACTGTCAAGAAAAGGAGAAGGCTCTGTCCAAGGTACAAAATCTCCTTCAAGTGAATAAAAGACATCTAGAGGGGTGAAATTTCGTGAGGTATTCATCAAAGTACAGGAAAAAAGGCACTCAGACTGTTTTGAAATAATCTCAGATATTTTACACATGCAATCGTTACATTCACCTGATTGTGGGTCAAGTTTTGTACAAACTACATACCTTTTGGGCCACCTAAACTATACATTTCATATTTTTGCTTCGCTAGACATGGGATCTAATGGCTGGAAGAAAGCATTGTTACTCTGAGGACAGTTACCATGACAGACGCAGGTATTGATCAACATCATTGGCTTTTTTAGGAATTTGCCCTGAGGACAACGGAACTCAACTTGAATGGTTTTGGTGTTGTGTGGGGTACAGCATCGCCCATCATTGCAGAGGCCACAGTAACGAGGTTTGTAAGTCTGCACACTCGTGCAGTTCTTGTATTCAAAACGAACAGCCTTCAAGGACTTCTTTGTTCGGATACATTTTTTTCCTTTCTAAGAGAAACAATAGAAGATATTAGAGATATTACTGCATAAAAGAAGAAGGCATTTAAAAATTGACATGCAAGGATATAGGTCTACTCCAAAAGCTTCCATTTGCTGCCTTTGCTAGATCTACTACAGTAATACATTGCAGCTGCATCAGTAGTTTCCTACCGGTTCTCACTCCTGCAGAATTTCTCCTCAACACCAGCATGTTATTAGGATAGTAACAAACAACAAATAGTTAAAGCTTTGTTTTCTCAACTGAGACAAGACAAGCTGACATTCATTATGAAACTCTAATGGAAAACTTCTCAAGCAACTGTAGTTCCATGAGAGAGAAACAGGAAGACAAACAAGCAAGTTACAGAACTAAATTCAGAAAAAAAAGGCTAAAACAGAACTCAGAAGTACTGCCCAATTCTTGTGACCCAAGGCAGAACCGGTTTTATCCACATTACTCTTAACAGATGCTTGTCTAACCCATCTTAGGAAGCCTTCACTGGACAATCCTAACAGTTCACTATGCTTACTGCTTGGAAGGTTTTCATTCTCTCCTATTTTCTGCAGTCTAAACTCACCATATCTCAACATATCTCCCACAGAGTCATAATAAGCTGCAATATCTCAGCAGAGTTATGAAAACTTGCATCATTTCCCTTGCTTGCAGTAAAAGTGCAGTTTAATCAAATTTTCTTTAGAACAGATTTTCTAGACCTCTGACCATTCCTGTTAATTTCCCCAGTTCTTTCCAAATGTCTTAGATCCTTCTCCAAACACAGGATTCAAAACTGCACAGAGAATTCCGCAAAGGTCTTAGCAACGCTTTCCAACATTACAAAACAAATGGTCCTCTTCCCTACCTACATTATTCTCACTGACAGCAAAACTTGTACAACGTCTAGAAGGAGCTGAAATCAGCTCTCTTAGAAACTTATTACTGCTTAAGTGCAAGTGTTGGGTTTGTTTTTGGCAAAACATCAAAAGGATTAAGAAAAGATTTAGTTTACCCAAGTAGATTCACACATTTCTCTGCACTTCTGCAATGCTCAGCAGACCAGAAATATGACGTATCCACTCTGCATACGCAGTGTGTTTGATCTCTCACACCTCATGCAATGTGCAGCATAGAGCTATTGAGCATACGTGACAAACGTAATGCTTTGAAAAAACAAAGGGTTTGCTGCAGATATGCTAAAATATGTATACACTTGTGTCTAGAGCATTCTAGATTGACCAACTTCCACCTTGGAAATACAGCTGAAGAGATGCTGCTCCCGTCACTGCTCAGGGCATACCTTATCCGATGGCTCTTCATTTTCACAAGGTCTCATCATGCAAAGCCGTGTCTGCTTCACCATCTCACACTGCTGATTTCTGTTGGTTACACGGGTAGAAAAGCCCATCCCGCAGCTCTTGGAACAGGCGCTCCACTCCGTTGTCTGTTCGATACAATTGGCACTTGAATCAGACACGTCGACCCCAAGCGTGGCCTCCTGTCTGTATGCTGCAAACAAAGCACTGCAGAACTTCACTATTAAGAAAAAACTTAGGAGAAAGAACAGTATCTAATTGATCTCCACATCTGGGATGAAACATGAAACAAATACATGTCTAAGACTTGTACTTTAGGAACTGCAACCTGCCTGTTCAGCTGTCCTGGATGGCTACTTCCCACATCTAGAGGTCAACGTAAAGGTGCAGGTCATCATTATCAGCAAAGCTGTTATTTTCGTTTCAGTACATCTGAGTACATAATTCTATGAATTATCGATTCTTAAAGACTTTAGAGCACTACTTCAACAACTATTTAGTCTTCATTCTTTCCGAAGGAAATACATCACAAATTTGTTCTAAAGCCGTCACAAGAATATTTATATTAAGTACGATTTAAGAGAGGTAATGTGCTCTATCTAAACTAATAAACAGCAGGGAAGTAAAGTGCTTTAACTCCCACGGTCATAAAGTCACTCAACTTTATCAGTTATTGACAGATTATGGTGGGAAGGAAGGAGGGAGGAGAGGAGAAAGGGAAGGTGGGAGGGAAATTCCTAGTTGCCAGCTCTGATCACTGCTCTGCCTTTGTGGATGTGTTAAGCTCCATCTGCAAACTCTGCTAACTGTAGTTTGATTTGGTCATTATCACAGCAGTAAAGAGAATGAGGCAGCATGACTGAGCTGGTCACATGATTCTTTCTGTGTCATTCCCACAGCTCCAGGTGCTAACGTTCTCTAGAAATGAATTTTCATCTTTTGCAAGGTGAACCTCCAAAAAACGTGGCCTTCTATGATGAGTGGCCATTGACACGAAGAATCCAGATAATCAATCTCTAGGTATTTTAAGGATCTAGGACCAGACTCAGTGCCTCATGTACTGGTTGGCAACCCTGCCCCACAGCACAGGATGCTGGAACTACATGATCTTTAAGGTCCCTTCCAATCCAAGCCATTCTATCATTTGCCTGTCACTATAAAAAGAAATATATAAAAATAAAAATCAAAGAAAATGAAAGACAGTGGAAAGATGGCAAGCTTTTCATTTATATCCTACGTGCCTTACATCTGACTCGTAGCACTCTGAAGTCACTAGAGCTTTTCTTCCTGAATCCTTCTTTAATGCTTTTTCAAATGGATTAGCTGAGTTTCAGCGTAAGTAACTGCTTAACAGCACAAAGAGCAGTGACTGGAAGAGAATGCAGTGCCCTCAAATCTCAGTAAAAGTAGCTTATGAAAATTCATGTTGAACTGATAGACTCCTTTTGAAGAGGAGGGAGGCATAATTCAGAAAGAAAATAGGCAAAAATATTACGTAGCTTAATTGATTTAAGTTATAAAAGCATTTGATGAGTTCTGTGTTTAGGAATGGGAATTTTTTCCAGATCCACTCATTATATTTGTAACTACTGCTTCTCCAAGTCGTTCATAATGCTTTTAATGCCAACAATAATGATGAGAGCTCTAGCACAGACAGACAGGAATTTGCTGGCATTTAAGCTGCCATGCTGACTACTTGTAATAGCTGGGGAATTTTGGGGGGGGAAGAGGTCTTTTGCAGACTAAGCTGTAAGAATGGTATTATGATGTAAGATATTCTTGCAGAGCAAGACTACAGTTTTAATTCTGAGGGAAAAATAATGTTTGGAGGATTATGACCTTGTTGCACTCACAGAACTACCCTGCACCAGATAAATGGCAATTCCAGAACTGGAAAGTAACTCAGGCTAACTACTCCCCCGCCCCTGGAGACATGCAAGGTATGGCTGTAGCGGGCTCTGAGCAATCTGATCTAGCTGTAGGTGTCCCAGTTCGTTGCAGGGGAGATTAAAGGTACCTTCCAAACCAAGTGATTCTATGATTCTACACTTTAAAACAGTGATGCACACGCATCCTCTGAGCATTGTTTCTTTTACCTGTAAAGCTCTGCCTTTCTTCATAACCAGCGGTTTACTTACTGGTCTCTCTATACGAGAAATAAGAAAAACAAAACGAGAGAAAACAGCACAAAGCAGCCTCGTCTTAGACTCTGCAACCCCAGGGATACTTCCAGCACATCGCCTTCTCCTCCTAACAGCTGCGATCATGAGTTTTAGTTCCTCACCGGCCATAGCAAAGCCTCCCAGGAGCACTTCATCCCTGGGCTCACAGACCCACTTCTCGCAGCACTCTCCGGGGACTTCGATCTTCCTCGGGAAGGGGCAGTCCGGCCCGGGGAGCAGCAGTCCCAGGTTGCAGCGGGGCAGGCAGCCGATCTGCCCGTCCCGGCAGGTGCACTGGTACTTGCAGCTGGGCTGGAACGTCTCCCCGTTGCGGTAAATCATCCCGTCGAACACGCAGTTGTCCCCTTCCAGCACTGGCGAGGAAAAGCGAACGGATTTCAGCGGGTGAGGTCAACCGTCTCCCGCCCCAGCCGTCCCCTCCGCACCTACCCATGCAGATGCCGGCTCCGCCGCCGTCCTCGGGGCCGCGGTCGCAGTAGAGGCCGCCGCTCTCGTCGCAGGGCAGCAGCTGGGAGCAGCTCTCTCCGCGCTGCCGGGCGCACACCAGGCAGCAGCCGCAGCCGTCCAGCACGGCGGGCACTCCCGGGGCGCAGCGCGGCGGCTCCGCGGGGCAGCGCCCGGCGCAGGGCCGGGGACACGCCGCCTCCCGCCCGCTCACCTGCGGGGACAGAGCGGCCCCGAGGGGCTCCGGGTCACGGCGCCGGCCCGCACGGCGGCTCCCTCTTCCCCGTGCCCCCCCCCACCGCACTTGCCTCACACGGCCGGAGGAGGAGCAGCAGCAGCAGCAGCAGCAGGACGGGCAGGCCCTGCCCGCCGCCCGTCTCCATGGTCCCGGCCGCCTCCCCGCCGCGCCGCTCGCTTCTGCCGGCAGAGCCATTGAGGCCGCTTATATAGAGACCGGCGGGGACCCCCCCCCAGCACACACCCCCCGCCCCACCGCCGGCAGCGCGGGACGGAGGCGGGGAGCTGCAGCCGCTCCCCGCTATGCTCCGCCACCTGCCCGGCACGGACAAGCCGGCTTTAGGGAGCATAGGATCGTTAAAGCTGCAAAGACCACTAAGATCACCAAGTCCAGACGTCAACCCATCATGCCCACTAAGCCTCAGTGCCATGTCCACACGTTTCCTGAACACCTCCAGGGATGGTGACTCCGCCACCTCCCCGTGCCAGCACCTCACCACTCTTTCAAAGAAAAAACTGTTCCTGATATCCAAACTGAAACTCCCCATAACTTAATAATGGTATAACTTAAGGCCATTTCCATTCTTCCCATGTCTGGTTTCCTGGGAGCAGAGGCTGTTCTCCACGCTCTGGAGCCTCAAAGTCTTTCTGGTAGTGAGGGGCCCAAAGTGAACACAACACTCAAGGCACGGCTTCAAGACCAGTACAGATTATCACTTCCCTGCTCCTGCTGGCTGCACTGTTTCTGATACAAGCCAGGATGTCACTGGCTTTCTTGGCTACTTGAGCACACTGCCGACTCACGTTCAGCAGGCTGTCAGCTAACACACTCAGATCCTTTTCCTTCCCTCAGGACATGACCACAGAGTCCAGGGCCCACTTGGCCTTGACCTGCACGTGTGGGCCAAGGCCAACAGTATGCCCCATGAAGGGACATTATAGAGTGACAGCTCTCATCAATAAACTAGACTGAGAGCAGCTCTGCAGAGAAGGACTTGGAGGTCCTAGTGGATGAAAAACTGGAAACAAGCCAGTGGTGTGTGTTTCCAGCCTAGAAGACCAACAGCATCCTGGGCTGCTCCAGAGTGGCAGCAGGGAGAAGGAGGTGATCGTCCCTGTCTACTCTGCCCTCATGAGGCTCCATCTGGAGTGCTGCATTCAGGCCTGGGGCCTCCAGCACAGAAACTGTTGCTAAGCTGTTGGAGACGATCTAGGGGAGAGCCATGAAGTTGATCAGAGGGCTGGAGCACCTCTACTACAAAGAAAGGCAGAGAGAGACGGGCTTGTTTAAGTTGGAGAAGGGAAAGCTCTGGGAAGACCTCACTGCAGCCTTCCAGTACTTGATGGGAGCTTGTAAACAGAATGGGTATTTCCTTTTTACATGGTCTGATAGTGATAGGACAAGGGGGAATGGCTTTAAACTTAAAGAATAGGTTTGATTTTAGGAGAAAATTCTTTACTCCAAGAATGTTGAGGCACAGCTGCCCAGAGAAGCTATGGGTGTCCCCATCCCTGTTCAGAGCCAGGCTGGATGGGGTCCTGAGCAGCCTGATATAGTGGGTGGCAGCTCTGTCCACAACAGGGAACTCAATGTTTTTAATGTTTTAATGTCCCTTCCAACCTAGGCCATTCTGTGATTCTATGGGAAACTACATCTGTTAATGTGTCTTGTCAGGAATCATCTTCTGCCTGTGGTAACCTTGGGTCTTTCTAAGATACAGATGTTCTCTATCCTTGCTTGTCTAAGGCAGATCACAGGCAACAGATTCTGTCGTGGCATGTTAAAGAGAAAATATTTGAAAAACAAACAAGTTGTGGGCAGATCAGTAAAAACAGGGTGCCTGTTCAGCTTAAGACATAACGCAAGTGGTACACATGAACTTACAAGGCTGATGTAGCTCTAAGCCAAAGCAATACTCAGCACAAAACCAGCAATAGTCAGATGCAAGTTTTGTTTTTGGACAAGACTTACCATTCCTTCCCTGATGCTACGTGGCAACAGACAGGTTTCTGGAGCAGCCTGTTGTCCCTTAGAACATCAGACTTTTCCAGCACAGAAACAAGCCACACGTTGACCATTCATGTTCTTATTCCTAAACGGCAGAGCCAGCCAAGGGGAACAGAGGATTGCTCAGTGCTGAGTAACAACGTGGGCATGGGTTTGAGGTTATTTCAGTTATCCCGAGCTGCACAGGTCATTTCAGCTTTCTTATCTCGTCTCTTTTTTTCCCTTGCTTTTTGCCTACCACTTCTGATTTAGACAGTTAGTGCATAGCCACTTTTTCTAGTACCTTGCTTGTGAACAGGGTCACTGATGCTCTTGACCAAGCATTAAGTTTTGCTGAAAAGAAGCATTGCTTCTCCTGGAGTTTTCCCAGAAGCAGGGCTGTAAGCCAGAAGGGCACATACAAGATTTGTTTTTTCCTGTTCATCTGACAAGGTTTTCAGTGCCACTAGTCATACACAGCCACTGAAAGTTACCTTCCCTTTAAATGAGATTACTTCACTCCTAAATATCTTCTGTTCTACAGAAAGGTTTCACCACATAAAACTTTAGAGAGAGTTAAAAAAAAAAAAAAAGAATATTTACTAGCATACTTAATTCTGAAAATTTAACAGCTTTATGTACATTTAATAAATTTGTTAGCATCCTGTGCTCTTATAAAATATCAGTTATAAAAGTAGAGTGATGCTGCAGTCTGGTGCAGTAGAGCCAAACACTTTTTTTTCCAGACATTTCTGCGCCTCCGAAGCGTGTTTAATTTGGAGTCCATTGGAGTTACCTGTTCTAAGATGCTGCTTTATCTTTCTAATGTGATTCTTTTTTGTCTGTGCTTGTTTTACAACTTTTTTGAGGGTGACACAATTTTCTTATCACATGAAAGTACTCCTTGTTAACATTCTTCAGAGGGCAAAATAATGTTGAGGTGGAGGGTCGGCTGACAATGAATAGCACTTGCTCATGCTTTAAAACTAGTAGATGTGAATGAATGGTCTAGTTTATTTGGGTTTGCTTTTTTATATGACTGTATTTAAGTGGGTTAATATTTGTTTTGCCACCCTGGCTATGGTTATTGCAAAGAGTAATTCCTCCTAATATGTAAAGGAATCAACCATTTTGCAGGGAGATATAGCTGATGCACAGAGTTGAGAAGTGTGAGTCCAGGAGCAGAGTCCAGCAATAGACTTCCAACTCTAAGAATAAGCTTAATGGCTTTCCTGTGCCAAGGTTGCTGGAAAGGAGAGTCTTGCATGATACCTAGTAAAAGGAAAACAGGTTGGTAATTTGCAGCTTCTAACTGTTAGGGATATAATACACGTGGGTATGTAAATCACTGTGTAGGGGCTGTGCAGAACACATGCTGAAGTGTTTCCTAATCTTCACTCTAAAATTCAGCTTCTATTGCTGTAAATGCTTAAGCCAGCGAAGTAATGTGTCTTATGTTGTACTTAAACATTGTCAAGATACAACATGCTTTTCAGATGTCTTTTCTTTCTGGAAGGAATACAGCTTTCTGCTTTTGTACAGAGGATGTGTGCTCAAATCAGCTACAGCTATGATCTCCCGCAGTTGCCACTATCAGCCTTTGCAGGCAAAGATTTCTCACTCTGGATTTCCATGTATGCCTTGTGCTAAATCTCTGGCATGGTTCTCTGGATATGACATTTCACCACAGATCTAGGAATGCTAAATATATCAATTTCACCCAATCTGCTTACTTCTGCAACACCTGATGGTTTATGGATGTTTTACCACCAGCAGAACCACCAGACTGGAAGTAGAGGTGACAAATAGTACTGGCTTGACTCTTAGAGAATTTCTAATTACTGATCATATTCCTTTCCAGAAGCATCTAAGTATGTAGCCTTAAAAACATTAAAGAAATCATGGCAGCATCCCTCTTTTCAAAGCTAGCCACCTGTCTGGCTTCCTGGCTTCACAAAAACCAGTTGCACAGATTTTTTACATTTACAGCACAAATTTTTACATTTGCAATTGCTATATTTTTCCTGAAAACACCATAATTTTGGATTTTAGCTAGTTCTCCATTTAGATGACAGCTTTAAATTCCTTACACGCTTTCAGGCTGTGAATGTTCAATGATAAAAAAATGGAAAAACTATACATATAGACACCACAGCAAATTCATGTTATCAGTGTTACCAGTTTTCCATTCACATTGCACTTGACACACTAACAGCAAACCAGTAGGTTTGGTAATAAACTTGCTACCCGTGCCTCGTTTCCTCCCTACATATGTCAGCAATGTAAAGAGGTTCTTCGGCTACAAATGGATCTGCTGTAACTAAAAGACTAAAAGTCTGAGCTGATAGAGATGCTGGAAGAAGATTTGTTAGATGTTAACTGTTGCTCACTTGTCTGGGTGGCTACCTAAACCTCTTCAAATCAGCCCTCCCTTCCTACAGTATGCTTTGAGGTGCGTACCACAGTCATTGTGTTTCAGGAGAGATCTGTCCAAATGGAATTGCTGACATTTTCTCTCTGTTTATATGGCTAGTCTGCATGACTAGTGAGGAGTTTGGTAGACTCCGACTTTGTGGGAGTTTAGCCTGCTCCCTCCTTGATTTCCATACACACTGCAGGAAGAGCTGTCCAAACCCAAATATTTAACCGGACTTTTGAGTTTATGTTCAATATTTGGAGCTTTAATGAATGGTGTGACTGTGAAGGTGGTAACTACGCTGCACATATTAGATGCTGGTGGTATTATTTCCGATGTCAGTCTTAACTACTCTTTCTCATCAAACTACTGAGAAAACTATGAGAAGATTTCTACCTATAAAGAGCTACACAATTTGATAAGCACTCCCTTCAACATTTTATCAAGACTGAGTATTTCCTATATATGGCAACATTCCTGTTACCTTTAAGCAAAAGAGCTGCATTCATAGAAGAGATGAAAATAGATAGATAGATAGATAGATAGATAGATAGATAGATAGATAGATCGATAGATAGATAGATAGATCCTTTTTTGTAGAATCTAATGGGTAACACTGATACCCAGAAGACAGAATAGCCCACTGGAAAGATTCTGCAAAGGAAGATGGTGCAATAGCAAAAAAAAAGCCCTCATGGTCTGGTCAGCATGAAAATTATCAAAGGAGAAATAATAGTTCACCATGAGTAAGGCAATCCATTTCTAAAGACATCTGTTCATGCTGAAGCGGTTTCCTGATAATCCTGTTGCAGGGCTGCTCTGAAAGTAATATCTCCGATTTTATTATGCTGGCCCACGATGTCAGAGGCAGCAGTAGAAGCTGAGCCTTTGTGCCAGTATTTTGTTATACTTTATTGCTGTGTGACAGAGGGCAGCAGAGGGGCAGTCTGACAAAATGGCTCCTGACATGGAAGCGCATATGAAGCACAGATGTGTCACTGAATTCCTCCATGCAGAAAAAATGGCACCTGTTCACATTCATTGGCGTTTGAATGGTGTTTTTATAATCAAATAGTGTGACTGTGTGCTTTGTATCTGTTATGATTTCTGTGGAAATAAATAGGATGCATTGCTTACAGAGCAAGCTACATATCATGAAATGGATGATGAAGATACAGTGAACTGGTGGAGGCCAATATGATCCTTTATGCTCTTGCTGAGTATCCAGGCTGGTAAATCTTCCTGTCTAGTACATACAGTGAGCTGATGACTTTTCTCTCCAGAGAAAAGTTTCAGCTGAAGGGTGGACACTCTGAAAAAGCAGCTGGTTTTCTCAGTGTTTAACGCTCTTTGCTGGTTCATTCATTTAAATAGGATTTAAGGTGTAATTATTTTTCTGACAACAAATTTTTCAAAACCAATCCCTCAGACATAATCATGGTTGCATTGAAATGAAGTATAATTTATCCTTCCTACTACTTCCTACTATAGAAGCATTCGTCTACTTTTTATTCAGTACAGCGTTTCTTGTGTGGTATTTCACAATTCCATTTAGCCTACGAAACAATATGATCTGTTTTGCAATACCTAAGAATTGTGTAAGTGACTGATTTGGATTTTTTTTTTTTTGAGATATGCCTGCTTTATTGAAAAAATAACCTACAAAACAACAGTTTTGGCAAATTAGAAATTTGGAAAAAAGTGTATTGGAAGCAAAATACCTTTATTTTAGAGATTTATCTCTTTTAAGTTGTTTTTAGATACAATTGAATAAAACTTTGGAATGAAATAATATTTCATGTGAAATTGAAACATAATTTAGAAAACATCAGAATGAATTATGTGTGGATGGAGAGTTGCATCATTGCTTTTGATTCAGACACTTTTATGTACTCAAAAGAGACTCACAAAATGTTCCAGATTAATCCAGTCTCCAAATTCCACCAAAGAAGATCCCTTGATTTCTTTCTACCAGACCTATTTTAGCACAAGTCACCAGGTGAAATTGCTACATATGGCTGTGTTATTTTGGAAAATAAGACGAATGATAGAATCGTAGGATCAGCAAGATTGGAAAAGACCTCCAAGATCATCCAGTCCAACTGCCCACCTACCACCAGTATTTCCCCACTAAACCATGTCCCGTAATACAGCATTAAGTGCTGTGTGTGGTAGTTCAGGGGTGCTGTGCACTGAGGAAGTGGAATCATAGAATCAGAATGTTTTGGGTTGGAAGGGATCTTTAATATCATCAAGTTCCACCCCCCCTGCTATAGACAGGGACAAACCCCACTAGATCACGTTGCTCAAAGCCTCATCCAGCCTGGAGCCTGAATGCCTCCAGGGAGTTGGCACCCACAGCGTCTCTGGGCAACATGTTCCAGTGTCTCACCTCTCTCACAGTGAAGAATTTCTTCCTAGTATCTAGTCTAAATGTACCCTCTTCCATTTCTCCTCATCCAGTTGCTACATGCCCTTATGAAAGTACCTCTCCAGCTTTCCTGTGGGCTCACTTCGGGCACCGGAAAGCCACTGTAAGATTCCCGTGGAGCCTTCTCTTTTTCCAGGCTGAAGAGCCCCATCTTGGAGCCTGTCCTTGTAGTGGAGATGCTCCATCCCTCTGGTCATCTTCATGGCCCTCCTCTGGACTTGTTCCAACAGCTCATGTTCTTCTTGTGCTCTGGGTCCCAGAGCTGGATTCAGTACTCAGGTGGGGTCTCACGAGAGCAGAGCAGAGGGGCAGAATCACCTCTCTTGATCTGCTGCTCACACTTCTCTTGATGCAACCCAGGATATGGTTGGCTTTCTGATTTGCAAGCACAAATTGCCAGCTCACCTAAGAATCTTAGGTTCTTAAGAAAACTTTTGTTATTTTCTCATTTACAGTCTGTTCTAATTTTGAAAAAGCAATAACTCTTGTATTCAAAAGAGTGCAAGTGAGAGTATACGCTGTGGATTCATGTGGGCTGAAATTTCTGGAAAGGAAGACAAGTGAAGTACAAATATGATATCCATACTATTGCAAATATGTAGGAATAATGCACGTCCATGCAGCTTGGGGCTATCATTCCTTAGAGCAGATGCTCTGTGTGACAAATCTGAATTTAATTCTTCATGCTATGGGATTCTCTCTACTCTTTCTCTCTACTCTTATGGTCACAAAAACTATTATTTTGAGGATGATAGGGGATGTTACTGAAGAAAGTGCTGGAGGTAACCCAAAGGTTGTGCTGCATGCCACCAAAATGATGCATTTATACAAGGACTCTATGGTAGATGTTTCATGCTATGGGATTCAGTACTTATGCATATTCTTGTTTAGAAGGGCAATATGTTTGTGTGCATTTAGTGCCCCATACTCACATTCTTTAGTGCTAATTTCTGCTGTGTTGGGAAGAAAGGGAATGAGTCTTGTGCCAGAAATGGGTCATTGATGCTTACTCTCAAAAGAAATGAGATAGTGTGTATTTGCTCATGTTTTGTGACTTAAAACTTGACTAACCCTATTTGTATAATTATATGTTGTATCTGAAATAACTAGGATGATGTTACAATGCAGCTAAGTTTGGTCCATTCTACTGCATAAGATTATAACGGACAAAAAGGATTGCGGAATTTTTCCTTCATTTATTCACCAAGTGAAATTCATTTTGGTGCAGATGGCCAATGAAATCTTGAGGAATATATCACCTAATTATGATTTCAAGAGGTTCAGAAGAGGCACATGAACATATCATTTGGAACATACAGTATTTTAGGGGCTCTTTCTGGACAAAACAATTATTGGATGGTTGCCTCTTAGAGTGTTTTTCAGAATAGGAATACGTGTGAGCAAGATCTGCAAGAACAGGCTGGCATTTTGAAGAACCTAATGGTGATTAAATTGATGTTCTGCCATCAGAAAGTTAGCTCAGCCGAGTGGGGTTTCCCCATCTTTCTTCCCTCTCGAAAGAACAGATGTTCTTTGAGCATGCAGAAAGGGGTATGGCCAGCTGATTCAGCTAGCTGACAGCTTCTGACACTGCCAAGTGAGGTTTGTTGCAAATTGCATGATCTTCATGCCTGTTTCCCATATCTGTGTTGGTGTCTGCCAAGAGCTGATTAATCTGGCCATAAGTAACAGAAACGTATTTTATAGATCTCATTTCATTTTGCAATATGCTTTTGTCATATTCTTTTGTGGCCATAACTGAAAAATAAAAATGTGGCGAGAACAAGCAAAACTTACAGTGTGTCCTGGGAATGAGCAGTTCCAGACTTTTTGAATTGTGTGAGATCTGAACTAGAGGCTTCAAAACTACTGAGAGTGCAAGCCAGTGAAAACAAATGAGAGGCAATTAAATTGGACTCTCCTAGCTCGAGCACTCCCTGTGATCTCTGTTGCTTTGTGCCACAGATGTTGCTTTAGTCTCAGAAGTAATTCTTACCATTTAAGGCTCTTAAGTTTAAAACTTTTGCTCATAGAGCAAGTTACTAACCCGTGAAGACAGAGAAGTATGAAAACTTGTTCCCTATAGAGTAGTATCCCATATCAAGCACTGACCCACTGTGCAGCAACTGCACTCTGGTAGGGATCTGAGTGTGTTAGACCAGTGAGAAGGGCAAGGACGGACAATAGCTACAGGGGGTTTATCAGGAACACCTACACAAGGTATTCCCTTCTTCTGTCTGGAACGAATTTGAAGACCGTACAGTTTGAGTCAAACATACCATTTTGAACATCTCTCATTTATCTCAGTCAGTAATGCATCTGTGCTTTCTCCATTACCTGTTCTGTGTTGCTGTGGTGTCCATGAATGATATTCAGGGCTGTCAAGCTGAGTGCCCTTCCAGGGAACCATTCCCAGACATAGTTCCTGGATCAACTGTCTGATCTTCCCAAAATCTCCTTGTTGTTTCCGTAAGTCAGAGCTTAAAAATATTCATAAGGAAATACTGAAATTTTGGTTTTGTGATAGCCAAGACTTTCTATTGGCACTTCAAAGAAGATTTTTTTTCTCCTTTTTCAGCCATATGATATCAGCATAGCATACCTTGTAGCTGCATGTAATGATTTTTGCCAAAGGCAACATACCGAATCGAACTTCACTCACCCAGAGGAGTCACTGAGTCCGAGCACTGCATCAGCCATCCAGCAAAGGAATCGAAGACGTGAGAGATGGAAGAAACCATCGGTCATCTAATCTCTTTTTCTATTTTTGCTGCTCTTGTTGCCAGGGAGATGCTGTATTAAAAGGAGCGGCCTACATAGTCACTTCACTCACAAGCTGCCTCACTGTAAAAACAGCATTTAAAAATAAAGTTTAAAAATACTTGTAGACTGAAAATGTTATTGTGTCATTGTTTAGCCAAGCTCAAATAATATAATACTTTCAATATTCCTTGTAAATCTGCTCCATTTTTTTTCTTTTTTTTTCTGTGTTTGTCTAAGTTTTGCCCAGATTTTCCTACTGAAACTCATAGAGCAGAAAAAGTCTGTTCAGAGTAGCATGTCTTTTTTTTTTATATAGAAATCAAACTCAGGGGCTTGTTTATAGAGACTGCTTTAACACAGTTGATTCCATTTTTTCCCATTTTCTCTTCTTTGGTGCTTCTTGAAGCTTCCAAGAATGTCTACCTCTGCTTTCCCTTGTGTGGAAATAGGAACTGAAGATGGATTCAAATCCACATGCTTTTTCAGTGCTTGCTGATACATTTGCTTCTGAATTCAGAATAAACACAGTGCAAATGTTCATCAAGGTTAACGTGACATTCACTTGTTTAGTAAGCATTACTAAATTCAAGGAATGGGCAGAAGATCCAGACATCTGCAGTTAAAATCAGGATTGCTATTTGGTCTTTTCTTCAGAGAAATGATTTAGAAGGAATGCAGGAAGTCCTGAAACAGAAGCAGAACTTCGCTGTGGAAACAGAAAGCCCCATTCATGGGTAGGGTTCAGCCTCATGCTGTGCTCCTGTGATCTCATCTCCTTTTTGAAGAGTTCTGAAGGCGCTTCCCCATGAAGGTTGTGTGGCGTGTCTTAAATGCTCTGAGGACACAGCATGTGAGAACAGCAAAGTTTCAGTAGCACAGGAAAGTCAAAAATGCATATGGCAGTGTAAGAAATAAATACAGACATTACAGGATATATTGTGACTACTTTTCCTAGTGACTGTTGGTAGCACATGGTGCTGCATATACTATTATGACTTGTGCAGATGGAAAGCAGTTGTGAAGATGACAGTGATGTTACCTGGGGGAGATTTCAATCCAGCTACTTAATTTAAAAGTTTGTTTCTAAAGGTGGTGTGACAAGAAGCTTCAACGCAGTGTTTCTAACTTCAAATTGCTGCTTCTGCCAAGGCTCGAGAGAGTGCCAGGGTGGATTTACCAAGGTGAAAGGGCTATTCAGGTGGTAGCCACCTGGTGTGGCAAATATACTGGATCTTGTGAGAACTGAGCAATTTAATCTGAAAGAAATTGGTATCCTAACAGACCAAGTGCTTGACACACATAACCACCTGTTTTGGAACACTGCGGCCTCACTGTTTTTGCGGAAGTGGGTGGGGTAAAATATAGGACTATCTCATCATATATGAATTCCTGTAAATCACTTTGCTCAGTCTGGACCTCAGATCCTGTTGGAAATTGAACAACATCTCATTTGAGTTTGCTCATAGCTAAATAAAAGCAAATATTAAGCAATGATGAATGTGATTTTTTTTCTAGATTATTACTGTATATAAAGTTTTGTAATATCTTGAGAGTTTCTCTACTGAGAGTCCACACAGCCGAGGAAATAGGTTGAAAATCGTTCCCAATGCCATAGAAAATGAAGTGCATTGATTTTCATTAGTGACATTCACATTTCCTGCTGGTTCATGATTTTTCAATGTGAAGTATTGACAAGATTGACAAGAAAATTTACAAGAAGCCGGAGTGCCTTGCACTAATATTCATATGTATTGGTATCTGTAGCATTTGAGCTATAATCATATACCCTGAACAGGTCCCTTGACTAGCTGTGTAATAAACAAAACAGCTAGAACCTTTACAACAATGTGCAGACAACACTTTTAGATATAAAACTGTAGAACGGGAGTCCCACTGTGTATTTCATTGACTGGCTGCTTAATGCCCAGACTATGAATAAATCTAGATGCTAACATTTGCTCCTTTGCAACAATTACAAATAAAAACAAAACAAAAAGTAACGTAATAACCAGACCAAAAAAAAAAAAAAGTAAGAATTAAATCAGCCAGATTTGACCACTTCCTTCATCTGCAATACACGATGTTGGGTCAGACATGTTAGACCCATGACTCGAATACTAAACACGACATCTGCTACACTGTGTATATGGTGGCAGTAATGTTGGAAAAAAATCGGCACTGTAAAGTGTAGATGGTGTCAACAGAGCCAGGAATGAAAATCATACCCTTTTATAATCAAGCTGCTCTCTGTGCCATCCCATGGCTGTAGTTATTTCAATGAAATAGTAATTCCAAACTCTGACAGCAGTGATCTGAAAGCAGATTTCCTTGTTCTTGGAAAATTGTGGAAATTCAGATCTGCCAATGGATCATACTACTTGTTCTTAATATCTATTGATGTTTGTGAATGATGGTTCTTCAATAAACAGAAATCCAAGTGAAGGAGAAAATATTAAAAGGGCTACAAGGGTGAAAAGTAAGAAAGAGTTAAGAAAATTTTGCTCAGTGAAAAAGATGGAAACTTTTGATAAATAACCGTTCACTTCTTTAGTTAATGAAAGGAAAAGCCACATTCTTTCAGATTGCTTGCCACCTGTGTGCAACTTCCTGGGAGGAAGTAGAAGTAAAAAAATGGGGAGAGAGGAAGGGAGGATAGCAAAGCAAAGCAGAGCTGTGCTCTGCTCCATTTCCTTCCATTTGCTTGCTCTGCTCTTTAATCTCTGCAGCAGCTCATATGGGTGTTAACAAGGCTGGCAAACACAGCTGGCGTATCCTGCCTACCCGACCCATTTGTCCTTCAGTACCAGTGCCACACTATTATAAATGGTTGTAAAGTACTTTTAGTTCATAAAATTTTCCAGAAATATTTGCTTCAGTATAACCTTTCAGTTTAAATACAGTGCAGACAGCAGGCTAGGTATGTGAAATCCATGGCTACAGAAGTATGTTTGAAAGTCTCTAGGCCACAAGTCCATTTTTCATGCCAAGGAGAGAGGAAAATTTGTATAAACTGGAAACAGAAATAAAAGGAGGTCAGGGACGAAGCAGGAGAAAGGAAAAGAGGAGTTACAGAATGGCAGAAAAAAAGACATATATTGATCTAAAAAATGCAATCTTGTAGTCAGCTGTTATTGCATTTTAACCTTATCTTCAAAAACTGTCATGGGAAAAGCATAGTTTGTGTCTTGGAAAGAGCTTTGTAGGAGCAACTTGTTGATACCATACATACAATTATTATTAATTAATAGTAACTTATATTAAATATGTAATAGATATTAGGTAAATAGTGTTTTTTTTTTTTAATAGATACTATTGTATCTTCTTGAACTACTTTGTGGTAGGAATGGTACAGATATAGAAGAAAACACAAGCTCTGATCGTGACATGTTGTAATCTAAGTAAAATTAACAAGTTTATTACATCATAAGGAGGTACGGATTAGTAGAAGCTGAAAGCAGAAGTTACAGAGTCTATGCTCATGCTAAATATTCTCTGTGAGGCATTCATCACTCCAGGTTTCATAACAGAAGATAAAAAATGTGTATACTGCACCATGAGAGTACATCCAAATATTGTCTCAGCAATATCAGCTTGTTTTAAACAAACGTGCTCTTTGTTGTGTAAATGATCTATTTTCATTTATTTTCTTGAAAATACTATGCCCTTTTCCCCATAGAACATGAATTCTTGCCCTTCTACTCAGAATCCTTTGTGAAAGTAATTCAAGATATTTAATATCCTGTCAGAGCATCAGATACAACCAGTTTTTGAATGACATTGGGCAGTCATAGTTGAAATAGTTAATAGCCCATATTTTTCATTCTGACCTTCATTAAAAATTACCAGTCTTACATTTATATTAAATATCCTGCTGATTATAAAGCTTATGAAGGCTTATACTGTTTTGTGATGTAGAAAAAGCTCCAACTCAGCATCTAGAGGACAAACAGACACATCTTAGAAACCACTACAGTGAATGATATTGTGACCAACAGTATCTGAACAGAGATCGGGGATGGAAGGAGCAGGAAGCAACTGGAAGACCTGTGGTTTTCAGCTGAGAAGCCCCAACAGCTCTTTGCACCTTGTGATATGGTGTTTACTTATTACAAAGTGTACTCTCTGTATACTATTTATCTATTTATTTATTTACTTATTAATATAAACTATTAAAGCATTTTGGAGCATGCTAGATATGAATGGAGTGACATCTTATCATCAAACATTTCAACTTCTCCTGAGATTTCAAAACCAGTGGCTTTCTTAATCTTTTTCACACTTCAGCTCAACTTTCAGCCATGGAGATGAGCAAGAAGGTATGCGTGTGTTCCTCTGTGTGTTTTCATTGTGAGTAAGCTCAATGCTATTTCACCCAGAT
This sequence comes from Callipepla californica brunnescens, assembly GCA_023055505.1. Classification (NCBI taxonomy): domain Eukaryota; kingdom Metazoa; phylum Chordata; class Aves; order Galliformes; family Odontophoridae; genus Callipepla; species Callipepla californica. The sequence goes on from JALIRH010000002.1 coordinate 12,123,215, forward strand.
GTTTCTGTACTGTGATATGGGTGGAAAGTTCACAACATTCATTTGGCTTCAGAGATCCACAGCTTAATATGAGCAAACTACCAGCTGGAGTGTTAGTCTGCTGTAACATCTCCTGATATCCACGGGCAGATTTGTCTTACTATCATATTTTGCTGAATATAGTCCTTCTTGGTCCTTAGTACCTAGAAAGTAAACTTTGATTATGCTAAAGAAACAATTGGCAGAGAAAAAAACAGACAGGAAGGCAAAAGCCTGAAAATGCCTGTCTAGGGTTCAGGAGAAAAGAGGTGGAATTGCCCAGTGTTGGAATACTGGAATACAGTTGTCTGAGTTTTCCATATAAAGTCATCAAAACAAGGATCTGAATATTTTTTAAAGTTCAGACCAATATCAGAATTATAACAAAGCAGAACTGAAGCAAAAACATCCCCAAAGATCTACAAATAATGACTGAAATTGGCCTTGAGGCTCTTTCTTACTGATCTGGAGAATAACAGCTTCCTTCCCCACTACCTACGGAGATTATAATTCACACTCCATAATCATGCTTCCTAACTAATTAACTACTTTAACTTAGGTACATTTATATCTTCATTAGCTTGCTTTTTTCCCCTCTTCAAGATTCAGGCACCTCCCCTTTCTTTTATTAACTTCATGACTCTCTTCACATTTTCTTTTCTTTCCTAACTGACATTCAGCCATTTAATAAGATTTCATTCAGAAATATTGCCTTCCCGAATTCTTTGACCTTCTGCTTTTTCTTCTTCACAGCAGGCCAGCCTCCACTCTTTCAAATGCACTCTGAGCTTTAACACATCTATGTTAATAGAAAAAAAAAAAATCCATCAAAACTAGCAGATTTGGGGCAGGCTACCAGTTGGAAGCACATGTGTAGAGCAGAGCCATCATACTAAGGGTAAAATCTTGACTTTTTCCAGCCTTCCTCTGATCCCGAGCAAAGCATTTAAAATCTTGGTACCTTGAGCTCCTCCTGCTCTCACGATACTCATAAGATAATGATGGTACTCACCGACTTAAAGCAATTGAAGTCTTACAAGGGAAACTGTTATACAACTTCTGGACAGTGCTGTTCCACCTCAAGATGGTCCCATAGCATGACCTAGGACATCATAATTCTTAATGTGCACCACAGAAGATTTTTAAAATCTGCAGCATGATGTTGCTCTTCAGATTAGTGTCATCTCACAATACCTAACTGAGTCTGAGCTGGTGGCCTTCAGGAGCCTCTGAGCAGAGGGAAGGCTGTCTGGCATCATTGATGGGAGGAGAGTGAGTACAGTGTGGGGAGAACAGAGGCAAAAAACATTGTTAATGCTTTAGAGGCAAGCTATGCAGCAGTATCCTGTAACAAATCAAGAAGTTAATGTTTTCCCTGTGGACCATGATGGTATAGAAGTGTACCACACTATGGGTTACAGGGATGTGCAGACTGCCCTAGGCTAGCTCTGGAGCTGGTAGGAGTTGACCCATGGATCAGTTTCCTTTTCTGTCTGCTGGAGCTTTCACGTTATCCCAGCACCAACTGCTTGTTTTCTCCAGCAGGTGTATGAACTCAGTCCAAGGAGAAAGCCTCTCGTGGACCTTTCGGCGTCCATATGTTCAGTGCAAGGGAATGTTTGATAATGACATTATCAAAAGGTGGCAAAGGAAAAGCAAGTAAGATTTGACAAGAAAAAGCCAGAATCCATTTCCTGTTCAAAGGATGCCATTGGAGTCCTGGTATCCATTGCAATGCTTTTCCAGTAGGATGTCTGGTCAGGGGAAAAGTAGGTAAAGTGACTCTCAGCAGGACAGTAAAGTTCTTTTTTATATTCTTTCTCTTTTTCCTTCAGAATGGTTTCTTTCTGTAAGAATGCAAAGTAAAGCCAAATGTCTCTAAGGTATCATTTCAACAGGCTTCCAATCTGTAACGATGGCTCCAATTGCCAAAATATTTAAAAGACCTCTGAAAGTTAGAGCAGATTTAAAAGCCTTTCTCAGGCCTGAAGAACCAGATTATGGTATTGTTGTGGAAACCTTTAGAATAGAACCATAAAAAAGGCAGGGATGAAATCTTGCCTCTTTTTCTACTAAATAATCCCTTTCAGGAAGTCCATCGCAAGTTGCATTTAAAAATATTTTGGCACCTGCCTGGAGCATTTATCTTATTTTCCTTCAAGTTGTCTCTGTCAGCTAAAATAGTCCTTCCAGTGTCTGAATCTATGCTAGATTCATTAACCTTTCTGTTAATGCAAAACCAAAGTTTTTGAAGACCTTTTCTTATATCTCAGCTTTTTAGTGGATCTAATTGAGGATTTTTTTTTTAATCTTTCAATCTCAAGCTATATTACTTAGATAACAGCAAATTAAGTTAGTGTTGCGTTGCTGTTTTCCTTTTAGGGGGAAGATATTTCTGAGACCTGTTTGATAAGCCAGGGCACTAACAGGAGGAGGGAGAGGGTAATGTGACTCTCTCATTGCCAGGCCTAAGCTGCGGGCTCAGGTGGTGCACGTCTCAGTCATGCCTTGGCTTATATGCACATCGCAGACATGCCTCAGTTATGTGTCATAATCACATATTTCTCCCCTTTTCCTTTGTTTCTACTGGGAGAAAATCCAGGCTTCTGGGCTGGAAAGATACTGTACTCCAAGAAACCCCTTGGCTTCAGTGGTCAGAAGACCTGATATACTCACCTGATCTTATGCTATGAGTTTAATGCCAGCTCTCAGGGAGAGAAATGCTTCTTCTGCTTCTCATATCTCTGTAGCCTCTTAGCTGAGCTTTCTATTCGCTGTACTCTTCACCTTCTTCACCTTTATAAACCCAGCACTGAAAACCCATTTTAATGAAGGTGAAGAGGGAGTAGAGCAAATCTGATGGAAATGAGTGATTAGATACTACTGAAGATGAGGGTGGTTGTACTTTGGTAATGCTGAAGTCTTCAATTTTGGGATATTGATGTTAAAGTCCAGCATGCACTTTACCGATGTATTTACGTCAGCCCATGTAGAGGTTGCTTTTTTTTTCCTTTTTTCATTTTTTTTTTAAGACTGATATTCCTATCACATCTTTAATTTGATCGTCCTAGTACATTTTCTTTAAAAGTTAATCTGGTACAAAAACAGTGGAAGCACCACTTTTGGCAAAGGATTAAAGAAAATGAAAACAGACTCCACCTTGTTGAAATTGATCCCTTAGAAGAATTTCAAAGGAGTTATCAAAACTTGATAGGAGGCTTTGATTAGGCAGGCCATGATAGCCAGATAAAACAGACATTATTGTTTTAATGCAGTCGTTCAAAAAATGTAAGAACAAGGAAACAATTATAGGTTTTGGAGTATAAATACAATTCCTATACAATTACAGCTGTATGAGAATGACATTTTTACTGTTATACTTGTTTCCTGACATGTTGGTACATATATGGGGAGTGGATTGTTGACTAGACATTCCCACTAACACTGCTAGAGAAAAGAACAGAAATTTATCATTACAATAAGAGGTAGGTTCCAACCACAACAGGCAATTACAGGATCACAGAATGGCTGAAGTCAGCAGGGACCTCTGGGTCTATCTGGCCCAACCTCTGCTCAAGCAGGGTCACCCAGAGCAGAAGACCAAACGCCACATGCAGGTGGCTTTTGGAGATTTTCAAGGAGGAGATCCCGCAGCACAGAAGCGTGCCTGTTATTCAGGAGGAACCTCTTGTGTTTCAGTTTGTGCCCACTGCCTCTTTCCCTGACACTAGGGACCACTGAAAAAAGTCTGACTTAATGTGCATTGATTAGATCCCCTCTTAGACTCCTTGAATCTAAACTCTTAACCTAGTTCCAGCTTTCTCAGACTTTCTTCACAAAAGAGGTGCTCCATTCCCTTAATCATCTTTGCAGTTGTGATTTGATCATGCGTAGAATTTGATTGTAATGAAAATTGGAGGAGCTGGCTATGAAGATGTGGCAGAAAGGCAGCAAGTATGGCAAGAATTGGATGAATTCACTATTAGGAAAAGAACAGGCAAGAGTCAACATATTCAGGGTCCATAAATAAGAGCTAATAAAGGTAAAGCTTAAGAAAAGGAGCTAAGGAGACACAGTGGGTCTTCCAAGAAGCTCGTCTAAAGACACAAGCCAAAATACAGGGCAAATTGGGAACCCAAAGAGAAGCTATCAGTACGTTGAGAGGGATCTCTGATACTGGAATAAACTATTCAAATGATGGGATGAAGAACTATAGGATTAAGCTTGCCAAAGATAAGCAGCTGGAAGATACTTCAGGAGTGCTGGAGAACAGAGTTAGGAATCAAAGATATTGTGAAAAATTGGAGAAATCATCAAAATGATAGTCTAAAATTCAATGGAATAAGGGTCGGTTATCACTAGGAACACGCACTAGGGTAGCAGCATCTGGTTAGGGAACAGATCTTCAGAATGAAAATGGACCAAAAATGTCATGATATTGAAGAAGGCAAACTGTATGCTGAGATGTACAAGTGAAATATAACGTAATAATCAAGCGGAATAGAGCGTCTAGTGCTGAGCAGCAGCTTTGCAGAAATGTATAGATGACTGGAGGAAGTTCAAAGCAGCAAGAGTTTATCAGAGAGCTAAAAACAAATATACATGATGATAAGATGATTTATTTAGGACTCTTTAACTGAAGAAAGACGAGGCTGAGCATTGAGGTAGGCTAACGATCTTCCAAGTATGTAAAATTTAGTTCCAAAGACTGAGGTAATATCTCAAGTGAGTAAGGCAAGAAATGATCAGCCCAGATCACAGCAAGAAAGATTCTGACTAAACAATGGTATGAAGCGAGAGGAATTGCAAAGCATTGGAACAGATTGCCTGAGAAAGCAATGAAATCATGGTCAGCAGTGGTCTTCAAAAACAGCTCGTGATAGGTATTGATTTCCTCCTTGTGCTTAGACACTGCTTTCCTTACAACTTGATCACAGTTTTGAAGTTGTAACCAAAGAAAGAGTGCTTCATTCATTGCAATAAATTATCAAACAATGTTGCAGAACTAAAACAGAAGAAAGGAAATGCAGGAAAATCACATGACGATGAAGCTTTGAAGGCTTAAGGAGAGGGGATATGTAACATCACTAAAGCAGGGATCCGGGAAAAGGAAGGGTGAGATTTATTCTTGTGAGTAAAGGTACGATCAACAGATATTTGTTCACAAATGTGCTCTGCTCAGAGATACTTGGAAACATGAGCTGAAGTTAGAAAATTATGTACTTGTTGGCATTTTCTCAAGAAGAAAACGCTTCTCTTCTCAGATTTGGCCAGAATGTTGCCTGCTGAATATCTTCCTCCTGAATACTGTAAATGCTGTAAATCTTGTTCAGCGGTGGATTAAAGCAAAGCAAATGTATTCTGAAGAACTTCGATCTGGGTTTGTCTATTCTCCACTGTGTGATTGATGGCAGAGCCAATGCCTGCTCATGGGCATATGTATGGGAGTTCTGATCAAATCCATATGCTCATCAAATTCAAAGGGCATTTCTGCTCACCGCTTCTTATGGTCCATCCTGCAACTCGAAGGAGCAAGACAGTGACTGTTCCTTCTGAGTCTGTGTAACTCTGAGCATTCATATGTTGCATGTCATACATATCTTAAAAAGTTTAAAACCTCAAGTTTAATTCCTAAGCTGGAATTTTCTAACTTGCTTTTCATATTTATCTTCTGATATAACCAAAAGATAAATCCTGTACCTCCTTTTGCCCTGCCTGGCATCTCTCTAGCAACAGTTGTGCTTCGGACATTCTGCTGAATACACAGTTCTAACATTAATGCCTGCGTATTATGAGAAGAAAATGCTTTCTTGAGAAACATGTTTCTGGAAGGAATTACCTTCAGTCCATAGTTGCTTCTTCAAAACAATGCAATCCCACCCTGGTTACAGAATTAAGATTACACAATTCATGTCAATGAAATATTAATATTACTCATTGAAATATGTGCAATTAAAGATTTTAAGGATGTATATTTTAGCTGTTTCCGTATCACTATTAATATTTAGACAAAATCATGTTCTTGGGATTATAGTTTGCCATTTAGTGAGAACTCTAATGCTAAAGAGGATTGCATCAAGAATCTCATCAAAGTCACTCCTTGCTATGTGTTTGTGTTTTACTTTTGAGTCCTGAGTCATAATCTATAATCCATAAATAGTGGGGGGATACAACGTACTTGCAGTTTAAATATCTGTTGGCTAGTGCATGGGAAGTGCTTCTGGTTGGGTTAAAAAACACAGAGAGGTAATATACAAGATGCAAACTCTGTTGCAAAGTACTGAAAGCAAACTGCTTAAGCAATTTTCTCTTGTAGTTCTGTGCAAGACAAAGAAATAAAATAGATGCAAACATTTTCTTATAGTTAGGCAGCCAGTCTTGGTTAGTTTAGGTTTCATTAAAGATTGAAAGAAAATGGGAATAAAGGAATAAATGTTGAACTAAGATAAAACAAAATAAGATTTATACTGTCTTTTTGTCTTGCATTTCTTTTTTCTGGCTCTGATTTTAACATTTTTTTCCGAATGTTCTGATAAGCAAAATGCTACTGCCGGTTTGAGGAGAGACAAACTCATTCCAATATGACACAGCAGCTATGACAACCTCTTTTATTGTTGCTTAATGGTGTGTTCAAGAATGTCAACACAGCTTGCAAATATTTCTGGTTTTGCTGTTTCAGGGACATGAAAACAGCAGCCTCAATTGTATGGAAGCATTGTTCAGAACAGCTTAATACTTTGGGAGCGTTTCTTGGCATCCATGTGCCTGACCATATGCCTAGTGATAAACTGACCACTGGTCTTTGAAAAGATAGTTTAAAACTCTTTAGTATAGTCAAGTAAACTATACTCAATAAAATAAAGATGCCATTTAATTGGATATGGAGACTAAACACTTGACGAATAGTTGACTTTTCAGTTCTCATTCACAAAAATCGCAGAATAGCCCCAGCTCACCATGACCTGTGGTTTCCATTTGAAATGATTGTGTATGATTGCCGACTTTGATATGAAATGACTCCTGAATGGTTTTTGTGAGTGCGGTGCCAAATCATAAAAATTGCCATAATAAATGACACACTTATCAGCAGTTTTCAGCAGTGAGAGGAAGGAATTTGCTGGACATGATAGGTGAAATTTGTCTCTGGAAATAGAGTTTAAAAAGATTAGGGGAAGTTATTATCTGTTCTCTCAAACATAGTTTGAAAAAAATGTAATAAGTCATAGGATCATAGGAAAATTCATACTGGAAAGGAACTTGGGAGATCACTAGCCTGACCTCGTGCTCAAAGCAGGGTCAGCTCTGAGGTCATACCAGATTGTTCAAGGCTTTGAGCAAGTCCAGTCAGGGCTGAAGCCTTCCTAGGATGGGCACTGCACAGCCTCAGGGTAATCTCCTCCATTGCCTGTCTGCCCTCCTAGAGAAAAAGTTCCAGCTTACACTCAGTGTGAAATTCTCCTCTTTCAACTTATGCCCAGAGTCTCTTCATCTGCTCACCAGGTAAAGCTGTGGAAAGCCTGGCTCCCCATCTTCTTGATGGCCATCTTAGAAGCACTTGGGACTACTGTCAGGTCTCCTCAAGGCTGCATTTTCTCCATCTGAACCAGCGCAACTCCCCCAGCTCTTTCTCAAGGACAAGTGCACCTGCCCCCACCATCCAGTTACCTTCAACTGAATTCCCTCTAGTCTGTCAACGTCTTTCTTGTGTTGGGGGACTCAGAATTGGATCTCAGTAATATATCTCAAAATGAGAAATTGATTCTGTTGTTCATCTTCTCTAGAGCAAAAGAGAAGCACACAAGGTCACCCTCTGAACTCTCCATAATGTAAATCAAGTCTCAGATTGGGTACCACAGGCTTTGATTCTTGATCTAGGGTAATGGAGTTCAAAGTAATTTTCTTTCATTCCAAGTAGATGTTTCTTTTCCAATTCATACACTCACACCGCTTCGTTCCAGACCTTTGTTATAAAATCAGTTCAGATTCTGTCTTCCAGTGGTACTGCAAATGTCCACTTTCAGTTCTCTTTTCAATAACTTACATCTCTGATCCAAACAGAAGTCTTTCTCTGCATCATCTAACCTTGAGAGTGGGAGATGGAGCAGTATACAAATAATATTGTTCCCAAATAATGAAAAGAAGGGACCGTGGAAGAGACGTGTCAGCTCTTATTAGGAAATAAATGTCTTACTGTATATAACAGGTTACTGGTTTTTTAATTGCATAGGACCACAGTATGGCTGAGGTTGGAAGTGACCTCTGGAAGTCATCTAATTAAACCCCTCTGCTCAAGCACAGGCATCCAGAGCAGCAAGTTCAGGGCCACATCCAGGTGGCTTTTGAAGGTAGATCTCCAAGGAGGAGACTCCATAGCCTCTGGGCACCCTGTGCCAGTGTTCAGCCGCCCGCACAGCACAAAGGTGTTTCCTGATATTCAGAGGGATCCTCCCGTGTTCCAACTTGTACCTACCACTGTTTGTACTGGCACTGGGCACCACTGAGAAGAGCCTGGCTCCATTCTCTTTGCATCCTCCCTTCAGGTATTTATAGACATTGGTAAGATCCCTCCCGGAGCCTCCTCTTCTCCAAGCTAAAATGTTCCAACTCTCATCCTTTCTTCATGGGAGAGACACTCATCTTCATGGCCCTTCATTGGACTCTCTCCAATGTGACCATGTCTCCCTGGGGGCCCCAGAACTTGATTCAGCACTCCATGTGTGGCCTCATCAGTGCTGATTATAGTGAAAGGATCTCCTGTCTTGATGTATTGGTGATGCTGTGTCCAATGCAGTCAAGAATGCCATTAGCCTTCTTTGCAGCTAGGGCATGATGCTGGCTTATATTCAACTTGGTGTCCACCACAATCTCCAGGTCCTTTTCTGTCAAGCTGCTTTCCAGCTGTGTGACCCTCAGCTTATATTCATGCATGACAATTCTCCTCCTGAAAGAATTCAGCAATCCTTGATGGATTTCCCTTTGTGATGTTAAGAAATGGATATAGCTATTTCCCAATTCTCTTACCTGATTAAAGTGCCTAGAGGATTACATAGAAGCTGTGCAGTACTAGATTCTGAAGCAGTAGTTAAATATTGCTTTGGTTATAGTTACATTGTTCCATACTCTTCCAGCAGGACAGTTTTCCCCCCAGAACTGCAACCAACAGAAACACAAGGAAAAGAACTCAACTGTCCATTATGCACTTTGTCTACCTCTTTTTTTTAAGAATAATATAATACAGAGTGGCACCCACTTTGAATATGTTTTCCCATCAGTGCTCTATCAGCTCTGAAAACTGCTTTTGTTTGGATATTGCTATTATCTGCTAGAGACTGATAGGAATGTGGAGTCACTCACGGAGAAAGGGAAACATGGTTCTCATTCAGAAAGAATGCAGTTTCATCCACGCATTTTGCAGCACAGTTGTATTTGAAGTAGAGCCGCAGGATCTTGTGGCAGTAAAAATCATTGTGATTTATAGGAAAATGTCACTCCGTCTGTCTCCTCTATAAAGGCTTTTTACTACTCTTGTTGAATATAAATCAGAATTATGTGGCCAACAAAATGATGGTTTTGGCAAAATGTTGTGAAGACAAAAAATAAATGAGTTTGAATTGTCTTGGCTTTACCCTACAGAGAGATATTACTGGAATTTATTGCCTTGCCAACATCAATATCCCTGTCCTTAAAAATAGGTGTGTGTGTGTAACTGTATGTCTAAATTCATATCCAAGTTAATTTAAAGATGTTCACTGTGAAGCCTACCTTCAAACCACAGTCAATCACAGCAGATCTTAACTGCTTGAAATGAAGCTGACACAGTTTCAAAATCTTATTCTGACCATTGTTGTAGCACCACATTTTAAACTCTCCGGTGTTTTTATTTTTTGTCTCTTAGGGGAATATGGTATGAGTCTCAGCATACCTGACTCAAGCTTAGTTACCTTCACCTATGTTTAAGTAGGAGGTGACTGCCCCTCCAGTACTACATACTAGCTTCATTTCTAAGGAAAATAATGTGAAAATAAATAAACAATTAATGAATTAGTTGATTATCACAGCCCAGTGTTTCTCCCTTTGGACTGAAGCTGCTGGTGGAGGAGAATAGGAACAGCAAAAAGCTAAGGGAGTTCAGGATTGGTCATGCACTCTTTCTTACAAAGCTGTGGTGTTAGTGAGGGCCTTGAGTCTGTGGCATATTATCCATGCACGGTTCATGGGTATGCTCAGTGCAGCTCTGTATCTGCTGTTGTACAGGTGTAAGCTATGGAGACGTTGGGATCCAAGCAGACTCAGCTTAGGCCCATTCCTGAGTGGAGCAGAAAATCCAGGGATGTCTCTCACTGTTTATTTCTTCATGAGTCCTGCAGGCACGATGGGTCTCTGTCAAATGAAAGCAGTGTCAGAAAGGTTTCCTTTGCCTTCATTTGCTCTACTAGAAATTATGACACAGTGTAAGTAATGTTTGGAGAAACTGTGCTTGCAACATGCAGAAGATTGGGCTAGACAGAGCTTGTAACCCACCCTCCTGGCTTTTATATCCCTTTCTAAGATCACAGATCCTGCCATGTACCTAAAAGACCTTTACTGCTGGTAGCTGAGCACTCGTGCATGTCATCTGTTCACAATAAATTGTAGAGCAATTGGAACAGCAAACACTCTCTCAGCTGGTAAATTTTTCAGCATATCCAGTTCAGAGTGTTGCCCTGATCATAAGAACCTACATAGATTTACAAACCATGGAAGAGCTTTGCATGCAGTGAGAGTGCACACAAAGGACTCTCCCATCTCAGGCATCCAAGCTCTTGTTGCACAGAGAGGTGATGGAGTCTCCTTCTCTTGAGATATTCCAGACCCACCTGGACGCCTACCTGTGCAACCTGGGATAAGGAGCTGCTTTGGCAGGGGGGTTGGACTCAATGATCTCTAGAGGTCCCTTCCAACCCCTACAATTCTGTGATTCTGTGATATATTGTATGATGTGATATTTCTGCCTCAATCTTCCCATCTGTGCAATGGCGATAACTTCAGCTACTTTCTTTCTTCAAGGAAGGATTAGTAGAATTAAATGATTAATGGTTATCAAAGATTTAAAAAATGGAAGACTGAGATAAGCACAAGTTGCATTTATTGCCTAACAAATACAGTGATGGGTTTTCTCCTTTGCTTCTGTTGTCAGAAGACTTCAGCATTCCAGAACATTTGGCCAAAGCAGTCTCCATTGTAGACAACACCCACATATATCTAAAGCTTTTGGTAATAAGCATGTAGGCTCCAAAACTACAGGAATAAGCACGTACTGGCTAACACAAAAAATGAAGATTCAGCAGTTTAAATCAAGTGCTGACTAATTGTGCCTATCTCCCTCTAGCTATTTACTGGAAAAAAAAAAAAAAAGATTAATTTGAATTAGTAATTTTACTTCTTTCTCCACAAAACAACAGGCTTCCTCGTCTCTTTCTCCTATCATACGAAGGTGTCAAAAATGTCAGTGGGATAATTTTCAGTTACTTCAGCAGGATTATACATTTAAAAGCCCAAAGCGAGAAAGAAATTGGAAGGAAAACGACTTTGAAATTTGTGTAATACAGAGAAGTGAAAATCTTAAAACATTTCAACTCCTGTAACTTTACAGTCAGCTAGTGTATTTTACTACAGACTGACAAATCCAAATCCATGGCCGGACAGGAAGCAGGAATATGAAAAATTACTATAAGATAAAGAACTATTGTAAGAACTTGCTCAGTCTTTTAGGAGACAGGTTCATACTTATATTTCCAGTGTCATACACATGGCAGCGAAATTAATGTGAGTACACCAAAGTTTCAGTTTTGATCCGTAAAGTCCAACTCTTCAAATAGAATATGAGACTTCCTGAGACAATTGGATTTCGTTGGTTTGGAGGACTGTACGATGTTTAGACTTGGGAAAACATACTATACAATTATTTAATAATTAATTCCTTGATTTGGGATGAAAATGATACTCACAAAATATAAAAAAGCTTGACCATGATGTGAAAGTCATCATGTTTTCTGCTGCATAGCAGTGTTTGATTTATGCTTATGATGCTGCAACTAAAATAATTTTCTAGACTAGAGTTGTTTTTTTTTGTTTCTTTGTTTGTTTGTTTTGCTTTAGTTTTGCTTTTTAGTCAATGAACCCTTATTCTACCCCTAGTCAGCAAAGCCCCAGATTTTTCCAGTCACTGTTCTGGCCCTACTTCCTTTGCTGCTGTTTCTGACCAGGACAATTATTAATTATTAATTAATTAATTAATTACATATGCAGATAAAATAATGCAGGTGCCATCATAAGTCTTGGCTTTTTTCTTTTTTTTTTTTTTTAATACTGGAAAATGTTAGGGGATTGTGTATCAAAGCACATGAAAGAACTCAGATTCCCTCCCCCTCCCAATATCTATAATAAATGGATTCCCTTCCAACTCCTACATATGTAGATTTTGGTCTAGTCTGGATTTATTAAACTCAAGAAAGGTGAATAGAGGCTTCAACAATCGATACATTTTAGTGTTAGATGGCAGGGGGATTTCTTAACAAAGACTTCCCAACTTATCCTCTTCAGTGAATGTCTTTTCTCTCTGCCCTCATTCGTGTGATATCACTTTATGGGGAAAAGCACTCCGGATGATTATCTTGAATGCTTAAAAGAACAACAACCAGGGACCATCCCAGCTGAAAGAATCTGATGAATTATCTCAGAAAAGAACTCTGAAATATCCCTGAGGGCAAAATATGTGGATGGGTGTTGAGTTTGGCCTATAGCCCAGCCTTGTGTCTTCTCTTGCACAACAGAACAGATGTGACCAGTAAGATTGGTTAGAGGTCTGTGGCTACTCATATCCTTGAGAGCTTTGTGTTTAGGAAAAGGATAGGCAAAATTGTGACAATGTAGGCTGTCAAGATTAACAGTGTTTACTGTAAAGATTTCCATCTATTCACGTATTTATACAGGCTTAATAGAATTTGGCTTTCTAGACACCAGAAGACAAGAGGATCTTCCAGTTAGCTCTGAGAAGGATAAGGAGACAAATGAAGAAGAAACCAAGGATTTTTGCATGAAGTCCTAAGAAAGAAAATAAGTAACTGTCACACTCTGGTTCTCTCCAGGTTTGAAATGGCTAATAATTTTTTTTTGTTGTTTAAACTTTTGGTGGGTCACTATCACAGTGTTTTGAGCTGTCCTGGCATTCCATGCAGGACTGGGTAGCATACACATATGTTCTGCCATTAAAAATAGCCTAATGAGAAAGAAAATAACCTTTTGGAATCTGACCCAAAAGAAAAATACATGGTTTTTGCCATAAGTTGACATAATTTGGCTGTCTTATTAATCTTCATAAATCAAGTTCTACAAACAGATTAGCAACATGATTCTGCTGGTAAATGGAGTCTGCAATATACCTGACAAGCATCCGATCTAGACACCTGTGTTTTCAATGCCTTCTTAATTAGAAGTTCAGTTTTTCATGCCTTCAAATACATGAGCTGTAGCCGGGAGGCATTCCGCCAGTGCTGGGGGAAAATCGTCAAAAGTGACAGCAATGACTTCAGCTGTACCCGCAGAAACCCACATGTACAACCACACCTACATCCTTCTTTCACAGCGCAGGTGATGAAATTGCAAAACGCACTACTTGGCTTCTTCTCAGGCTGGACATGAATGCAGGAGACTGGGAGTTAAAAGATGAAGACAGAGAGCGCTGCCAAATCAGATTCAGTCTTTAGGGATAGGCTGTGAGATGGCCCACTCACAACTTTGCTTTCTCCAAAGAACAGGAGCCATTTTCTCAAGCTCTTACGAATACATAGCAAGAGTTTTGTGCTGTGATGCTGACTTACCCTTGAGGCCAAAACCCTGGAAGCAGGACTGAGGTTGCAGCTGGAATTACAGAATCACACATCTCGAGTTGGAATGTACCCACAAGGATCATCCAGTCCAGTGTTTGACTCCAAACAGGGACACTCAACATTCAGAGAATGTTGTTAAAATCCTCCAGGAGCTCTGGCAGCCCGTTCCATGCCCACTGCCCTGTGGTGCAGACTCTGTCCCTAACCCCCAGCTGCCCCTCCTGACACAGATTCATGTCACCCCCTCGGGCTCTGTTGCTGTCACAGAGAGCAGAGCTCAGCACTGCCCTCCGCTCCCTGTGAGGAGCTGCAGCTGCCATCAGGCCTCCCCTCAGCTCCTCTGCTCTGGGCTGAGCAAACCCAGGGGCCCCAGCTGCTCCTCACACACCCTGCCCTCCAGTCCCCTCACCATTTCTGTAGCCCTCCTTTGGATGCTCTCTAATAGTTTCATGTGCTTCTTCTTTGAGTGGCACCCAAATCTGCAGACAGTTCTGGAGATGAGGGCACACCACTGCAGAGCAGAGTGGGACAGTCCCTTCCCTCAACTAGCTGGCAGTCATACAGCAAAACACAAAGCACTATAATGTGAACAGAGACAGACCTATAATCATTCACTGGTCATATCTATTCTCCTTCTCTGGAGATGTTCCAGACCCACCTGGATGCCTACCTGTGCAACCTGGGCTAGGGAGCTGCTTTGGCAGGGGGTTGGACTTGATGATCTCTGGAGGTCCCTTCCAACCCCTACAATTCTGTGATTCTATTATGCAAGAGTAGGCATAAGGCTGGGATTTAGGCCAGACTTAATCACTCATCATTGCAGATCTTTTAACATCAAACCAGGTGCTCAGAGGTAGGGGCGGACTCTTTACGCCTCCTCTGACCTCTCCTCATTCACTGTGTACTACTTAGATTTGGTGACACAGTTCTGTGTGGGGCTTATGCCCTTTAACTCCCCTACAGGCTCTGAAAAGGAGCAGCCACAACATAATGCAAGGTTAAAACTCCATCCTAGAGATATTTGGCGAAAGTTCTTGGGTACTGCTGAGACACTTGCCTTAATTTTACCACCAATTCAAATGGAGCACTGGGCTGCTTTCTGCTTCTATTTAGATCTTAAATCCTCCCTGGACCCTGCTGAAATAATCTCTGCCAGAGACAACTTATCGCTAGGTATTACTGAAATACTCCCAAAGAGCACATTTCTTCCTTTCTTATTCTTGGCCTAGTCCAGGTCACAAAAATGGGAGGAATTTTAAACAAAATTCCCAGAAATAGATACCAAGAATACTCTTCTTTTTGCCCCAGGGTCTCTTCTTCCACAGGTTTAGGGTGAACAAGCCAAGTGTGGTTTAGTTTTACCCATATATCTGGTCCATGCAGAATGCAGCATGAAGCAATGTGTGCTATGTAGGCAAGTGCTGGGCACGTAAGGGGACAGAAGTGGGAGAGCATTTGGTGATGTGGAAGGCTGAATAGACTCTCCAGTTTCTCAGACATTCAGGGTAAAACCAGGTGGATTGTTACTGGGAATTATCTTGTTTAAAATGTTGGCAGTAGGCTTCTACAATATTTTATTATACATAATAAATTTTCCACCTGCTACATTTCTAAAGACTTTCCGGTATCTATTTCCATCTTACTGTCTTGTCCACATCAAGTCCACGGCCAGGGAACCTGTGTGAATTTGAGCACTTCTCCAAAGCTGCCCCTCCCTGGGGCTCTTGCCCTGATCATCTATCAGAGCCTTCCTCCAGGGCAGGACCCCAGGGATGGTCGGAAACGGCTCCACCACTCATCCTACCCCAGCTCTAAATCTCTGGACCCATAGGTCGGAGTAATCTGTTTCCTCCCCCAGCCCTGTCAAGCACCTGGCTTGTGGCTTGGAATTTTTGCACTGAGCACTTAACCAGAATCTGGGATTGTGTATGAAATACTTGTGATGCACAGGGAATGAATAAAGAGTAGGTGAGGAAAGATTGTTAACTAACCTCCCTCTAGACCGCTGGAAAGAAAGTGGCAAGAGTGAGTGAATGATTTTCCTAGAGCAGTACCAAAAGCCAGTGAGTGTTTGAAGTGAATTGGTGATAAAGGGCTCATTATGAATACTGGATAAACTTTAATAAAAGAAACATGGAAGTTTCTAGCTCTTTAATTTTAGAGTTTGGTCCTGCAGGAGTGCTTAGGCTTTTACCTTCTTCAATATTTTAACAGGATGGACTGTATTTGTAATCAATGGTGGTTTGTGTTCCTTGTAAAGCAGAAAGTGTTTAATTTGTTGAGAAAATTTGCTCTCAGAAAAATAGCTATGTTGTTTTATAAAAAAAAAAAAAAGAAACGTTTCTCTTTGCTTATAGTAAATCACATTCAATAGGGGCAGTTGACATTTCCTCTTTTCCTACCATGTTCTTGAGGTTCCACTGTCAGAGAGCAGGTAAAATGTGCCAGACTTCTACTGTTTGAGACACTGGCTGGTAAATTCCTCCTTCCTGGAGAATTAAGGTCTCAGTCCCAGGCTCTGGTCTTTACACAGTGACTTGCCACCCCATTTAAGGCTCCATGGAACGCAGTGGGCCCTCCACAGTTGTAGATGTTAGTAATCACTTCTGATCTAGATCTCAGACTTGCATTTCAGGTAGTCTGTTTAGAAGATCAATGTTAGATGTACCTGAGAAACAGAAAGCAGTCAGGCACTTTTCCTATTCCAAATAGTGGGGGAAAAGATGCTGCTAACTATTTTTAATACATTTAAGATTAAAATGGTCTCGTTCTTGATTATTCTGTGTCATTCTTGTTCTTACCAATAGGTAAACTAGGTTTTAATCTGTATAAAATGGATTTTACTAGAATGAGAGAATGAATGGGAAAGTTTAAAACGTTTACTGAAGGAAACTTGAACTTCCTATGAAATGGAAACAATTTGAGAGCAGAACATTAAGATCATTCATTGATTATATTCATTGGCCTTAAACATTTTTATTTATGGACAGTTAGAAAAGATGGGAGAGGTGCTAGACATAACCCAGCCACAGTGTATAAATTTCCATTATTGATGCTAAAATCCAAGTTATTTTAAAGAGGATTGCTGCCTTTAGCTCACCTTCTGCTTTTAATAAAAATAGCATTTTCACAGGAAAAGTAATAATGGCCTCCCTTCATTCCTCCAGATTCTGCATTTTGCTGTAGCCTTCAGTATTGGAGTAGGAACAAGGTACAAGGTACGACTTGCTAATGATTACTTTCATTCTTAGCCATGGCTGTAAAATCCAGCTTCTTTTATATATGTGTATACCTATGTGTGTGACGTGTACCATATACCTTTTAAAAGTTAGGGTAAAATTCCATGTATTATGTGGTGGAGACACACTACACACACCGTGTGTGTATGCAGACATATGAAAGTCGGTGGAAACACTGTGATGTTCCTCAAGGGACAGACTGGATTAGGCACCACGTGACTAAAGAAATGAGTTCAGCATTTCTTCAGCACTAGATGTCAGAAATAAAGAAAATGTGTTCTAGTGTTTTTCTTCAGAAAAATGCCACTTCTTTTTTTTGACATCCATCACAAAGCCTCTGAGTGCTTTGTAGGCACTGCAAGAGATTAAATGCTCGCACCTGAAGAAAAGTTGTGTGATCAAAGATGAAAGATGAAGAGTGTCAGTGATACAATCCCAGACTGACAAAAAAAAACACAAACAAACCATGATAGAGACTGGAGAAAATAAGAGAAAGAATAGCCAAAAAAGCTCAAAGAAATATGAATCAGTTGACATTCATATGACATGCAAAGCACTCTGAGGACCTCAGGACAACGTGTGGGTGGGAGATTTGCATTAGCATCCTGACCCAAAGCTGTTTCCAACTGTCTGGAGGTTTTACAGAGAAGGATCTTGCTGGGATGGGTGAGGCAAGTCTTACTGACAATGACAATGTACATATATCTCCAACGTGTGTAACTGGATGCAACTGTACAGACAATAAAGATCCGTCAGGTGATCTCAGGAGGTCCTTCCAACCTCAACGATGACACACTTCTGTGATTTATGACTCCTTCAACAAAACTGAAAAACTGTGCACTGTACCAGGGAGCAGCAGCAGCTCTGCTTTCTGTTGGGGCCCCCTTTGAGACAGCACTACATGGGGCCAGCAGTTATGATTATTTGCTATTGAGGAATCACTTGAGTTAGCAAAGCAACATGCTCTGTGACTGATCTCACATTGTGCTCCTGCTGCTGAGTTATCTGAACAAAATCCATCTAAGTGTAAATCAAATCTCATTTAGGCCTTTCTCCTTTTGAGGTTTGCTTTGTTTGTGTTACCAAATTCATAGTGTCATGGAGCAGTTGAGATCAGAAAAGAATTCTGCATCTCTGGTCCAGTCGTCCTGCTCAGAGAAGTAACCAGCTAGGTTTTGGATATCATCAAGGATGGAGACTCCACAACTTCTCTGAGCAATCTGCTTCACATAAAAAAAAAATCAAAATGTGGTGTCTGTTTGGTTAGTTGGTTGTTGTGTTGTTTTTTTTTTAATTTCAAACTGTGTCCGTTGCCTCTTGTCCTGCTCCTTTGCACCACTGATTCTGTCTTTTTTACTTTCCCCATCAGGTATCAATGCACACAGACTAAACCCTGCGCTGCCCTTTACTCCCCAGGCTGAACTGCCCGAGTACTCTCAAATTTTCCCTGTGTGTCAGATGCTTCAAGTTATTAATCATCATGCCCCATCACTGGACTCTCTCTCCAGTGTCTTCATGTTCCTCTTGTACTGGGGAGCCCACAGCTGAATGGAACAGACCAGATGTGTCTCAGCAGGGCTGAGATGAGGAGAAGGATCCCCTCTGCTGACCTGCTGGCATTGCTCTACCTAATGCAGCCCAGGATACTGTTGGCCATCTTTGATGCAAAAGCACATTGCCAGCCCATAGTTAACTTGGTATCCACCAGGACCCTTCAGGTTCTTCTCTTGCAAACTGTTTTTAGCTGGAAGGTGTTGGTGCCTTGGGTTGTTTTTTCCTGCAGGAGAAGGATTTTGCATTTCCTTTTTTGAACACCACAAGGTTCTTGTTTGCTCAGTTCTCCAGCCTGTCCAGGTCCCTCTGGATGGAAAGCACAACAATCTGGTGTATCAGCCACTTGTCTCACGTCTGTGTCACTCTATGATGGGGGATGTCTTTTTGGCATTCCGTTGGAGGCATTTTGCATGAGTTTACGTTACATAAGGAATTTACAGCAGAAAAATAATGAAAATACTGTGCATGGAAATGCATTTTTCTAACCCTTGTCTGCTCTCATTACTTCTGACTAACTTCAATTGGGAGATACTTTGGAAAAGTCAGAGCACAGTAATGAATGATTCACACGCCTAATTTCTGTCCCTAATAATGAAAACCTACACTTAAAATTATCCCTGAAATGTGTAAAACCTAACTGCAGAATGGGAGTTTTACTCAAAAGCACAAAGGGATCTCTGCAAGGGTCATTTGGAATGCTCTGCAAAAGAGAAATAAGGGAGAAAGTGAGGCACTCTGATCATCTTACTGGCCCTCCTCTGGACCTGCTCCAACAGCTCCACATCCTTCCTGTGCTGGTATCCCCAGACCTCCAGATGGAGCCTTATAAGGGCAAAGTAGATGGGAGATGATCACCTCCCTTGCCCTGCTGGCCACCCCTCTTTTGATACTGTTAGCCTTCTGGGCTGCAAGAGCACACTGCTGACTTGTGTCCAGCTTTTTGTCCATCAGGACCTCCAGGTCTCAATGAGTTTTTCTCCCACTCTGTACTCTTATCTGGGATTGTCTTGACACAAGTTCAACATCTTGCACTTGGCCTCAGCAGGTTCTCTTGAGCCCACTTTTTGAGCTTGTCCAGGTTCGGTCTACTCTACGGATCTAGCACAGCTTTCTTGCAGCATCCTAGAAAAAAGTAGCAGTAAATCTCAGGCCAAGTGTCATGTGAGGTAAGAAAGTCTATCTGACATAATTTCTTTCTTAGAAACTTTCAGTGTTGAAAGTCTTCAAACTTTGGTGCTTTGCCAAAATCCACAGTCCCCACCACAAAATTAGACGATATCAAAAAAAGAAGTCCCTTTCCAGGAATGACACAAACAGCAAAGAACACAGTAAGAGGAAAAAAACATCTTTCAGATGTGTTCAAGATAGATTAGACATTTAACTTAAAGGGTACTGGGGATTTGGCCATACACTTTGGTGAGTCTGAAAGAAATCGTTTCGGTCTGATTATAACTCTCAGACACAAATTCTGCTTTCCCCACAACTAATTGTTTCCCAGAAATTACATTTTTCTCATTTCAGTTTGGATTCTTTGATACTCGGCTGCCTGAAACAGGAGTCTGAACAGAAGAAAGAACTAAAAAAAAGCCTGAAAAATGTCTTTTTTTTTTTTTTTTCTTTTCTACAGATAGCAGAATTCAGTAATTTACCAAAACTTTTTGAACACAACATTTTCTACTCAGTTAGATCCAGGCAAATTCCAGCTGGCTTGACCACTTCTCTGTTGGTTGAATTTTACACTGTCCTTTTAGGCCACTTAACCTAAAGGAATCCACTGCGGCAAGAACCAGGGTACTGTTTCAGCTCACATTTGCAGTTCATTTGTTCTTTGCTCTGAAGGAGACAAGCTGTTTTTCTTTTCTTTGTTGAAGTTTACTATACTGTGGGCAAAACATCAAAGGGGAGAGCTGGACGGAGCTGCAGAGCAAGCCCCAAGGAGCACACCGTTACAATGGAACAGTCAATATTTTTCAAATGCTAAAGCTAGGAAATATTTTACATCTTTTTTTTTTTCTTTCTCCTTTCTTCTGGATGTGCATCTCCACACAGCCTGCCCGCATCCTGGAGAGAGCTGCAAGCTCAGTGGTGCCCAGTGCGGGACAAGAGGCAGTGGGCACACGCTGGAGCACAGGAGTTTTCCCTTGAACATCAGGAAGAACTTCTGTGCTGTGCAGGTGACCGAGCACTGGCACAGGTTGCCCAGAGGCTGCGGAGTCTCCTTGGGGATCTCCAAAAGGCACCTGGACGTGGCCCCAGGCCCCCTGCTCTGGGTGTGCCTGCCTGAGGAGGAGTTGGACCTGATGGACCCAGAGATCCTTCAACCATTTTGGGATTCTGTGACTCTTTCAGTGATGTTCTGTTGCCATTTGGTGTGGCAGACAAGGACACCATGGGAAGACAGTCATAAGATGAAGTATATTGACAGCTCTCGCCTTGTGATTACAAAACAGCTTTATAGGTTATGCTGTGGCTTCCATGTGTGTGTTTACAAGACATTTCAGTCCAGATGAAAGCGTGATGTTTAAAGATTGCTTTTGACAACGGGATAGGTGTGCAGCCTCTTCACTGACCATACAGTTCCACTGAATCCCACAGCATCTTGCTACCCTTTAACACATACAAGACAGTCTCTGAAGGATGTGTGTTTATAGAACCATAGAATCATTAAGGCTGGAAAAGACCACTAAGATCACCTAGTCCGGCCACCGACCCATCAGCACCATGCCCACTGAGCTATGTCCCTCAGTGCCACATCTCTGCCAACTGTTTGCTACTGCAAACCTCTCTGAAACACTTCTGTGAGAAGTCAGTTCCCTTCTGCCTGGTACAGGTCCAGGCAGAGCCAGGGGCTCCGTGCTGATCACCCAGCCATCATAGGCCATTCTCACCTGCTCCATCTACTCCCATGTCTGGGAGAACCATGGTTGGCAGCCAGTGGGCACCATCAGAGCAGTCCCCCCACTTTCGTGGTGGCTGCTGGGTAGGGAAACACAGAACAAAACAGTTCCAAAAGAACTCTTCTGGGGTTGGATGCTCAGCTGATATCAGTTGGCACCACTCAGCTGAAGCCAGGAGAACCACCCCACAGTGTCAGACCTCGAGGGAAGAAGTAGGTACAATCTGGGAAGGGAGCAAATACTCCTGTTTCTCAGCCAGTCTGAAAAGCAGACAGCACTAGCATTTATTTGAGGAAAATGCCACTCAGGCTGTAACTGAGAATATTTGGTTGTAATAATAGAGGCATTTTTCCGTGATGACCGTACAGCTGATGCTTTGTCCAAAAAAGGCAGCATTCCTCTGGTATCAAGGGGACTTGCTGAGCGTGAAGAGTTAAAGATGCTATGTCTAGAGCATAATTGAGGGAGCTTACAGTGCCTGTAATTAAGGGAGCAACACTTTCTTTTGAAAGGCTTTTCCAGTTCCTTACAAGTTGCTAGATTTTAAACCAATTAGAATGAAATTCTCCATGCTGGTTGCTGTTTTTTCCTGCTGAGCTCTCTGGGAAAGATTTAATCAGAAGTTATTAAAACTTTTCCAAAAGATCAATTGGGAAAAGCTGCTTTGCCTATAACAAAAGAAACAGTCCTGTAGTGATATGACTAAGCAGCTGCATGATTTGCTAGGGAAAAACAGGTACCTAACATGAGTCAGTTAACGCTGACAATAGGGAAGTTTTAAAAAGAGATAAGAAGGGGGAGAAGAGGCAAGGACAAACCGTCAGCAAGGCTTGTTCAGGCTGAGAACACTGCGAAGAGGAAACTGGCATTAAACCAACTGTGGAGCAGAGGAAATGGATGCTCTGAACCAGAACGCTGGGAGGCTTGCAATTAATGGCAAAGACTGTGAGTGGGATGAGGAAGTGTGTCCGTGCATGTGTGCACGTATATGCATGAGCAAGTGCATACAGGCAGCCCAGTCCTCACAGAGCTGCAGAAGCAAAGTAGTGAACTGGAGGAGAGAAGAACAGGACAGAAAGTATCTTGGAGGGAACGAGAAAACATTGTCAGTCTCCTCTTTTAATTTCACCTCTTGTTGTTCCATTTCATTCTGAAGCACCAGGAGCCACTACTGTTATTCATATGAACCAAATGAAGAAGCTCTGTTTCTGCTGGGACATAACAAGTTGTACATCCTTCATTTGGTTGGCTCTCAATTTTAAACTATCAGTTGGCACTGCCAGTTGAAATGCACTCAGCATTTCGGTAACGAGTCAGGGATGGAGCATGTAGGTAAGGCTGCATCCCACAGGGCAACTTCCTTTTAAAAGAACACAAACTTCTTTGCTGACCCACAGAATGCAATTCCCCGTGGGCCACACCAGGTGAGCTATCTCACCCACTGCTTTGTTTCTGATGGTGGCAAGAGGAGACGCTATATAGGAAGAACTATGAGGCAGGTTGTTATCTGCAGACCTTTCTCTCAGCATTAACAACAGTTGGATGAGGGGTACTAGAGCATCTTTTTAGCATACAAACCCATCATTCATCAATTCATCTAATCCTTTTTGAGCAAGGTATTATTGTCCATCTCCACAAAATCCTGTGACAGCAAGCTCCAGAGAGTCACTGTATAAGCAAGTACTTTGTTTTCTGCTTTAACTTGATCTTTTGCTGGTTGCCACCAATGTTCCTAGATCACATAACATGATCTGGGAAACAAGATGCAAGATGAGTTCAATCAGCACATTCATCACTTTGTAAATCACAATTACACCCCTCCATTGCCTCCTTCTCTTTAGATCCCAGTTTTCAGTCTGAGCTTCAACCCCTCAACAAGTTTTGCATCCCTTTTACTCTACTACAAGAACACCAGGTTTTTTGTGTGTTTATTTTTTTAATGTAGCAGCAACATTACACCCTCTGTCCTGTTCCCAATAACTTTCTTAGGAGCTCCAACATTTTATTGACTTTTGCTTGCCATCGCATACTGAGCTGATGATTTCAGACAGCCATCAGCAATGGCTCCAAGATGTCTTTCCTAAGTTGTAACTCTTTGTTCCAAATTTGGTATAGATCATTTTTTCCTAGATCCTTTGCCCTGTATTTATCTATATTAAAGTTCATCTGCCATCTCAGAGCAAGCTCAGTTTGGTCAAGTCCCTGTGGCTTGAACAGAATTTGACTGAAAGAACTTGCTATCATTTGCAAACTCTGTGACTCCATTTCTTCAGCTGTCATTTCAGATGGGATGACTTGGTTAGCACTCATAATTCCCTAGGAAAAAGAAACCTCTCCAATAATCCCCTTGAGGTCTGAAAGCTTGTTTCTACTTGTCCAACCTAGAGGAGCCATCACGTGTTACAGAGATCTGTAAAGACAATGGAGTTCTGTAAGGAGAAGAGGGAAGGATATTGTCTCTATCTCCACAGAAGGGAGACTTTGCTTTCTATCAGATTGCTGGGACTGTCCCTGAAAAGCATCAGATGTGTAAAATGAACATTCTGACAGGTGAATGAAGTAGTTTACGGCACTAAGACGTTGCTGTATCAAACAAAACAAGATGAAAACGTGAGTGCTATCCATTCAGATGATTTACTTCAGTTGTAAGGAGTACTTGTAACTGCACTCCTGGCAGCTCTGCTTATTTAGACATTAAGGTACGAGGAAGCCCTGAGGAGTGAGTGGAAAGGTCAGCGTGCAGTGAAGGGCATTCTGTGGCTGTAGCCCCATCTACTGGTACTAACTGGTGTGATCTCCATATTTGAGTGGGAACGAGTAATGTTCTCACAGATCATTGTTTTAATGAAATCAAATTCACCATTAATTTCTTCTCCTGATATCCTTCCATTCAGCAGAAGCACTTGGGTCTCTGAGATACACAGTGTGGTGGTACCAAAAAGCGTTGATACTCTCGTAATCCACCTTGAGAATTTGATAGGACGTTGTACCTCATACCTCAACCAACTGTAGGCTGATCACAACCTACCAGTCAGGTCCCCTAAAACAGTGAGACCCTACAGATGCTGGATTTTAAACTTGGAGCCCTCATGCTTTCTAATTCCACCACAGTCACCAGAGTTATTCTGTCTTCAAGGGCAGCAGCTATTCCAGCAAGAGCTTATCCCAGCAGCAGGACCCTTAGGAGAAAAGGCAAATGACACAAGGCCAAGGAATTTGTAATACCATTTATTTCAAAGGTCAGCTCTATTTAGTGCTGAGGGAAAATCCTGCTCTTCTTTCCATCACTGAAACTGCTTGCGACTGGAGCTCAAAGGAAGTTTCATTTATATAACTAAAAGCAAAATTTGGCCTCTTGTTCATCATGAGATATCCCCTTTTTCTAAGATCTGCTCCAGCAAAGACTCAGACTGGTTGACAAAATCATTATAGAGTGTGTTTACTTTTTTATTTTAGGTCAGGAACAGAAGCTTGGGCTTTGGCCCAGGAACAGCTGTTGCTGCCACTGGTCAGGTCAGCCATGCCTCAGCACTCAGATGACACCTCTGTCCACCTCCTCCTCCTTTCTGACACTTCAGCTCATCCAGGCCCCACGCTGCTTGGGCTCACGGATCAGTGAGTAAGAGGAGAACTACTCTGTCCTTTTTCCAAACCTTAGAGTTGGAAGTGAGTCTGGGAAGTGGAGAACACTTCCCCTTCCTCTCTGATCCTGGATTTTGGGTTAAATCATCTGGTGATTATTGACTTTGCCTCTTATTTAAACAGCCGTAGGCTCTAAGCTGGCCCTACGGGTTCCCCAGGGCATCACAACCCAGGCCAAGGTATTTGCAGTTTGCAAAACAG
Source organism: Callipepla californica brunnescens (assembly GCA_023055505.1). Classification (NCBI taxonomy): domain Eukaryota; kingdom Metazoa; phylum Chordata; class Aves; order Galliformes; family Odontophoridae; genus Callipepla; species Callipepla californica. Next base: position 12,148,634 of record JALIRH010000002.1, read on the forward strand.
GCACAGTAAGGAGTCAAGACTCACACAAAGTGCTAGATTTAATATATAGGATAAATGTATTCAAGTGCTATGGTCTTAGCCCTCCTTTTACAATCAACGGGCCTTTCACACAGTTCCTCCATCTGCCTTAATTCTGTGCATTATTTTGTGGAACCAAACACTGGTTTCTGAGTTGTCCAGATCATGCTGCAACTTCCTGCTTGCCTGGGTGCCCAACCTTCTTTCCAAAAGCAGGCAAGAAGGAGGGAGAGAAGGAAGTGCCTTTTTTGGTCTCACCATTACAGAGCTGTGACCTTACTGGGGTGTTCAGCTAGCACCAAGAGAGTAAAAATACCTTCAGGCCCTTCAATTTGGAAATAAGAAGATCTGTAGTATCTTTAATAACATTAGTAATTTAGACTACAGTATGTTTTCCACTTGAAAAGTGTTCGCAAAGAAAAATTGATACTTGAATGGACAGAAAAAAAGAGGCAGCAAAGATTTTTAATAAGAAAACAATTTTTGCCTCATTAATTTGTCTCATGAAGCTTATTGAACCGCAAACAACACCTGCAACAAAGTAATATTAAAACCAAATCATTCCTGGGTGCTGTGAGTAGAACTGCCCAAGCACGTTATCAGATCACCAGGAAGCCCCAGCACCACTGTACAGGAAAATGGGGCAGGCCTTGGCTCTGCAGAGTGCAGAAGGATAATTTTCTTTGCAAGGAACCCCTCTGGGCTTGCTCCACATTGTTGGTCCAGTGATACGGTTACACTTGGCTGAGAAGACCTGAAAATGTGTTTGGATGAGATTAAAAGCTCCAGTAGTTTGTTGAAGAATACAATTAATGCTGCAATCAAGGACTGCAGCAGCCAGTCCTTGGAAAAGAGCCTCTCTGGAGCCTTTCACAATGATCAGTCTGAATCATTCACAGTCTCCAGAATCCATTTAGATGACTGCAATAATCCCACAGCAGCTAAGGTGTTACAAGCATACCTGTCCACAGCACAATGATTTGATCGTAGTGCTTCCTGAAATGCAGCTGTACAAGTCAGTTGTCAAAACAGCAGAGGTTTCTGAGCTGCTGTGCCCTGGCAGGCTGGATGCTGTAGAGTTTTGCTAATGCCGAGGATGCAGAGCTCAAACGTTGCATAGGAGGAAGAGCTGAAAACTGCAGATTCTTCAGGACTTGTTTCCCCTTCTAAGGTGCGGGAGGTAGACCAGTGCCTCAAACAGGAGTGCTAGGTCACCTATTTATAATTGGATCATCAGAACTTAAAAGTCAGAACACCCAGAACCCAGCACCCCATCTTGGCGCAGCCAATTTGGCTCCCTTTGACTCTTGATCCTTTACAAGCAATTCTTCTGCCTTTTAACCCCATGCAACTGATTGCCAGACTTCATACGGCTACAACAGAGACAAAAATAGGCAAGGCCATGTGCAGCCCACACAACACTGTTGCCTTCCTGCCCACAGCCAGGGCTCCCGTGTGAGGCCTCCAGAGAACAAGTTGCTTGGTGTCTCGGTGTCCTTCCCATCTGTGCAAGAACAGCACTTCTCTTCCCAGAAGCACCTTGGGTGTAAGTGCAGTCTGGGCTACTTGGGTTGGAAGGGGCTGCAATGGACCAAAGGTAACTTAATCTACTAGGGGGAGGGGGAACAGTTATGCTGAATTCAAAGAAAAATAAGAAGTCTTTTCATCGTGGTTCACTGAATTTGTCAGATTCTTCTTCTGATGGTTTTCTGTACCACAGCAAAGAGCAACGTGTCGTGACCAATTGTCCAAACTGCAAATTATATATATATATATATATAAAGACATGCTCTCACTTTCCATTTTCTCTTTTTACTAAGATCAGAAAGCCCAGTGATAAATTTGCATCTCAGTTTTAGGAATCCCAGTTCACCATTAACTTCAGACACACCACAGGGAGCTTTTCTGTACGACCTGGTTGACTGGCAGCCAAGCATGAAATGCATCAGGATCCTGGTGTTCAGAGACCAGCGACACAGGATGCAAGGAAAAGTGGAGCAAAATAGCTCTCAAAGAGTTTTAAACTCTTTTTTTCTTTTCCCCTTTTCAAATTCAGATGGGGAAATGCTGAATGTCAACATTTATGTTATAAAGCAGTTGCAAACACACAGTGATTACAGGAAGATAAGGGGAGTCAGCTCTGTGAGGGTTTTCTTTTTTTGAAGCTAATAAGACATTCGCTCAGTGCTTTTTCTTTAATGGTTTATGGAGGTCACAGATCTGCATAATCTCTGCCTGGTTCTGACTCTCACCTTCTACAGATGCATTTTTAAGCAGCAAAACTTCATTCACTGTATATGTTTCAACCCATCTGCTCAGGTGCAAGGAATCGTGACTAGACCGTAGCAGCAGTCACTGCAGGAGCTGTGTCACTTCGTTTCCAGAGAATTCAGCAAGGCAGCAGTTAGGATTTCTGGGAGGCACCTGAAAGGCATCCCTTTCTGAGCACATTCAAACAAAGGTTCAGCTTCGTAAACTGTGCCATTTCTCTTCAGCAATAGTCAGGTATGTCATTGCTTCTCCTTGCCTCCGTTGCAGGCTCTCTCTCCTCAGTGACAGCTGATTTACCAGCAGCTGCTGAGCACTGGTACACAAAATGTTATGAAATATTATGATTGAAGAAGAGTAGGCACCTGTATGGTAACTTCAATTCTCCCACACTGTAGCTTCACATCAGAGAGAGACATCTGAGGAAAACTCCGTTTTCCAGCTGTACTTTCATTCCGTTCACCTCAAATTCACTGCAACAGTAAATATCCCCATCTCCTTCCATTCCAGATGTTTAAACTTGCGTTCTTCCGTGTCACCAGTCATGGGCTTGGGGGCATTTCTGAACATTTAATTTAAGAGAAAAGAATGAGGTGTATAAAATGGGCTCGCACATATCACCCGTAGTAGCTATCACAAGGGGTGTGTCACTCTCCTGTAAGTATTTGAATAAAGACTTCCCAGCATGCACACACATACTGTTTGTGAGTCATACCTAACTAAAATGACAGGTGTAAGTTAATATCAAATTAATTAGTGGTTGTTGGGCCATTTTTTTTTTTTAAAGAATGCATCTGCTTCCTCGTTCTGGTGTGCCCTTCCTTAGATTTTCCTCAGAGCATTACATTTCTTCGCATACTAGCAGAAATTTATGTCCTTGTTAGCCATGAAAGCCACCTCTTCATTACTGCAGTTCTCACCTTCATTTCTTCTCTGCCCTTTGTTTGTCTTTGATAGTTAAGAGGGAAAGCGTAGCCTTTCTTTGTTATGCAAATAGTTCCCAAGCTATTCTAACTGCACTCTGCTATCTGGTTTCTGTAAGCACACTAGGAGATTTAAACCAAACCCACTAGTCATCATCTTCCCACCTCAGGTTTGAACTCAGAGGTTAGATACGATACAAAGGCCAACTAAACTCGGTCAGCTTTTTAATTGACATCACATGTCACTCCTCAGTTAAACAGGCAAAAAAGTTCAGCCCTTTCCCTCATCATCCCAGCTGGTTGCAGGGCATGCATGCTCTGTGGTGCGCATCTGCACTGCAGGGTGAGGGAGTAACCATACCAAAGTGCTGTGCCCATTTACAGTGCTGTAGCTGACCCTGCACTTCTCAAACATTTGTGCCAATCACAGTACAAATCTAACACTAATTAAACGGCGCCTTCTTAAGAAATCTTAGCCTCCATTTTCTATGTCTGGCATCAAGAGCATGCATTTTTAACGTACGTTCACTTTCTGCAGGGTTATGAACATGCACCGTCTTTGTTTAAGCACATACATGTGAGTGTGTGCGTTTGTACTCACAAGTGGCCTTTCAGAGGACAGGGCTGGATGGGGCTGTGAGCTCCCTGCTCTGGCTGTAGGTGCTCCTGCTCACTGCAGGGCAGTTGGACTAGGTGGCCTTTAGGAGTCTCTCCCAGCTCAAACGATTGTGAGATTCTGTAACAAAAAACTACACGGCAAGTCTGAGCTTTTATCTTTCCAACAGAATCAATCACCAGACATAAACATTTTAAGTAACTTTAATGCTGCTTAGCTAAGGCTGTTAAACATTTTCATCCATATACTCCAGTGTTACTGTACATGTTTTATACAATATATATATAATTTTTAAGTGTATGGCTCCAGATAAAACATTCACTAAACAAGTTCCGATGCAAGTAAAGGATTAGGAAAAAATAAAAACCCACAATAAAATCAGTCAGAGTACAAAATCTTTGGAAGATAAAAATTTCAGAAAACAAGATATACAAGAACATCCCATTGCATTCGTTCAGGACTGAGTGGTTCCAGAAGTTGGAAAGGCTGCCACTCAGTGCTGTGTTACTGACAAAAATCTCTGTGCTGGGTCAGCGGGGACTGAGGGACCCCACGAGGATGGCAGCTCTCAGAGATCCCTGCTCCTGACAAATCTGGCAAGTGCCCTTCACCACAGGCTCACACGGTTGGCTCAAGGAGAAAGAGTAGGCCTGGGAATGAGGGAAATCCTGTCTTCCCTCCCCCAGCCACTGCTGTTCTCTGCAGAATTCTGAGGCGCAGTCACTGCAGAGGTGTAAGGTGCACTGGCAAGAAGCGGTGAGCAAAAAGTTCTGCGAATGACAGGGAACCTTTATGCTCCCAGATTATCAGTTTGGCACTAGTGACAAGAGTTGTTAAGGAGCAGGGTGCAATGCTATCATTAATTCTGTATTTATAATTGTGTCATTACACAACTGGAATATTCAGTTAACCTTCCTTCCTGCCAAAAGCCAACTCTGCAACGGGATGGACTGCTCTGCATTTCACTGCTTTCAGAGATAACATTGCATAGGCATCTGTCCAAACAAAAACACCTTTACAACACAACACAATGTGAGGATGTAACAAATACTGCACCGCAACAATTGAGGTCAGGCAATAGTCACAATTTGGTAACATTCCATTCAAATGATGCTGACTCGCATAATAAGTGACAAAAGCAGCACTTAAGTTACAGAAACAAAGCTGTATTTCCACAAAGTAAAACAGTGCAAATATTCCTGTCAAAATTATACCACTTATATACAGGCACCACACAAATGCACTGTTTGTTCTGCAGTATAAACAGATCTGATTGAGCTAATTTCCTAAAACTAATCAACTAATTACTGTTTGACAAACCCAGACATTTTCCATCTATGAAAGAATACAGTAAGCTTGAACGATTAGATCACCACAGCTGAATATGGTTGTCAAATAACAATAGAAGATTGCACCGGATGGATACTTAAAATATTCTCTCTGTACAAAGTTACTAACACACAGTAAGCTGTATCACAGTCAGACTGGACTCTGATCACGCCAGGAGCAGCACACGTAAGACCAACAGCTCCACAAAGAGCCTCAAGGCCTGTGTGGAACACTCTGTAATGGTGCAGCACACGTAGAGCCCAACCCCAGGCCCTAACAAGGGGTAGCTTTTTTAGCTGCCTATGCAGGTAACATGTCTGTTTAGTTTCAGTTTTCTTCCTGTTCTTCTGGTTTAGCACCAGAATTCTGCTATCTGCTACTAACATCTGTTTATCTCTGAACTCTATTACAGTTCAATGAATAATGTTTCTCACGAGTTCCCAATGAAAGTAAAAAATAAAGAGACAGAAACTTGTCTTCTGTTAAAGAAATCCTGATTAAGGGTTATTTGCATTTCAGCACTTGAAAACAGAGTTTAAACAAGAAGTCTTTCTGGAATTACATTACAGTAAAACAGACAAGTAGTACTCAATTCAATCTGAAGTAGAACACTCAGGAATCAGAGCCTCTTCCACTGCTATAGCTTCCATCTCCTCAGTGCCAGGGCTGTGCTGAAACCGTAACAAACAGCTGTTGCAAAGGCAAAAATCTAAAGAACGAGCAGGGAGAAAAGAAAAGAAGTGAATTACATTGCTCTACTTTTTTTTGTTTTCTATTTTCAATGAATACAGCAACACAAATGATTTAAAAGGTACCACCCTGACTGCAAAGACACCTGGAATCCTCTCAAGTTTTCTCATAAGCATCTCTGTTTTAAGCCCACATTATAACACAGTTGCTGAAGATGTTTTGAAATAGGATATGAACAGAACGTGTTTGCAGGCTACTGCAGAAATTAATTGCATGTATTCCATCTTATATTTCAGTTTTATCTAGACTGATAATCTAAGATTAGTGCACGATTAGAAGTAGTACCCTGGTGAATACCTTTCCTGGCAAGCAATTAAGGAGACATCTCTCTAAACAGCACAGCTCTTCACTCACAGAAATAAACAGATTGAATTGGGCCTCTTTAGCCAGAAAAAAAGACATGAGAGCAGATTCTTGAGAAATATCAGGAAGCTGCTACTGCTCAGAAATTGCACAGATAAGAACTGCAGAAAACGCCATGGCAAAAGTTGATAAATAGAAACAAGAAGTTAGAAACTGAGTTGTTGAAAAAGAGCTTCTCATATTGGCCAGTACTGACCATGGACACTTTCTCTTAGAACATTCAATCATGTGATAACAGCCCTGCTTTCCACACAAGCATTCATCTGACAAATCAAATTTTGAACAGATCCTAGAACTACTATTTCATAAAAGCAAAATATGCACTTTAATTGCAGTGTGCACAACTAGAATGCCATTTTACAATAATAATAATAAAAGAAATGTGAGCAAGGCTTTATCTTGTGGGTTTTTTTCTCCTAGATAGATCATAGGACTGTTTTAATTAAGTGTTTCAAAGTGTTTAACTTCTTTTTTTTTCCCATGCTGTTTCTAATTAGGTACTTTTGGAAAAAGCATGAGGACATTAAATGCTTCATCATCTGATTCACCATTTCCCAGCATCACTTAATATATTTTTACTGAGGTGAATTACAAAATAATGTCCTCAATCTTAACAGAGATCCCAGGGTTGTGAAGTACTGAGTTCTCCATAGCAAAAGGAGTACGGAAGGGGGACAGAGTTCCTTGTAGTCCTCAGTATTCCATTGTCAGAGAAGATAAAATACTTTTCTTCAGTCGTGAGTTACCATATATCAAGTAGGATATGAACACATTGAAACAAGGACTGAAGAGCTACTCTGAAGCACAGAACTTGAGATGTATAATTCAGTCAAAGCTCTCCTTCAGTTTAGACAGTAGAGAGACACCGTCTGCCAGCCATGGCCATACAGGAACTGAGCTAGAATGTGTTACCAGCGAGTGGGTAAAGGTGAGGAACCCGTGACTTGGTGAAGCATGCTCAACTCCCTCCTTCAGAGCTTGGCTTGCCAAAGGAAAACACCTTTCCTTTCTTTTCTATTCTTGCAGAGAGGATGTAAATCTTACACTTTAGATTCATCCATTTTGATGAGCTGAAGATTTTACTGTGTAAAATCTATGGTTTTCTGATTTTGAGGACAAGAAGATACCTCCAGCGCTGGCACACTTCTACCTGCCATTCAGGAGCCCAGCTAGGGGGAAAGCTGAAGATCTGTGTATTTTCTGACTCAGAGATGCACACCCACATCACCAGATGCAGTGATTCAGTGATGATGCAATTACAGTGATAAAAAGAAGGTCCGAGCTTAGCTGATCAATAAAAGCTCTCTGCTCCTTGCCATTGGACATGCACACCCCTTGCAGCTCGTTTTTATGCCTGATACCAGAAAATATATATCTGGAGGTTCATAAGGAGCTCATCCAAGATTTTTCCAAGCAGCACATTCAGGACTATCCAAAGGGTACCAAAAACAAACCAAGGAACTACAAGTTTGAAAGCAGGCTTGAAAGTCACACCTGACACTTTGCTGAAGGTTCAGTTTTCATCTTTTTCTTCTGTTCCAATACCTAGCATTGTTTTTACAATATATCTCACCTAAAAACTAGGTTCTGTAGTAATCATAGCTTTAAAACACTACTGCATCTAAGCATCTATCACAAATAGATCACTGCACTTTTTTGCATGCCTCTGTAAGTGTATTTGCTGCTTCCAGAGACTATTTTTTCCCCACAATCCCTCTCCCTGTTCCAGCTAAGTTCCCAAATTGAAAGGCTGGTTACCAGTGCTTACAACAGCATGCCATGCCAGATACAAGTTCAGGAAATACATACCGAGGCTGCTATGCTGATGTTATATTCATGATCACCTAGAATCTTCACATATGTGGTGGAATTTAATCTGCGAGGGTAGTGATGCAGAGATGTAGTTGCTGCTTGCAGCAGAAAAGCTCCAAAATAAAAGACAAAAGTAGCACCATGGAAAAGGAAGTCCTGAAAAGCAAACAACAGGTTCAGCCTGGGCTGCTATCTGTACCTAATTCTTCCAGTCTCAGTATAAATGAAATCCAACACTGAAACACAAAACGAGCAGTGATAACAATAATCATCCATAAGCAATGTTTAAATATAACATATTTCCATAATTGCCCACAATTAGAAGCAGTTCAACATAACCAATAATAAAGGGTAGCCCTCCCTCTCCCCAAACTCTACATACTTCCAAATTAAAAGGCACGTGCTCATCTATATGCACATACACTGACCTTTAAAATCACTTTAAAGCTAAAAGTGGGAGCTCACAGAACTCCCCCTTAGTGAGGCTTAGATAAAAAAAATAAGGGAGATAAAGGTCAACTCCATCACAATACAAACAATACAATACAAGCTTGCAGTCTCCAAAGTCTCTTCTCAGCCATAAGCTACACTCCAAAAGCTCCCCCTTTCATGCTCAAATTTTGCTCATGGAAATGCCCAGAAACACACCAGCCCTGACACAGCTGAAATTTTCTTCTAGACACACAGTCCAAGATCTGCAGCACTTCCACAACTCTCTCTGCTGGGGCTCTATGCAAAATGCAGTAATTTGGAAATACTTTGTGATACCACTGGATAAAATATCTGGGACTTGAGAAGAGCTAGGATTTGCTTTATACTCACATCTCTCCCAGCCTTCTCTAGGCAGTTCCCTGTACTGGAGTGTACAGCAGCTAAATACAAGGTTTAGGCATCTAACACTTCTGGTTCTAATACTGAAGCACATGAAGAAGCAGCTTTGTTGTCTCAGTCTTTCTGTGGGTTGTATTTCACAGTGTTCCACACAGGAAGATTTAAAATGTCTAAAATAAAACATCCAAAATATTCTTCCCTAATCTCCCTCTGTTGATTCTGCAAAGCAGACATTTGCATACCACTCATTTCCTGATTGTATACACCACACACTCTGTGCACATACATATTCAGGTCTGCAAAAGCAGTCATTCTGAGTATTATACACCAGTATAGGTATGCCCGTTGAAGACGATCATGATAAATGTTCTGTGTCTCACACACTAATGAAATCATTGCACACCTGTAATGCTGGTTAGCAGTATGTCAAGACTGAGAACTCAGGAAGCACTCCATGTGATTAATCACTACAGCAGACAGCATTCAGATGCACTGCAAGTTACTGTGCAATACTCTTATCTATACATTATCAAGGCAGGAATGTGCTGCCTTTCCCTATTTAGAGAACACTTCCCTTTTCAGATAACTATTCCTTCACAGGTGTCAGGTTCTTCTTACTGAAAGAATTTCCTTTTCAAATTAATCATTCCATATTTGTTAGCAGCTAATGCCACTTAGCACACTGCTCAGTTCTCTAAGTTACGAAATGAGGTGCTACTAAAGTTTTCACTGTGTGACCAATACAGATCCATCATGGCCTGACACACAAATTTCATAGCACAGGTTTCCAGCAACTCAAAAGCTCTGCATAAGCCCACAGATAATCAAGGACATTTACTATTGTTGGACTACTGAACATGCAACTACTTCAGTGTTACAGGCTGCACACATCTGGCACCACAGGTCACCACAAAGAAGGCAGTGCTGACTCTATACAGGAGAGGCATGTTTTAAAGACAAACTCTGTAATTCCCTCCATTCTCCTGCCAAGCTCTGTAATTGTCTTCTCCTGGCAGCAATTACAGCGAAGCTATACAGCATCAGTAAGGTTTCACATTCACATGGTTATGGTTTCTATAACCAAGAAACCCAGCATGTTGTTGCTGAAAGGATATACATATATATTTAAAATAATTGTGCACTTGCTGCCTAACTCTCCATTCCATTAACACCTGTATAACCACTGAAACCTCCAACAAAACACAAATAAATCAGTTCCAGATCTGTGTGATATGTCAGTTCACACCTGATCTTGTAAATGAATGCTGTGAGTCAGGTCACAAAGAACCCAATTTGTCACACCACCTGCTTTAATTCAGAGTGACGCATTAAGGTTCATGTTTTTCTCCAACTTTTCAGTGTGTAACATCATATATTTTTTTAAGTATAAGTTCAGTGGAGCTAATTATGTCATAAAGCATTATGAAATGTACATCAGTAAAAATCCCATGCTGTCCTTCAGATTTACACTTCAGCTTCCAGAATCCGAGCCAACGTTTCTTCATGAATCTATATATGGGACATTAGCACTCTAACATAACCAAACCATGACCACACATTCACATGTATCTGAATGGCCTGCATCTTCTGAGTTCCACTGCAAATTTAGCTCCTGAAGTAGCAAAAAATGTGTATTTACATAAATACACGTTAACTTAAAATAAACAGGTATGTCCTCTTATTGAATAATAATATGAAATAATTTCAGTACTCCTAAGTAATTACTTATTTGAAACAGAAGGCAAAAATCCTTGTGAAGTGCTACTGAAGACTCTAATGCCAAGCTGCAGAACACTGGTAGACCTCGGAACAGTGATCAAATGATATATCTAGTGTTGTTTTTGTTGAAGACTGGAAGAGGGTGGATTTCAGCTACCATGCTAGAGATGAAAAGATTCACACCTTTACTTCAGATATTTAGTTAAGACAGTAAGTTAGAGTCCCACTGACACAGCTTTTATACAAGCCATCTAGCAGCTTCCTGACATTGAAAGTTTCTCAGTGATTTATCATACACAAGGAGAGAAAATGAACAGCACAGCCAAGCACTGTCAGCATCAAGCAGCCAATATAGAAGAGACAAGGTTGTTAAAACATGAAGATTTTCAGTCTACAGAAGACTATCCCCTCATCCAGCAACTCTTAAGTAGATTCATAGTTGTAAATTGGCAAATAGTTTCAATGAAACCCAAGACACTACTAATTTACTTAAGTGATGCACATGCTCAAGGCTTGGTTGCATCATAATTTGTGAGGATGTCACAGCACAAATCCTTGCAGAGCCCTCTGTAATTGTAACTCATTATTAGCTTAATTACTGCCTGCATTGTGTTGGAAAGCTGAGATTGAACGTGTATTTGCTTTAATAGCATCCTGTTCATTTTAATAGAATGCAGTTTGTTACCATCGATGAGGCTTGAAGTCAGAGCCTCATGAAGCTCTATAACTGTGCTTTTAAGAGTATTAGTCTCAATGAGATGTCTGTGAACAACTAGAACAGACAAATAACCAAGTATGTTGAAGCTGGATTTGTGCTCTTAAGCAATGATCAAGAAGTGCCAGTAAGAAAATGGCACAGGAGCAAAGTGAAGGTGATCAGCAGTTACAAACATGCTTTAGTATTTTAGAAGTTTCAATACTTTTGAAAGATATTTTTGATGATTCACACTTTGATGACAGTTCAGCCACCTGTTATTACTCATTTCCAGTATTATTAGAGTCATGCCACCTTGCATTCAAACGCTTGAGCACTAAAAACCTCAAAAAAAACCCAACCCAGTTTATGACAACCAAGGAGTAGATACGTTAGCAGCCAATAAGCCAAGATATCTGCGTGGTTGGTAAAAACCAGAACCACAGCTTCCCTTTCTAATAGGAAGGTACAGTCTGTGAGAACTTCTGGCACAAGCCACAATGCTCCATTAGAGCATGAATTAAGTCTTATCTTCACACTAGACAGAAACTGAGCAGAACATAATGAAGTCTGCAGTCTACCTGACATTCCTCTAAGGATGACAAACATCTCCTAAAAAAATGTTAAGCAATACCACGCTGCAGCTTATGCCTTCTTTAACTATCTAAGCTGTAACAGCCAGCTGCCAGTGAAGACCTGGCCTTAAAGAGCTGACCGACCAGGCAGATGAAGACATTCTTAGGAAATGAAGGAGACAACCTGAGTGCTTTGGTCTGGTGCTATCCCAGACAACCACATCACACAATGAGTTCAAAAACGTATGTAATATTTTTTCAAAGAAATGGTACATCCTTACACCTCACTTCTCCAGTAGTTGGAAAATATTTTTTAATTTCCGGTTCATAATTATTTCCGTTTGAATCAACTTATTTCCATGCCTTACTAAACTTGTCCTCTTCCTGCAGCTTATGCCTTTCACGTGCTTACAGACGAAGAGTACACTGCTTCAATCACTTTCAAAAGCTAAGAACTTCCAGTCACCACTGCAAAAAGGTCCAGTACTTCCCCTGTCATCCTCCTAGCCCTGCTGCGTCCTTTTCCAGTTCTGAATTCCTGTTAAGCAGAAGGCCAGGCATTCAGACTTGGCGTTGAGTACATTTAAATATTTTCAATATATAAAACAGAATATACATTTTTTACAAATAACATGTGAATGAACATATGTATTATTTCTATTTCTACATATTTATATTAAAAATATATTTCTCAAACGTCTTACTGTTTGGTTCCAGTTGACAGCAATTCTGTTTGCATAACCGAAGAGGAACACACACAGGAACACGACGGACAGGAACCACGCAGTCACTGCTACAAACATCACCCATCCCTGCAGCAGTGGCAGTGGAACTTGAGTAGAAGCTACCAAAATCCAGACTATTGTTCCAAACAGCTGTAAGAAAACAAAAACAGGTGAGGAATTGAGAGAGAACTTCCAATTTCATCCTCTCTACCTAAGAATTAGCACTTTGTATCACTCCTCAGCAAGCCCTGGGATTGCTTTCAGAAAACTAAACACTTCAGGAGCACTCCTTCCAGTACTCAAAGAAGGGAGCTCACATAAACAGCAGGGAGAGCAACTTCATAACATAGGCAGATAGTGATACTGGGGAGTGGTGGTAAAGTAAAAGAGGGGAGATTTAGATTAGATATCAGAAGGCAATTCTTTACTCAGAGGATGGTGAGGCACAGGCATGGCTGTTCAGAGATGCTGTGAGCGACCCATTCCTGGAGGTGCTCAAGACCAGGTTGGATGTGGCCCTGGGCAGCCTGAGCTGGTGGGCTCGAACTAGATGATCTACAATGTCCCTTACAACCCAAGCCATTCCACGGTTCTGTAACCTCCAAAGAGCCCAAGTGCTGTTCTCACAAACCATAGGCACTAGGCCTGACAAAGCCCCTCTTAAAATAGCCTTGAAAATAGGACTGACAAACTCAGGTAACTTCCTACTGAAAATTTTACTATATATATATATATATATATAAAATACACACTGAAGTTAGCATGATAGAGATATACATTAAATTTTGATTCAATCTCATACAGTTGCGTAGTGGTAATCAGATGAGACATACAAAGGAGATGAAACTGCATCATCTTTTTTAATGTATTTGTAATAACAAGCTGAAAGAGAATACATCAAGTAATAAAGGAAAGAGAAAACTAGATTACAGAGTAAGATGAGTTATAAATAATGATGTGTTGACTAGAAAAACACAAAAGCTTTCCTGAATTATTGTAACCAGGGGAAGAATTCTGCACCACCAGTCTTTTCAGCACAGATCTTAGTGAATGAGTAGTGAGGATACTGTGCTACAGGGGTTGGACCAGATGATCTCTGGAGGTCCCTTCCAACCCCTACAATTCTGAGATTCTATGATGGTCTAATGGAGAATTTACACTCTAAAGTTTGCCTGGCTGGCCCTAGATAATGGTACTATCTCTGCAAATCCTGCCTCTTTATGATACCTGACATTAAAAGTAATTAGCATCTTAGGCATATTAATTTGCTATGGAAAGGTTTAACGTCATAATCCAACCTGCTGCTGGACAGCTACTATTAATTTCAGAGCAAGCTACTACTTTTTTACTCAAGTCCTAGAGATTTAAAGCTACAAAGTCAGAGGTCACACTTCCAAACTCAGAGAACTTCCACGGAACGAAGGTTGGGAGACAGGCATGTTTCAGAAGATGACTGCTACAGAATTACTGATAAAATCAGTTGTCCCCTCTCTCGTGTTATGTTCATGTAAACTGCATGGCGAGGTGAGGCTGAGACCTCGCAGCACTTTATGTACTGGCCTTCGGGTCGCTCTCTGGGGTTCCATTTTCAGTTGCTGTGAGGAACCAACCTCTCAGCAGTTCCCAAGGCTGCAGGTGCAGGTCTGTTATGCACAGACAGCGACGGGCAGCCAGGAAGCAGAAAGGACAGCAGGAAACAAAACGCAGACACATGCCGAACAGTCCCACCACTCAGAACGTGAAACCTGCATAAAATGAGCCCTGCCGAGACTTCTCCCCTCGAGCCGCGGTGCTGCAGAGACTGAACTCAAAGGCGCTCAGCCGTGTGTGCCTCGCCTTCAGCACCTGTAGGAGCTCGCGCAGTCCCCATAACGCAACCAGAGCAACTTTTCAGGGGAGGTTTTCCTCCGAGCCCGCCGGGCCGAGGGGAGCCCGGCTCCATCTTTCCCCACACGGGCGCTCACAAAATGGCAGGTGAGCTGCCCTCCCCCAGGAGGGCGCGAGGGCGGCGGGCGCGGACCGCACCACAACGCGCGAGAAGGGGAGCCCGGCCCGCGCACTCACGATCTCCAGGAAGATGAAGGCTCCCGAGTAGGTGCGCAGGATCTCCAGGCCGGAGGGCAGCGTGACCCGGGGGGGCGGGAAGTAGGCAGCGGGGTTGGGAGGAGGCGGCATGGACGAGGATCCTCTGGGCATCATGGTGGTGCTGGTGGTGGTGGTGCTGCCGCCGAGCGCGGCGGGGACGCGGAGCCGCGGGCAGGTGGGCGAGGAGGAGGAGGAGGGCGGGAGGAGGGAGCAGGTGCGGGCAGGCCTACGCGCACCGCCCCGGCCGCCTCCCGCTCTGCTGCCCGCCCCGCCCCGCTGCTGCTGGACGGGCTGTGCTGGGGGCACGCGCGGTGTCCTGCGGGACGCCTTAGGATGGAGTCGGAGCTGCGCGGCTTGTCTTCTTTCAAAGATCTGACTCCTCCGCGTCTCCTCACAGGTTCTGCAGCCCTTCGGTCACCTTTGTCCTTTGGACTCTGTCCGGTCTGTTCTCATCCTTTTGGAAGCAGAACTGGGCACAGTACTGCACGTGGTACCTGACAGCACTGGGTAGAGTGGGCTGATCCCACTTCCCTTGGTCAGCAGGTCAAGGGAGGTGATCTTCCCCCTTTACTCCGCCCTGGTGAGGCCTCACCTGGAGTACTGTGGTCAGGTCTGGGCTCGCCGGTACAAGAAAGACAGGGATCTCCTGGAAGGAGTCCAGCGAAGGGCTACAAAGACGATAAAGGGCCTGGAACACCTCCCTGATGAGGAAAGTCTGAGAGAACTGGGTGTGTTCAGCCTTGCAAAAAGAAGGCTCAGGGGGGATCTGATCCACATCTATAAATACCTAAGGAGAAGGAGGCAAAGGGACGAGGCCAGACTCTTCTCAGCTGTGTGTGGCAATAAGATGAGGGAAAATAGCCACAACTGGAGTATAAGAAGTTCTGCACAGATGTACGTGGGAACTTCTTCACAGTGCAATGATGTAGCACTGGCACAGGCTGCACAGAGAGGTGGTGGAGTCTGCTCTGGAGACATTCAGGGCTTGCCTGGATGCCTACCTGTGCAACCTGGTCTAGGGAGCTGCTTTGGCAGGGGGATTAAACTTAATGATCTCTGGAGGTCCCTTCCAACCCCAAGAATTCTGTGATTCTATGATCACATCTCTGCCTCTGCTGGTTGTTCCCCCCACCAGCATCTGATTTGTCTTTATTGCTGCAGCAGCAGCACTGCTTACTCATGTCCAGCTTGTTGTCCAAGGTCCCTTGGAGAAAAGCTGCCCCCAACAGATCCAAGTCTGTACTGAACTCTGTGTCATCCCAGATGCAAGAGCTTGTTAAATATCGTACAGTTCTTGCTTGCCAACCCTTCCAGCCTGTCCAGGTCTTTCTGTAATAGGGCTCTCCTTTCTTATGTGTCCATCTCACCACTCAGTTTAGTGTCATCAGCACTCTTGGTTCTGCCAATCTCAGCATCAAGATCGTTTATGAAGATGCTGAACAGTGTTGGGCCCAGTATTGATTCCTGGGGGATCCTGCATGTGACAGGCTGCTAGCCTAAGTAAAAAACATTGATTGCTGCCTCTGAGTGCAGCCTGTTAGCTAGTTTCACACCACACATTGCAGACCACCCATCCAATCTGTACCTTGCCAGTTTGTCTAGGAGAGGGCTGCTGAAAATAGTGCTGAGTGCCTTGCTGATGTCCACGTAAGCAATGTCTGCTGCTCACCCCATGTTGTTAGAAGATGTTATTTTATTCCAGAAGGTGATAAGGTTAGTCAGGCACAATTTGCTTTTAGGTCTGCCTCGGGTTTTCTTAATCTCCTGCTTCTTTTGATTTGTAGTTGTTTCTAGGAGGACTTGTTCCCAGAGTCTGAAGACTGCATGTGTCCTTTGTGATGACAGTACTATTTCACCCAGAGTTACTCCATGCAGTATTTCTAGGTGTTTGTCTTCAGTGTCTTCATTTATGATTTAAAATACTATGTCTTAGATTCATAGATTCATTAGGTTGGAAAGGACCTACAAGATAATGTAGTCCAACCTTAAGGTTTCTTGCAAGTATAGCTGTTCCAGATGTTGAACGAGCAAGAGAGTTAATGATGCATTAACTTAACTTAGCTGTCAGATGCACGATGTTTCTCAGAGTTCTGCTTTTTCAGTGACAAGCAGCTTAGCCTGAGATCCCTGTCCTCCCACCCCAATCCAGAATCTACATAAGGAAGCAGTCAACTCCTCTAAACACAACTCATCTGTGCTTAGAGTACATCTGAGTACCTAGTAGGACACTTCTAAACAGGTCGTAATAGTAGCTCAGATTTGAAATCATGTCAGCCAGAGGAGGAGGAAACATCAATTTCTATCTTATCATGTGTTCTTTCCTTATTGCCTCGGTGCTTGTAGCTGGATGACTCACCCACTCCTAAAAGGTGGAAGATGTAGAGCCTCATTCAGAGCCAGAGAAGCTGGCCTCCTCTTTTCTGAACAGTCTAACCTGTTGGTTACCAAATGAGAGGAGTGATACCTCCTCTAGATATATTTGAAAAATGAACATTGTGTTCCACTCATTTATCTTCAGGGAAGGATTGTAGACCCTGGAGGCGCATGCCCACAGGTCCTGACTTGGTTGTGTTTTGGAAGGGAATAGGATTCAACTCATGTCTAATTGATGAGCTGTAGGTGGTTCTTTCTTGGGATTGTGTTCTGGAGACCATATGTCCAATTAACTTCACAGTCTGGCCATACATCTGTTGAGATTGCCCTGCACAGGGTGAAATCTGAGTGGGTGGAAATCTAGGTTGATCAGTTTATGATTTGGAACAAGAAACGTGAGTATGCTTATCTTATACAGAGGAAGTACAGGTAACACTTGGTCATAAACATTTCTATCTTTGTTATCCAGCCACACAATCAGTCAGTGTGGACTCCAGCAGCAAGGGATTTTTTTGATGATTACGTACCACGTACAGTATTTCATTCTTTTTCTTTCCCTTGTGAATACCTCTCATTTAACCTGCACTTTCCTTCTAATACTGATACTCTTCACTTTTGACTGTCTGCCACAGGAAAGTCTAAATTTCACTGTCAGATGTACTTACAGACAAGTAATCCTAAGGCAGATTTATAGCAATTCCTTTTCATAAGTACAAGTCTTTTAAATGAAAGCAGTTGTTTCAATTATTTTGACAGTGTTTGGGCTGTATACCTTACAGTGCCACATGTGATTGTATACCAATTTGGATACAGGCTGAACCTTTCAAAAATCTGAATTCTTTAAGAGATCAGTATCAGGATTTCATTTTGAAGTTTCCAGTGGCAAAAGTATTGTGTTGGACAACTGTATTTGTAGCATTTTTGTTATTTTTTTTGTTGCAGGGCAAACTAATAATGCTTCTACAAGTCCACCAAAGTCAAGAAGCAGATGGAAGTATGTTAGTTCACTCTACATAAGAATGTCTGTTTATGCCACCGAAGGAGCTAAACACCTCTCTTAAAATATTACGTGAATATATCCTGAGCTTTCCCCTTGGTGTTCTTGATGTGCTTATTGCAGCCTAACATAAAGTTGGATTGTCACAGAGCAGCAGATCAGTTTCTGTCATTTTAAGATGAGAGGAGACTCAAGTGAAATAAATTAAAATTCCAGCATTTAAAAAGCCCGAGTGTGTAGGTCAGTACATATGTCAATTCAGTAATTACTGCAGAGGAAACATCAAGAATGGGACTTCTCTGCAAATCCATAGATCGCTGATAATGTGTCATTTTTCAAAATGAAGAGAACACCTTAGTATTTATTTAGCTGGACTTCCTGCAAAGTGTATGGCTGAGGAAGTGAAACAAATAATTTACAAGATACAGCAAGTATCAAAGGGTGAGTTAATCAGCTGAGGATTTAAATTCTAAGTATATTGACATAATATGTGCATTCATTTAATATACATTGAAATAGAAATATCTGGATATGAGTGTCCTTATTATCTCCCTCCCTGAAATGACACCGTTAGACATAATGTATAAAAACATGAAACTCTGCAGTAAGCTACTATCTAAGTATTCAAGCTAAGATTCAAACTAAGATTCAAGCTGTCTTTTGTGATACTCAGATGGCCCTGTTTACTGACACATAGACCTGCATGAACAGATATCCTAAGTCTGGCTCCACCTCTCCCAGACCCCATTTAAGGGCTGACCACCACTGGGGAAGGATCTCTTGTTGGAGATCCCTCCCCTGTGGAGTTATTGGTGAGTCTCTCTTTATTTACCCATTGTCTGTTTACCATCCAGATATGCCAAGCAAAATATACCATCCACCTCATTGTTTTCTGTGAATACTATTCTTTTGGGTTATTCACCCTACGTTGGGGTATGATTCATTTTTCCAGTTACATTATTGATCTCAAGAAAGTTGCCTATCAAAGCCTTTTGTGTTTCTTTTAGATTTGCAAAGTTTCTCTTTCTTAACCCCATAGTTAGTTATGTATCAATGACAGAAAACAAGAAACTGATTATGTAAAATGTAGGCCATTTTGTTTATGGATTAATTCATTTAACATGCTCCTGGAAATTGCATGCAGGATTCTGATCTCATAGTGGTGGAAACTTGGAATCATTCCCCTTTAGCCAGTGTAATTAAATTGACATAAAGCTGGTGTGCTTAAGATGAATGATAGGGAAACTTTTAAATGTCTTTTGTGTAATGTATTTGCCCAGTGGTAACAGAACTTTAGGGTCATGTTCAGACCAGAGCATATTACAAATTGGTGTACAAATACCACACTGTTGAGGTTTCCTGAAAGGCAGCCTGGCAGGTTTTTTGTTGTTGTTTTTGTTTTTTAACATGCTTTGTCAGGCTTTTGATTATGTGCTGGAACCTTTTGCATCATCTAAATAAAGGAAAACTAACTATTGAGATTCATAGATTCATAGATGCATTAGGTTGGAAAGGACCTACAAGATCATCTAGTCCAACCATCCTCACACCACCATCCCTACCCACCAAGCTACTAAATCAAATCCCTCAGCACCTCATCTAAACGCTTCTTGAACAGCACTAGGGACAGTACCTCAACCACCTCCCTAGGCAGGCCATTCCAGTGCCTGGCCACTCTTTCAGAGAAAAGAAATTACCTCAGATCTAATCTAAATCTTCCCTGGTGCAACTTGTGGCCATTCCATGATAACTTGCCTGATCCAGTGAAACTGTGCTTAGGATGCCTGCTGTGAAGAAGAGATCATCAACTATCTGGATGAAGGGATAGAGTCCACCCTCAATAAGTTTACTGATAATACAAAGCTGGAATGATTGGCTTTCACACCTGCAGGCTGTGTTACTGTTCAGTGAGACCTAGACAGACTGGAGACTTGGGCAGGGAGGAACGTGATGAGGTTTAACAAGAACAAGTGTAGAGTCGTGCAGTAGGGAGGAATAATCCAGTGCAGGTTGGGGATGAGCTGCTGGAGAGGAGCTCTGTAGAGAAGGACCTGGGTGTCCTGGTGGATGACAGGTTGGCCACGAGCCAGCAGTGTGCCCTGGTGGCCAAGAAGGCTGATGGTATCCTGGGGTGCATTAAAAAGAGTGTGGCCAGCAGGGTGAGGGAGGTGATCCTCCCCCTCTACTCTGTCCTGGTAAGGCCACATTTAGAATACTGTGTCCAGTTCTGGGCTCCCCAGTTAAAAAAATAAGACAGGGATATCCTAGAAGGAGTCCAGTGGAGGGCCACTAAGATAATAAAGGGCCTGGAGCATCTTCTGTATGAGGAAAGGCTGAGTAACGTGGGGAAAAGAAGACTGAGAGGGGATCTGATTAATGTTAATAAATATCTGAAGAGAGGTGGGAGGCAAATGGATGAGGCCAGGCTCTTCTTGGTTGTGTGTAGTGATAGAACAAGGAGCAATGGCCTAAAACTGAAACATAGGAAGTTCTGTACTAATTATGGAAGAACTTCACTACAGTAAAGGTGATGGATCACTGGAACAAGTTGCCCATGGAAGCTGTGGAGTCTCCTTCTACGGAGACACTGAAGACCTGTCTAGATGCCTACCTGTGTGACCTATTGTAAGGAACCAGATTAGCAGGGAGGTTGAACCTTCCTACGTGTGATTCTGTGAGATGGAGATGTATACACTTGATCCATCCATCCCAGGGATGGCTGGTTACCAGAGCAGGTTGAAGTGGTATCAGGACTGCTCTCAGCAGTGACTCTGGCTCACTCATAAGCCTGCAGTGGTACTCTGAGAAATTCCTTAAATGTGTGAAAGTGCAGCAGAGGTAAAACACCAAGTGGGTAGAAGAAAGGGTAGAAGGAAGGATTCTGAACTCACATGGTGCAGGAGGCTGGGTGGGTGGAGGCTCATACGGCAGAGCAGTTCCCACCAAGCAGCAAAGCACTGTCAGAAATCATTCTGCTGCTCTTGGCATGGGTTAGCCAGCAGGGAAAATGAATTGCATGGATGTCCCCAGCCAAAACATGAAAGTCTCGGAGGTATTAACCAGCATGTATCGTGCTTGTAGATGAGGGATTTGTAAATGGCACTGATTGTTTAAGACAGCATTTTCCTGGAAAACCAGTAGAGGAACTGCACACCAGCAATACTTCCTTTTCTCTTGGTCAGACTCCAGCTCCATGGCAGAGGGGAGGAGCAGTCCATCTGGTTGCAAAAGAGCCCAGATTTGGCAGCAAATGTGGGAAGACATCATCCAGATGCTGCCAGCACAGGATGCAACACAGCATTGTGCCAGTAGGGCTGCTGATAGCATGTGGCTGCTCACTTGTAATCAGTCAGAGCGTGATGTACTGGTCTGTAATCGTAACATGATGGCTGCTGCTCTTATCTCTCTGGTCAGAAGTATGTATCTGGTGTTTTGATGAACTGTCCGTGCTGACAGTGTCACTCTTTTCCCCTAGCTGCATTTTGTTTGCTTTAAACTGTTTGTTTTATTGAGTGAATTCCTGGCTAAAATTCCAATAGAAGGCAAAGGATAATTAGGCAAAATACAAAGGTAACTTGATGAATGAGTTTAGAAAAGAGAAGCAGGGTGACAAATTAAAATATGCATGTATACAGAAACTCAGTAACTTTTGAAGTAACATAAAAACACGTGCAAAAAGAACAAGATTTGGAAACACAGTGAGCTTATTCAATTGTAAGTAAAGAGAACTCAGTATAAGATTTAAATGCATGCATATATCATATATATCATATATCAGGCCATATCTGATGTTAAACATAACTATTTGAATGTAATTATGGGTATCATTAAGTGAACCATAAGTAACCTCTGTATAGCTGTAGTTAGTTTCAGTTTGGTTAAAATAGTAGGATCGTACTCTACTGCTATCTGTTGCTACTCCACATAACTACAGGAGTTTTAAGACAAAGAGGGACCTCCTCAAGTACCGCATAATGGGCGGACCCACAATCCTTTTACTGATTGTGCTTCATATGAAAATTGTCTTGAACCCCAGAATCCAGGAATCTTATGCCTCTGGTGTTTATGAACTTTCTTGTGATAGTTCAAGCTGTTTGTAAGCCAGTGTAACTGGGCTGCTGCCAAATGAAGAGATCCTGTTCCCTCAGCCATGGTTTCTGCTTCTGTCCCATCAGAGCTAATGTCAATGAGGGTACAGAGCAGGTGAGAACAAGACAGAACTGTGTCACCGTAGTGATTTGTTTATACTGAAATACTAGTAATTCCAGGGTGAAATTCAAATCGTACACAGGCAATTGAACATTCTTATATATAGGTAATTTTAGTGAACTTAGTGTCAGAAATTTATTTGAATGCACAGTTTTATTTATTTATTTGAATTTACAGTGTCTTATATCCTGGGAAACTCCAAAGGTCTCAACAGAGATAAATGGGATGTAATATGTCAGCAGAGTAAGCACAAGTACCTGTCTGTAGCCTTGAATTTTATTAACTTTTCTGTCCATTGAAATGATAAACTTCCATACGACACTCAGGTGTTTGCAGGCTGATGCCTCTTACAAAACATGAACCCTATTTCTAATGGAGCTTTATAAGTCAGACTGCTCATTAATGTGCTTACATCTTCTGAAAACAAACCCTGATGTTGATGGTGGGTTCCAAACAGAAACTGTTTCCAATTCAACCAGATTAGCATAACACAAAAGGGAGATATCTTTATTTCTAATCACACTGTGAGTTTAGGAAAACCTGTGATTGCTCTCATGTGCATAAAGATTCCGTTATGGGGAAAATGCTTGAGGAATCTTGGCTGCAAATACAATGAACTATCAAGTACTTATGAACAGGGAATTACTGTGAGTATGTATCTTCGGAGCTATCTCAACTACTCAGCTCTACTGAACTCCCAAATACTATTCCTACTGAGCCCAGCCTCTGGTTCTTACACAATGTTTTGGAAAGTTGAAGCATTTGATCAAGTAGGTCTTGATTCATAGGAAAACAAGTAGGTTTGAGATTTTTTTCTTTCATGAATCCTAAACCAGTTACACTGCATTCCTATTAGCCTGGCGTCCTTCATGAAGAAATATTACGCACAGTATGTATGCAATTTTTAGATAGAAAGCAATCTGTTGTTCTACTAGCATCCTTTAACTTAGGATTCATAAAGCAAGGTGAGGTGGTCTGTGCTGTCCTCACACTGAGACACACTGCTATGATATGGTTCAGACTGTGAAAAGTAAGTTAAAAAACAACTATCTCCCTTTCTCTTTATGATTTTAATGAGACAACCACAACGGCTACTAACCCAGATAATGCCAGTGAATACTTCAGTTTATTCACAGCTGCTAATAAAAGTCTTGTATTCATCAGTGTTTTTTTTGTTTGTTTGGTTGGTTGGTTTTTTTGAGCCACCTTTCCTCTTCTTGTTCATCTTCCTCCTTTGGAGTGAGTGCTGTCATCCTTTACAGTGAATCATAGAATGGGTTGGGTTGGAAGGGACCTTAAAACCCATCCAGTTCCACCACCCCTGCCTTGAACAGGGCTGTCATCCATCAGATCAGGTTGGTTGGGTCATGGGCAGCCTGGTCTTGAACACCTCCAGGGATGGGATATCTACAGCTTCTCTGGGCAAATTGTTGCAGTACCTTACCATTCTCTGAGTGAAGAATTTCCTCCTATAATATTTAACCTAAATTCTCCCTCTTTTACTTTAAAACCATTCCCCCTTTTCCAGTCGCCATGTGCCCATGTAGAAAGTTGTTCTCCCTCCTGTTTATAAACTCAAACTTCATAAATTTTGAGTACTGGAAGGCCATGAGGTCTTCCCCAGTGCCTCCTCTCATCCAGGCTGAAAAAGCCCAGCTCTCTCAGCCTTTCCTTGTAGAAGAGGTGCTCCAGACCTCTGATCATCTTCTTGGCCCTCCTCTACACCCACTCCAACAGCTCCACGTCTTTCTTTTGCTAGGGGCCCCTGACCTGAATACAGTGCTCCAGATGGGGCTTCAATAGGACACAGTGGACTTGCCACTCCTTAGGCTGGAGTTGTGCATTGTCCTCAGACATTCTGAATGAGGGGAGGGAAAGGGAAGATGAATTAGCTACAAGAAAAACTTTGTAGCTTATTTACAAGACAGTAACTGAAAACCAAAGCCAAATGAACTTAGAAGTGGAGTATCCCTGAACATCTCTTATTCTAAACAAAATTATTCTACTCTGGAATCAGATTCAGCATGGGATCTCATGCTCACATATCCTTCTGAGTGTTTAAAATGTGCATCAGTGCATTTCAAGTACTTGCCTTTCCATTTTCTTCCTCGCAGTAGTTTTGTGGAGCTGTTTAAATAGCTTACGTTTTAATCCACAGGTATTTAGAGGAAGGAGGAATCAGTAGTCAAAAAATGCAGCTCATTAGTTTTACATAATAGCAAAATAATAAGTAGGGCATCATCCTGTGCATTATTTTACTAATAGAATAGTCTAATTGGTCTGAAGTTAATGTTTATTTGGTACTTTGAAGATGTAATTTGTTGTACTGGACTAACGTAGTGTTTATATGCTTCTACATTTAGGTATACTCCCGGGGAAATTATTAACCTAGCATAAAATCCTTGAGGTTTCTGATGCTCAACAAAAAATAAAAGAGGTGGATTTGGCTGACCAAGTGTGTGCGTATCTCTGAACTACTGGACTAGAAAATGGCAGAGAAATAGCTACATTTGAGGAATGACTTTCTTCATGCTGAAGTAGGTAACTGAAAATATTATGTGTCTTATTGTCAACTATAATGGAAGTTTACAGTGGCTGGGCCTGGTTTGGATGTTTACCTTGCAGATAGTTAAAGTTAGTGTGAAAAAATCTCTGAACCAAGCTGCAGTTTTTCTGCAATGTTTTCTGCAGTGAAAGTAGGACTGTCTACAATGAGTCCAATAGAATTCCAGGTGGCTGAGTGACATGACTGATGGAACATACCTTCAAGAGATTGTGTGTGCCATATATGTGTGGACGTGGTTCCAACTATGCTTGACATGATGAATGAAAAATGTTGATGTTTATCTTTGCCCTCAAAGTCTGTGTGTTTCTTTCTGTCAACAGCTGGCAGGCTAAGCTGCTAGAGCAAACCCATTCAGGCCTGCTGCTGTCTCAGCCTGTCCTGGCTTCCCTCTGAAGTAGGAAGAGTTCATAGAATCTTTAAGCTTGGAAAAGATCTCAAAGATCATGAAGACTAACCATCAACCCGTAGCACAAAAGAAAGCAGGACAGGCATTGCTAGCAATTAGAACCTTTGTCACAGAAGGAAAAGCTTATCTTCTCAGCCTCTTGTGTCAGTAAGCAGTGTGGGTGACATCTGGCAAACACTTGCATATTCTGTGGCAAACATAAAGCAAACAGACATTCTTGGATCTATGGCTGACATAAAAACCCTCTCCAGCCTCCCCCATGTGCACTCAGCTGAGTGCATGACTTCTGCCTCAAGTCTTCCCAGTCTTTCCAGCCTTACAGAAGCAGTTGTGGTCAGCTGGTGGTCAGTAGAATCCACATCTATCCACACTTGGGGGACCTTACCTTGAATGTGAACAACCTCTTTCCTCCCAGTACTTCTTTACATGTCCCAGTCTGGTTCTTTGGAAAACCTCTCAGGTTTTTGCTAGTGTAAGATTGTGCTGTGTTCCTACAAAGCTTTCTCTTTCTTCCTCCCCTAGCAGTGGTCCCCTTGAAGGTCCAGTGCAAGGCTGGGCTTCTGTACTCCATTTTTTTTTCCAAATCAATCCTGACTGAACTCCACTTTCTATTTTTTCCTGAGTCACACAGGCAGCTAGCTCTCTCATTTCCAGCTTTTAAAGAAAGCCTCATCTCCATTGGGGTAGGAACTGTCTGATATCAATGTGTGGAGAAAATTCCCTGACTGCAGTGACCAAAAGGGAATGAATACAGGGACTGCTCACAGAATGCACAATCTGACATCACTCTCATTTTAATCTTCTCCTGACTGGCTGATCATCATTGTTGCTCCTTCAGCCTTCCACTTAGTACAATGTCCCATTTTTACAGATCTAATCCCTGCATATTAGGAGGAACCACAGCCTGAATCTTCTGACATAAGTGAGTTATGTGTAATTAGAACAACTGGGAAGGATAAGCAAGGATACCTACCTTATCCCACAACCTTCCATCTTTCTGGTTCCTCTGCTTCCAAACACTTACGGCTATTTGTATAGTCTTCATGTTCTGCTTCTAGTAATGGCAGTAATTGGTTAGTTACTTTCTATTTGATGAGAACTTCTAGTGATGTGATGTGGTAGAACATGTCCACTCTCTCTACCACCTGTCCCACACTGTCCTATCCATGGAGAAAACTATACGCAGGACAGTCATATGCATTTCTTGCATAAACTTTAGTATGTCCAGTGGTACTTGCCAACACTAGAAAAGGTTTGTATCTGAGAAAACAGGAATGAAAAAGTGTGGCTTTTAAAAGGAAATTCTTTTAGTTGTCCTTATTTTTGCAGAAAACATATTTCTACTCCTTCAAGCCCTGAGAAAGCTCTGTTGGTTACATATATGAACTTACAAGCAGCTCTGGGATTCCTGAGTTACTGAGTTTAAATTTCTCCTTGGCTCTACAGACAGCCTTTTCGATTTTCTCAGACGAGCTTCTAAACATTTTCAAGACATAGAGACTGGCTCACAGTGAGAAACAAATTCCACAGTTCACATGCTAAGCATCCGCCAACTCCACAGTCACATTTTTCTGCAGTGTTTTATGTAATCTTCTCCTGACTAAGTGTTGATCATTGTTGCTCCTTCCACCCTCTGCATGGTGTGGTGTCCCACGTGCTCCTGGAATGTTGTGGGGCAACTGACACAAAGGCTGCTATTGTATGAAGCTGGGGAAACTAGCATCTCTTGCTGGACAATACACTGCCTAGAGGTTATTAAGATAGCTTGAAACATCTACTAAAGGGAAAATATGAACAGAGGATTCATGACTGAAATCAATTTCCAGAAAGACATTATTTGTATTTATTATACTCATAAGGATTGAACTATGTCTGAAGCAGTAAGATTAAAGCAGTAATTGGCATCTGGCTACTTTTACAAAGTGTGGCTGTTTTCTAAAAGACGTAAGTAAAAATTAATACAGCTATTGTCTGGGTGGAGAGGGACAGTACATAGTGAAATGAAGTGACAGTGCATGGCAGGGCCACGATTCTGCAGATGATGCATGTTCTGCACCATGCTACTGGGGAGCTGTACAGCCCCTTCACTGCCCCCTCCTCAGGAGATCTGCTCTGGTTTAGGCACAGAACTTCTGTGGGTCTTAAGTGTAGATATAACATGGAGGATGGAGTGGGTCTTAAGATTCAGAAGTCAGAAATGCACATGATCACACACGCTTCTGAGCCCGGGAAATTTCTGTGAGGTGAACTCTGTGCTTTGGTAGACTGCTACCATGCTTTGGTCGGTCGCTGCTGTTTTCTGCAAAACAGGGTGATGCAAGTTCCTGGTCACACCCACGTAATGAAAATCCAGTGAAACTTTTCCTCTGTGTTGAAACATCGACGTGGAGAAACCTTTCCAGGCCCAGGAGGGTGGGGTGTGGTGCAGTGCTGCATGCTGCAGGTAGGCCAAGTTCACACAATTCCTTTATGATTCGCTGTTCTCCCCTCCCACAAGTACAAACCAACCCAGGTTACACGGCCGCTTTGATCTTCCTCATTCTTTCTTATGCATGTTGAGTAGATTAAGTGTGACTTTAATAAAGAAAAAAGAAATGGCAATCATGCCTTTTGTACAAATGTGGTAATGTATTAAAGCAAGACAATTACAGAACAACGCCTTCCAACATGACCAGAAACTGATCTCTCTCCCTGTGACACATTTACCATTTTCATCATCACACGGTGTCAAATTACTTCTCTTTACAACTGTTTCATGTGGTTGATCTACAACTAAAATGTACCATGGAAGACTGTATATGAAACTAAGTAGAGACGCCTCTTTATTACTGTGGCTGAGAATGTGGCACCCATTGCTTTAGGTATTAAATATTTTTATTATTATTATTTTTAAAGTAATTGACTGCATTAAAGGCAGTGAAAGAAGTGGATCTGCTTAATGCCCATGTGAGATTGCTTGGAATGCTTGAGATAAATATACTCCTAATGAGATATATTTATTTTGTAGTCCCAATTCTCTCAGAGCAGGAAGAACACTGAAGTATTCCTGGTGTGATGTTGCAAAATCTTATGCAGCTGACATGTATACACTGCTCAGCAACAAGCAGATGTATCAGGAGGTTGGTGTGGCTGAACAGGGGCTGTTCCTGGTGGATTTCCAGAACAAAAAGGTAGAAAAGAGGAGGTGGAAGCAGGGAAGGGCAGCAGTGGATGAATTTTGAAATGCTACCTTAGTATATAGGGCAGCATTAGGAAATTCAGAGCTCAAATTAAGACTTGCACAAGCAAGGGCAACAAGGACTTCTACCACTGTATCAATCAAAGAAGGCTGAGCAAAGAAAATGTAGCTGAATTAAGCAGGTGATGCAGTGGCAGCAGGATGCTGAAAATGAAGCACTCTGTGATTTCTTTGCTGTCTTTATCAGCAAGTTATCCCATTCTTCTGTGCTTAGGGAAAGTATTCAGAGAACTACTAGCAATATATGATGGCTGAGTAAGGGATTTCATCAGAAAATTCCATGGTACCAGAAAGAATGCATCCCAGAGTGCAAGGTTGGAAGGCCACTCTAACTTGGAAAGGTTACAGTGAACATAAAGGCTTCCTAATGTCTGGAATAGGCAGGTGTTGCTTCCTTCTTCACAAACACCAGAAGATAATCTGGGGAACTTTATCAGCATCATGTCGGTCCCTACAGAACTTAGGGGACTCTTGGAGCATATAAATGAGAAGAAGCTGACTGGAAACAACCAGCGTGGATTTTCTAAGGGAAATCATACTCCATCAGCCTGGTTGCTTTCTGCAATAAAATGACAATCTGTGGATGATGGGGACCAGTGGATATCATTTATCTCTACTTCAGTGAGGCTTTTGACACTGTTTCTCCAACAATACTTTTAAACCCAATTTAGAACATTATGGTCTAATCACTGGAACTGTCATGTTGAACATCTCTTAGTTAGCTGGAGGAGGTGACAAAGTGTTTTCATCAGGTTTCACATGCCTCCAAATTGGAAGGAACAGTCAATACACTCACAGTCAGGGCTGCCATGAAGAGGAAGGCAGGCTGGCTGGAGGGATGGACTGACAGGAACCTTATGGAACTCAGCAAGGACAAATGTAAAGTTTCCTGCAGCTAGGAAGGCAGAACTCTACACTGATACAGGCTGGTGCTGACTGGCTTTACTAAAGGCCCTTGGGAAATCTGGCAGACAGCACTGCCCATGAGACAGAATGGGGCCTGGCAGCAGAGGAAGCTCACAGCATCCTTGACTGTGCTAGCAGGGCACTGCCAGGAGATCGAGGAAGGGATTTTCCTCCCAGACATCACTTATTAGACCACACCTAGCCACTGTCCTCTTAAGCAACTCCATTCAGAAAAGACATGGGGAGCTTGGAACATTTTCTGCTGAGGATGGTGAAGAGGAGGTAAGAGTAAGAGGATTTATTCAGCCAATAGAAGTGGCTTTGCATGAACCTGGTGGCTGCCTGCTGGGACCTGTAGGAGAGTCTTTGAGAAGATGAAGCAGGACTGTACACAGTGGTGTCTGGTGTCAGTACACATAATCGTGGGTATAAATTGAAACAAGAAAGGTTCAGACTGGGTATAAGGAAAAGAAAAACATGGGAAAAGCATAATATTGAGATTAGGTTAAATGGTTTAGGTACCCTGCTCCGACAGACCACAAATCCTGAACAGTCAGACACCATTTCCTGTGCCCCTGGATCCATCCGCTTGATGTAGAAACCTAAGAAACTTTACCCACCACAGTGAATTTCCATTGGCTAGCAACGAAACCTGTGATATAGCCCAAATTCTTAATTATAACAGGCATGTTTTTCCTGCAAAACACAGCTATAATCCTTGAGTTAGTGCAAGCTTAAGCTCATGTCTGCATGGTACAGAGCTATATGGACTTACCTGCCAGGTTTCCTGTATGGTGCACTGTCTTATTTGGCTTGGCCTATGAGCTAGACTTCTTGGCAGAAATTATTAACTGAGACCCAGTGCTGCAGGAGTGGTTTGTACGAACACATGATCTTGCTTATGCCTTGTGAGTTGGAACATCTGTGCTGCTTTCTTCTGCTGTCCCTCTTCTGTAGCTAGCAAAAAAACAGCCAGCCAGGGTCTACTTGCCCGATGAATGCATTGTGACTAGAAGGGTTGTTTTTGCTTATTTTGTCTATTTAAGAAAGAGTGAATCTGGTGTGGTGGGTGAGGTGGAGCCTGGAGGCAACATGCAGTTGCAGCCTTTCTGCTGCAGGAACTCAACACAAGTTCCTCACTTCCTTCAACCACGTGACAGTCATTCCTTCCCATGTGTGGGGCATGCTCCTGGGTTGTAACTCAGTCTGCCTAAAGGGTAGATGGAATCCAGCTGCCTTTATTGCTTTGATCAATCTTGATCCATTGCCTTCAATCTATATGTGTTCTTTGATTTTGTATGTGAGGGAGACTGACTGGTCAAATCTTAGGCAGAACTTGCTCCTGCAGCAGAGTATTTCTGCTGCTTTACCTTCTAGCTTCAAGTTTCCTCCTAAAGAAATGGACAGTGGCCTACTAGTGATAGTCAGCATAAAAGGTACGTCTGGTTTTTGTCAGCCAGTGATCCCAATATGACCAGACAGTTCCAGAATGCAGACACCCCCATCTGGGAAGCATGTTTTGGTAACATTTCGGGTCAGAGGTAAAGATGGGAAGGGTGGGAAGGTGAGTACTAGTGTGATTGTGCCTATTCATGGAATGTTAGTGTGCCATTTCCTCGTGGCATGTACATACTGACATACTGCAGGTGTCAGGACCTGACCTTGAAAAACGCATTACTTTTCCTCAAGAAACTTTTTCCATTAATTCTTTATCATTATTCATTAATGATTCTAAAGCCCAAATAATTTAACAAGTTTATTTCAGTAGATCCTAAAGAGTATAATTCCGATTGATGCTGGGGAATGTAAATTCACAGGAAGGGAGCAATTCAGGAGGAGGTACATTATGCTAAGCAAACCTGTTTGCCAAAGTATGCTTTAGCATAGTTGGGGAGCAATGAAAATACGTGTGGTCCCACACCTGCATTCTTGGGACTGAATAGTTCCTTGGAGGGTGTGTAGCAATGCAGGTAATTTACTGCTGGTAGCAACAAATGGTTTTCTGGAAGAACAAGTAGCCGACGAACTGGCTTAGAAAAATAGCTCTGAGTCACAGAGTCTCCTGGGATGCTCTGGTGCTGGTCATTACTCAGAGATGAGCTTGAAGTCAAACTACCAGCTAGAAAATGGCACGGAGGATTTTACTGTCAAAGAGCTGGCTAAGAACGACAGATGTCTCATTGCCTTGGCAGTGCTGTACACGGCTGCAGAGTGAAGGCACAGAGCTGACCCTCCGTACTGTTTGCTGATGGGACTGGTTTCATGTCCAGCTCTTCATATATCCTGAGGAACATTTTGCATCCAACACTGTGAGTGACCTGCAGTGCGCATTGGCTGCACTGTGACTAGTGCCCAGCGGTCTCAGCTTCCAGGCGGCATTCCATCCTTTTTAGTCCCAAGTGGGGAGAAAATCTACAGACTTTCTTGCAGAGAACCTGGAGTCTTTACTAGCATCTCCTGCTGTGTGGAAAGGTGAGACTTTTAAACAACACGAGGAAAGACTAAGAATAAACAGGCTCACTTCTGAAGGTAAAACGGATGCTGTGTCTCAGGAGCATCCTGGATTTCAGAACAATGCTGGCAATTGTGTCATAGAAACGCCGTGAATGTGAACTCTTTCACTGTATGAAGGAATGTGCTCCTTTGGTACTGGCAACAATATGAAAATCTGATCCGTTATGCACATGCTGACATGGATAACTGAGGAACCAGGCTCTGACAGCAAATTCTTCACTTTTGTTTACAGCCTACAGCAGTGGCTTTGCTTTCTTTATACTGTTTTGTTTACACCAGACTTTTCTAGATTCTTGCACAGCTTTTTCTGGGCATTCTCTCTGTTCTCAGGTTTCTGGCAAGCTGTGCAGACCTGCAGAAGTGCCAATTGATTAGTTCCTCACACCTCAGCCAACCAAGAGGGCAATAGAGTGGGAAACGAAGACAAGCGAGTCCTCCACTGCTTTAGTGAAATCATGTTCGTCTCTGTGTGCTTTAAATTTGCCCAACCTCCCTCAGTTATACATAAAAATGAAATAAAAATTCACTGTTGGCTCAGTTCCCCCAGCCCTGAGGGCCCCCTGACCTGAGCTGGCTTTATGGTCACTGCCATGTTGCATTAGTTACTCTTGGTTAACCCAGTGAATGCTGGATTGAGCCCGATCCTTGTTTGTCTGCTTTCCCTGCAGTGCATGAATGAGGAGGGGTTGCTGTATGTACAAAAGGTGCCAAACATCTTTTAAGGCACGTTTATTTTCTCTTTTTGAGGAACTCACAGATGAAGTAGATGGTGACTTGACACTCAGAGTCGTTCCACTCTCCCGTGCTGAGCATTTCCACGCAGTCCTCGTGTCCTGTGGAGTCGTGAGGCTCCCCGTCCTTCCAGTTACTGTAGTTCTGCAGCGGGCTGCTGTCTGCATACACAAACTGCCCTTCTTTTTCCATGTCATTCATCCCGATGAATGCTCGGAAAAGGCCACTTGAGGAGATGTAGTCAGCAAGCAGGGCGTTGGTCGCCTCATCTTTAGGCATGGCCAGCGTTCCTCCTCTGTCCCTGCAGTGCATCAGGGCTTCTCTGTAATTCTTCTCTTCTTTGACAATGTAGTAGAATTTCTCATCTGTCTCCCGAATGCCTGCTATAACTTTAAAGGGGGAAAACAAATTCTTAATGACATTTCAGCAGCTATTGAAGGTTCTTCTGTTCCGCTATGACAACTGCATGGTTTTTACATCAGGATTAATGAAAGAGGGACAGGGAAATTGTTCCCACTGATGAATTGAGGGTGAGCAATAAAGACATGATCAGAGTCTGATGCTACCAGTAGGAATGATAAGAGCCTTACACACCTTCAGTCCTGACTGGCATGTGTCCCCTTTGACTGTTTAGTACTGGACATCCTTGAAGTACCAAATCAAGGAATGCTGAATGGACAAATAGCAGTGAATAAGTCTTGCTCACCCTGATTGCTTTGTATATTGCCAAATCATGTTACAGACTGTGAAAGAGTGCTGTGGGATAGGAATGCAGGGGAATTGAAGAGCTAGGGCCTCTTCCATGCAGAGGAATATCAGAGGGACTGCTAAAATAAGTCATTTTAAGTACAGCCTGATATTCACAGATGCTGTAGCCACTAAGGGACGTTGAAAAGGAAGGAAAGTGTGGCTGCTCAGCCTCTTTAAAAGGCAAATTTCTCAGGCAGCAGGTATCCTAGTGAATTAAGCAGTGCCAAGAAGCATTCCTGCGTAGCTGGTGCCAGTTTATCCCTGCTCTTAGACTGCTGGAGTGGTCCTGATCACAGCTTTGGCCTCAGGCAAATAACAGTCCCCAAATTCTGGAGCTAATCCATAAACAGTTGAGGAGTTAGCAGGGGACCACTCTGTTTTGTAGGATTTAGCAGGACAGATGAGAGCTGTGCCAGTTGCTTATAGTGCCAGAGAATGGCCTCAGACACATTTATTTTACAGATTAGACTGAGTCCTAGAAGTGGTTGTGGAGCCTTCCCAAAATCTCTACTACACCAGGAAATGCTCTTCCTTCTTTTCAAGAGGGCCATTTTGCACTGTCCTGCTGACAGCACTGCCTATAAGCATGACTTCTTGTAACCTATGGGTCTTAGGGGTGTTGGTGTCTTTGTTATTACAGAGAAAGATGCTTGCAATGAAGGGAGGCATGAGTGTGTGAATGCATCTCTTTGTAGCAGCAGCAGCAGCAAAATCAAGAGGTTCCTAGTGCTCTATGAAGCAGGTTGGCTCAACCTTTTCCCTTTTGTTGTGTGAATGGCCACTGAGTCTGAGGGTGAGTGGGCTGACAGTGCAGAGGCAGTTAGCAAGCTGTGCTATGTTCTTTCATGAATATTTCATTTGTTACTGATCATTGCTGTACTGTTGTTGCTTTTATTCACCAGCTGCTTATATTCTTACAGGTGCCAGACTTCCCTCTTCTGTAAGATTTTGGAGTGCCTCGCACAGTGGAGCCCTCTGTCCTGGCCTGTATGTTGCTGTAGACAGCAGTAGTAAAATAGCTGTGATAACTGTAAGAGCCAAATAAATCATATCGAATAAATAATGATCCTTACCATTCTTTACAAATTTGATGGATGTGTTAAGCCGAGCAACATTGATATTCAGTTGTCCAACAACTCTGCGGTATCTTCCACAGTCACAGACCGTCCCTGATGCAATACAAAGGACAGAGGATTTATCTGGTCAGATATATATATATTTTTTGCAGATGAAAGAGTTTGCCAGCCTCCTTTCCCCCATATCAGTGTTGCGTTTACACATCCTCTGCCTTTCTTATCATCAATTCTGTCTGGCTGTGGATGTGTGGTTTACCATGATGATCACACAGTGTTACATCTGGATGATAAACGTCTCCTTTGGCACCTTTGGATCCACAGACAGCACTGATTCCCTAGGCTTCTGATAGAAACAGCATCACCACTGTTTTCTCACTGATTAAGGATTCAAAGTATGCATTGAGGTGAGACTGGAAAAATCAGAAAATTTGTTCCAGTTTTCAGTATTAAACTTCTCCTGAGGCGCTGATGAAGTTTTGTGTTATCAACCAATGCCCATTAATTGATACAGTTTGTCTGTATGCTGTGTAGCATCACCATCAGTCACGTCACTAGCTCTCATTTGCTAAACAAAACTTTTCAGACTCTTCCTGTTTGTTTCACCCATTCTGAAGTTTGCCTGTTGGCCTCAACATTTTGTAAACTCCAAACCTGAAATTGAAGACCCAGTAAAAGCAAAACTCTAGCATTCTTCAGAGAAGGATGCCTAGCATACCTGCTTTTCCTTTTTTTCCAGACACCCCTGATATGCCTTTGGCTCCTTTGTCACCTGGATAAAGAGGAAAATATATTCTCAGATCTCAGACAGTGCATATGTCAGGGAAGCATATCTGAAAACCCTGTTTAATAATACATTAGTGGTGTGCTTCTAATAGGAAGGCCTAATGTACTGTACTGGCCGACGTGCCAAGTCAAACAAGCCCTGATTAATGCTGGTGAATGAAAAGGAGAACCCTTTAATAACTAACTTGCCGATAACGCAGGCATGCTGTGTGCTACTGGTTCCTGGTACTGCTTTTAATATTAACTACACTATGATCCCGAGAGGCTGAGAGCACTCAGGAATCTGTGGCAGGTGAAACTTGGCCACTCGCTGCCTTGCAGGAGCCTCCTGGGTTTGGCAGCTTCGTGTCAGGACAAGGTGCCAGATGAGGCCAGTGGGTGCTGAGGCACTGAATTCCTGTGTGCAACAGGTTGTGTTTGCGGGCAGCAGTTAGCACCTGCACAAAAGGAGGTCACTAGGGAGCAGTGTTTCATTTCAAACATAGAAAGATGATTTATTTTCCCCTTGCTCTGTACATTGTAAAAAATGGTAGAATTGCTTCTCCGAATGCCATGATAATATCTAAATACAGGTGACCAGCCTGTTTTTTAATGATCTCAGTTATAATTTGACAGCTGTCAAAAGTCTCAGCTATATCTGAAATTGATGTCAGCTCTTCTATAAGTTAAAGCCTTTCGAGGCCATATATTGCTAATATGCCCTCCCTTGTTGATAGCTATGTTTTCATGTGATTTTTCTTATATATGCCCATATTTTTTAAAGAAAGAACTCAGGAGCTGACTGGCATTTCAGTTAGTGTTGCTTGGCACCCTGCCCATTTATATGCTGAAATTTCTGGGTTGCTTCCTTAAGAACTTGAATGTTTAATGGTAAGCCTAAGGAGTGACTTAGTGGCCTTTGCTTCTGCAAATAAAAAAGGGAATGAGCAAAAAAGACACAAGTATAAAGGGACAATAAATTGTACAGTTAGGCTGACAGACAGATTTAGAGGCTTAGAGCATTGGGTTCACTTTCAGGTAAATGATTTGTGGGATTCTTATATTCTAATTTCCTTCGGTGACTGAAGACATCTTAGGAGATAGTTATCTGTGTCTTCAGTGTCTAGATATTTTGAAAATGAATTCTCCAGGCCAAATTCTTTTGTTCTTCTCTGATACTGGGGTTGGCTGGAGGCCATCAGAGGTTTATTAAAAATCATTGGTGTGAGAAGCTCCTGGGATGACTTGTTCCACCCACTCACCCGCATGGCGGGGTCAATTGCTTGGTTAGAGACCACAGAGTTCCCCTTAGGGCAGTGGATCCCTGGTGAGCTGCTAAGGCAGATCTCATTGTGGCAGAAGTAATATTTCTTCAGCTCTAAAAGGAATGCCTAATTTCTTCAGGATGCTAAATCAGTGACCTCATGGAATTATAACCCAAGTAGAGATGGAGCCTACCTTGATTTGTGTGCGGTAGTTGTTCCTTGTTATGGAAGTTCTCTCTTAAAATCCTCTCCTTACCTGGCTGCCCTATGCACTTCTTGCTTGTATCTCCCACACACAGTACAGCTGTGGTATCCCAAGCAGCAGCAGAATTGGCTCAGGCCCTTCGAAATTGCATGCACAGGCACATATATGTTTTTCTCTTTTTGCGGTCTTGGAGGATTTGTGTATTACTTTACCAGGCCCAGATTTCTCCCTTTCTCTTTTATCATCTGCTAGGACTGATTTCTTAACTTAATGAGCAAACTATTTTTAGCTGAGTAAGTGATGTATTGCACGTGGGAAACATAAATATTTCAGTTAGCTCTAATCACTGATCTTTCTGCATAATTTTCTTTGGAGAGCACTATTTGCAGCCAGTATTTGATGATACTCCATACCTGGAACTCACACAAAACACATATTAACCTTGAAGAAAAAAAACAACAAGAAAATTCCCAGACCAGGGCTTACCTTTTCCACCAATTGGACCTATTTTCCCAAGCATTCCCTGGTCACCAACATCCCCCACAGTTCCTTTATTTCCTGAGAGAAGAAATATGAAGATTACGGATGATTTCTGTCATTTCTTTCCTGAGATGCTGCTGTTTTTCCAAATCATGGCAAGTCCCAACATAAGACACAGACACAACAAATATCCTCGTGTGAGTATACACGTGAACACATTGTAAGTTTTACAGTTTTAGCTTTTATTTAGACTTGCTTGTACCAACTTGAGCTGCTGAGGCACTTCTGTCAGCCTCAGGGCTGCTGGCAGCCCCATGCTTTTGGCAGGGAACAGCAAAGTGACTCCAGAGCCAGAAAACAGCACTTAAACCAGGTCTGCTGTGGCTTGTGCAGCTCAGATCACAGCTACTGGGGGACCAGTAGGACTCTGCAAGGCACCTTAGTAAAACTGCCAGTTCATCTGCCAAAAATGTTGTATTCTCCTATAGAAAATACAAACTAAAATTGCGAGTGAGTATTCAAATATTGAATTTACATCACAACTAAACTAGACCATCAGCTGGTTGCTTGGGAAGTGTGTCTCCTTTCTGTTTCCTTTTTTATTTTTATTTTTAATTATTATTATTTTAAATTATTATTATTTCTCTGCTGTAGACAAGAGCTTTGCTTTGTTCTGGAGATGAAGTTCTCATGGCTTTGCTGGGTATCCTTCTGAAAGCAGAAGTGCACGTAAGGAGTTGGTACTTGCACTGTGCTTGCTTCCCAGTCCTTGGAGCACCAAAATACTGGGTGCCTTTCTGACTGGTTAGCAGTGTAAGTTCTGTAGTATCTGGGTGACAGTAAGAGTCCAGCTTAGTCAACCTCTGTTTTCATGTGGGTAACAAGATGCTTCTTAAGCGTTTTTATTTATTTATTACCTGATCTGCTTGAGTCTTACCTGATCTTTTTGAAGTAAGATGCAAAGTCATCTGAGCGCATTTAAAAAATGAAAAGGATTTTCATTATGACAGTAATAACAGGACAGTTTTAAAGGTTCCACACAAGAAAAAAACCTACATGATTTGTCTTATAATATCAGGCCACTGTCAAGGTTTAAAGAACATGGACATGCATTATCCAGGTTACTGGCACCTTAAGCTTTGGAGTTGGCATGTGCAGACAAAGCTGATGCTGTCTTGGTGGCACAGAGTGTTGTGCTCGGGTAGCTGGGAAGATGTGAGATTTGTTTAACTGAGCTGAGTCCTGAGACATCTTGTGCTCCTTGCTCTCAGCTCTGGTGCTCTTGCTTGATCAGAAGAACTGCGTTTCTCAGTGTGTGCCTCAGTTTGCTTTACTGCAAAAGAGGGACAGCTGAGACTGTCAGGCTGAGCATCCTGATTCAAAATTCAGTTTCACCTAAAACATCATTTCACTAACAGTGATCTTTCTGATTATACATATGATCTGGGAAGATATCAGTCTTCTAGATCTCACTCATGGTGACCACATGAGAGAGCAGCAGTCAGTATGCTGTCTTATTACGTATTTACATTTATTGCCAGACTCTCATTAAGTATTGGCAGGAATTGCACCAAGCCCTCAGAACATGGTTAGGTTCACTGATTAATGTTTGACAGGCATTGTGAAATCCACTGGAGCAAAAGGAATAAAAAGCGTTCACTGATCTTAAATGCAGTTGTATGTATCAATATTCATAACAGTAACAGCCAGCAAACCATCATAAGTACCTTTAGGTCCTTTTGGTCCAACTTTTCCTTGTTTGCCCACTTCTCCTCTATCTCCTTTTTCACCATCATCCCCTGATGAAAGATAAATAAATAAATAAGTAAATAACAGACATAAAGTAAAACATCACGATACATTTCACCCAATGTAGTAAATGCAGCTATACATCCTCAGAAAGTCTAGTTTACAGTCACTTTTTTTCACTCCTGATTTCTTTTTATTTCATGTTGAAGGCACTGTAGCCATGGGATAAATTTCCACAGGAGAGCTGACAAGTCTGACCATTATGAAAAGCAAAAAGTTTTCCCTTTTTGGAGAAATTTTTCTGGTCCTTTAAGGCCTAGTAGTTGTAAAACAGATAAAAACAGGTGTTTATCTCTTGGGAGATCTGGGAGAAATGCCAAGGGAAGCAATTGGTGTTTATTAATTGTTCCTCGTGACCTTGAGTTCAAGGTATTTAGATGCTATAGAAACAGGAAGAATGTAAATATATCACAGTATTTCTTAACATAAACCAGAGCATTTAGTATGGCAATGTCTTGCCTTCAGTTTTTTTGACAGATGGCATATTTTAATATAGCAAACATGTTTTGCAGTTACTCCAATACTTTATTTTGAATTAGTCACTCACAGAGTATCTATAGGAGGACAATTCACTGTGTTACAGTAGTGCAGAGATTTCCCCAAATGAGATCAAGGTCCTATTACACAGGTTACTGTATATACCTATTGAAATCACAAAACAGCTTACGGTCTAAAAGAGCAAGACTGCAATTAGGAACAAGAAAGAAATATCACCTTTAATGTTGCTTAGAATTTTTTCTTGAGTTTATGCAGGAAAACAGAAAGTCAGAGGTACAACTGGAGAGGAATTTCGTATCTTCATATTCTTAGTTTTGATCCCAAGAACATCTTTCTTTTTTTTCCTCAGCATTACGTGACAAGACCAAGACAATGTCCTGTCTCAGAGAGGACTGCATCTCCAGCCCAAGCAGAAGAAGTTCACGGAACTGAGTGTACTATTGAGGGTGATTACTGAGGGTGTATTATTGAGGTGTTCACCATGAGCGATGGTGTTAGGGTTTACCTGGCTGAAGGACTGTGTCCAGTCACATGTGAAGAGGCACTACTTATCCTACTCTGCAAAGTCTTCTGCCTTTTAACCCCATTTATATTTTTTGTCTCTATAAGGCCCTGTGACAAAAAGGCCAAAGATTTAATTACATGCTGGGGGAGAAAGTAGCTTCCCATGGTTGCTTTCAGATTGATTGCTTCATTGGGTATTCTCTCATTCTTGTTTTGTGAAAAACATAACCCACTCATTCTTCATTTACCTTGTGCTACTTTCATAGCCAACAGGCAGCATATCATGGGCTGCTCCGTGGGGTGAGGAGAGATGAGAGGCAGTGGGCTTTAACTGCAGCATATAAAACATAGTGACGGGTCCAGTTCGTGTTGGATATGGAGGCTGGACTGAGTTTGTCTTTGTATGCTGCAAAAAGCTGTAGTGTTGAGACCCTTTGGAGGAGATCAGGCTCATCCCATTAGTCAGGATGTCACAGAATCACAGAATTGTAGGGGTTGGAAGGAACCTCTGGAGATCATCGAGTCCAACCCCCCTGCCAAAGCAGCTCCCTAGCCCAGGTTGCACAGGTAGGCGTCCAGGCGGGTCTGGAACGTCTCCAGAGAAGGAGACTCCACCAGCTCTCTGTGCAGCTGTGCCAGTGCTCCGTCACTGCACTGTGAAGAAGTTCCCACGCACATTTGTGCAGAACTTCTTATGCTTCAGATTGTGGCCATATGTCCTTGGGGGTGGTGGGCAGTGGTCTAAACTGAAGGTGATAAAGGGCTCAGCTGGGGGAGGAAACGTTCCTTAGAGGAAGGGACAAGTAAGACACATTGAGGTTGTGTGTGCTTGTGCACTCAGCTACTTTGTTTTCAACATCTGCTGCCACAGGACAAAATTGGAAGGGAAAAGGTTATAAGCAGCCAACAGGAGAATTTTTAAACACCTTTTTATTCTTGCTGATTCTTCAAAGATACTTGAGAAGTCATATATTTTCAAAAGCCAAGCTCCTTGAAGGCATGATGAAGCTGTAGGTCTGAGCCTCAAGCTGACAGAAAGATAACTCATACTGAGTTCTTGCCTAGGGGTCATCAAACAGCAGAGTCAGAGAATCTGCAATTTAATTTTGCTGTTGACCTCAGTGCAATCATTTACGACTGAGAAACCGAGCAATTGTCCTTTCCAAACTTAGCTGTGAAGCCCTTGAGAAAACTGTAAGAGTCACTTCTCAGTAGGAGAGAAATTCAGATTCCCAGAGGCAGACAAAGACCTTGTAAAACATTGTTCCAGGAAAAGGTTAAGAGCTGATGTGATCATAGTCTGCAAACCCATGCAGGGGAGGAGAAATGTGTGATAATAGAAAGGAATCAGGGTGTGATTCAAAGACTGGAAAATCTGGATGAGTTCTGACTAGAAAGGTAACATGAGGTTGTTTAGGAAGTGGGCCATGATTTCCAGCAGTGGAAGCACAGCTAAGAGACTTCCAGTCTTTACCTATGCAATGAATTCCCTTATGTACATACAATACACTGCAATTCTGGCTCTGTGGGAGAAACAGTAGAGGGAGTTTCTTTGGCCTGCATCATGCAGAACAAAGAGGATTCCTGCAAACCTTCCAAATTCTGCCTGTCACCCTGGCAGTCCTCATCACCTGCCAGCCCAGCCAGTTACCTTCTGCGTGTCTCACAAGCTGCTCTGTTGGGTTAAAGGCTGTACTGAGACTGTTGTTTTCTGCAGAAAGGAGGCCTCTCTGCAAGAAAGATGCTTTTATTTATTTAATAAAAAATATTGCTTAGACAGTTAATCTTAGAGCCCTGGAAAGAAAGTCAATATACCAGCAGAGAAGCTGTGATTACTTTCCAAACGTGTTTTCTTTCAGTTTCAGTTACAACACAGAGCCAATAAAAGCTGTGGTGGCTTTTACTGCGAGGCTTTGGAGCAAGTTTTGCACACGTGAGGCTGCCAGAGATGAAACTCGGTTCTTACATGTCAACCATTAGACTGAGAACTAGGAGGTGAAAGGGGTAAAAGGGATGGAAAAGTTTGTTCTGGAGATTTTAAGAAATTCTGAGGTCCCAGTGTTTGCTCAAGCCATGTAAAAACCTAAGGGACAGGAGAGGCAGAACTACTACCTTTTTCATCTTGTCATAAATTCGCATATCATGCTCTGCCTTAGTTCCCATACTCTGGAAATTGAAATTACACTAATTTGCCTGTAAGAGAAGGAAAATCCTGCTTTTTCCCCAGTTTCTCATTATGGGTAGGCAAGTGCGGAAGCCAACAGTATTAATTAGTGGTACCATTTCATTGTTAATTTGGTAACGCATTAATTCCAGTGCTTCACGATATGGAGTTACAATTATCAATTAATTGTGCCCAACTTCAGGTGCTGTGCACATTGATCTCAGATTTTGGCAAGAAATGTGAATTCCTGGGTTATGCTCCCCCCTTGTGGTTTTGCTATGATGTGCAGCGAGGTAGGAGAGTCTGAAAGGTTGGTTGACCTTGTTTCCAACAGTGCTGAGTTGGCTTCCTCTCTAGTTTATGAGCATCTTTCCATTCCTTCTGGGACTTCATTTGTCAGCATTTCACTGTAGTAGACAATTTTAATTAGTTTTTGTTTGTTTGTTTTTGTTTGCTTTGTTTCGTTTTGTATTTTGCCAGAAAACTAGATCTAACTCCTGGCTGTGCTCTGGGCAGCGTCTGATTTGTTGAACTACTGCGCTTCGTGCTCTGTGTCTTGTCTTATAGGAAAGAAAAGTTCTGCTCCTGCTGCTCCTCATGTCATATGCTTGTAATCTATGCCTGGAATTTAAACTCTCCTTTGTGCTGCTGTACCTTTGGAAAAGTATCAGGTTAAGTTTTAACCCAATTAGCAAACTTTCACCTTAAAAGTGTTGCTGCAAGGATTTCAGATAATGCATTGCATTGGTATCTGATGGAGCACCTGGAGCCAATAGGTGAAGCATGTCCATCACTCTATTTTGTTCATATTCCCTCAAGCCCCTTTACTTCTGTATGACAGATTTAAAATATCATAGAAACACTGAATCAAATAATCAAAGAATCCATTAAAGGGTCTAGACCAACTCCCCTAAATTGAACAGGGTTATGCACAGCTAGATCAGGTTGTCCAGAGCCCAGTCCAACCTGGCCTTGAAAATCTCCAGGGATGGGGCATCTACTCCTTCTCTGAGCAACTTGTTATAGTGCTTCACCACCATCACTCTAGAAGACTTTTTCATTATATCTAATCTAAATCTACCCTTCTTAAGCTTGGAACCCTTGTCCTGTCACCACAGACCCTGCTGAAGATTCTGTTTCCTTCTTTCCTATAGGTCCCCTTTTGATACTGAAAGGCCGCTATCAGTTTTTCCTGGAGCCTTCTCTTCTCCAGGCTGAAGAGCCCCATCTCTCTCAGCCTGTCCTCACAGGAGAGGTGTTTCATCCCTTGGATCATTTTTGTGGCTTCCTTCTGGCTGCACTCCATCAGGTC
Organism: Callipepla californica brunnescens; assembly: GCA_023055505.1. Classification (NCBI taxonomy): domain Eukaryota; kingdom Metazoa; phylum Chordata; class Aves; order Galliformes; family Odontophoridae; genus Callipepla; species Callipepla californica. The sequence goes on from JALIRH010000002.1 coordinate 12,192,108, forward strand.
TGTGTCTCTCCTGCACTGAGGACTCCACACCTGGATGCAGTTCTCCAGGTGAGCCCTCACCAGTGCAGAACATACAGGCAAGGATCACCTCCCTCACCTTGCTGGTCATGCTTCTTCTGATGCAGCTGAGGATACAGATGGCTTTCTGGGCTGAGAGGTCACATTGCTGGCTCATGCCCGGCTTCCCATCCACCAGGACCCCCAGGTTCTTTTTGGCAGGGCTGTGCATTTCTTGCTTTGGATGCATTTAGCATTTCTAGGCATTGAGTCTCACCACAGAGGCTTTATATGCAATCTGTTGTGTGGTTGTACCCTGTGATCATGTGTTACAAACTCTGCTATTCTTCATGGTTCATGCCTGGAGTCCTGCTACAGGCACAGGGACCCTTCCCATCTCTGCAGACAGTGAGGAGAGGTGACGTGATGCCACTGCCCTGAGTGTTAAAATAAAGGAATAAGGACATGTGTAATTCTGAAGCTTTGAAACTTCTCCAGGAGCAACTGACTGCCTTGGAAAATCTTTGCAGATATCCACAGGATTAGTTCTCTGTTAGTTTGTTTCCTATGCATCTTCAGTTTACAGCCCACTGACCATGAGTAATCCCGAGCACTCACTGAGCTTCAGCAGCACCTGTGTGCATGTGTACAATCCCATTTGAGAGTTTGGTCACCAGAGGGAGTCACAGACTCTAAGAAATAAACAAATAAAACAGTCTGTCTTTCCATTGCACAAGTGTGTCACAGCTACGTCAATGGAAAGCCTCAAGATTTCCTCTAATTTCACTTTCAGTGTCCTTTAGATCCTTAGCAAGTTTCCCGTAGCCGAGGGGGTTCCCGTTTCCAAGCTATATATGACAAGGACAGGACTTCTTGTGATGTCTTGGAACTAAATGAAGTCATCTGGCTGGAGTCAATGGCACGCAATGTCCCCTGCCCCATGCCTCTTCCTGTCAGCCCTCAGCACTGACCTGCGTACTTCCCTCCCACCCTGTCTGATTTTGAGCACTCAGCTCACCCTGCATTTAATCAATGACAGAAATGAGAAGGGGAATACCAATAATGCAAATCATACTCATTTTTAGTGAGACGAGTTAGCTCAGTGAGAAGTCTGATGAATAAACAGTTGAATGAGTGCAAGAGGAAGGTAGAGCCCTATGGCCAGAGTGATGGGCGTCACTTTTTGGAAAAGAACCTGACCGTCTCGTCCAGCTGTAGTGTGTAGCTTCACTTACAGCCAATCTTCCCCACGCCCAGTGGGAAACAGGGTAGTGCTGTAGTGCTCCACAGTTTGTACCAGGAGAAACAGAAGTGTTTTGCTCAGACGTTCTTTTCTTTCTTCACTCATCTCCGAGTTAGACAAGTTAGACTCTTGGTGAAGTGGAAGGAATCTCAAGAGTAAATTGGATTCTCTGCTCACTTTTCTGTTTTCTGCTTCTGAATATCCATTGACATCACTAGAAATAGCCCCTCATTCTATTGCATTTCACAGTCAGAATCAAACTCTTAGTAGGGTCAGTGAAGCTCTGCTGACTTATATTATTTGAAAGTATGGGACTTCATGTATAAACAGGATATATATTGTGCTCCTAATAACACAGTAATAATTTATTTTATGTATGATTCCCCTTTTACTTGATTTGTCCCAATTCAAGGTTCTAAGCCAGATCCCCTGCCATTATGATGTGATCTCAAAGACCCATGGACCACAGTGGTCTGTGTGAGGAATCAAACCTACACTGGTGAGAAATACATACCCAATATATTTTGAATTTTCATTTAAGTGCCCTCATAGATGCTCTGTAGCTCAAGCTGAAGAACTGCATAAACATAGCATATGCTAAAATATATGAAGGCTAAAATGCGTGAAAAATAGAATTATGTGTTGATTATAAGGTGCTTTTCAGATCAAACATGAGGCGCTAAGAGGGGAGCTTAGTTATAGGTTTGAACTGCCTATAGGATGTGGTGAGGCATTTCTTATTTTTGGAAGGAAATGTGGATAGCAGCATAATCTGGTTTCTAAGCGAGTTTTAGGTTTTCCAGGAGTGGAATTGCGTAAGAACAATTAAAGCTAAGAGATGGACAGCTATATAGGAGACCACAGTAAATGCTATTTTGAGGTGCTAGCCAGTGTCATAGAGTTTATAAGCACCATTTGTCAAAAATAATAGTAAGGAAACACTTTACATCTGAATTGCTATGGGAAACAGTCTGTATTCTTCAGTATTCATCTCATTCCAGTTTTTCAACTTGGATCTTACTCAAGGTCTTTGAAGTCCCGTGCCTGGACTTCAAAGGAAATGAGCTGGGATCTGGGACAGATAGCAAGATCTAGAGACAGACTTCAGGAACACTGAGTTCCCGCAGATTCACATTAAATCAATTGTAGTCTTGTTCCACACTTCTGTAAAGCCATCCCCATTCTTCTGCTCCCCCTGCTTCTACTTTCAATGGGAGTTGAAGTTTTGGACTTTGCATTTTTCTTCGCTAGTGTTGCTGATGATTGATTTATCTGGGACAAAGCATGGACCAACAGCTGGTGCTTTTCCTCTCAGAGCATTAACCACTGCTTCCCCACAATTCCCCTCAAAGCAGCACTAGTCACCAGTCTACTTTGAGGACTGGGAGGGTGCAGAGTAAGTAACAAGGCCATGACTAACCTTGCTAGTCCAAGCAACTGGCTTCCCTGAAAAATTCATTGCTTTATTTATGCTATATCTGGTTTTGCTTGGACCCAAGAAGTTAATGAGTGCAGAATTTGGTCCCTATCGTCTTAGTCAATCAACTGTGAAAAATCATTACCTATCTTCAGTTTTCAGTGGTCTTATACCAAACCATTCCAGCTAAATCCAAGTTGTTCATAAACATCTCAGGTCAAATACCAAAATCAGTTACAAATTCTGAGAATGTGTCTCGATCTGAAGAACAAATTTGCTTATCTGAAGAACAAATTTACTTTTTTTTTTTTTAGTATTTCAATAAGAGTCCAAGAAATTGCTTCTCAGATTTCTGTTTTTATCTCCTGTATGAGACAGTTGGCAACATACCTCAGCTTTCTCAAGAAGGCAGAACAGGACAGCCATTGCACTGGGGCACATCATTAAAGAATTCCTCTCTTTTTGAGAAGTGACCTCTGAGCATTGCATAGGAAAGGAAGAGAAGTAGCAGCTTTTGCTTTTTTTTCTCCTCTTTTTTCTGTATTGAAAAAATATATTTTTTCTTTCCATAATTCTTTCAAAACAGTTTTCATTTTCTTTTGCTTTCACCAGCGATGGCAAAGCAGCAGATAGATGGAGGGGACTGCAGAGAACGGGGTTTGTACCACACATCACCAGCAGAGGTCAGGCCGAAACTCCTATTCATTTTTGATTCTGAGCTGTTAATTCAGACAGACTTTCATCATAGTAACTGAAAGTACAAAAGACTTAAAGGACATCTACTGCCTTCCTTCTGTTCCTGGGAGAGTTTATCCTTCCAGAGTATTTTCTAGCTCTGTTTTCTGGTTCTGCTGACACTCTTCAGGACCAAGTGAGTGTGGAGCAACTGGTGTGAAGACTTTCCTGATAATCAATCTGGAATCACCCTTTCTTTTCATCTCATCACTCATATCATACTTCCCATGTGACATCCCAAGTCTGAGCATAAAAAGGGTATATTTCTGAAGGGGAAAAATTTGACTGACACAAATTAACCTGGAGACATTCAAGACCTGCCTGGACACCTACCTGTGCAACCTGGGCTAGGGAGCTGCTTTGGCAGGGGGGTTGCATTCCATGATCTCTAGAGGTCCCTTCCAACCCCTACCATTCTGTGATTCTGTGATTCTGTGATTCTGTGATTCTGTGAACAAGTTACAAGCAGCAGCTGATTTTCAGGACACCAAAGAGGTGATCTTTAGGGTGAGAATGCAGAAATGTCAAGTGCTTGCTCTTGTAGCAACTGTGAATGACGATGAAGTGAGTAATGAAACCTTCAACAGCACAAGAAACAAAAGGTGATAAATTCGGAATCTCTCCAAACATTCTCACTTTCCTCTAAGCCTTCACACCTTCCTTGTGCTGTGTGATTGGCGGAGCAGCACTGCTGCTGTGTAGTACCAAGGCTAATCTCATAGCCTGATCCAGCCTACTGAACAGCTTGTGCCACCACAGCCTTCCTTGCCAAACTATTTAATACTCCTCAGTTCTTCACAGTTCTAGGTGCTTAGTCCTGTTAGATACTATTGTAGAAGGAAGAAGTTGCCACAAGAGCTACCTGGCTTGCGGTGGTAGAAGAAGCTGAACAATGTACTGTGAGAGCTCAGCACCTCCATTGTGGGAGAACACCACTGTGTTCCACCATAGCTGAAGACCCTGAGCAAATTAGAGGCAAATGGTTAACAAAGGAGCGTAACAAATAGAGCACAGAAAATAAACCTCATAGCAATGGAAGTCAGATGTTTGTCCGTTGTCAAGGCTTCACTATTATCTGAGCGTGAAGTGTTGCCTATGGCTGTTGTGTGGTCGGTCCTAAGGTTGGATTGTGTGTTCTGAGTATCTAGGCACAAGATGGATAGAGGAAAACTGGATCAGGACAGACCTTCTTCTGCCATATTAGGTCAATGTGTTTCATCAACTACACAGAATGCCTGTGTAATGGTAGCACACCGAGCCTGCTCAATCTTTAGTTTTCCAGCTGACTCTCAGTCAAGCAGTCTGCCACTGAGAGCAGCTTACAGCTGCCCTGGAAGAGCTCAGATCTGGTAGGAACTGAACGGAGCCTACAGGATCATATCACATTAACTGCAAGATATTTTGATGATCTGCAGTGGGTTTGAGCCAGTGATTTGGAGTTGATTCGCTCAACACTTCTTTCAGCAGTCATGGATCTTGGCTATGGTAATCTCATTTTAGCGTGGTAGTGAGGACCCTGCCAATAGATGTTTGTCTCCTCTTGTATCTTGGTATCAGCCAGGAGGCAGTAGGACTGATAACGGCTAAATCCTGACTTTCTCGGTATCACACTTGCAGAGAATCACATCTAACCTTTAAATACTCCCTGTCACAGCTAGACCAGAGAAACCAACTGGAATCCCAGCTACTCTCATGCTGTCCAAAGACCAACTCATTAGCCTTGTGACTTATTAAACACAATTCTGTCAAACTTTGTTCTTCAACCTGACATTATTCATACATTAATTAAACAAACTCCTACTTGCTCCCTTGGGGATCATTACATCTCTCTGCATTTATGCTGCGGCAGCAGAAGTTTAAGCTTGGATTGTAATCATAAAGAAATTAACTTGCTGATTAAAAATAGTCCTTTAAGCAACATGCATTTGAATAATCCATCATAAAAACAAATTAGTCTGGAGCAATACTTTTGACTTGATAATCTTTTTTTCTGCTTAAAATTTAAATCAGTTGCATTTTTTTTCTCTGGTGCCAATAGAAAAATACAATGAATTACTAAAAAGAAAGCTAGAGTTCAAACTGCAATAGCTGTAGTGTTGAATATAGATTTTAGATCTGTCACTGCAAGATAGATTTGTATGTCATAGTCCTAATTTTTAGCTGCGGTGCCTTCAGGCACTCCATTGACATTAGATATGTTACACAAAATGTGAGTTAATGCAGAAAATTTGGTTTTAGATATTTGCAAAGAATTTAGAAGGTAAAAGAAATGTACATGCCAGAGCTGATCGAGTTCTTGGGGTCTGTAGTGAAGGTCCTGTTTAATTCAACAGGAACTGCTGGATCAGGTCTGATGAATGCAGCAGAACTCAGCTTACAGGTAAGCATTTGGAAATAATGTCATTACTGTCTTTTTAAATATTGCATTTCTCTCTCCAGTGATAAGCAAAGTGAGCTATTAACAGTTCAAAATAGGTGCTTACTTTCAGACAAAGTTCCTCAATTTACAGCTACTAACTGTACTGGTTCTGTAACAAATACATGAAGTAAGAGAAGATTTATGTGGCTGGTGAAAAGTGCAAAAGGACACATTTAATTTGTATGAAAATACGTGAGAATGTGTAACTGAAACTAAAGAAGAAAACAAATTCAAATCTCCTTGCTCTGCCATTTTCCCCATTACGGTTTCACTTTTCTAGATGTTTTTACAGATAGCAGTAACTGAGATCTTTCTTCCACATCCCATGCCACAAGCCCTCCACATCTGTTTGTTTTTTTTTTTAATATCAGCCTCTACCAGTACAGGTCTCAGCATTAGTAACCTGATTTTCCTCACCTTTTGGTCCAGGTAAAATTGTGTGTGTCGAGCAGACATCTGTTGTAGGTCGGTTGTCAACATCGAAACCAAAAATCTGAACTTGGAAGATGAAAAGCACTACTAGGGTCCCGTATTTCCTTAGCTGTTGTTCTTTCTTTCTGCTCATCCTTGCAGCTTCTCAGGAAATGCCTTTCGTTGTTACAGTCTTAACAAATGCAGCTGAATCAAAAATAAATGCTCTGCTAACTGAAGCAGTGAAAAGATTGAGAGCTACATGCAAGAACAGCTAAATAAAGTGAAGAAAGGAGTTTGACGATGCTGTAGTTATTTCTGTCCTGCACATTATCCAGGATATTTATTTTACACTGACAGCTGTTTATTCCAATTTATCTCTTATCTGTGAGAAGTTTCACTGCTTTTGCCATGGAAAATTTCTTCAATAAATGGGGGTAACCTCTTTTATCATTCTTTTTTTTATTTTTGGCTCTGATTCTTCATGCCCAGCTTTCCACTTACTCAAGAGACAAAAAACTGTGGTTATTTTATCCAAGTGGGTACTAATTAGTTATAGGACACTTGTAGCTGGTTCTGTGCTGTAAAAATGATTCAGATTCCTTATAATGAATGAAGAGACTTCTAATGAGAGCTTTCTGCCAAGGGCATCTTTAGGGATGATGGACTGGCTCCTAGTCTGCTGTACATGGATGCCTCTGGTGCAGTTTGCTTCTGGATGCCATCTACCAGCAGCCCCATATGAAAGATGAAAGGTTGATGTTAGCAATGGGTTTTCTAGCCAGAAACCTACAAATGATGGCTTTATGTTTACCAATTTTTTCACCATGTTTTCTCCAAGTCCAAATTGTTATTAGGCACAGTACAGAAGGACAAATTTCAGGATTAAATCCAGAGTAGGATGTGATTGAATGACTGCAGAACCACCTCCCATACCATCTTTCTCCCCTACCTGCAAACTGGGAGAGACCATATATCAGAACAGTGGTATAGCACATGCCCCAAGGCCTTTGTTTTTTTTTCCTGGGTTACCAAGGAAGATGGAACTGTTTCAAGTCTGCATGAGTTAGCTGTCAATTTTTCATCAGGATGCTGGGACCTTGAAAGTAGGTGTAGGTAGCGGAATGGGTAGCATGCAACACCAATATGTGTTGTTTTGGAAGGAACTGTCACAGATATCCATCCGTGTGCAATCTCTTCCTAGAGCAGTCTCCAACTTTCTCTTCTGAAGAACACAGTAGCGAGGAAGCATAAAGGGGGAGGTGAATGTTTATAATTTTTCCAGGAATTTCATTAACTTCTAGTTTCTTACACGATGAAGCTCAGCAACTCTTCAGTACTGCCTACAGCACGAGTGTGTATTTGCTTTCCATCCCAGATTAAAAAAAAAATGCATTTCCTGTAATAATAGCTTTTGAGATGCCTTCCTCATTATTTTAGACAACATTAGTTCCTTAGTGTCACATATTAGTCTTTCAGTAGACAGAAAAAGTAGGAATACTGGTGTAAAAGTGGATAACTTTTCTTAAATGTATAGCAGAAAGGCTTTGATTTCAAGCTTTTATGTGGGATGAAATGTTGGCCAAAGCCAAAGGAAGGGTCGAGGGACTCCTCTCCTTCTCTCTTTCTATCCTGGTCACAGACTGTTTCACTCTGCAAAACCCTTTTGTCTTTTGTTAAACTGTATATGGTACCTTTCATAAATAAATAGTGGTCTCATTCCTAAAGAATGTAATCTAACTAACACCTTCAAATGTGGCCTTAATAACAGATACATCACAGCTAGAGGAGAAGGAAAGTGAGTGCTGGGATTAGAGATGGATAGAGCCGTACCAAGAATAAACTTGTTCCTCTGTGATTTGCGCTGGGCACTGTGCCTCTGACTTGTAAACTGTAAATCTGCTTTATTTATCTTTTTCTTCTCTTCACTTTCCATTTTGTGAGCAGAAGGTCAATGTAAGAGCAAGAATAGAGAGCGTAGGAGTGGGAAGCTAGTGCACTTAGCTTTGGAGGAGGCATTTTGGGAAATGTTGCCAAAATGACATGAATGATGCTATCTGCTCCACAATACTGAGAGATTTGCAGAGAATTCTTTGTTATTTATCAGTGATCAGGGGGGTATATCTAAGGGAGGAAACCAGTCATTTAACCAGTTAAGTTACTGACCAAGACAAAGCAGATAGACTTTTTTTTGATACTACTGCTGTTAACAAACATTTTCATATGTTCTCATTCCACATTAGAAATGAAATCAAATCCTTACTATTTTCTTTTCCTTCATGAATGTCACAAAAACCCATTGCGAGAAATGGAGTTTAATATATACAAGAGCTACTTAAAATGTAGGAGATCCAGATTACATTTTTTTTTTCACTCCTTAATTCAAACTAGTTTTTTGAACTACAGCCTTAAGGATATATAGCCTTATTACTGGGCTGTTTGATAATCAGTTATGTCTTCCTGTATGTTGGACCAGAAATCCTATCCTGAGGCGAGGAAATCGGCCTTAACGGGAAATCTATCACAACATAGTGCTAGCACAAAAGCTTGGGTTTTGGCAAATCAATATTTATCAAACCTGTTTCATTGAAAAATCCTCAAGCAGCCTCAGTGCTGATGGAGATTTAATGAGGCACACTGCCTATTGTGCATATTAATTCTTATTGAATCAGGCTTTGAGAAGTTTCTGCAGGCAAGAGAGAAAAACAAACTAGGCAGTGTTGTCCAGACATAAAAGACATAAAACAAAGATTTCCTAAGGCGTGAATGTTTTACAAGAGCCTTCAGAAGGCAGAAAGGAAAATCCTGAATGATTCTGTTAGTTTGAGTTGAGCAGCAGTCAGGTAACCTTCATGTATCGCTATTCCTCCTTGGATCTCAGGTACTTCTGTGGCAGGTTGTTTTGCCTTCACTTGGTTATTCAGATGTTAGTTGTCAGATTACAATAGATAGAAGGAGTACAAACAACTGAAATGGTGTTCATCAAAAGGTGGCCAGATCTACAGCCAATTTTAATAATTCATATAGTCCCAGATCCTATGTCACTGAACTCCATATTAATACATGCTGCCCATTACCATGGATTGATCCAATCAGAAGTGCTGGAAGTCTGCTGCCATCCTTTCTATCCTCAATTTAGTATTAGGGAGAACTTTGCTCTTCTTCCTCACTCTATTGAATAAGCCCTGGGGAATCTGAAGTAAAAGAAAGAATGGATGGTATTTCTCTGCTTTGGAACCCTACATGGTTTTCTCTTCTTGTATAACAGACTGATTGTGATGATTTGGGGTGTATAAGAATGGCATAGTGGACACATCAGTCATGATGGCAAAGCTTAGAGAGAACAAAAGAGGAAAAGTTGTACTGTGTGGTTTGCCAAATGTAGGGAGGAAAATAAACCTAAGGCTCTTTTATAAAATATCAGTTTTAGTTTGGACTCCATGCACTGTCTGCTTGATCTTGTAAACAGGCTTCACCAGTGTTATTCCTCTGAGTAAGATATAAGCAATTACTAGACATTAATGTGCTGTCAAATAACTACCAAGAAGAACCGAACAAAGACAATAATCCTCCAAAATATCCTTGCTTATATGTTTAGTAAACAGAGCTGAAAGGATGGCAATGATTAGAGGCATTTTTTCTTGAATATTTGAGGTGCTTTGTTGGTACCAGCAGTGTAGAAACAGATGTGCCACTGGTTTCCTGCAAGTGAGTTTAACTCTGTTGAGTTTGGTACCTTGAGGAATGGTCAAGAGTGTTCCCAGGTGTGACTCAGGGATGGATCTTTCGGAAAAATGATGTCTTTTTGGGATGCTCCTACCTCTTCTTTACTCCTCCTATTTCCTTCTGCCTTTATCTTTTTACCCTTTAAACAGCAAAGCTGACCAGATTCCAGCTGGAAAAGGCTGTCTGCTGCGAGGCAGGAGGGATTTGAAGACAGCTGGTGCCCAGGGAGCGAGATGGCTGCTCAGAACCAACATCTCAGAAGGAGCTTGGTCAGACCATAGATTCGGAGAGCTTCTGGGCTCCTTGTGAGGTACTGAACAGACACTGTACCTTGTTTTTCAAGTATCCCTCAAATGCATGTAACTTCTGCTTACTCAGGTTGTACTGCTTTATATCCTTGTGCTTCCAATTTTTGCTCTTTGCCAAAATTTATTGGCTCATGTGTTTTAAACACATAAGAATTCTTCTCTGACAGTTAGTCTGCTGGCTTTAATTTTAGTGGAGATGCCTGTGACTTTAGTCATAGGGCATGAGACTTCCTGAGAAGCCTGAGACAGATACCTATTGTTATTTTCCATACAATCACTCAGAGAAGCTGTCCAAAAAAGTAAGGCATTCCGATATGTATTTAGAGATGCGATAGAAAGTGAAATACTCACTGTGGTTTGTAATTGTGTTTATCTAAGTGCAGCCTTTTCCTGTGTCAGAACAGATTTTTGCAAACAAGAGGGTAATGATTCAGTTCCAGGGGAAGACTGACAAAATAAACCCCGGCTTCTGCTGACCTGATGTAGTGCTGAACAGTGCCCTACCCTGGGAAAATATTTCCTGCTTCATTTTCATAAATATTTATGTAATTCCTTCTGGGAAACATGTCTTCTTCAGAAAACTGAGCATGCTGCTCCCTGCCACAAATTTAACTGTTTGTTTACACACCACAGATTATGGTCATTTACCCAGCCTTGGATTTTTACACTCTTATCTCAGGCATTCCTGTCTTTTAGAACTCTCTTACACTCCTTCTAGAGATCACATAATGCCTTGTGTCGTGGAGCTTAGTTCTGGCTCTGAATTTCAAGTATCCTCAGTGCTCTTTGTAGGATTGGTATTTTGGGCTGAAGAGAGGAGAGCCAAACGTGATGTTCAGCCTGGAATCATGTTTCTGTCCTACCCAGCTATGGCCTTCCCATGCTGCTTTGAGGCTGCTCCCTAAAAAAATTAATTGATTCAAGCAATTAAACAGAGAATTGCATGACTAATGAAAGCATTTATATTTAGAAACAGACCTAAACACATTTATATGAACTGAAATAGAACTGGCATGCAGTCTTCTGCATTTGCTTCCTAAGCTTCTAGAAGTGATTAGCAGCAAAGCTGTGCATGAGTTGCTGCAAGAAAATAGGAATATTCCCCATCGTGACAAAATGAAAAAGGTCTCTTCATTTTAAGAGAGCAGAAGAGTGGCTGATCTTGAGGCACACTGCTGAAGTGTTGAGTCAGTGCAAAACTCAACATTGCTTGACAGCTCACTCTTAACCCTTCCATGAAGTGGTGAACTCTTCAGGGTGCTGCAGAGGAAGCTGTGTGATGGCAGGAGACATTCATGGGAGATGCAAAGCATCAAGTCTGTGCCCAGGGTAACATGTGCATGAGTAAACAGTTCCCGGGTTGTGTGCTGATCTGTGCATGCTGTATGAAACCTGTTTGTCTTGAACACTGACAAAATTTAAAAGCACAAGCTCGTCAGTCCTATGGGGGTCTCAGTTCTTCATCTTCTGCTCCTGGCATTCAGCTGTGGTGGTTTGCATTACTCATCTGACCTTCTAATTGAACGCACTTATTTATAGATCATATAGATTTATGGAGCGTTTCTTTTTTTTTTTCCCCCTTCTTCGCTTCAAACTCTGCCACATACTTTCCAAACACAGCTAGAGCCAAACAGCTTTTTCCACTTTCTTCAGCACTTTGCAAAAAAAGAGCCAAATGAAACCAGGAAAGCAGGGAGCAGCTACCTGCCCTGGATTCATGTGCTCCTCTGGTAAAAGGCGAAGGCAAGGCTGCAAGGAAAACAGTGCGAGGGAGACATAATAGGATCCACAGGAGGCTAGGGGAAGCTTGAAGACCTCCTTCTTTGCCCATTGGTATGTAATATGTTCACAGTCTGAAACAGGCATTCCTGACCTTTGCTGTGCTGTCCTGTCGAACACCTCCAGTGGTGACAGAGACTGCTTAGTGCTTCAGAGGGGCTGACTTGCTGCTCTGAGAGCCCCTGCCCTGCTCACTGCCTGAAGCCTGCTGCCAAATGTGTGCAGACATTGCTGTCCTGCTCAGTGAACTCTCTCCTACCTCCTGAGCTGCGTCCCTGGTGTCTGGGGATGCACAGTGTTGTGTAACATGTATTGTAACGTTGGTTTCATGTCTGCGTGGGTGTGTTTCTGGCAAGAAAATGTTGAACCTCATTCTCCCACCTTCCTACTTATTGTCTTGGCTGCCAGACTGTTTGGTAGCAAAGGGGAGGAGGGTGATGGAGGTGGCATATTTTCTGCTTGACATCCTAACAAAACCAAAGGAAAAATACCTTCGCCCAGCCCACACTCAGAAAGCAGTGCTGTAAAGCTTGATAACGAATTAGACATTTTACAACTCCGAGTTTTGTGTAAAGAGAGATTAAAAAAGGAAAAATATTTTTCTGCTCAGTTCTGATTATTGCTAGTGCCTCTGGAGCATCTGACTGCTGAGCTGTGAGAAATGGAAGGCTGCATTCCAGTCCCCACTCCATATGCAAGTCTCTGAACTGTAGATACTTGTTTACCCATACAGTGTGGAGTCATAAGAACTGGGTTTTAGTTTAAAAGTAGTTTAGCATATAAAGTACATCACTAGCCTGAACTGGCTAAAAGGACTGCTGTGACTTCTACCATTTGGAGTAAATCATGTCACTTGGAACTGCTGCTCAGCCATCCCTGGCGAGGATAAATTTGAGCTACAGGGCTTATAGAAAGACTTCTGAGTAGCAATTGTTCTGCTGCTGATGGGAACATGCCATGAGCTGCTGAGTTTCCAGCATTTTTCTCCAAGGCAGGATTCCCCCAAACTTCAAGTTTGCATTTATCTCATCCCCATGTAGAAAGTGACACATGCTTGGGTGCTTTGCTTTTTAATCTGTCTTCTCTCTGGCTATAGTAATACAGAAGAAAGGCTCATAAATCAGCATGCTATTTCTCATCACCAAAATCTGGTGCATGGCTTTGTTTAATATGTGGGCTTTTATGACATTCTTCAAAGGAATTTATGAGTTTAGAAATAACATTAAATCACTTCCAAGGACAATGCTGGACCTTGTCCAACACTATCAATAAGGCATTATGTAGCATTGTCTTTTCTCCAAGTGTTTTGGAGTTCCCAACTTTGTTATAGGGTTCACAGTCACATTCAGTCGAAGGGATATGGAATTGTCACACTCTGCTCGCTGTTTGCAGCTGGACAAAGCAGCATGTGCTGGTGTGAAACAGTTGCTCCTGGCAGGGTTTTGTCCTGTGCTGTAGTAAAGAGGTCTTACTCTTAGGCCATCACCAGGCAGAATCAGTTCAGAATAAGGCTGAACTTGCAAAGAGCTGTGTTTGATAAGAAGCTGCCTTTAATGTTAACTGGTCCCTGGTTTCACAGCACAGAAGAGATTTCCATGCAAGCATCCACAGTGCTGCATCATTTATCAGATATGTTTTCTTCCCAAAAACCAGCAGCCTAATCAAAAGAACAAGAACCACGCAAAGGGAAAGCAAAGCTTGATCACACAATCCACCATTATGAAATCTCCCATTGCTCTTCTTCTCTTCCCTCTTCTTGTGCAATGTATGCCCTGATCTCTTGGTGACAAAAATGACTTCAGACAATGGAGGAGGCTGCCTGGCTGAGCTCAGAGGTGCTTCCAGCTCCATGCTGCTGACATGCTCCATTAACTGTTGAATCTGTGCAGGGACTCCAGCCGTGCTGCTGCATTCCTGTCGCTGTGCTTGGCCTCATGCCCTGCTTGCTCACAGTCAGTGCGTGCACACTGTTGCTCGGCTCCCTGCTCCGATGCCCGTGCCATAGGATGGCATGGTGCCTGCTCACAGGAGCGGGAAGCCAACGTAATGAGGCTACAGATGAGCACTGCGAGTGGATTTGGGTTGGCATCCTGCTGGATGCTTCTATGCCAGTTCTCCAGCTGAAACTGGCCTCTTTTCTGCAACAACATTTATTTTTGTTTTTATTTTTAAATTCTGGGCTGAATTGATCTGGAGAGGAATTACTGCCTGTTAGCACTGGGAAGTTATTCACAGACAGCACGTGCTTTCCTTTAAGGAGGACCTGTGGTGGGGACTGAGTCATACACAGTGAGTCTTCCCTGAGTGTGGATTCCAGGGCCTTGGTGCCACTCTCTGCTGACTCCATCAGATGTGATGACCATCCCCGCTGTCATCCCGTGCTACGTGTATGCGCTCAGAGAGTGTCTCTTCATGATGTGGTGGGGAGAGTGATGGAGGCACATCCTGAATTCCAAGCCACTGTTTTCCAGTGACAAAAGTTGACATTTATTGACTAGAAGGCCCTAAACGTCACAGTAAAAGTATGATGGCTTCGCATTTCCAAATATTTGTGTGAACCAGCAATTCATAAGTAACAACAGTACACAGTGGAGCAAGGAAAAATGGAATCAAGCAATCTCGAAAGGAAAACAGGGATGGGAAAATGAGAAGTTATTATTTGTCTGTTTTAATTGCATGGGGTTAAAACCAGACTAGAAACATCTGCTTACTCTGATTTTATTGCTCAGCCCTTTCCTCCTAAGTGGAGCACTTCAAGAGAGCAGGATCTGACCTGAAGTAATCCATAAAACTGCACTCATTACTTAGGCTTTCTTTTTGTGCTGATTTAAAGGTTTGGCCGTTTTGATTTCCTTTGGATTAGCTGAGCTCAAGGGAACTCTGAAGGAATGCGCCATTGCTTTTTGCTAGTGGTTTTTTATGTGATGCAATGGATTAAAACTTTAATGCAGGCAGTCATTAATTGTGAAAACCAAAGATACCTCTAAACTTCTGCCTATGATTATCCCTGTCGTGCTATATTTGGTACATGTTATGGTTTCTGTCATTAAGAAGTCCTCCTTTTAATGCCCCATAATGGGTAAAAGATAGCCACAAAAATGATGCATATGGACAAAATATAAAGTGAAATTACAGGTTTCCATCCTGAAATGAAACTACTGATGATGCATCCACCAGACACCAGGAATGACACAGAACAGAACTGTTAGTAAACATAGGGTAAACTATAAATATGCTTAAGACAGACATCACGCATTGTTACAAGTGACAAACTTTGCACTAAAAGAAAGAAAAAAGATCACAAATCTAGACAGACAGCGCTCCTGAAAGTTATATAGCTGCATGATTCATTCCCCAAAGAAATCAATGTCAGGATGACATTTTTCTTCAGGCAGTACTGGCAACTGCTCGTAATTTGGGTAAACTTTCTCTGCCCTATAAAAACAAACCATCAAACCAAAAGGTAACCACTGAAACAGCTACCACTCAACCAAAAAAAAAATAGTATTTTAAACAGAGCACAACATAAAACTGCATGAGTCAATCTACCGTAAACTTTCGGCAAATAGGATGTGTCATAGAGATCAACCTTGGTGTTTCCAGAGAGCAGAGACTTATACAGCAGGCTTTTTAGAAACAGACTTTGCTCCAAATAGTAATTCCCTATTTTCAATAAACTCTGACTGGCTGCAACTAGTTATTTCTCCTGATACAGACAGCCAAAATAACTGACTGGTAAACAGAAGCCTATGGAGTTAGATTAATTACAGGGATTACATATAGCACTCTGAGCTTTTAAAACAAGAAGGGATCATTATGACGATCCCTGCCGGCCTCCTACGTAACAGAAGCCTTGGAATGTCACTGAGTGACTCCTGCTCACAGCTGCAGGTGATGCTGGGAAGCTTTGTGTACAAAAGTGTGTAACTTTTATTTAAGTACTTCCAGTGATTGAAAGTGCACCAACTAACTTGCTCTGGGGGCCAGTTATGCTAATTTTATAGCCTACTAGTTCTTTCACTATGCATTTCACTGTGTATTTATTTGAGCATACTTAATACGTATGGCTGTATAAATAAAACAGCGCATTAAAATATCCATAACTTTCTATCAATTTTAGGCCCAACTGACAAACAGTTCTACATCTTATATCCTAAAAGCTGATTGATGACACAGTGCATCACAGAGAGCAACTTTCATCCCGAATTATTGCAGTTTTCACCAGTGAATTTTTCTGGTACACAGCAATGCACGTTTCTTGGTTTAATCCTTTACACTACATAACAATGCTGAGGTCCAATGATCTTATCTTGTTACAGCATATAGTGTTCTTGACAAACTCCACAGCTATTTAAGTTGGTGGCTTTGGTATCACCACTGTTTTTCATGGAAGGGAGTGACTGAGATGTTGGCTGGGTGTTCTTAGTGACATTGTTTGTTCTTTTCTGATGTTCCGTAAAGTTTTTGTCATGAAAAACTGAGCTCAACTATTCGGAACAAAACCTCAACATTTTGCCTGAATATCCTTTCTGATGAGACATCCAGTTTGATAAAGCAAAGAGTCATTTCCCCATTATGCACGAGAAGATGACTGGTTTGCAGAACAGCCAGTGCTCTGGTTAAAGAGAGAGCTATGTGAGTTAGTTTGTGTCCAGAAACGCTAAGGAGTTCAAGATCAATGCCACAATATTGCTTATGCAATTACTCCAAAGAAAAGTTCAGGTCAAGAATGACTTCTGTCTGTATTTTTCCTTTCCCTGTGGTATCTCATATCTCTGGAGAGCAGAGGATTAATTATAAAAGATTTCTGTAAAGCATTTGACTTTGTACCTCTATTTGGGGGAAACACAAATTCCATGACAAATGATAATAGTAAAGCCAAATAGCTCTTCTAGTCTGTGTAAATACACAGAGCCTAGTTCTTCACCTGGTTCACTTCTGCAGAAAGGCATAAACTCACAGTGTGAAAAGGTATATACAGAAGAACATAACAGCAGACATACCAAAGATCCTTCCATTCCAAGTGATTGCCTTTCACTTACTTTTGAAAACAGAAAAAAAATACAGGCTACATTCAAAAGAGAAATTATATAGAGAGATAGTGAGATTTAGGCAGAAGACAACCCAGCAGTTCAATTTTCTGCCCTTTAATGTTTTCAGTTTGCCAGGGCTCATCCATCTGTATGATGTTTGGTGCTGAAGTTTCTGAAGTTTGCAGAAGGAGAAATCTGAGAAAAACTCTTCATGAACAGTTTATCTATTATCAACATCCCAACAAGGGATTATTCCGCCACTTGAAGACTATGTGTGGCACTGTTCAGCTCAGTGAATCACACTGCAGAGCTGTAAAACAGGCCATCACTGGCAGTATTTAGTCAATTCCACAGAATTTTACTAATTTGATTTGATTTTTCTTGAAGACAGAAAATCTAATTAAAAACAGTCTGAATGTCAGTCCTCAACTGTACGATATGTCTGACAGACAATCAAAAATCTGGTAGTTTTTTCAGTTATAAATGTAACCTGCTCACCTAAGGGCTCTTCCACTCCATCAACAGTTCCGTATGCCTCTTGGAGTTGGTATCTATGAGCGAACATGCTGAAAGCTACCAATAATTCAAAGAACTCCTTAAAAAACAGTAGCTGATTTGGCTTTACAGATAATAGCTTTACAGATTGTTGTCTTCCACATAATTCCTCTTTGTCTAAGAACCGCGTCCTCCTTAACTTCCTGAGAGAATCTGCCATCATCTGCGTCAGAGACCGAAACTGCGTGATGCAGTTGATAGTCACTTGGGAACTATTAGCATAAACCTCTGTTTTTCTGTCCTTTATTTTTGTAATACTCACTGACTGGAAAAATGAATAAACATGCAAGTGTACACTGGTATTTGGAAAATCCAGAACTTTCACAGAACAGTCATGTGGACAATGACTTGTTCTCCGTTTCTAAACTTTGCAGTGGTCTGTGAGAGAAAAAAAGACCCCCTTCTGGCAACCCCCAAAGATGAACAAGTTAGAAAAATAGTTGCACTTGGATACTTCATTTCCTGACATCAAAGCTTCTTGTGAGAGAAATGTGCTATCACGATGGCATTATTCCTTTTTCCTTCCTGTAAAAGCTGTGCCAGATGTTCAGCACTCATTTGCGCATTTACAATTCTGATTCGTTCAGGAAGGCTGGAGAACAGTTGCCTAGGGTTCCTGTCATCCTGAAGTCAGAGGTAGCATTTTCATTGGGATAATCTGGACCAGCAGTGGCCACCCCATACGTGGGCATTCACTGGAGGAAAGGATAAAAAGCAGGAGGAAGTTGTCACTGAACCCAGTGCACTGAAGTAGGCTGTACCTAACGCCGCTTTAATCATTGAGGTGGCAGCTGTGCTACCTGCTCATCTGGGAGCCCTGACCCATTTTGGTAAAAAAAAGTTCTTGTTACTCCACCCTGAGAAGTTCTAACATCTTTTTTGCTTCCAACAGGCCTTTGAAATAGTTATGTGAAGGGTGTGCACATACACATGTGGCAGAAGAAAAAGGAGGGAGCTCTAAATGTAGAAAAAAAAATACATTCCTTTGTTTCACAGAATTGTTAGCTTTCCAGAGATCCAGTGGAGCTGAGGAAAACTGTGTCAGCTTGGCAGCACCACAGCCAGTGTGCCTGTGGCTCCACTGCTGCCAGTGCAGCGGGACAGGGTGAGCCAGCATCTGCTGGGATGCTGGAACAGCTGTGGGATGAGCACCCTCCTCCGTCCCGCTCCAGGACCCCTCTTCCACCAGCTCTCTCCACACAACGTGTGTGGCTGATAGCTGAGACTGCTAACCTGCTTTCTCCATCAGCTGGCTTCTGTGGAGCAATCACAAGCAGTCTGAACTGAATCCTACTGATATAGAAGAGGTGGGTAAACGTAGGCTTTCTTTAAAATACAGAATAGCAATACACACTTGAAACTCACAATTCCTGTATTTTTTTCTTTCTATGAGTGGAAAATCAAGTGCTCTAAATTTGGGAAATGCCAGATATTTATCTGTCTAGCCAGCTTAAATTTAGTGTTGTGTTTGCGTGTTCTGGTATGATCTTCAATTGCCTTCACTGTGAACTCTGTCTTCCCAGGGCCCCTGATTAAGTTCAGTCTGGTTACAAAATCAACACGTTGAAATTAGGAAGTATGAAACTTGGGCTTTCCCATGTATCCTTAGTTCTGCAACTTCTCCATTTTGTTCCTAGCCTCAAGAAAAAATGTCAAATTTAAGGCTGTTGGGTCAAATGGAAATGTAATGTCCTAATTTCTGAAAGTTGGATTTTGCAAATGCTGCAATCTTTTCAAGCTCTTTTTTTTTTTTTTTTTTTTTTTTGGAAGGTAATAAACAATATAGAAAAATTCCTTTGTATTTCAAAAATCTTAAAGCACCAGCAATGTGAATGGATCGTGGGTTACCAATGCAACATTACTGCACTAGGGTGTCAGTTCATCCATTCACTTGCACCTGTCATCACTTTTCAAGTAACTGAACCAAAGGCCATTACAAACTTCATCTCCAGACCCCAAAACAACTCATGAAGTCTTAGAAAACATCTTCAGACTGAACGAAGTCTATATATTACAGACACTTCTAAACTATTATTATTCTTTTGAGTCTTGCAGCAGGCTGCTGAGCTGAGGCTTGGCACCTTGCTTTCGCTCTGGTTAGTGACCACTGGACATTCAGTGTTTTGTTTATTTACAGGGTAGGCTTTTGCAGACTCTCCCATTCCTTCATGTAAATGCCTAAGGTGAATCTAATAATACTGTCTTTAAAGTTCTCAGCTCTAATTTAATTTCTTCTTCTGCAAAGAACTGTTTGCTGACTTTTTTGTATTGCAGTGCCAGCAGAAATGAAAAAATGCAGTTGAATTGTTAAGACAGAGTCCTTCCCAAGTGGCTGTTCTCCATCGTAACACACTGACTAAATGTGACCAAGTTTTCTGCATCAACAACAGTACTTTGCTGCATATGAGTGTGTTGACCCCTTACAAAGAGCAGAAGCTTTTTTCTGCAAGTGCCCAAAGGCATGTGAGTTCCTGTTGTTGTATCCATAAACTGAAAGTGGTTGAAAGTGACTTGAGTTTTGAGAAGATATTACTGTGAGATTTTTTTGTTATCTGAAACAGAACGGCACTTGATGTCATTTTTGGACTAAATGTGACTAAGCACCATTTTGAGTATCAAAGAAACAGCCTAGCACCCGCATGGGGAAAATTGTTAGGAGCGGTTTGTATCCTCAGCTGCTTTATTTGTTGCTTTGGATTTGTTTCAGCAAAATGAGTGCAGCACTTTGTTATCTTGGGGATACATCCAATCCAGAGATTGGTTGCAGAACACACAAAGCACACAGGCTATTGTACTTCTCTAGTGTAAAAGGGATGAGGCTTGACCCAGATTCTTGCCTTATGCTTCAAAGCAGCTCTTGCAGGAGAAGAAGCACTGCGTCCAGTCTCTGTAATAGGTACCACATGCATAAAACCTCTGTAAGACTTATTACTAAGCCAGCATTTAAAGTGAAGTTTGCTCTGAAGAGAAATTCCCTTAGGAAGGGCAGGTGGGAAGCCTGCAACACCTCCTTCTACGCAATTTGGGGAAATAAAACCTTTTAATAGTCAGTCCAGCTTCACAGCTGGCTGATTTCACAGACTGCCAAGGATGGGTTGATGTGCTCAACCTTGAACACACAGCCCTTCCCTGTCAGTTTTATTATGTTTTGCTGTTACATTCAGGTTTCCCTTGGCTAGAACAAAATGAGCTGAAGAAACTGATTATGTATTAAGGTGTCTTTCACTGTTACGGAGAACTCCTATAAAAATTCCTCAGTGACTCCACTTCCTTGAACACCTGTCAGCAGATTGCCCAGTGGAATGACAGTCCAATAGGACTGGGAGGTTTAGATAAATTCCATGACAAGAAGGTCTGAGTTAACAAAATTAAAAACATTCCTCATATTTTTCCCCAGACTTGCATATTCTTCCACTTGCAATCCACAGGGAGAGGCGTGTGATACAGAAAAGGGAATTTGGCTCCAAGGTAAATTTCTCAAGAAATCTTTCTTGAAAATTAAGATGTCTGCGGTACTTTTTTGTAATTATTTTCAATAAAGACTGTAGTTCTTCTTTTCATCTTGATACTCTTCCAGCCTCTCAAGCTTAGATGTTAAACAAACAAAAAAAAAAAGAGGCAACTGATTCAGACCCAGCACAGCACCTGGCTCTAAAAGTGCCCGTCCTGATTCTTCATACTGTGTTTCCAACAGCTTCACTTGCACAGCTACCTCTTTGATTTGCAGCTTTGTGTGTCTTTGTTGGTTTGTTTGTGCTTTTATGTTTTTGCGTGTTTGTTAGCTTTTATTTTGCCTCCATGTGTGAAAATATTATGGGTTCTTTTGTAAATTTATTCAAAGTTGTTTTCCAGACATACAGCTAACTTGTGGTAATATTAGCCTTGCAGGCCAAACATATGAAAAAGATTGTTCCAGTAAGCTCTCCATAAGTTGATCAAAGCCTGCTGAAATTGAACATGTAGAGCTGCTTGGTTAGTAACTGAACTGGAGAAAACTCTCAAAGAAGACTGCCATTCCAATATATGAAGAACTGTAATATCTCTTTTTAGAAAGAAAATATAAAGTAAGTTTCATCATGCCATGTTATATAGTGTTTTTTTCCACGATATACAGCTATTTCACACTACAAATAGGTCCCTTAGGAAGAGTTTATGGAATGAGATTGAGGCAGCAGGACTGACAGATGCATTGTGAAGAGGAAGGCCGAGGGAAGCAAGACTTGTGCAGTCTTGCTTACATTTCACTGAGGGTGTAAATATGAAAACCACCTGAGTGGTTTATTAAGGTGTAGAACTTTCAATGGCTAGAATATTATCCTGACATTTCTATAGATAAAATGGACCACATGGGGAAAAAGAAAACAAAATTGTTGTCAAGATGTAGTTTTAATGGATGTTGTTGAAAGTGGGATTTTCTGTTTTGGAAATGACTGCTGTTGCTTATGAGTACCTACAGCTCAATTCAATAGGAGAAAAGAAAAAAGATGGCAGGCTTGAATGTCCAAAACCTCCCTCCTTGATTTCCACAGGCATATGCAGTTGGCCTACAGCTAAGTCTGTTGGACATGGCAGTTTCTTGGAATATTTGATGTGGGTTTGTGGTAACTGCAGTAGAAAACTTAATTAAGAGGCATGAACTCTACAAATGGGTTCAAGATGCCTACTGATCTCTCTCTTTTATTGGCTTCTTTTCACTTTTGTATCAAATTCTCTCTGTTTCTTGCAAGGCATATAATTACAATGTTAAAATATTAGGAACTATTTTGTCACTATTTGTTTTGAACCCCATCTCTTGGTTTCATCAAGAAGCAATATTGTGCATCTGTTATGCCTAACTACTTACAGAAGTCTTACACAATTTTTTTAGCTACTGTAGAAAGAATCAATATTTTGTTACATTGGATATACCATTAGTACTGCAACTGTAATGAAGTTTCTGCTCTTCCTTTATTACACTATAGCACTTCAAAATTTGTGTTAGCAAGTTGCTTTGTGTCTCAGAAGTTAATAGGTTCAACCTTCAAATCAGCCTCTACCTGTATCACTGGATCATACAGGCACAGTTCTCTTAGCTTTGTTTAGAGAAATACTTTTGACAAAATAGATCTCATCTTGTGAGCGTGTTAATGAGGGAAGGAGCAATTTCTCCTGCTGAAAGGCTGGATTAGAGTGTAGCCTCAGCAGAAGGTGTTGTGCTCTACAGAAGGGTCATTCAGTTTCTGTCACAGATTAGTCTGCTTCCAACAACTTTAATATATATTAGATTTTTCACTTATATCTGTGTAAGCAAGTAGAAGGAAGACTTACTGTGTTATCAAACCAGTCTCCGTTAGAGGGTAGAAAATCTCCATCAGAGAGAGTACAGCAATTTTTGACAGTTAAACTCATCTTCCCTCACCAGAGGATTTGTTCAAAGAGTATATTTCTGCTGTTAGAATATGTTGTTATTGCAAACGATAAATCCCTGAGAGAAAAGTTTGTAATGGAAACACTGACTGCTCCTTAAATGACTATGAAACAGGAATGCTAGGCAATGCTTATGAAAAACAAGGGCAGATTTTAAAATTAGATCTGCCATTCCCACCTTTATATGGACTTGAGAAAATTAATGGTTCAGCTTCAACCCAGAGGCAAAGCCAGACATGCTGACTGGACTGCACCGATCACAGACTTGGTCCGAGACGTTAGATATATTCAACTTTCCAAAGATCTCACAATCTAACTAGTATCAGTCAGTCAGGGGAATCATGGAAAGAAAAACAGTGCCATAGGATGTGGCACTTGTGATTCAGCAGATGACATTCTTCACCCTGAGTCAGTCGTGCAACAACAGGCAGCTTCCCTGCTGGGCTGCTCTCCTGCTCTCCTGCAGACGAGTCCCAGCACTGAGGCTCTGGGTGCTGACTTCCGCATGCCATGAAATGCTGGATGACATTTGTCACAAGAACAGCAGCATCTGTCTTGGTTTTCAGATCTATTGCAAAATGGGTAATCACCTTAATGTCCTGGCTGCTCTAATTGCCCATGGTTGTTTTTCTGTGCTTCCTTCCTCTTGCTCTGTCATGCTGCTGGCACAGTTACAATAGCTGCTGAATTTCTAGGGGTGATGAGTTTTGCTTGATGCCCAGTGGGATCCAGCTAGATTTCAGTGAGTGGTGAGATCGTTCTGAGCCGTTCTTTTTTAGCTTTTTACACTACTGAAACAAAAACTGAACTGCCTTTTGTATTTGGAAAATGGTGGAATTCATGTCAAAATAGGGACACCATCAGCCTGAGTGCCCTGGAGACATGTGCTGTGCCAGTAAATAATACATAGCACCACAGGCACCACAGAGCACAAAGTACAATAGGCTGAAGATTCCATTCCCCTATACTTGGCTTCAGTCGGTTATTATATTTTATTTCTAGCACATACTTGAAGCACTACCAGCTAATTGTTAGCTATGTGTATCTAGCTCAGGAACATTCAGCCCGTGGTCGTAGAGAATGAGCAGTAACTTCACTCCTTCGCAGCTTATTTTTTAAATAAAGAAGCTTTTTGTAACACATATGGAAAAATAAGCATTGCAGTTAATGTAAAGGACCAAAATTTGCTGGGTAATAAAAGCCCAAATAAACATAACTCTGCTAAACTTGAGTTGAATTTTATCTAGAAGGCTGTAATAATAACTGATTTATTTTCAGTGGAAACGACTTAATCAAATGTAAATTTTAGAATGACTCTGAGGCTCAGAAAATATACAACAAATATCTGTTTTCAGTCAGTTTTTATGGTGACATAGTGGAAAAGCTGATAGAACTGTAGCCATTGCCTTGCTATCAAATGCTGCTGTAATTCCAAATTAACATGACTCATGTCATCTGCTTGCTCAGCTGCTTGCTCTGCATTTGCTATGATGTGGAAAAATGCTGGTTCTTTGGTAATTGTATTAATTCTATTGCCCTAGAGGGGATTTTTGAGGTTATTCTTCTAATCAAAACATGTAGCAGAAAATATTATTTTACTCATTGTTAGAGACTTGATCTTGGTTAAGTGCTGAGTGTCTTTTTGCTTGGTTCTGTTGGTCTCTAAGAGCACTCAGAGACTCACAAGACACACTGGCACCCAGAGAACCATGCCCTTAATCAATCAGTGTGGTGCTTGGGTTTCAGTTGGCAAAAATTTGTGCAAACTATTGCCTTGTATTGTATTATACATTCCAAGCTAAATGGTTTTGCAAGCCTTGAAGCTTGCTTTGAGCTTCACATTCAAGTGTGTCTGAAGCCTTAATGTAAAAATTCCTCAAGGGATCACGTCTTGACTTTCATAACGAAAGCAAACAAACTAAATTTCCTAAAATTTTGGTGAAAGAAAACTATGCAGTATCATTATGTTTGCAATTCAGAGCAGATTCAGAAGCAATGTCAGTATTAATGGTCCTTTTGATACATGTGCTGTGAGTCAGGAGTCACTTGCTAGGCCCCAAACACAGCACACTTCACTTAGACCCTAAAACAAGCAGAATCAATATGGTCACAGTCAGAAATTGTTTCACTCAGTTCTGTTTAGTAGGGGGCCAGCCTGGATCTAGCTTTTGCCAGAACTCCCACTAAAGTCAACAGAACACTGAAGCACTCAGCAAGTATCGTCTTACTTCAATTCCTCAGTTATTTTTTGACCATTTACATATTCTAAGTGCCGGTACCTGTGCATTTATGCAGGTCCTTTTAACCACTTCATCCAAACTGGCAACTTATCCTTTCACAACTATGAGGCAGCTGTCTAGGTATTCATTTTGTGCAAAGATTAAAAGGGATGCAGATATATCTCAAGGCAAGAACTTAAACCTTAAGAATGTCTGAAGAAACACTGTGTTTTAAAATGGACCATGAGTTCCCATTCGAGGCGTGTTTATCCAGAGCTGAGGACTGTCTGCATTGCAGAACTGATTCCTGTTATCTTTTTATAGTTTACTATAAACCCAAATATACATTATATCACTACATTATGCATGACGGTGCTTTTACCTCGAGATATTGATCCATATGGCCAGATGAGCTAATCTAAGCTTCAGTTATCACAGCTCATTAGTTACCAACAGGAGTCAAGCTGCTTCCTTTTCCTTGCTGCTATTCTTCTGCTCTTTTTCCAAAAACTTCTCTTGCACAAAAAGGCATGGAAGTTCCCTCTCAACTTGGACAGGAGCATTTCAGACCTACAAATCGAATGTTCAAAGTCTGAGGGCACATACTGTTACCCCACAGGGCTTCATACCATGCACGGATGACTTCAATCCAAAGGACACAATTCAGGTGTCACTTCAAAAGGTGACCACTACTGTTAGGCTAAACTGAGCTTAGATAACATAATAACAAAGTCAAGTTATTCTTCCATGTTCTTCAAAGTGTTGCTGAAATATCAGTGAGAATTCATGCTTTTGTGCTCTTCAGCACCTGTGAAAACCAGACCACAGCTCTTTTTGTGCATTTATTAATGCTGAAGCAAAACTGAGACTTTTCAACAGCAACCTCCAAGTGAGGAACAAACACAGGGAATGGTGTATGCCAGGGCCTCGTCTACAGGTTGCATATTAAACAGTTCCTAAATGAAAAGGTGGCTTACTGTGCTATAAAATTAAGTCATCATTTTGAGACCTCCAGCCCACCGGAACGAGGGGACAGGATGGAGTGTGCCTTTTCCAGTATTCTCCACCCACTGACCCAGAGCATGAAACCCACAGAGTTCTTGGAACTGCAAACAGTGTTTGAATTCAGACTAAAACTGGAAAACAGAAACAGGACTTTTCTTTTTTTCTTCTTCTTCTTTCTTTTTCTTTTTTTTTTTTTTTTTTTTTTTTTTTTTGAGTCACATCAGTCAATGCTATTTACAAAATTGGTTTATGGAGACCACAGGTGGACACTCTGACTCATTACACATGAATACTAAATATATCCAAGACGATCTTGGAAAATCCCATAAAGAAAGAGGGAATAGCCATCTAATTTTTATATTTATAACCTTGGGTTTTGGATGCCAGTAATGGAAATTATATTGTTTTCACAAAAAGCAGGTGAGGGACAGTAAGGGACTGAATGATTGCCAGGCTGCATGTGGCTGGGAGGAGAAGGCTCTAAGCTAGACACGGAGGAAGGTTTGTCATGCTGGAGTAGTTTGCCATTCACACTTGCGGCAGGCTGTGGTGAGGTTAGCAATGCATTCCACAATTGTAAGAAGTTAAGCAAATGTTGTCTTTTAGCCAGAGTGAAAAGCACACCTGCCCATGAAGCTGGCATAAAATTCAGTACTGCCCAAGTCCTACCAAGTCCTACATGGAGAATTTGAGTAGTACTTTCAGCCTCATATCCTGTCACACACTTCAGTCTCTCTGATCTTGAAAACCAGGAGGTCCAAGGTCTGTAATATATACAGGGAAGGAAATAATGGATCCCTTTATGTTTGTCATCGCTGACTTCTGTTTTGATTGATAGTACCAAGGCTTCTCTTATTCTCACTGCTGGAGTAGAGCTATTGCTGGACTTCCTACTAACCCGTAGGCTGGCTTTGAGAAATGCAACAGGGTCAAACTGAAACAAGCCATAGCATTTCTAGCCTGAAAGCTGACTTTTTACATCAGCTGAGAAGGAGGAACAAACTGAGGAATGAGTTCATTATTCTAACCTACCCAGTGTCTTGAATGACCACTAAAGTAAATAAACTAGATGCCAAAATGCATTTTTTTTTTTACTTATAGATCACCCAAAAGTATATTATGGGTTTATGATATTTCTTATTATCAAGATCCTCAACCAAGTTCTTTATAGACATTGCAGAGCAGTTCCTCACTACTCCAGTTTTCAAAACAGCCACAAGAACGAATTTTTCAATCACTACTGCCTTGCTGAAAGTAGTGATGAGTGGCTGGCCACAAACACGAACACAAACTCAAATTAGCTAGTTGTAATTTTTATATTCAAAGCCATATAGCAGATAAAAATCAGTGGTCTTCCTACTGAGACCTGCTAATTTGTCTCAGCATGCTGATTCTTTAGCAAATTGGACACATCTTCAGAGAAGTCACTCTACTTGTATCCTGAATGACTAAAATTTAGGAGATGGAGATGGAAATACCCAACCAACTTATCTGGCTTGCTGTTGCCAGTTTCTAATGAGCCCTACATTTGTTCTGTGCCTCTGGAATTCTCCTTGTAGTCTGCAACTACAGTACTTTTGCTGAAAAATTCTGCTTCCTGAACTCTTTTCAAAAAGAGTTAATTCCTCAGCATTTTATGCTTGTTTTTCATCCACTAGTACTATCTACTTCAATAGGCTTAAAAGAAATTAAAATATTTTTTGAAATACTTGGGATGTTGTTGTTGTTGTCTGTTGAATTTAGTTCATCACCAGACACAAACAGCGCAGCACAAATGGAAAAGTTTATTGCAAAACCAGAGGA
Organism: Callipepla californica brunnescens; assembly: GCA_023055505.1. Taxonomy (NCBI): domain Eukaryota; kingdom Metazoa; phylum Chordata; class Aves; order Galliformes; family Odontophoridae; genus Callipepla; species Callipepla californica. The sequence goes on from JALIRH010000002.1 coordinate 12,220,164, forward strand.
ATGGCAAAGCAGTATCCTTTTTTTCCCCCTAGAAGAATGAGCTTCTTTGTTTCGGCCGTAGGCCCAGCAATTTCTAGCAGCCCTCTGTCTGTAAATCTTATTTCTGCATTGATCATCACAGTCACATGAAATTATTTAATAATTATTTTATTGCCAAGGTCACATGAAATTAGTTAACAAAAACTTAAAAGTGCATTTGCCAGCTCATCTCTCATTGAAACACTCTTTTGGCTAAAAGAACCTGCTGAATTGTAAGAATGAGTAGCATTGGGCATTTTCCCAATAATAAGATAGAAGCAGCAGGGAAGAATGCTTGGCTATGTTGTAGGGTAAATTAACAATGCATCCTTGAATTTTATGTTTATACTCTTAGGCAATTAATAATGATTTAGATCTGCAGCTAGTCTTAAGTTACTCTGTGCAGGAAAACCATATAGGTGGCCTTCAGCCTTCTGTTAAGCTTTTCTAAGAACCCCCCAAACAGAAGTAAAGGGAAAGGTAAGTTTTTTTATGGAGGAAAGTGGAAATAAAACTTTCAAGGGGCGAAGGATAATTTTGTTAGCCCATGTTTCATTTGAAGCTTTGCAATGGGATTTCATTTCAATCCACCTCCATTCTGGGCAGACTTTGGTCTATATCACAAAGAAGCAGCACTACCGAAGATTCACTTGCTTTCATGAGGTAAAAGATCAAAACACCAAAAAAGCTTGAGCGTTTTCATACTGAACAACTGAGAGCTAAGCTCTGCTTCAGAAGAAGAGTTCCCTAACTGCCATATTGCCAATTGTAGGTCTCCTCACAGCTGTCACTTTGGTATCATGGATCTCAAATTCGGGTTGCAGAGCATCCCTGTGTCAGCAAGAAGGAAAATGTACTGCATACTCACTGTGTTCCATGGCTCCATGTTCTCCTGCAAAGCAAGACCCGTGGATTCAGGCTCTACCAATCTATAGAAGGACCACAAGTCAACTCTTCTACTTGGGCAAGAAAATCTTTGTGTTGCTGCACAGCTCACTTCTTCCTGCTGTCTTTAACTGAAGCTAGCTGCGACCGCAGATCTCACTCCACTTGTGTTGTGAGCATACCTAGTGAATCCAGACATTTATGGCTGCAGTTATCTTTTTTTGTGGATTCCAAACAGCATTTGTCAGGAGAAGGGCTGCTGAATGCTGATCTCAGCTGAAGTAGCGGGTTTTGTGAGCAAAAGCAGTAACTGTAGTTGCCCGGCCAATTACAGGTGTGTGTATGGATTAAATCCTGATTTCCTGGATCACTAGGATTCAGAATCACACATTTTGTTCCATTTTAGGTATTAAAGGAGCTCTTCTTTATTGCAAAGGGGTTTGTTACTGAACGTGTTCTTAGACATTAAAAAAAACAAAACAGAACTATTTTACAGGCTTTCTGAGACCCAGAGTTCATCTAAGTGAGTAAGAAACACTTTGTATTTCAATAAAAAAGAACTGAGGCCTTTTCAAGAGGTTATTGTGTCTGTTCATGTCTTAGAGGCAGTTGCTCTTTCACTACCCTGACTGCCCTGCATCCTTCAAATGAGACCACACTGTGTGCCAGCTAAATTATTGAAAATAAAAAGTAGATTCTTTAGCAGTCGGAGTAAAGTTGGACTCTACAAAGTGTTTTAAACAAAGTTGAGACACCACAAAACTTCAGGTCTGTACGAATTGTTCTCTGCGCTACTTCAGCTAAGGAAAAACACACAAAGTATTTCCTTTGCTGAACACAAACATTCTTCTCACATGTGCTGTGAGAGTTTTGGGTTTATATCAAAGGCTTTATTTTTTAAACCGTGATAATTTCTTGCTAGACACAGTGTATGTGAGCTTGTGTATGTGTTTATGATTTTAAAATAAATATATTACACTTTCAATCCCTTAAAATTTACCACAACTGTGTTCTACTTTTATTCATTTGACTCCATTCTAACAAGGTTAACCAGATGTCTTTCTTGATCACATGAGAACCTGAATAGAGTTCTCCTTTGCCTAATTTAATTAAATCGGATAGGATAACATTTGAATTTGTTAGTTTAGTTGGGTTTTCCCACAAGCAAGAAAAGAGTTTTTTGATGATTCAACACCTCCTTAACTTGTGCAAAGTTATTCTGAGGTGATGTAGATCCAAACTTTTGAGTCCTTGTCCTATGATATTAGCCACTGTATCACTAGGAGGGAAAGCAGAACATGTTAACAGCTTTTCTGACAAAAGGAGAGCCTGAGAGCATCTCAGGATCAGCTAGTATCTGTTTATTCTATTATGACCACCAACATAGACAAGAGAGGACTTGTAGTATACCTCTTGCTTTCCTGCTCCTGTAAGCAATGTTTTAACCACAGAAGTGAGAGAGGAAAGGGAAAGGATGTGCTTGGGTATGAGAACCTTGGGTTTGTGAACCTCTGTTTACAGCAGAGCATTTTAGGTAATTCTCTTTGTGAATCAAACTACCAGTAACAGGAAACCATTTTCTCTGATTTAAGAGATGCACTGCTCCTACAGGAGAAAACTCCAGCCACAAGGAAGTCCGTGGCTGCCATCCTGCAGTGCACTCATTATAAACAACAAATGTGTCAAGGCGTTGCTGCTGTGAAAATCCCCATGCAACTGCTGCGATGAATAATCTTCCCAAGAAGTGCTCCATGTCCATGGGAGTGTGGCATGGTGCCACTGTCAGAATGAAGGGGATGGGCAGGCAGCCATGCTCCAGACACCGTCATGGCCTAGGCCACACTACACAGGGGCAAGGTATGGCTAAGTAAAACAGTGCCTCTGAGGTCCTGCAGGGCAGATGGCTGCTAGGCTGGGCCTCATCATTGTCTCCAAAGGCAAAATGTGCTCAGCAGCATTAAGAATATAGAGCAAGCTGCTGCCCTGCTGTTTTATATGAGCACGTAGTTCCCACTGAGGCTGGAATGGCACCCTCCTCTCTTCTTCTCCCTGTCACTGGTCCCAAGCCATCAAGTGGGAAAAGGAACTGCTACTGAAAAGCAAAGTGTGTGCATGGAACTCATGAGTGTGGACTTCCAAAAATTCCTTTCTTTCAAATCTGAGCTCCAGAATTAATGATGAAGCTAGCATAGCAGAGAGGCCAAAACCAGAGGCTAAAGACCAGGAAACAAATTGATCAGATCTGCAGTGTCTGTGTTCTGCTGTCTCCATGAGGTAGCTATTAAATATCACTAGGCTCAAAACCCCAGGGCCTGATTAACCTTTTCCAGAATATACAGTTATCTCATAAATGAAATATGATAACATAATGCTTTTCATTCTCACAGAATTCAACACTAGTTTCCTATGCGTATTACACAACACGAGTTACTTACTCAAGATTATTGGTTACATTAGGGAAATGCTACACCTTTCTTTTAATCTATTCCAAAGCAAGAGCTTTTTGTATCTTTGCATGGGCTGTAGTCCCCAGTTGAATAACAGCTTATGCATCTCATCAATTTCTTTTTACTTCCTTATATTTTAATAAAATGCAATGGAAATTTGATACACTGATCCATATTGTATTCTCACTTCTACCCACGTAACTTTTCAGAGCTGTCAGATCTCATTTGCAAGCTTCCCTTCTCCCATCATCAGAAAATTATGTCAGTATTCCAAACCACCTGCTGCCTCCTCTTGACACTTTACCTAAATATCAGAGAAAACCCACATAAAGTACTAACTAAAGCATGAACCATTATAACAACTGTTGGGCCTGGAAACACTGCAGTTTGCAAAACATGTTTTTCTTATTATAATTTATGTGAATGGCCTCAAAGCAAAAAAGGCTAGATGTGCTCAGTGATCTCACACACAAGCTATTACCTCTAAAATATAAATACTGAAGGAACTTTAGAAATGGGTTGTTTCCCTTGGGAGTTGGAAAGAACAGAATCATAAATAAGTCTGAATCCAAGACTACAATTTTCCCATCAGAAATACATTAGTAAATTGTAAAAGCTGAGAACTATCTGAACTGATACCTGAGTTGATGAAAAAAAAAAATATTACCAACAAATTGGAAAAAAACACCCACATTCTTACAGTGGAATGAAATGCATAATTTTTATTTCATTTTCTCTCTATTTCCCTGGAATATAATTCTCAGATGTTTTATAATTGAGAGTTTTCAACTAAAAAATTAAAGCTCCATTGAGTTTCTTTACTGGAAAATCCTGTCATCAGTCAAATCTTTGCTCAGAAAAGGAGAAGGCTGTTGTGATTCCAGTGGAAATTCCACTGTTTAATGAAACTGAATCCTCAGTTACTGCAAAGTTTAACCTTGGGATATCTTGTTCAATACTTTTCTTGTAGATCACAGAATGGATTGGATTGGAAGGGACCCCAAGGATCATCAAATTCCAACCCCCCGTCACAGGCAGGGCCACCATCCTCCAGATGTGGTTCTAGATCACGTTGTCCAGGGCCCCATCCAACCTGGTCGTGAGCACCTCCAGGGATGGGAACATCCACAGCCTCTCTGGGCAGCCTGTTCCAGCACCTCACCACTCTCTCTGTAAAGAACTTCCCCTGACATCCAATCTAAACCTTTCCTCCTTGAGCTTAAAACCATTCCTCCTTGTTCTATCACTGTCAACTCTTGTAACGAGTTGATGCCCCCCCCTGTTTATAATCCCCTTTTAAATACTGGAAGGCTGCAATGAGGTCTCCCTGCAGCCTTCTCTTTTCCAGGCTTAACAAGCCCAGCTCCCTCAGCATGTCTTTGTAGGGGAGGTGCTCCAGCCCTCTGAACATCTTTGTGACCATCCTTTAGACCCTCTCTAACAGCTCCACATCTTTCCTGTTTTTGGAGCTCCAGACCTGGATGCAGTACTCCAGGTGGGACCTCATGAAGGCAGAGTAGAGGGACAATCTACCCTGTCCCTACTATCACCCTTCTTCTGATGGAGCCCAGGATACCGTTGGCCTTCTGGGCTGCAAGCGTACACTTCTGGCTCATGTTCAGTTTTTGTCCACCACTTCTCCACAGGGTTACTCTCAAGGAGTTCTTCTCTCAGTCTATGTACCAACTTTGGATTACTCTGACCCAAGATGATGAATGCTCAAAGAGAAACATTTGATATGGTCCACTCTTAGTATCTTTAATATCAAATTCACTGTTGTATGATAAATCTTTGGCAAATGTAGGGAAACAGAAAATGGTTACATGATTACTCATCCACTTCTTAGTTGTGGCAACAACTTGCGATGGCTACAGTGAGACTGCCAGCCATTCCTGGACAAAAACACCACCACAGAGGGCAATTAATCCCGCCTGTTTATTTTCTGGCACTCGGCAGTACATACTGGGCCACTGAGAAAGAGCCAACGGCTGCTTTAATCTTCAAGAATTAGCAATAACAAGCTGTGGCAGGATTGTAGAGATCGGACAGAATCTACGTTAGTTTTATTACGCTCACAAAACACTGAGACCAAATACATGCAAAGATTTTCCCGTGCGCTTCTAAATGCCACTTGGATTCTGGCACTAAACATCAGACTTTATTTTATTTATTGTTATTATTTTATCATTTTCCTTCCTGAGTGACTTCCCCTCTCCTCAAGGCTGCCCTCTAAATTTCCTGTGATTGAGGAACGCATTTCCTTCTATAGCCCATTTCCAACTATTTGGTAGAAACAGCTCTAAAATATCACAGAACAGGCGGATGGACTGTTCTTGGTGTGACTCCCAGGAATGAAGGTTTGCTTGCCAGTGGCTTTAGTTTGATTGGAAGAGACAGCTGCTATCCTACAGCCAAATGGGAAGATTAAATGATTTGGAGACAGTGAGTTCACTCAGGAGAGAAGGGGTGGAGAAGACCGTGTCTTGGCACAGTGAGTCTCTTTTGTGTTGGGATAGCAAGTGTCTGGACAGGGCTGTGCTGGGAGGTACAGAAATGACTAAAGCAAATGGTCCTTGAAACATAATTTGGAGCAGAGCCTACAGAATGGCTGTGGCGCACTTGAGATAAATCCTAGAAATGGTTGGAAAGGACCTCTGACTGCAGCAAGAGGCCGTGTCTTACTTGAAATTGCTTGGAAAAGATGGAAAGGCCCAGTAGAAAAATGGACTGGATGTTAAGAGCGACAGCCTACATGACAGCTGGGAAATACAGTACCTGGTACTGCCCCTGGGACAGGCAGATGATTTGCCATTCAGAGAGAAAAGCACTGTGGTGTGTTTAAGAGACTCAACCACCCTTGAACTTGCTTCCTGATTCCCCAGAAGGGATTGGTGAGATCAGGGGGAAGATTAACATTCCAGATGTGCATCTGGGTTTCTCTGAGCTCAGGAGCATTCTGCTGAACAAAGGATACCTTAGAAGTTGCTTCCTTGACTTTTCAAAGCAACTCAGAGGCTTAAAGTCAATGTAAATTGATTTTCTAGGGATTACTCCATGTGTGTATTCCCCTATGCTTTCTCAGCTGGCACAATTACCTTCCCACTTTTTTACAGAGAGCAGACTCTGAACTCAGCCCTGCACTTGGAGCTCCTTCAAAATCCGACCTTTATTACTCTCTTCATATCCAATCAAGCCTTTCAAACCTGTTCTGCATCTCCTTACCTCCTGTCAGATCTGCTAGGTAAGCACTGACAGGGAGACAGAAGAAGAAGCTCCACTGGGAGAGATTTTTGTTTTCTGTTTCCCGAACAAGGCCTCTGGCTAGTATTAGGAGAAAGAGATTTTCTGCGTGTAGGACTTCTTCCTGGTTTGCTGGCAAAAACAAGGGACAGGTTTAAATAGCTCCTGGGTGGATCTCCTTTTGAAACCAACATCCCCAGCTGAAGTTCTCTTGCAGATTTTGTGCTCACCTGATGTGCCCCTAAAACAAAACACATCCTTGCCTCTAAGCTGGAGAATTTACAGGAGATAGGTGAAACTGTGTTCAGAAGAGAAGGAACATAGGCTCACTGGGAGGAAACAGCAATACATCCATATGAGCGATAAATAAAAAGCTCTCTCCTGGTAACTCTGCCAAGAGTTTGTTAATTTGGTTTCCTGTCTGCCAGTGTAAACATCGAATAGCAAATGTCCTTTAACCACATGACTTCATCCTTCCACATCTGCTAACCCTCCATCCCAGGATGGTGGCAGTGTATATAATAGGCTTAAAGTCTTCAGGTGTGCTTGTGCAGCCTTACCCTAGCCCTTTCAGAAAGGTTTCTTGGTTCTTTCCCGAGACTGCTACAAAAACCTACTTCAGCATCAGTTGATGGAGAGCTGAAGTTGCCAGTTTGTTCAGACTGTGGTTGTTCCCTACAAAGGATACGGAAAAGTTACTGGATACCTCTTGCTGCCAACAGGTAAAATCAGCCTGATCAGACAAAGGTTTATCTAGACTCTCCTTATAGAATCCTAGTGACAGTGAAGCCAGAGCTTCTCCACATATTCTCTTCTGGTACTTAACTGTCTTCCAAGCATAATGTGTTTTCTAGAGCCCAGCCCATCTCTCTCCTGTCATTTTACTTGACTTCTTATTCTTTTGTGCTCAGTGTGGGTGGAGAACAGCCAGTTTTGCTATTGCCTTTCATTTTTTTGGAAGACATCTTCCCTTCATCTCTTTAGACTAAGTCATCCCATTGCTGTCAGTCCCTTCTTACCATAAAGCTCTCTTCCATTTGCCCATTTCTCTTTTGAGTAGATAAATAGCTACAAAAATGCTCACAGTGTCCCTTGAGGGACTCTGAAGGAAAATCTGTAATCTCAGTAATCATCATCTCCTTTATCCATACTAATAAGGAAGGATGAGGTATGGGTTAAAAAATAAGCACAAGGCACAAATACAAAAGATACAAAACAGAGATGGTAAGTCTCCGTTTTGTAGCACCTCACAGCATGGGAAGTGTATGGGCTATTTTCAGCTCTGAAAGTCCAGTAAACAGATTTCCACAGAGAACAGGGCAGCAACTCTAAAGTAAATGAGAACACTTAAGTTTGGTACAGTTGGCATATAGTCTCTACCATTTGCTTTCTGGCACTGCACTGTGGTCAAGCGTCAAGGAGAAGAAGGGCTCAGTTCACTCAAAGATACCTATAAGTAGTTGGCATTTCCCACGGTTTGTTCTTTTTGTCTCAGAACTGGCATTCCTGTACAGTGGTAGATAGAATATGTCATCCTCCCAACAGCTCCTTCAAGGGGAGCTCCAGGCAATGTTAACCAAAAAGCATCTTCTAGAATTACTTCAACTATTTTTCCCATCAGCTTGGGTTTTAGTGTAGTGTTCCTTGGCCGCATGTAGAGTGTGAAGCTGGAGAGTCCATAATATTGCCTGTGAGTCACATCACTAAAGCTTCAGGCTACAGATCCCCTGTATAATTTGTGGAGATAGCGAAGTCTTCCGAAGTTCTTCCCTGTAGCATTATGTTTTTTTTCAGTGACATAAATATAGGTACTTGATATTTCTAGTTAAGACCTTGAAGATGCATGATGTAAAGAATAAAATGCTTTTCAAGCCCGAATATATAAAATACGCCACGCTGCACTTAGCACATCTGTGGAGAAGAAGAAAAGCACATCTGTGGAGAAGAAAGAACAGTTACCATCAGACTGAGTAAATCAAAATGCCACGATAGTTTTTGGCAAACATTATTTAACCTGCATCATTGCTTATATGCATTTTCAATGTAGTATAAGAAATGCAAACTGGTCATATTCCAGTGTAACCCTCTATTAAGGAAATGTTTATAATTTCAACCCAGAGTACACGGGTAACAAGATAGCCTTGCAAATAAGCTGCATGTATGAGTAATTCACAAGCCTTATATACTATTATACAGACAAGAGAAGATACAGATCTATGAAAATGTCCTTTTGAATGTGGATTTTCTGTGTGTGTATCTCTTTCTGCTTGCCACCATCGAATACCTTCATGGAATGGAAATCTGAGGTCCGCGGTCCTCCCCAAAGAGGTCCTTATCTGATAGATTTGCCAGATGCTTATTCCAGCTGAATCTTTTCAGATTCAAGATTCATATTAAAGAATCACAGAATCATGGAATCACCAAGGGCTGGAAAAGACCTCCAAGATCATCTAGTCCAACTATCCACCTACCACCAGTATTTCCCCACTAAACCAATCTCAACAACATCTAAATGTTTCTTGAACGCTTTGAGGGACAGTGACTCCACCACGTCCCCTGGGCATCCCTCTTTTGAAGAAGGAATTTTCCTAATATCCAAACTCCCCTAGCTCAACTTGAGGCCATGGTAAGCTTGCTTAGTCAGTGTGGATCTTCATGGGTAGACATACACAATAGACAAAGTTACACTGCTTTGGTCTGTTCAGCAACATTGAGAGTCACAAGCTTTCCTCGTTCTGTTCTGCTTTCTTTTTGTTTCTTCCTGATGCTCTTACACTGGGAAAAGACACAGTGATATGTATTAAAATGATCTTTTGATTATGATTTTGTATAGGTTGACTGCTGAAGCTCACAAAACTTATTTGCAATGTATCTTTGCCTTTATTTTGACATTTTAAGATTACTTAGCACAATGTATAGTACTGGCACGAGGAAGAGACAGAGACAACTACCTAGGCAGGTATTGACCTCTGACTTTCTGTGGGATACCAAAGAGTAGCAAAACCTAATCTATGCTCAAAGGGAAATATCTTCTTAACTGAGAAAAGCGATAGAAGATTTTCCTCCCTGAGATCAACAGGAAACCAGAATTGTTCTGCAGCCATACAGTCCTTTACACAGTTACAACCTGTCCCAAAATAAAGTGCACTGAATGTGTCGAAAACTTATATTTGGTATCAAAGACATTTTTTTATCCTTCCTTTCAAGTCTGACCAAACTCAAACTTTTCAGTTCTATTTTGAGGAAAGGAATATCATATCATTAACAATGTGTTGAGGGCGAAGTTCCTCTCTCAGTGCAATAACATCATGGGTTTACCACCCCACATCAGAACAAAAGCTTATTTTGCAGTATGTTGTCATGACTACAGCCATAACTATTAAGAAACACCATTATGGGGACAAAGACAGTAATGTTTGGAAAGCCTGCCTTAAAAAAAATGCAACATATCCTTTGAGTAGCACCTCTTTGGGTAATCCATCTGTAAAATTAATAGATTTCTTTGGTCGATAAGGTCGTAAAACAGTGACAGAGAGATAGACAGATGTCTTGCAATGAGAAGTGAAGGAGAAACAAACTCTTAAGAATGAGAGTGATTAAACCTTCACAGACTGGTATAGGAAGATCAGAATCATCTTTCTGGAAATTTTCACACCAGTGCTTTGCTGTTACAGTTAGACACAGCTTGTTGGCAGTAACTAGGTGAAATTCAGCGACTTGTGTTGTGCAGGAGACGAAGCTACATGACCTAATGTTCTATTCTGGCATATGAATTGTTTAAATATAACTAGTTATTTAATGCATTTTTCCCATTTCTACATGTCTAAGTAGTTAGTCATGACAGAATTTGGTTATTTCTAGTACAAAAGAGATAGATAAATGTGGGTGATGTTTTCTTAAAGTTTTCAATGGTCTACACATCTTGATGTGGTTTATTTCATGGTTTTGCACATGAAGGACTTTGCTGTATGTGGGACATGACTGAGCTCATGGTCTGAGGTTATACTGTATTATGCCCAGTTCTTACCAAAAAATAGAGGGCTTCTTTGAACAGGCTGCAGAAGCCCTTTTCCAGGGAGGTCACTGCATAGGGTCTTCTCTTTTAAAGTCATGATTTATTGTGAAATTTCAACTGCTCATGGAAACAATAAAGGTCAAACTGTCCGCTGGACAGTAGGTGCCCATGGAGGAAGAGGAGGCCAGAGACTGCCCTGATCTTGTGTGTGATCTGAAGCTGCCCTGGACCCTACATAGGTTATGTATGTGGAGTATGCTGGATATGTTTCACACTGCCCAATAGCTACCGAGGACACATTGGATTTGGTTGCAGTCATTTTACACATATCCCTATTCCTTTATGCATGCAAAGGAGCCTACTTACTTGAAGGGGAAAAAGGATTCTAGTAATTTGAATGCACAGTCCTGAACTGACATACTCTTAAACTAGAAGAGGTTCTCCTGCACATCCTACTCAGTGGTATCCACGGATGCCACTTTCTCCAGCAGGGAAGGCACACTGCATGAATCAGTTCCTCTGGAGAACAAAGGAGTCTTCATCATGGGAACAGGTTTCTTGCCTTCAAGCAAGGGAAACAAAACAAGTACCCAGCTGTGCCCCAGCCCACTTATAAAAGCTTATAAAGCTGTCTGGAAAACAGTAACTCCAAACCTTTCTCTTGCATGACGCTTTATTGTTGTGCACTATTACCTTTAATATTGCCAATATGGGCTTCATTTTCAGTGCTTTCACATCACTTACTGTGAAAGTAGTTCTGCACATTATCTGCTTGCTGTTCAGTACAATAGACAAAACAGAGCAGATAAGCATGCAGAAGCCTAAAAATACTATGTTTGAATTTTTAATACACTATGAGAACACATTTGTCCACAAAACCATAAGAGGGCAGCATTCTCTCTATCATTCACATTGTCTCTCTGCTGGAATATTAAGAGAGACTTTCTTCAGCATTTGTCTCATAAACCACTGAGATGTGTTATATATAATTCAGAGCTTGGTTCACTATTCTTGTAATCAATAAGAATGTTTCCCTTGATTTAAATAGGTGTTGGACAGAGGCTGTAGTTGTTCAAAGTGACATCAGGAAGAACTGTCTGCATGATTTAAATCAGAAGATACTGAAAATAAACAGTCAGGAAATAATTTTGGCAGTGGTTAACCATTGGAACAAAGTACCAAGAATTCTGGTGTGTTCTCCATTTCTTGATGTCTTTGAATACTGGATGTCTCTTTGGAAAAAGTGGACAAAAGCTGCTGAGTTCAATCCTGAGGTGGCAGGATGGTATTCTGCGAACGCCGTAAAACGGAAACTGATGCTGTATGGATGCAAGCAAGATGAGCCACACATTTTTCACTCTGTTACTAATTAAGCAGTGGAACAACAATCCAATGGGATGCATTTCCCAATTATCTTCTGTATGTATGACCTGTTTTGCACAAGTCATCAGATTTGCTAAGGAAGATGATCCCCCTGCTTATGAGCCCATTAATCTGGCAGTTCCTCCTAGCTGTTTGAAGCCAATGTAACACTTATTGTGCAAAATATTATGGCTGTCAACTGGTGCTTTGAGCAATGTGCAGTACATCACTGTAGTAATAATTGATTGGGTTTTTTAATTTTTTTTTTTTTTTTTGCAAGATTAGAACACCTTAAAATGGAAGAAGAGACGTTTTGAAGATGGGAAACAGAATTGTTTACTTCGAAATCAATGCTTCAGATATCATTTAGGTCACAAGAAACTGCAGTTTTTTAGCCGGATGTGTATTTAGACTTCTCAGTGTCAGTCCAATGTACAGTGGCAAGTGCTAATTAGCATTCTTGCTTGCAATGTCAGCAGACAGGAGTACTTAATGAGCATGGAAACCAAGCTATTGTTTCTGTACTGCTTGACATGGTGACCCAACTCTGACCTCAGAGGGTTTGTGATGAAATTTTATTCTGTTGTTTGTTTACTTCATCTTCTACTGGTGAGGGAAATTCCTGTGCGTCTTTATTCCCTGTACTTCATTTATCTCAAGCCCCTAAAATGATGCACAGAGTTTACACTCTAAATATCCTCAGGGGAACAAACTGTGGTTCCACAGAAAAGTCATTAGGACAAATGCAATGGTGGGCAGATGTACACGACTCTCTACAAGTGACATACCCAAAGCAACCATCCACCACGTGAGAAAGAAAAGGCTCTCCAGAAAAGATGCCTGCAAAAGAAAAAAGAAAAAAAAAAAGTTATTTAATGAGAAACACATCTACTGTTACATTTAGTTTTCATTTTATTTCATGGATATGGCACTACTTAAAATGGCTTCCCATTCTTCCAGGGGAACGAGTTTGTGTTTATCTGTGATTTTTAGTTAGGACAATTACAAAGAACATTAATTTTATAGTTTTAAAGACTGCTAAAGAATGTAAGCATTTTTTAGCTTGAAATATTTTCACATTGTTACCATAACAAAGAAAAATGTGAGGTATTATTTAATTTCCCGTAACTTGCAGCATAAAAATAAATTCAATAACAAACGAGCTTTGCCAAGATGGCTGTATATTTTTTTGAGGAATAATGTCTCTGATTCAAGCTAGCCCACATTTTACATAGGGTTTGAATTAGCACTTTTTCACTTGGATCTTAAGAGCTTTTTCTCTGTTTTTCAGTTCAATGCCGAAGTCTCAGTTCAGAAAGGTACTTCATACCGTGAGGAACTTTATCCAAGTCAGAGGACCTACTCATACACTTGAAGCAGAGCTGGGAAGCAGGGCTTTAGATACAGTGAAACTAGCTGGTGTCTGTGGGACCCTCACATTATTCGAGTTTCAATTAAGTTTTGATGCCTAAGATAGTGCCTGCCACTCTTAACTGACGTGGGATGCTGCTGCTGTGTGCTTGACCGTGCTATTTATTTGGGTGATATTCAAGAAGCCATAGCCCTGTTGTGAGTAGTATAAAACAGAAGTGTAAAATAGAAATAGTCAAGAGAGTTCCCAAAAGAAATTACATAACACACAAGAAAAATGGAAGAGGAAATAGCATAAAGCAACAGCATAGCTTCATGCTTCTTCCTATCTTTCCAGATAGGAAGACGAGGTAAGACTGGGAGGAATGAGGGAGCATGCTGCAGGGCTGCTTGAAAATGTGGGGACTGACGGAAAGGACAAAACCGCTGTGGAAGAGTGGAAATCCAATGAAAGATGTGCAGAGGCCCTTGCCCTGGGCTCTGCTCTGAACAACCAGATTCCCTCTGCCCTCTGTCTGAATTCAGTCTCTACCCAGAGGCAGGGAGAGGAGACACTGGGAGATAACCATCTCTGGCTTTGCTGCTGCTGGGGTGGCTGATAAATCTCTATTCCTCTGGACACAATGCTTGGCATAGGTTTGCTTTCCTTCTTTCTGTGCAGTTCATAGATATTGATTCATTTTATAGTCAGCTGATATATTCAACAGGGATCTTGTTTTGCTAAATAAGCTACAAAGCAAAACACCAAAGGAGCATATTGCAGTGAAATAAAATATAGTCTTTAACTGACACGGTAGTTTTGAATAAATCTTTCCATTGTCACAGTCAGTGCAGTAAATGCCAAGGTCTGTCAGCACCATTTCTTCGTTACCTCCCCAAGGTAATTATATAGCTCTTCTCACTGCATCCAATACAAAGTATTAATCTGTTAATGATCCCAGCTTATGGCATTTTACCCAAACTTAATAATAAAAATTCTTACACAAAAAAATCAAAAAATAGACGTCAGGCTTGATCTCACAAGAAGCTCAGATCCCATATCTGCTTGTTGAGCCAAAATAACTTGGACATCGTTTGAAATGTCTTGCTGGGAGCTTGCAAAGAGGTGGTGCCACAGCAGAGATCTGATGTCAGCTCTTTCAAGAGCAGTACACTGGGCCAGCCATTCTTTTGTGGAGAAGTGGCCTTGGGGAAGTAATGTGCAGTTTCTTCCTTCTCCTTTTTCGTCCATGTTCCCAGTCCCCAAACAGCTCCAGGCCCCAGGGGCACGAGGCCGGCCATTCAATGTAGCAAAACATTTGCTAACAGCCCAAGCCACCCACATGTGAGTGGTAAATAGTAAATATGGGGCATTTAGTCATGGAACTGTGATGCTTTTCATCTCTGTGCAACTTCAAGCTCTGCTTGTGAGCAGAAACAGCAGCCACTTTGTCCTCAGAGCTGACAGTCTGTGCAGAAGAGAGGCATCCAATGTGTGTACTGAAATTTTACATCTTTCCTTTATGTTGTTTCCTAAGTGTATCTTTCCTCTGTTTGAACAAGTAAAATCATTTCAGGGGTGGAATGGGTGGAAAAAATAATCCACATGTCTATCAATACCTAAGGAGCAGGAGGCAAAGGGACGAGGCTGGACTCTCCTCAGCAGTGTGTCATGATAGGATGAGGGGAAATGGCCACAAACTGAAGCATAGGAAGTTCTGCACAAATGTGTGTGGGAACTTCTTCACAGTGCAGTTACGGAGCACTGGCACAGCTGCACAGAGAGGTGGTGGAGTCTCCTTCTCTGGAGATGTTCAAGACCCAGCTGGATGCCTACCTGTGCAACCTGGATGGGGAGCTGCTTTGGCAGGGGGTTGGACTCGATGATCTCTAGAGGTCCCTTCCAACCCCTACAATTCTGTGATTCTGTGATTTAATGAGAAATATGAGACTGAAGGAGAAGAAAAGGGGATGTCACTGACTGCAGTCTTCTGCTATCACAAGACACACATCCTGTGATCCTTTTTTTCTACTGAAATGGAACGTTCTGATACCAGTGTGGCCTAAAACTGTGTTCTGTGTACCTCAGTAGCATCTCTGGGTTGTAGGTCAGACCACGATTAGGTCTCTGAAATTAGAAACATAAAGAATGGCCCTTTGTGGAACTCTGTGTAGGATGGTTTTGGGCTTCCAGAACTGATATTGTCTTTAGGAAAAATAAAAAGACTTTTTTTTTATTTTATTTTCTCAATTTTCTTCTGTTTTTCAGAGGGGCCCTTTCTGTTCTCTGCAAGAAAGAGCCAAAATTCACCCTGGTACCCCACCTACTCCATTTCACTTTTCTTAAGATGCTAACTGTGAAAAAAAAATCCCACTGTACTTAACAAGAGGTATTCAGGCATGTCCTATAAGAATGTACAGTTCTCCTGCAAAATCTGCCCTAAACATCCTTTAAAATTTATTTGTGATAGTCTTTATGTATGCATGTATTTATTTATTAACTGCTATATGGCAAGGAGAGAATTTTGCACTAAATTCTAACAGCTCAAAATGTGTATGAACAAATAATCATTTTCAATTAAATGGTAATGGACTTTTCTCCATGAAGATACAAGCAAGCCCAACAGGAACTGGTAGTTATGCTGCAGAAGGCTTAGAGAGCTTGGGGGAGGGTGCTCAAGTGCATTAGTATTCACTCCACATTCCTGCCTGCTGTTCCACATGCACTGTTTCATGCCTCCATAAACTGCTCTGGATGCAGATCAAAATTATTTAAAAGAATTCACAGGAAAAAAAAAATAGAGAAGCCATTTCGATGTATTTCCACATTGCTTTCATTTTCATTGACGTTCACTCTTAGCTCTTTTATAGCGATATGAAAAAAAGATGGCAGAAGCAGACGGGAAAGGCTTTCTCTGATAAGAAATGCTTTTACATTTTAGGCAGAAGTTCTCACAACAAATCAGAGTACTGTTAGCTTTCCTTGCACAGCCCACATCAACAATTTAAAGCAGCAGCACTGAATTCTTCAGTTGAGAGGGTGCTTTAAAATTATTATTACTCTTTCTTGTTTGCAAAATCTGCCAAAACACAGGAAGAAGACTGTTTGTCTCTGTTATGTTGATCCTCTTTGACAGGGTGAACACTGGCCTCCCCTCTTTTCATTTTGCAGTTCTCAAGACTCCTGACTCAGAGCCAGTCCAAAAGCAGACCCAGCCAAAGAGCCATGCTCCTGGCTCCTGGATTTAAAATCACAGCTGCAGAAACACGTACAAAACAATTCCATGAAAGATCAAGTGGATAGGATTGTCTGAAATACATGGCTTTATCAAACAAGTTATCTCAATTAAGAAAATAAATAAATCTTCCTCTTACTTGCAGTCATGAGGAAAGAGCCTTTGATCTATCATTCACTGAGACAAGCATGGCTCATGGCCCACCACCGTGAACTATGGGCTGCTTCCTTGATATGTGTTTCACTAGTGATATTCTTGAATCCTGATTCAAAAGGAATGTGGTAAGATGCAAAGTTATTTCACAATACGCAGCTGGATTGTCTACGCTGAGAGCAGACCAGAAGAATGCATGAAGATCACCATACAAAAAGAAGAGCAGTGGCTAGAGAGCTGGGGAGGAGAATCAAAGGTGAAAGCTCCCAGGCACTAGGAGCAGATAAGCTTAGAAGAAAGGATTGAGGGAAGCTGAAAATTGGTTAGAGGAGTGAATCGAGGTGGATTCAAGGAAGAGGCATATCTTGCATGTGCACATACACACAGAGATGTCCAAAGATTAAAATTCACATCACATGAAATACAGCACACTACTAACTGTGGCACAGTGTGGTAGATACCAAGTCTTTACATCAACAGCATTCCCCTGTGGCCAACAGTCCCTTGCCTCTGGATAGCCTGTTTAAAAGCTCCTGTCTGAAACCCTGGTCCTTGCTGGCTGATGCATTGAGAATTAGTGCTGTTGCTCTCAGGGTATACCACCCTGATGTGCACATGGCAGCAGGGGATTAAATATGCAAGAAGTTGACAGTTAGCTTCGCTTCCATCAAAGCTTAATTTTGCTCACTTGTCAGCACTGAATAACAGAAATTAATAACAATAATGAATTGTTAACTGTTAACTCAGTGAGTAGCGAGCAGCATGTGATACAAATATTAAATCTGCCCTGGAATGTGGTGGAGTCTCCTTCAAGGCTCACCTGGACAACTACCTGTGCAACCTGGTCTGGGGAGCTGCTCTGGCAGGGAGGTTGCACTCGATGATCTCTAGAGGTCCCTTCCAACCCCTACAATTCTGTGATTCTGAGAAACTGGGAGACAAGGACTGTTCAATGCAGTCCACGCTGCCTTGCAGGTAGAAAATACTCTGCAGGGCACGGATGGTCTAAACAAAAGAAAACGTCTGGTCAGAGGGAACATAGGAATGTGCTAGAGCATCCAGAGAGGATGTAGTAGCCTCCACGCTGGCTGTCAAGAATCTTCTGAGGAGGCTGAAATTCCTTCCACCTTCTCTCCCCCCGGCATTTTCTGGCTTTGAAGCTCCTCTGCCAAGAAAAGGACAAAAGCTTCATTATGCTTGAAGTCTGGCCACAAGGAAAAGTACCTAAAAGGTGCTTTAGACCATTTACTACATGAGCTGTGCTATTTCTGAAGGGACGTGGCAAGCTTTCCAATTGACTTGCCATCTTCCTTAAATTGCATATTCCTTTTGTGTTTCTTCTCCAAGGTCTCTCCTTTCTACTTGGCTTACACCATTGCAATTCTTATGAAACCAGAAGCTGCAGAGCTTACACTGAAGCAGGAACTACAAATAAATTCTGATAGCTCTTTTGAGGAGGAAACACTGAGTCTTCATTATTGATTCCCTTTCTGTATTGCAATTCTTTCTGTGTGTAGTCATAAGTGGGGCTTTCTGTGGGTGATACTGCACAAAGTCAAACATACTTCCTTAAGAAATTGTAAAACTTCTTAAAAACGCAGCGTGTAGAAGGCAGAGAAATGCATATATAATCTGTGTACACACAGGTATTACATAGACTTAAAAAAAACACACAACATTTATATTAGCTTGGCCTGCTTCCTAGCTATTCATCTCTTGCAGGCAGTGATCTGCTCCCAGAAAGAGTGAATGGACAAGAGGGAGTCTTCAAACTTCCTTCAAAGGGACGATAAGTGAGCAGAGGACAGAACCAATGAAGACAGTTGTGGGAAATTTGACAAACGGAGGCTGGCCTCAGTGGCATGGTGAAGGAAACAGAAGCCAACATAAGGAGAAGGGAAAGGAACAAATGTATTTCTGAAAGGTGTGACGAAGGTATTTCTGAAAGGTGTGGACAGGAAACTTTGACTCAATTCAGTGGGAAAAGGAGGGGCTGATGGAGATGTTGAAAGGATATGGTACTGATAGGTCCTTTCATAATTAAGGGAGAAGAGAACAGACTGTGTGTCTGGGTTTCTGGATTTGTAATGTTATCTACATCCCTCACAAGACTGATACACAGATTTTCTGATATTTGCAGCTGGAAAATATGACATTTATACCTAATATTTCATTTCATTGAATGGCTGCACTCCCTCACAGTGCTTTTTCTGTCAAACCTCACTAAAAGTCATTACCGGAGATTCCTGTCTCTTGTCTTGTCTGTACTTCAGATACCTCAGCATTTGAAGTTCCTGCTACCCTGTAGAGGTTTACTGCCATAATAAGCAACCAAACTCCTGGGCCAGGGAGCAGCCAATCTCTCATAGATGACAGCTGTTTTTATCCACCTTCCTGGTTGGAAGGGAAGAGCATAGCAATCCACGGGTGGTGAAGACACTTGGATGTAAATGATGCAGGCCATCCATCAAGCTGTACAATTGGATAGTTGGTTCACAGCTGAATGAACCCAGCATCTAAGAGATTCAGAGCCTGGAGCAAAAATAATCAAACGTCCATGCAAAATTCACTGACGGATGAGCATGGCATCACTGCTGGCCTGACATCCTTGCGTATGTGGAAAACCAGCAGGAGGGAAAATTAGTGCACCCAAATATACACAGTGAAGTCAGACCGAAAGCAATGAAATTACAGCTGCTCCTCATGAGCTAACGGGACCGTTTTCCTTAACCAGTGACCTTCAATTACAGAGTAGAAAGCAAATTAGTGGAGACAAAAAAGAAAAACCTGTTAGCCAGAAAATCTTACTGGCTAAAGCTTGTCTTGTTTCAGTTCCAGTTTTCTTGCTTTCGGTAAAGTATGTGCTGTCTCCTTTGGAGTACTGGTGTTAACTGGAAATGTTGATTCTGGGAACGATGAATTCCTTCTTATCAAATGGCAGGGTGTTATGACCAAGTTTTTCAGAAGGCATTCATGTTTCTTCTGCTTGAAGGATCTG
This sequence comes from Callipepla californica brunnescens, assembly GCA_023055505.1. Taxonomy (NCBI): domain Eukaryota; kingdom Metazoa; phylum Chordata; class Aves; order Galliformes; family Odontophoridae; genus Callipepla; species Callipepla californica. The sequence goes on from JALIRH010000002.1 coordinate 12,239,868, forward strand.
AATCATTGCATGAAGTCTCCTGATTCCACAAAGATAAAGTTAGGAAGAAATTAAAGGCCAAAAGAGCCACTTCAGGAACGACTAAATGAAACTGCAATTTCTCAGTTCACAGATTTCCAGTATCCCATTCACTCACCGTTGTTTGCCTGTAGGTGGGAGTGACTGGGAAGGAGGCTGGGATACATATTTCCAGTGCAGCAGTTTGGTGGAACCCATTCAGAGTTACAGGGCATACTCTCATCTACATCCATCCAGAAGTAAGAAGTCTGATCCTACCTGCTTCAGGTTGCTTATGCAATCTGAAAAATTCACAAATCTAGATCAGTGACGTGGTATGAACCCACTCTGAATGGGAAACAGAGCATGTAATGTCATCTGCAAGCTAATGGTGACCACAGAGGCGACCAGCATTTTTGAGATTCACAAGCAGGCTAAATTCACTAGGCAGGCAAGCCTAGAATAGCAAAAAATAGATACTCTACTTTACTCTGAAGTTGGATGAGATTTTCGTACTTAGATCTTTGTGTGACTGTATGTACACTCTGTGACTAATTTTTCAGTTCCTCCATTGCAACATCAAAATCCTATAATGCAAATCAAAATGTGTTTTGACAGGATGAGATCTATCTTCCTTCTCTGAACACATACTTTGATAAATGAGGTTTTCCTTTGGGCATATTAACACCTTGTACCTGGCTCAGATTTATAAAAGGAGTAAGATCTCCAGAAAAAGAAAAAAAAAAAAAAAAAAGAGGCAGAATCATCTACAAAATAAAATAAAAAAAAAAAGCCACAGTTAAAATGAAGATAACCATCTAGGTATAAGTTTCCTTTTGACAACACAATGTGCTAAATACCTTTTCCTTCTGTCTATGTTGGCACAGTCTTCTCCCCAGACTCCTGAGTTACGTGAGAGAACATGGACAGGGAAATATCTGCAAGGGTACTTCACCTTCTTTAGGAAAATCTGAAACACGTTTTCATGTTGCCTAGACCACTTTATTGTCTGCAGATTATCAGGTTCCTCTAAATCTCCATTTTTCAGGTCTTCACACGATCGTTCACATCATCAGCTCTTACAATTTAAAGAGGGAGATTAATTTCTAAGGGACTGCATGGTAGAATGCCAGATTGTTTCCTCCTTGCAGCTACTAATATGTTTGCTTTCTGAGGCCATCGATCTTCTTGAGATTCCTCTTCCCCTTAGTTTGACAGAGATCTGTTAATGACGAAGCTCTGAGTGTTCTCTAAATGCAATGTGTGGTGAACTCCTGAGTCCCGAGCCTGAAGCCACAGTCTTCCCACTGTTTGTTGCTTCGGCTCAATAAACATCACACTGATATATTGAGATGACTAAGCCATGCAGCGTTCACCTGCCAGCACCAACTCACTGGTTTGGACTTGTGAGTTTTTCCAGATAGCAGACTGGCTTAAAGAGCAAAGCCATTTATAGACCTGGTGATTATAATGATGCATGGGAATAAAAATAGATTTATAACAATCATAACATCCAGGACGGCATTACGAACAGGGAGGATAAAAAACAGGGAAAGACAAATACGTGTCTGGAAATATGACTACTACTGAATCAATAAGTTGATGTCTTACCAAAAGCACATCGTTACAGTTTGAAGGCAGAGTGGTATCAGCAACTTTCAGTCTGCCCAATAACAGCAGCCATTTTTTCTGCAGCTTTGTGTATGTTACAAGTCGCAGTGAACCATTTATGTTGACCAGAGAGCTGTTTCTACATCACTGTTAACTATTTTCAAAACAACCTACTCATATTCTTGTAACATGGAACAGACTATTTAATGCCTAGAGTTGCTACATTAGGTATGTTAGTAGAAAGAAACCCTGATAATTAAGTTCCTTTTCTCACTACATCTTGTAAACTATGCTGAGGATAATGAATAATTGAAGGCAGTTAACTTGTATGAAATAATTCCAGGCTGTGTCCCTTCCCTGCCACATGGGATATAGTCACAAACGTGGTTCTTTTAAACACTGCCGAGAACAACTTTGTTGTAGCATGGACAAGTGCTTATTACAGGGTTTGCTGCCTCGTCCTATGATTCTGTTCTGTGCAAAGCACATCTTAACTAATTCCCAAAGGCAAAGTGGCAACACTGTAAAGCACTTGTGAAAACATTCAAACTGCAGTTTAAACCTTGTTAAAGCATAGTTCTTCTCTGGAAAGTGACATTAAAAATGGCATTGTGGGATTCTGTATTTATTGTCTATTTGTGATTTTCAGATTAAACATGCTAAGTACAGCTATATAGTTCCCTGGCACCATATGCAGCCAGCTCTCCACAGATCCCAATGGGATTTGGAAGCTGAAACTTTCACATTTGCGTATTTTAAGATGATGGTCTCCTTAGCATCTGTCCAAACCTGCTGTCCTCATTGAAACAGGAACATTTCGGCTCCTTTTCATTAAGGTGAATGAGCTCAAGGAAGATCTGTCTTGTTCTCATTAACCTGTGCTTTCCCCTCACCCCCACTGTGTATGGGTTTTTTTCAACAAAAACAAATTTTTTTCAACAAATCTGGCTCTGAATGCAGATATACAAAAAATGCAGAATCGTTGAAGACAATGCCACTTGTGCCATGCTTTGAGCTAAGCTGTTGGACTGCCTTTTTAATTTTTTCAGATGTTTCACAGTATAAAAAAAGTCGGATCTCTAGAAATTTCCTATATGAACAATATTCCCTATAAGCAGTAACTGGCAGAAGCACAGGCTTATGAGCTGCATTTTTATTTCTCTAGAGATCCAGCTGTTGTGTACTGATGGCTGGCACCAGAGATGAGATGACAAGCCTAACTCAAAGCCTACTGCAACTAGCTTATGCTGTTTGATTAACTATGGGAGCTTGCTATGGATTTGCTGCTTTTGCTTCTCTTGTAGCTGAGTAGAGAGCAATTGGTGTCTCCTACCCCCCCAGGGTCAGAAGCTGACATTGCTGCAGGGTGTTGTCAGTCAGAAGACTAAATTATTGTGTCCAGCTCTTGATGATAACATTAATTTGGCTTAAATAACTTCTGTTGATGGAGCTGATGTAGCATTCTTTGTAACGCTTTAAGTTAGCCCCTATATGGAAAATACTGTACTCACATGGTCAAAGATGGACATTTACAAAATGGTCCTTCTCTTCACAAAGAAATAGTCAGGATAGATCCAGATTATCAGCACTGCTTTCTCTTTATCTAGGCAGCATGTCCATTAATATACCTCACAGTAGATATCGAAGTACTAGAAGTCTCTGAAAAGGTTACAAGAACAGTTAGCACATCCATCCAAGTCATGAAATAGTAACAGCTACCTGACAGATGCCAGCAATATGCCTCTGGGTTAGCTGGATTTCCATGCCAATTTTCACACTGCCTCTTAGAAAGAACTCATCACTAATTCAAGTGTCTTGAATTTTTATCATGTTGACGAGTATAATCAGCATCTGTTTCAGTCTCAGGTTATGCTTGATGGGTGTTCAAACAATTACAGACGTACAAGGAGGAATGTGCTGGGCTGTCCTTGAAGACTATGGCTTCCTGACTTAGCATAGCTGGATTTTGTAAAACAATGCTCAGCCTTTTTCCACCTCCCTCTTGCCAATCCCACACGGCCTCGTGACTCAAGAGGGGCAAAACTACACAACTCAGAGGCAATGTGGGCCCCAGATTTCAAATGCTTGAGAGCTGGAATATCCAGAGCTGAGGTTTTGGTCTGGCCTGCGAAAAAGGGCAGAAAACCATCTGTGAAAACTGGATGCACGACTAGGTTTGGCTTCTACCCCACGATCCCACAGTGTCTGAAATACGGACTATAGTCACTTTCTGGGTATCTGCAGGTTAGGAAAAGGAGTACTTTGTTCAGTCCTCCAAGAGGAAAGACATGCTCTGGCTGCATGGCCTGGGGCACCAGCCTACAGAGGGCCCATTGGTTCCGAGTACCCACAGAGCTCCAGGCTGGTACCCGAGGGCCTACTGAGGAAAAAGGATGCAAAATCATCAGTGTTTGATCTGCACCGCTTTAGGGAAAAAAAAAATGCTCTTATCTAATTAAAAACACAGACAGGGAAGAAGGAAGAAGCACGGGGCCCTTTGCCCAGCGGGTGGCACGGGCACTTGGCCAGGGCAGCACGGCTGCTGTTGGTGTTCCCACATCGGCAGGGAAGGGAAACCAGCAGGGTTTATCCTTCCCCTCCACCTCCCCTTCCCGACCTTTGTTTCCCGGCCAGCCCGCTCCTGGAAATCCCTGGGCAACCAGGCAGAAAGGAGCCCGCGGGCTCGGTGGGGAACTGCAGCTCTGGGTGAGCTCCAGGCTCCCTGTGGGGGCTGTGGGGCTGTGGGGCCTGCAGCTCACCCACTGCCAGTGGTTCCTAAACACGTCCCCTGTGAGCCTGACTGCTGAGACATGCTGTCCTGGAAGCGCGTCTCCCCACCGAGCCAGCTGCGTAGGGGAGAGGAGGGGGGGGGGAAAGACAGACAGACAGACAGAGCCCCAATTAAACCCTCCCCTGGCCAGCCCCTGACACTCCCTCCTGCATTTTCCAGTCTGTGGTTACAGCGCTCAAAGAGTTCCATTAAATCATCAGATTTTACAGGTTCCTTAAAAAAAAAAAAAAAAAGAGAGAGAGGGAGAGAGAGAGAAAAGTTTGGTCATAGTAGGGAATGAGTGATCAAAGCTGAGCCAAAGCTTCCTGTTACACCGGGACTATATATATACCGTGTCTTTAATGTTGGGGGATGTCAGCAGGCTGCTAGGAGGCTGGAGCACTGGCTAACTCTGCCTGATTTCCCAGCGCGCTGAGGTTTCTTCCACCAACCACAATGAACAAGTTCCTGTGCTGCACGCTTGTGGTAAGTCCCTTCAGAGAGATAGATAGGGTCTGAGATGGATTGCAGCTTCACAGATGAGGCTGAAAAGACACAGGGATTTTCTTTTGTACTTTTGTTGTTGCTCTGTTTTTGTTTGTTTCCTTTTCTTTTGCCTGTTCTCCGTTTTCCTGGTGAACTCTTTTTCTTTAATCACACTGGGCTTTCCTGGTGAGGTTTGGAGTGAGATGGACATATCTGGCGTAAGGAAGCAGAGATTTTGATCCCTTCCTTAAGGTAGTAGCACGATTTACTTTTGTTTTGTCTTCTTTCTTATCTTCCTCTCGCCTTTTGTAAGCCTTCATTGTGCTGTACTAATATAAAATACAGTATGTAGGAATGACTTTTGGAAACAACAGGGTGGGATGTTTGTGCTTAATTCACAGAAGCACCATCCCGGACTGCCTGTGTTCCTACGGTGGCACAAGGCAGTGTCTCACATACTGGGCTGGCTTTCTTTCCCTGAGAAACCACTGTGGACTCCAGAAAAAAAAAAAAAAAAAAAGCACAGGCATGTGTGCTTATTTTGGCTAAAAAAATTCAGCTTCATGTGCAAGAAAGCTATGAATTGGGAGCTGTGTCTGCAGCTTTTACAGAAAAAAAATTATGTTATTAAATCTGGTGAAGTCCCTTATTAAATAAGTTTTTGTTTACTTGGTGATTTACAAAGATACTTCCAGATGCAAATTTAGACATGTTAGCTGTGCAGTAAATCTTCCAAAAGGCCATTTAATCTGTTTAGCTGTGTGGAATTTTATAGGACGCCAGTTTAATTAAAACCTGCACACAGTCGGATACTGTGTAGCATCTGCTTGGAGACTGTTCACCTTTTGGACAAGAAAACATCTAAATAAAAACATTAAAAGAATACTGTTCAGAGTAGGATGTTATGTGTGTCTGCGCAATAACTTGTTTCTCATTTGTTTTGGTGAGTACAGTGACATTAATGTTGTGGTAGAACAGTTCCAGTTATTCTGAAAGCTCTTTATAAATGCACAAGATTTCCAGGATCTGATGAGTAATGCATGTTTATTACTTTCTGAAGGACTTTCTGAAAGAGCTTTTTGAGAAACAAACCAAAGTAATTAATGGTGCAAGGGAAGCAAAAATGATCAGGTTCGTGGTTCGCAAGCTGAAATGCAGGACAACTTTTTCGTCTAAGGCGTAACATTGTGCACAGTGACAGCAGTGCATATCAGAGAGCTTCATCGTTCAACTCTTTTTTTCTTTCTATTTAAAATCAATTTATTTCATGTTATTGTGAAATTTAAGTGCTGTCGGATGTGCTGCAGCTCTGAGAATAGTTTGAGTACTTCCTCTGTAAGAGCACTTGTAGGAGGCACAGCAGCAGTCCAAAGTTGAGAGTGTTTTGCTTACACACCTTAGTTTTGGAGTCACCATTGCTAAAAAGGATGGTTTGGACATGATGTACTTTCAGCCTTGGCCTCTTTGTGGAAAGTTTCAGCAAGGAGACCTGCTGTGGTAATGCATGCATGTACGTGTTGTTTGTTGGAACACTAAAACTGCTTACAAACAGACAAGCCTTATGAAATAGGCTGAATTGAAAGAAATTCCCCAGAGCTGGATCTTGTTACTTGTCACGTAACTATCTTGACCCTTAAACTTGACCTTTCTCTATTTTGGATCTCTGGGTGCATGTGACATGCTTTTTCTGGCCTGCCTGTTGGGTTTGCTGTGTGTAGGCAGCAGTGGCTTTGCAACCCGCGAGGGTAGGAGTTATCTTTCTGTCTGACTTTCCTTCTGTCTTTCTGTCTGTCTGCTTGCATGTGTGCTTGTTAAAAATAAAGCACCAAAGTTACCAGAAGAATTTTAAAAGTTGTTGTCAGAATTTAAATTAGACACACTTATCTAATCTCACAGAAACTTTAATTCTGCTCCTTTTGTAGTTAACTTTCATACTTGTGGATTTGCTATGCTGATGGTCTTCCTGGAGGAAAAACACCTGTCTGCACATAGTATCAGCCATACTGTTTTTCTAGCTTTTCTGTTCAGTGCAGCCTGTAGTCATGTTGGTATCATCTCAGGTTTTGGATGAGCTCCGCATCTTGCTGTCACTCTGAATTATGTTCCAAACTAGATTTATGGTTAAGATACATCTTTTGGTGAGTAGCTTGTTAGTCTTTCCTACCTTCTCCCAACACAATCTTCAAGGCAAATGCAGCTCTCATCAATGAAGACACACAGCTGCTCTTCAGTTGAATGTTATTTTCCTACCATTGAAAATGAAGCAATTGTTTAGAACCCAAAATTGCTTTGTGAATGACAACTAACTGTGCATCACAAAACCTCTACAAGATTTGAATCTCTAGTATATCACATTCCCATATGGGAGAAAGAAATGAAGACAGTGGTTGATGTCCACAGTATTTAATATAGGCAGCTCCAAAGAGTCACTAGTTACATTTCTTAAATTAAACAGTAGCCACCGATTGACAAAGCATCTTCTGTTCAAAAGTAAGTACTGCAAAATGCAAAGTGAATCACTTGGTGATTGCATGGGCTCCCACCTGAAACAGAGGGGGGATGAGGAAGGAGATATCTGGCCAGTTGGGGGATGGACATGGCTTTTTTTTTCCCTAGATGAAAAAATAATTAACAGTGGCTATTTGCAATAGATGGCCATGGATCAGACCCAGCATGAAGAGTCTTGTACTGGATCTGCAGAGGTCTTTTCCAGCATTTTTACCATTTGGATTTCCTTGGGGTCTGTGTATGATTTCAGTGGGGCTTTCTGCCTAAGGACAGAGGGCCTCCTGCTTTGTGCCAATACCTTGTGTAAAAAGCAAAGTAGGAGAGAGCTGTGAGGTTTTACTTTCAACCCAATGCAAACACTAGGAGCAATCTGACAAATGCCTTGAACAATTATTTATCAAGGAAAATGTGCTTCAGAATAGTTGTGGAACGCAAAACAGAAACAGATTTATCTTTCTCAGAAAATTAAACATTCCTCCTTTGGTCTACAACCCCAAACCACAATACCAAGCTATATAATAATATTTTCATATGTAGAAAAACCACTTTCTTTTCCTTCACAAAGCAGTGATTTAAGGGGATGATGCTTGAAAGATTATTGCTTTATGGGCTTTGTCTTCCAGTTCATTTTAATTCAACAAGAAAAGGCAAGCAGCTCTTTGCCTTACATTTAAAGATGAAAGAAAAGGGTGTGTACTGTTTTCATGCCCTTTTACAATCACATTATTTCTCTTTCAAAGGCATCTTCGAAAGGCTCAAATAAATGGACTGCATGGGCCTTTTGTGTGAGGATTGACTGTTTTGTGTATGGTGACTAAAGACAGCATGGAAAAATATTGCTTTAGGCCTAATTTATTGAGCAACAGAATCAAGAAAATGCTTTTTAGTCTTGAGCAACTCATTTTGTCTAAAACATTGTAAGTAACAATACATAAACCCGGAGCTGTTAGGTTATTTTAAAATATCAGTCCAATTTTGTTATCATTCTTTATGCTAAAGACTCCAATACAGTTATCAGCAAGCCCAGCTTTCAGTTCTCTCAGTATATACTTGCATGGCTCTGATTAACAACAGGATTGTATTCCGGTATTTACAGTTCATCCCAACTGCTCACGTGGAAATGGCCATCCTGAGAAACGCTCAGGATTTGCCTTGTGGAGATGAAGGAAGGTGGGCTTTTCAGCCCTTTCAGAGTTGGGCTCATGGTGCCCAGCTGAGATTAACTTTGTGCAGTAGGTTGATAGAGGATACTTGATTTTTGTTGTTGTTGTTTTAGCAATAGTTTTGTTACTGATTGCACTTCCTATTTGCAGAACAAAATAAATGAACAAACTGGGGACTGTTTTCTTAAACAGAACATTGCATTTTGCTAGCATAGAAAAATCCTTTGGAATTCAACGTGTTCTAAATCAATCTAATATTAATTTATTGAGATGAACAAGGTAGAAAGTCTTGGGATAAAAAGGATATGCTTATGTTTTAAAATGGAAAGAGACTGCCTGTGTCTATTGCATCCATTCCCCAGCTCTTCCAGGAAACCAAGCAGCTTTCAGAAATGCATCAGCAGCTGTACTTAAACTACTTGGGTTTCTTGCACCTGCTTCTTGGTAAAAGCCTGTTCCTCTGACAAGAGAATCCCCTTTTCACTTGCCAACATTATCCTCTAACTGAGAAAGTCCTTCTCTTTCCCTGCATTTACTGTCTGTACTGAATCTGTAGGTACTGTTTTGACTTGCCAAGCGATTGAACAGTGAAGATTGTCCTAATGGCAATGCTCTCCATTTCCTTCTTATCTTTCCTGACACTTCTTCTTGTCTGCATTAACCTCTCCTAAACAAGAATAAGTACAATTTTATGCAGTCTACTGTATGACAAATCCATAATTCTAGCCAAGTGCATCTTTGATAGACTCCAGCTTCAGCTTCTTAAAAGTTTAGAAGGTAAACTGAGTCCAGACTTCCAGTTTCTCACTTCTTCAAGCTGGAGCATGCCTTCTTCTCCAAATAGTGCAAGCACGTTAGTGTCAGCATGATTTTAGGAGAAATCTTGCTTTCAGTGCAGCTATCGGGAAGATTGATGGTTCAGGATTAGTAAATTTTGATCATCACATTTAGATGTGCTCCAGCAGTGCTGTTTCTTTACAGCAGAGATTTAGGAGGTTAGTACTTAGTGTGTCTTTCTGTATGGACATCTTGTTCAATCAGAGGCTTTACATGACGGAGGATTTGCTACCAACTTGGTCTTAGCATGGCTTAGGAGGAGAAATGGCAGGAATGACATAAATACATTTAATTAGCATTTTAATTTGGTCCAGGAACATGGTTTTGAATGGCCTCTCCTGATCATCCTTATTTGCTATATTTTAGTTTGCACAGCAGAGCAAACTTAGAGTGCACAAGGTGGAGTTAACAAAAATAACCTGGATTGATGGAAGTAAATCCACACATGGACTCCGGAGACACACCAGATGCGCTGTAACTGCATGGTAGCAGCCTAAAGTTAATCCCAAACAACCCCCACTGAATTGTGCTCCATGTGAATGTCAGGTGTTCAGCACCATCTGTTCTGCACCACAAATCTGCTGTAACAGGTGACTCAGCTTGTTACTGTAAGCACAACTGGGGGGATCACAGAATCACAGGACTGTAGGGGTTGGAAGGGACCTCCGGAGATTGGAGTTCAACCCCCTTCCAAATCAGCTCCCTAGTTGCACAGCTCCCAGGTTGCACAGGTAGGTGTCCAGGTGGGTCTTGAACATTTCCAGTGAAGAAAACTCCACCACCTCTCTGCCCAGACTGTTCTGTGCTCCGTTGGTTAGCATGCCCTATGCCAGGGGACAGGACGACTTAGCAGAGTTCCCCTCTGACTTATTCTGTGAGCTGAGGGACAGGAAGCTTTTTGTCCCGTTTGTGCCAGGTTGCTGCAGTAAAACTGTTAAAAATTCTACTTCATTACCTTGCACTTGTTGTCTACAGCAAGGGCTGATAAATAGAGATGTAAGAGAAAGGTGGAAATACAGTGGTTATTTTTCTGGAGCACTCTTCCAGATCATGTGATTTGTGGTTTGGGATTTCTTGATGAAGAGGTGATGTATGTGTTTAATTGCCCTTCATTTGAATGTTCCTTGTAGTCCTGATGAATTTTGCACCCAGCTGCTCACAGTGTCTTGTGGCAATGAATTACGCAGGTCACTATACTGATAGAATTGTACACATCAGACAATAATAGTGGTGTGTAATACAGCTCTGTGTTGAAAATGATGTATGTTTTGGTAAGATAGTGAGATACTAATTGCATTTATAGCAGTGGTTTAACTGAAGGATCTTTAGCCATAATTATTAATGGAATAAGAGTTTCTGCGTACACCTGGTTCAGCCAGTGATCGACAGATTACTGCAGCTATATAATTTGTGTTTCTGGAAAGACAAGTATGATGTGATTTTTCTATCAAAAACAAACAAACAAAAAAAGAAATGGAACAACTGATAGTCTTGGTGACACTGATATATTAATCCTATTAGCATATTGATTTGTTACACTCATTTAGATTAATAGTATTTTGCTTGGCAGCTGTTTATACTTCCAGAGTTAAAGCTTAGTGCAGTCTCACACATACTGTTCAGGTATGGTTTTTGTTCCTCTCAGTCTGGACCTTGAAAGTGAAATCATTTTTTTTACCAAATAATACTATAATCAAAACTTGAATCAGTTCCTCTCTGCAATTGTGTTGGATTGACTTGCTTTACCTGGCAGCGGTCTTTTCAGGAAGGGAGTGCCTCCATTTTCCCCCACAAAATGCCATGCTCTTATACCTTGATTAATGAAACTGAATTCTTTTAACCCAGGAATCATCCCCTGCGGCTAATCCTCATGCTTCCTCTTATCTGTGATTTCCAATGTAAATTGTCAAGTAGAAAAATCTGAATATTGTTGTTGTTCCTACTCCTGCATGTTACTGAGGGAGTTGATCAGCCTTGAAATGGTCTATCTAACCATTCGGTGCCTGGAAATGTGTGAGCAAAAACAGAAGAGGCATGACCTGAATGTCTGGTTGCTGTCCCTGATTATTTTCACAGTGTCAGATTTTCATCTGTGTTTGGTATTGTCTTGGGTTTCCACGCATATCTGCAAAAAATGTGGTTTTTTTCCTTGTCTTGGTGTTTGTGCTTCATATTGCAGACGGTTGTGTTCTGCAAATGGAGTGTCTTGGACTCTGTGGGATGCTACAATATCTATTATAAAAACCACTGAAAAACCTGGCTATTGGCATCAACAATTGATGTGTTTATCAAGACTTCCTTATTACTATTGTAATAGATGTACATTTACCAAGGGTGGGTGCATTTTTCATAAATGGAAAGCCATTCACTTTCAAAAAATGTGCTGCACCCTCTTGTTAAACAGATTGCATGAAACAGATCTAGTCATTTAAGAAAAATGAGCTATACATCGTCAGTAAACTTCAGTGAGCAATAAGGAATTTCTTACAATGGAAGAGACTGCACTTTGAAAATGCCAGAAGAAAAGCAAATCTATAAGTGCAAGGAAAAAACAACAACATACAGGAGAGACAAGTTACTGGGCATAGTCAAGGGTGGTCAGAAGCTGTGGGGAAAATCCATGTGATGTGCATTCCATTCTTTAGCCTGTCTAGGTACAGCTGGGTAAAAAATGGATTCAAAGACGGTGTGAGAATATTTAAGAGTATTCTGAATTCCTGACTCAGGCACCTGATGTTACTTGGTGCAAATTCAGTGACTCTTGTTAGATCAAGTCATTGTCCTTTTTGGCCTTAATAAGAATGTCGCGTAAGAGGCACCGTTCTGTGGCAGCAGTGAGGCCCTTAGCTGAAACCGCTCAAGAACATTCAGAATCTGAATGAATAGGAAGAGTTAATTCCATATACACTTGAGGATTCTACGTTGGAAAAGAGGAAAATATGTTCTTGAAATTGAATTTGCGACTTTGTGTTAACTCACTAGGCCAAAAATAGCTGTAAAGACGTTCAAAGCTAGATCTTTAATTTGAACATTTCTTCATTCGGAGCCGGTTTGCTGCATGATTCTAAAACATACAAGTTTTCAGAGGTACGCAGCGTGTATGTCAGGGCTCTCAGTGTGAAGAGCAAGCTCCTGGCTGTGCTTAGGGAAGTAAACAAGAGAGACCTTTTTTTGGTAGGCTGGTGGGATCACGTAACCAAAATTTTAGTGACAAGGCCAAAATGACGTGATATCAAGGCTGTCTGTACAGAAGGGCAGAGCCACCTCAGACCAATAGGTCCTGAACTGTGCCAGCAAAACACACTTGGAGGAAGCAGAAGGGCTTCTGGCTGGAGCTGGACCAGGTCCTTGAATGGTGTTAAACATTTCCTGCCTGTGCTTTCAGATGGGAAGTGGGAGTGTTAGCCAGACCACAGTTCAGTTCCGGTTTGTGTGATTAAGTCCTTATCATGCCATTAATAAATTGTAGCATTCTCTACCTCTGTCTGAAGCTACCTCTTCCTACTGACAGGGACTGCTGTATTGTGCCCCCAGAGCTGCTGTGTTTCAGTTTGAGATTAAATGGAAGGCAGTAAGAGCCACTTGTTCTTGCCTTGCGCCATCTTTTAAAGGTATCTGTGCTACTGGTGCAGTATGTGTCAGATTTGTTTGCTCAGGTTTTTGCCATTTCTTTTGTGTTTGAAGTGATTGATACTCAAGAATGCAAGACTGCGTAATCCCCACCTTGCTGTGCATTGAATGTGGTGACGATGGAGCTGACAGGCCAGGCTTGCAGGTGCCAAGAGGCAAAAGGTGATACTAAAGGGTGTAAGAGGGAGAAGAATGGCTCAGTAAGATTCTGAATTCTTCTCATTCTAAAACAGACATGGGAGAGACTAGAAACTGGCTGATGTTTTATAAATTTCTAACACAAATACATTTTGAGGATAGTGACATGGTTAGGTTCATAAACTCATCGCAGTGTAGGTTTGTGTGTGACCGTGGTGCTCACTGAATGAAGCAATGTTTTCTTTTCTTGTGGCTAGCTCTTGGACATCTCAGTCAAGTGGAGCATCCAGGACATCTCTCCCCCCAAATATCTCCATTACGACCCGGGGACATCTCGTCAGGTCATGTGCAACCAGTGCCCTCCTGGGAGCTACGTGAAGCAGCACTGTACGGCTGTGAGCGCGACGGTGTGTGCCCCGTGCCCGGATCAGTACTACGCCGAGGACTGGAACAGCAATGATGAATGCCAGTACTGCAGTGCTGTTTGCAAAGAGCTCCAGTACGTCAAGCAGGAGTGCACGAGTACGCAGGACCGCGTCTGCGAGTGCGTTGAAGGCCGGTACCTGGAGCTGGAGTTTTGCTTGAAGCACACGGAGTGCCCTCCAGGGTTTGGGGTCGCACAGCCAGGTACGTGCCACTTGTTGGGAAGTGTAATTAGAGCTCTGCGGTACATTGAAGCTCATGGTGCTTTCGGGATTAGGAAACAGGCTTGTCCAGATGAAGTTACAGGACAGTAAATGGTGAAGGCCATTGAACCCTCTCCTAGGCTGCCACATTTGAACTGTAGCCAGAGGAACGTTTCTCAGTGGAATACCCCGCTCCTCTAACGTAATGGCAGTGACTTAATGGCAGCAGCAAATGGAGCAAATTGCACTCTAATGAGAAACGTGATGGATTGCCTCTTTTAAAGGAACATTATCTGTAATGTAGTGTTCGTGTGCGTGATAAATAATAATGTTTTTCATTGTGAAATCTGCTGTTTCAAGCAACTGTGTATCTTAACAAACACCAGGACCACTAAGTGTTTGACACCAACTGTATAATTATAACAATATTAATATAGCTCTAGCAGCACAGCAATATGTGGTGATAATTAATTACCAGCATCCTAAGTGGAACTCTTAGGGAAACTGTTACTATTATCATACAAACAACCTTTTCTTGTCAAGCAGACTGGCACTGCATGGTATGGCTGGTGGGGATAGAGGGTGAAGCAGTGCTTTCCAGTGGAGTGTATTCTTCATTTGAGACAGCATGAATTGTTAAACCAGTAATAAGCTCTTCTCTCTAAGCAAAATACATTATTTATCATTTGGCAAGTGTCATGGCCCTGTTTAGCTCCAATATTTAATACAGCCCGAAAGAATTGTATGTTGTCATTGTACTGGAGACTGGTAACTGCCCAGAGATGAGTACTGAGGAAGGGAATACAGAAAATCAAAGCATCTCCTGTAAAACTTGCAGGCAGCTGGTCTCCAGTGCTACAGAATGACTGCCCCAGTTGTTACATAGACTAAGTGAGAAACACAAGGACTGGCTGTAAATTGAGAGACATGCTGAATGATAGCTCAGGTGTCTTCTCTCTGGTCATGAATGTTACACTGGAGAACAAATCTGATATAAGAAGCAGTGTCACTGATCACTATTCCCTGAGTAATTGGCTGAGCTCTCTACCCTCATTCCACATCTGCTCTTGCCACCATTAAGCATTTCTATGCAGTTCCACTGGCAGCAACCACATTTCCAGTATAAACCATCATTAACCTAGAAGATCCTTACACCTCATGGCTTGGGTTAATAAGGCTCCATCACACCTCAACAGCAAGGCAAAAGGGGTCAGAAGCAAAACTCTCAGAAAGCCCACCCAGGAGACAAAGAAAGCTGCAGCCCTACAAAGATGGTGAAACCATAGCAGACAGATTAGGATCCCTCAGTCTGTAATGAAATAAAGTTGAGAAGAAGAAAAGTTGTTGAATCATGTAGTTTATTGGAAAGTTAGTTTCCAAAAGCCCATCAGAATGAACGACCTAAACCTAAGCAGACCTCAAACAAGGAATGAAAAGACTGTAAAAATTAATTGTGTCCTTCTGTGTCAATAGTCAGACTTTGAGGTGAGCTGTCTGCTAGGAATTCAGTAAGCATGGACCACATTTTCTTCCCACTTTCTGCTATACGATACTGTTGAACTTTGTACTGATGTAAATTCAGATGAAATAAAACCTAAATATGGAAAAATACACTCACGCTGCCACACAGAGAGATAATGTGGTTCAGAGCCTAGTTCAAAGCATAAAGAATTAGAGGTGAAATCCGACTGATGCCCCGCTGATGGTGGCTACGCTGGGGTGGTACTTTGGTAGTCCCCGTTTCTGTTTGTGCATTAAGGTCTTGTTCTTTGCTGCTGCAGTCAGCCCTGTGTGTGGCAGAGCTTTCCAAAGCAATCTTCTGGGAATCAGGACTTCTGCCAGGCTGTTATCTCTCTGCTGTGCCGCCGCTTCCTCCAGCAGTGGGGGATTCCAGTCGCACAGCAGGGAGCGGCAGAAGGGCAGCCGTGATGCGGCCCTGAACAAGAGCAGCCAGATAAGCAGTGAAGAAGAAGCTGGAAAGGCAGGGGGATTACTTTGTGCTCAGGGATGGATTGCCCATTTATTTCCCTCTTGTGTTGCAAAGGTTGCAGGGGAACTTCTGAAAGGACCAGCTTACCGTTGGCAGGGACTCTCCTCTCTTCCTCTTCCTCACTGGCAAGACACAGGGTGTCTGTAGGGGGAAAATTGCTAAAATTTCAGACTTCTCAGAAAAACTAATTGCTGCTTGCTCAGGTGCAGGTGTTGGCAGGAGTTTTGTATGATCTGGAGCCTCTAGCAGTGTGTGTTGGGGAAGTGAATGTCAGGGCAGCTGTGCATGCAGCCTTACCCAGCCCCTCTGCTGTTGGCTGCAGAGGTTGGAGCTTTTGGGGTTTGGCAGTATGCAGGGCCTCTGATTTCTACATGTGCAGCAGCTGAAAATTTCCCCTTTGTTTTCACCTGGTGTCTGGAAGAAGTGCTAGATCATAGAATCATAGAATCCTTTGAGTTGGAAGGGGTCTTTAAAGGCCATCAAGACCAACTCCTATATAATGAACAGGGACATCCATGCTAGATCATGTTGCCCAGGGCCTGATCCAGCCTTGCCTTGAAAGTCTCCAGGGGCATCAACCACATCCCTGGGCAGCCTGTTCCAGTGCCTCACCACCCTCACTATAAAAGACTCTTTCCTTATATCTAACCTACATCTGTCTTTTTAAGAGTGAAGCTATCCCAGCAGACCTTGCTAAAGAGCGTGTCCCCTTCTTTCCTGTAGCTCCTCTTTAGAAACTGAAAGGCTGCTCTCAGGTCACCTCAGAGCCTTCTCTTCTCCAGGCTAAACAGTCCCAGCTCTCTCAGCTGTCCTTGCAGGGGAGATGTTTCGTCCTTTGGATCATTTTTGTGTCCCTCCTTTGGATGCACTCCAGCAGGTCTAAGTCAGATCATGTGTATGCAAATATTATGTATTTCATGGCTAGCTGAAAACTCAAGACTTTTCTCTGAGGAAGTATTTCAAATAAACAAAATTTATTTCAAAACTACTGCTTTAATAAGCATCCACATGTAAATACTACCATGATACACTAGGTGGAGGCACTTCCATAGTCAAATAAGGTTTCTAATTATTATTAGCAAATAATATTAAGCATGTGCTTAAGTCCTTGTTCAATAATGCAATGTCATATAGTAGAGCCTAGGCATTTGCTTAAGTGATGGCTGAATAACTGTGAAATAAGAGTGAATATAAAGCATTTATTGGTGCTATTATTTTCACTTATACTAGATGGAAAGTATCGTTTCAAAATACATGCATTAATTTTTTTTCCTCTGCATCAAAGTGATGGAATATTGTTCTGTTGTTATATCATCAGTTTAATTCTGAAATATCACAGAATCATAGAATATCATAGAATCATAGAATGGCTTGGGCTGGAAGAGACCTCAGAGTCCACACAGTTTCAACGTTCTGCCATGCCTGGGATGCTCAGGCTGCCCAGGGCTCCATCCAGCTTCACCTCACTTTCCTCCAGGGATGGAGCATCCACAGCTTCTCTGGGCAGCTGTACCAGTGCCTCACTGCCCTCTGAGTTAAGAACTTTTTCTTGGCATCTAATCTCAATTTCCCCTCTTTTAGTTTAAAACTGTTCTCCCTTGTCCTGTCACTATCTACCCAAATAAAAACTGCAGTTACCTCCCATTTATAAGCTCCTTTTAGGTATTGGAAGGCCACAGTGAGGTCTCCCTGAAGTCTTCTCCAAGCTAAACAAGCCCAACTCTTGCAGTCTTTCTTCATAGGAGGGATGTTCCAGCCCAAATATCATCTTCTTTGCCCTCCTCTGGACCCACTCGAACAGCTTCACATCCCTCCCATGCTGGGGGTCCCAGATGGAGATACACTACCCCTGATGGGGCCTCACGAGGATGGAGAAGAGTGGAGCAGTCAACTCCCTCTCCCTGCTGCCATCATTTTTCAGATGCAGCCCAGGGTACCATTGGTTTTCTGGGCTGTGAGTGCACACTGCTGCCTCATGTTAAGTTTTTCATCCTCCAGGACTCTGCAGGGTTGCTCCCCGTGAGTTCTTCTCCCAGTCTGTACATATTTCTGGGATTTTGCTGACTCAGAGTGCAACATCTTGCACTTGGCCTTGTTGAACCTCATTAGGTCCACTTTTTGAGCTTGTTCAGGCCCCTTTAGATGGCATCCTTTCCTTTGGTCGTATAAACTGCACCACTCAGCTTGGTGTCATCGGCAAATTTGCTGAGGGCATAAAGCTGAGGTCTTACAAAGCACCGTGTAAATATACATGTATACGTATTAAATATTTTTCATATATTGGATTGTACTTTGAATATTTTATTAAAGGAAAAAAATATCATAATGTTGGTGAAATTATGTTTCCCTGTGTAATATTATACTTCAGAAGTGAAAATACTTATCAGAGGCTCTTTAGTTGATATTTAGTTGAGTTATTTTTGGCTAGAGCTGAAGTAATCCATTTGCGTAAGGTTCTCTGCAGATATTACAGAGTACAGTTTAGCAGTGTCTCGTGCCATTTAATTACTTTACATGGTATTAGTATGGATGGAAGGTGAAGGTCAGACATTGGATAATATCTGAGTAGACTCAAGTAATTAGTGACTTAAAGATCCCCACAGGAGCTGATAGCAAGTGCATGTAAAAGTTGTGTTTATTCTATTGCTCTATCAGGAGCATCATTCACTGAAAAAAATATTTGTTTTCAAAACATGAAGTGTTTATTTATTTATTTATTTCCTGTAATGTGATTCCTTCATAGATTAGAAATACAAAAATCAGAAGTGACCATAATTTTAGAAATAATATATATCTTAATTTTTCTAACCACTTGAGTTTGTATGTAATTAGGTACCTTGATTTCCTGTTTCCACAGGTACTCCTGAGAGTGACACTGTATGTAAGAGATGTCCAGAGGGATTTTTCTCCAATGAAACGTCATCCAAAGCAGTCTGTCAAAAGCACACAAACTGTAGTGCTTTGGGTTTCAAGCTGGCATTAAAAGGAAATGCAGTTCGTGACAACATCTGTCAGGAAAATACAGATACATCACCTCAGAAATGTGGAATTGGTGTGTATCATATTAAACGAATCCTCTGAAAGCATACCTTTGACTGTCATTAAAATGAAAATATCAGCATTTATGATAAAAATAAATACCCATTTGCCTGATATGGTAGTGGCTGGAGTAGAGTCTTAATTATTCCAGACCAGACTAAATGAAACTCAAGCATAGAGAGCAACAACACTAAAGGCTGCTTCCTAATTTTAGTGTTTTTTAACTATTTATCCTTATTATCCCTGCTGCATGCTGTGTAGTCCAAAGATGAGCAGGGCAATAGAGATGACACCAGTGGACATATAATTTTGCTCTGAGCACCATGATCTTGGTGTAGATGTCCTTGATTGCAGTAGAGTTGGACTAGATGACCTCCAGGGGTCCCTTCCAACTCAAACAGTTCTATGATGGATTGGATGTGGTGTTGAGGGACATGGTTTAGTGGGAGCTATGGGTGATAGGTGAATGATTGGACTGGTTGATCTTGTAGGTCTTTTCCAACCTTGATGATTCTATGATTCCATTGTTCTCTTCCTGTTTCAGATGTAACCCTGTGTGAAGAAGCTATGTTTAGGTTTGCTGTACCTACTCATCTCACACCTAACTGGCTGAACACCCTCGCGGACAGCTTGCCTGGGACAAAGCTAAGCACAGAAAATATAGAACAGATTAAACAAAGGCACAGTTCACAAGAGCAGACCTTCCAGCTTTTGAAATTATGGAAGCAGCAAAACAAGGAACAGGATACGGTCAAGAAGATTATTCAAGGTACCTAATATTGTTAGCACTTATATTGAGAGAAACCTAATCAGCATTTTAAAAATTGCTTGGGATCAAATTCCTACTTGTAATGTGTTATGCTCTGAGGAGGCCCCTCAGGGCTTTCCAGAAGTTTATTGATGCAGTAAGCTCAGTGATGCTGAGGGGAAGCAGGTAGGAAACTTTCCTGATCAGCTCAGAGGACTGACTTCTTCATAGACTTGTAGGCCCTTGGGAGTACATGTGGTGTCACAGCCCATATTTCCTTTTGAGGCTATACAACATACAAAGAATTTTGATGAGATGGGGGAAAGCATTTCCCTCTTTTACATCTTAGTGGTGACTGCTGTGGTTAGAGGGAGTAGGATGTGTGCAGCTGAGAGTGCAATTTGTTTTTATTATAAAATGGAGATTGACGGCTTGAACTGGGACATCTGTGCATGGAATGGGAACACATGGGAATACGGTATACACAGACATGCTTTCTCTTCTTTTTCCCTTCCGGGACCTATTTGTCATGCCAACTGACTGCTTTGTTTGTGCTGAATCTGCCAAGACAGGTGTCAAAGTTGAAGCAGTGCCTCCGTGTTAACACTGGGGTTGTATGGAAGTCAGGCTAACTCTTCCCGTGTAAGCCACCATCAACAACCACCACATTTGAATGACCTTTTGTCTGCTGGGAATAGATTTGAAAAATGCTGCAGAAATGTTTTTTTGCCTCTCCTTTTAAATATTTATGGCTATGTCAGATCGTGAAGTGTCTAGAACACTTCAAAACATAAAATGACTATTTTAGCAAAGCTTGCCTAAATATTTCTGAAGAATAAATTTTTCATTCTCTGGAACCAAATATTAGAAGTCCTACCATGTACACTGAACACTGTACAAGATAAATGAAACACGCTTATGGAAATAAATACTTGCCAGTGACTTTGTATGTAATCTGGGGCTGTTTGTATTAGCAAAGTTAATTACATTTTTAAGTCTTTTTCAGAACTGGAGCTTAAAAAAACCCCAGTATTCCTGTGAGAGTATTGTAGAGTTATCATGCACTGTACTTAACGTCTCTTTTCTTTTTGCTTTCTATAGATATTGATCTTTGTGAAAATAGTGTCTTAAAGCATCTTGGCCAGCCAAATCTCACCTTTGAACATCTCAACACGCTGATGGCAAGTTTGCCAGGGAAGAAAGTGGGAAAAGAAGATATCGAGCGCACAATGAAACTGTGTCAACATGCAGAGCAAGTTCTGAAGCTTCTCAATCTGTGGAGAATAAAGAATGGAGACCAGGACACCATTAAAGGTTTAATGTATGGACTGAAGCACTTGAAAACGTACCACTTTCCAAAACGGATCATCCAAAGTCTGAAGAAAGTCATTAAGTTTCTTCACAGATTTACAATGTATAGATTATACCAGAAACTCTTTTTAGAAATGGTAGGGAATCAGCTTAAATCAGTGAAAGTAAGATGTGTCTAATTCTAGTTATTTTTCGTTCTCCACTGACACTTTTTCCCTAATTACTGCCAGCAGTAATTAAACTGGAACATTGTTTCCCTACATTATCTCTTTCTATTTATAGAAATGCCAGACTGGAATAGCTCTAAGTCTTTTGCAGTGTTCTTGGAGGTTTTTTATTGTGTTGTTTGTTTGTTCACTTGGTTGGTTTTTGTTGTTGTTGTTGTTCTTAATCACTTTTGTAAAAGCTATTAACCTGTTGATAACACTAAGAGCCTGATTCTGCATTTTTGCACAGAGTTGAAAAGCCCCACTATTACAGTCACTAGAGGAGAAAAGAATGCTGGACCAGGCTCTAATGCAGTATTTGCTATTTATATTCTTTGAGATATAAACATTTTTGTTGTACATATTTATTAAGTTAAATGGAATGTGTCTGAGACTGAATTTGGGGAAGAGAAATGAAAAGCACACTGTATATTTTCTAGTTAAACAAAAATGATCCCGTATATTTTTCTGGCTAAATTTTGTAGCATGCTCTAAAAAAAATCTTTATTTCTTTACATTTGGTATTTAAAGAAATATTATTGCTTAGTTTTATTTGTATAACTTGTGTTATCTTTGGGTAGGGATGTTTTAATTTATCCAATGATTTTAACTCAAATGTGGTGAAAATATAAATGACCTGAATATTTAAATATTCTGTGAGGAAGTGAATGTATCATATTTAAGAAGCTGGATTTTTACATAGAGTTTCATAATCTTATTTTATAAAACAATTAAATTTTTCAGATTACTTTTTGACTGATGTTTTACTCATGACTCTGAAGGAGGAGCTACTAAGAAAGACATTCTGTGCAAATTTCAATGCTTACCTTGGGCTTGGCTCTCCACTGCTCTCTGCCTGGTCTTGTAGTTAATATGTGAGCCAATATTGACCAGCACTGGATTTTCACAGCTATTGTGCAGGTGTAAAAGAATGTACAAAGTACTAGAGTATCCAAGTTCAGAGGTCCCAGACAGATGCGATGCAGCTGGTTACAACTCCATAGACATATGTGTCCCAGCATCACTGTTGGCCTGGCATCATTCTTGGAGAGCTCACAACCTTTGCCCTCACCACAGCTTGTAATTTCATGGAGGAAAGATGATGCACTGACCCTGCCGAGCTTGGAAAACCTCACATATTGCCACTGTGTTTAAAGGAAGGGAGCAAAGAGAGGTCACATATAAAAAAAAGCGCACTTAGTTTGCCCTCAGCTGCAGAATCTCACCTGCAGGGAGATGGGCAACTAAAAATGGGAGCAGAGAGTATAGGAATGTTGTTACTAAAAGCTCAAATAGCTTTAAGGTCTTCTGATCATTGCCAGTGCAAGCCAAAGGCTTTGGTGGCTGCAGAGAGAGACTGCTCTGCTTCTTTCTTCAATCTACACAGATGGAGCTTAGATCTTCCTTTCCTTTGTGTAAAGGAAGGAAAAGCCATTAACCTTGTGTGACAAATGTTCCAGTACAGCAGATGATAGGATTTTAAGCAACGAATGAGGAAGAGGATCCTGGTAGAACTGATACGTTCTCATCATAAGGGCTCTCTTACTGAGAGTGCAAGTGAGATCTGTTGTCTTAAGATCCTTAAAATACTGGGTTTCATTTTCCCCTGAATTTTCACATCACTTTTGGGATCCAAGTGCAGGTATTCGGTAATAAACTCCTCTTTATTTCACATGCTGTATATTAGCATCTCATTTATCAGTGTAGCTGGAAAATGACGTTAAACACACAGAAGAAGCCCTACATTTACCTTGGTTGGTTTGAAACCAGTTACATACTGTTACAACAGAAACTGTTAATTATATAAACATGTAACTAAATAGGTTGAATAACAATGGAGTCTCAAATTATTAAAGAGAGCTCAGATTTTTCCAGGATTCTGCCAGGTGTGGAAGTTTGGGTTGTAGGTATTAAAAATAGAAACCTTGTCCCAGTGCCAGCATTATTAGGGGGCTGCAGCACAATGGAGAGGAATGCTACACACCTCTTACAAACATTTCCATCTTGATCCTTTCTGTGTTAGATCTTTCTAATACAAGACTTTGGTAATGTACTTCAGTACAGCACAACCTCTACTAGTTCTCCTTTGAAATGTCAGTATTAAATTATTACCTGTGTCCTTTAAAATGAGATACTATTTTTGCCCAGACATGAGGGCACATTGATGAATTATGCTTTTTAAAGCTGACTCAGCTAACCAGGTGTCCACACTAAGGTATGCACTTCTCAGCTAGCTATGCCTCATTTATCAACTCAGCTTCACTCAGCTGGAGGGAATCAAACACTTCACATGGTGAGCAGCTGATGCTTTCACTGCGTTCCCTTCCCAAAGAGCCTCCAGCCCAAAATAGCCGAGACAAACAAAAGCGAGACCCGAGATAATGAGGGAGGGATGAGGCAAACAGAAAGTGGGAGGGCTGCTTGGAAAAAAATGTGGCTTTGGGGGGTGGTTTGTTTTCAAGGAAGGTTGCAGGAGGAAAGAGGATGTGTGAGAAGGGAAACTTGAGGGATGGGGGCATGTGGCAGCAGCCAGAACTCAGTCTTGGGGTGTCAGAGGGAGGGATGCTGTGGTCCACGTACTCTGACCAGGGTAGCCATGCCTGTTCTCTTCTCAGCCTTGCTTTGGGCCAGGCTCAGGTGAAAGCAGATGTTTGGTCAACCTCCAGCTAGTGGGGACGTTAAAAAAAAGCAGTACTACAGGTTTAAAACAGAACCTTGCAATTCTGAAGTCTTCAGTAATCCATTTTTTAAAATCTATTTTTTTATTTTTCAGAGACTGTCCGCCAGTGAGGCAGTTTCCTGTGTCTCAGAATATACGAGGTGTTTTGAGGTAGAAGAGAAATTCAAGAAGAAGCAAGATAGTAAGCTCTTTAGTCATCTGATATTTTACACTGAGCACATCACCAAACACAATAAATTCCTCGTTCCTGACTGTGACTAGTGGATGCTCTCACTAAAAAATTGCCAATCGATGATATACTTTGCTGTAGCCTGAACATTTTAAATACTGCTTGGTATTTGATAACTCTTAAAAAGTTGAGATGGATAATGAAGGCTCAAAGGATTGGTCAGGGGTTTCCATGTGTCTTTAACCGAACACTGCATACATACACACACTCACATGCGCTTTCACTCATGCACACTGAATGCAACTTGTACTAGGGCTGTGGTGATGAATTCAGTCCAACCAGAACCCTTCATCATCCTCAGAAGCCTATCTGCACATCTTGGTACAAGTCAGTGTTGCAGTCTCCAAGGCAGAAGTGTCTGATTTGCTTGTAAATCACCCTCAAGTCCTCAGATTTTGAGCCTTGAATTAATTCTAAGTGGTGTTTCAGAAGTAAGCAACTATTTGTAGAAAAAAAAAAAAAGAAATTTCTGCAGACTACCAGAAATTATTCAATTTTGGGCATATGTCAGATATGGGAAATACGCACCCTTCAAAATATTTCTTTGTTGATATAATTTGAACAGAGAAGGGATGGGAAAAAAAAGAAAAAAAAAAAAAAGAAAGAAAGAGAGTTTTACATTTTTCTTCCTTCTACCTAGGTGGTAGGAACCAATATTGGCCATACTTAGGGATAGAAATCTGCTATCAAGCAAAGGATGTGGTCACTGTGGAAGTGACTGTTCCCTGTGCAGTCTCTGCTATCTAGGGGCAAGGGCTACAGCAGTGGGCTCAGAATTGCAATGAATTGAATGATTCTAGTTTTATATTAGAGTTGAGAAAAAGTAAAGCAGGTGAATGCAACTTGAACATAGTTTATTCCACTCATCATCATCAAATACAATCCCTTGTATTTATGGCAAGTTTGCGTAGGATTCCTCTGTTTGTCTTTTCACGTTTAAAAAAAGTTCTTTCATACTACCACATTATTTTTTTTTAAAATCACCCTGACCTTTAGTACCTAGGAAGTTGTTTAAAAGGAACCACATGATGAAAGATTGTGGCTTTGGCAATATTTCATATATGAAGAGAGCTGGGTGGGGTTCAATAACCATGAATGTAGAAAGTTCTGGAGAATACTTTTTTTTTTTCTCTTCGTCTGAAAGAGAAAGCCTTCATCCACCTCTAATTAACTAAATAAACTTTCTGGCAACTAAGTTATACACTGTTCTGATTGACTGTGTGTAGCTTTCTTTGCGCACAAAATAAGACTTCTTTCTGCTGATAGTATTGACGCACTGGTACTTGTATCATGTCTCAGCTTTGTCTATGGCACTTAGGATGGATGAAATGGTGAATCCTAAAGGATGAGTAGTCCCACTGCAATGGAAACTCAGTGTCAGTAAGAGGTGGACCAGATCCTTGACCTGAACAGAGTCAGAGACATCAAAGGTCAAGGTGCCTGAATACCACGGTGCTTGCAGGAGCTTGGTCAGAGCAAGGGAAGACGAACATAGATACACATTTTCGGGAAGGGCGTCCACACTCAGGAGATGCGTCAATGCTTCAAGAAGGGTGTGTTTTTTGGATTGCAACAAAATAAGCTGAGAGTGGCTGGCAGCAGGTGATGCCAGCGGGAAACCAGGCTATTCCGGTCTCCGGGAGGTAGAGAAGAGCAGCTTGGTTTTACGCCGCGTGGGCTGGGAGACAGCACAAGGATTCAAGGAATGGGTAGTTACTGCTGGTGAGAGGTGTTTTGAAAGTCTAACAAGACTGACTTGCTGAAAACACAAGGACTCGGAGAAACGATGTAAAAAACTTCCTTTGTTGCTTCCAAATGTATGCCTCTCTTGAAATATCACCAAAAAACATATGCTCAAGAAACAGGTATACCTTCATTGGAAGGAATAGATTCCCTTGACAGCTAAGAACCAAGACCTTGTAGCAGTATTGGGGCTATTTTCTGCTGACAGAGCCTGCCCATAAGCAAATGGTGACAACAAGAAGATAGTCCAGTGAAAAGCTGTAGAACTTGGGACCTAGTGATGCCCCCAGATTATCTGTACCCTGCAAGGATTCTGATACCTTAAAATCATCACAAGGATGCCCAACCCCACAGAAAAGGCTTCAGATCTACAGGATTAAAGTGTCTCTGTGAAACATGGACCCGTAGCCTGGCTCTACCGCCTGATATAATGCACCCAAGTCACCCACCCCTTTGGGTGCAGGTGATTGCTCCACTTCCTTGCCACACCTAGTGCTGCTAATTCCCACTTTTCCTTTCCCATCAGCAGGTCCAGGCAGGAGGAGGCTGCCAGGCTTATTTCCCTCCTTCCCAGTCTTGAGAGGCCTGCTGGGAAGAGCCCTGACTCAGCCTGGGACAGAGAGGATGCCTCTACCTCCTGCTTCCACCTGGGATAGCTGTCTCTCCTGACTTAATCCACCACTCTGCCATTAGTGTGGTGGCTCAGCCTCCAAAAAAAAAAAAAAAAAAAAAAAGGATGGGAAGGCCACGGTGAATCCACCGTGGTGGTGAGGATGAGGCTTAAAGGCTTGATGACAGAGCAGAACTGGTGGGTGCCATGTGGGGCATAGAATCATTAAGGTTGGAAAAGACCACTAAAATTGTGTAGTCTGACAATCAGTCTATGCCTGTGACTGCTTGAGACCATGTCAGTCTGTGCAGCACCTACCCTTTTCTTGAAAAGCTCCAGGCAGCCTGTTCCAATGGCCTACTACTCTTTCTTAGAAGTTTTTCCTCATATTCAACCTGAACCTCCCCTGCTGCAACCTGTGGCCATCATCTCTCATTCTTTCCCTGTTAGCTGGGAGAAGAGGCTGATCCCCACCTCACCACGACCTCCTCTTAGGGACTTGTAAACAGTGACAAGGTTTCCCCTGAGCCCTCTTTTGCAGACTGAACAATCCCAGTTCCCTCAGGTGCTCCCCATAAGACCTGTGCTCCAGACCCCTCAAAGCTTTGCTGCCTTTCTTTGGATGCACATGGAGATGAGATGGCATGTAGTCCCTCAAATGTTGTTTGCCTCCAGAGCAGCATCACTGGTCCTCCATGTGCCCCCAGAGGTGGTGGTCTTTGTTCCCTTGTTCCCAGTTTGAGTCCACACAGATCTGGAATGACTCCACAGAATCCAATGAGCATGAGGCCAGTGAAAAAAGGTAATTATGTAAAGCAGAAATGAGCCTGGGCAGACAGCAGTTGTTTAGGGACTGGAAAGATATCTGTGACCCAAGGAGGTCTGGATTCATTTATCAGCCAGAGTAAACAGTCACTTCTGTAGCTAATTTTGTAACACAAGTATGACAGTAAGCCTGAAACTAGCTCACATATTCCATTTTTATTAATGATACCCTGACGTGCAGCATATCCTGACCAAGGAAGCCTGGGAAGTTTTAATCAGCACACAGAGGAGCTCTTATATCACTAATTTCAGAGTTGGAGCATGAGACTGAACACCATATTTTACCCAGCTGCATGAATCTGTAAGGATTATAAAGCCCACAGGTTCGCCCTTTCCTTTCAAAGATGAAAAAAAGAATATTTCTTCTTATTTATGAATATAAAAATCTTATTTATCTATGAATCTATGAATCTATGAATCTATTTTAACTGCCATAACCTCATAATAACTCCAGAAACTCCTTAGCAGTAGCAGACCTTTCCCTGCAGCAGACACTGAGTGCTGGCACATTGACCTGGTGCCCGCAGCACCGTGTGGGCCTGCAGTGGGGCTGGGCTTCACCTGCAGTTCTGCCTGAGGCTCTGTCAGCCCCTTGATCAGCACTGCAAACACAAAGTCAAAACTACTTTCAATTTTCTGGGGGTTCTTCTCAGTTAAACTAGTTGAGCATCTGGACCTACTGAACACATTTTACCTACGCAGTGTTGCACAGCAGTTCACGACGGAAGGCACTGCCCTCTTATTACCCTGTGCCATGTTATGTTTACAAGGTGCTTTGGAAATAGCACTTCTTCCCACAGACATCTTCTCCCTTCCCCTGACACCGTGGTGAGAGGGTGGTTACAGTCCCGAAGTGTGTAGGACAAACTCAGGCACTCACAGAACATCGAATAAGAAGAGTCTGGCAACAAAGATGCCTGGGTTATATGAAGGGTAATGACTAGGAAAACCCTTCACCTAGGAAAATACAGTCCTGAGAAGAATCATCATTGCTCCCACGGTGCAGGTATTATAAGGTCTATAATATGCTCCAGTGAAATTGGAGCAACAATAAATCTGACACACACACAAAGCGTGCATCCTGTTGGCTGGTTGGCCCTGCTTAAGGTTAAAATGCCTATGAGCAAATACTTAATCAGCAGCTTCTTGAGTTTGCTATCATGCCTCAGAGATTCCATTCCCATAGAATGTTTAATGGTAGAAATAAATGTGCACTTCCAGAGTTGGCTAATTAAGCAGTAAATTAAAAGGATTATAATAAGAATAACAATTACTACCATTCTTCCATAGTCACCTGTGTTCCTCTTTTGCAGGAGAGCACTAGATTTAAAATTCAGCCCTGGAGGTATTCAATCTTGCTCCAGAGATGTCCCTGTTCAGCAGGTGAAATTCAGAGGTGCCTGGAGGGAGGTGGAGCCATTTCTCCACCTCCTGAGCACTTCAGTGCTGTTTTGGTAAGGTGTCCCTTGGGGAGAAAATGAGTCCTTGGCTCACCTACACAGTGCAAAGCAGTGGGGTTTTTTGTTATTGTTGTTTTGTTTTGTTTTTTTGTTTTATCTTCTAAACGTAAGGTGTTTTCCAAAAAAAAAAAAAACCCAAATCATTGAGACATAACCAGCCAGCAGTGTTTCCCTGAAAAATCCCAAGTATTGAGCCTTGTGGGAAAGGATGCTGACTCACAGGTCCTGGTGGCTCAGAGCACAGCCCTGCTATCACACAGCTGGGGATCTCACTTCAGGAAGGAAGAAGAAAGCTGTGCAACTGTGAAAGCAAGAGGGAGGAAAGGAGAACTTTGTGCTTTATTGTGATTAAAGGCATGCTGTAAGAACGTTGAGTTTAGGATATTTTTGTATAGGTATTTAGCTAAACTGCATGAGTATGTTTTATTCAGTTTTCTGTGGTGTGTCTGAGGAATATAAATTAAATATTAAATTTTAAATAGTAGGTCTTGAGCCCTGAAAAATCTTATCATAGAATTGTAGAATGGATTGGGTTGGAAGGTACCTTTAAGATTGTTAAGTTCCCACCTCCTGCTATAGGCAGGGACACCTCCCTCTAGATCGGGTTGCTGAAAGCCTCGTCCAGCCTGGTCTACTCTAAATGATCTAAATGATCTAAATGACCATCTCTTCTAGTTTAAAGCCATTTCCCCTCATCCTGTTGCTATATGCCCTACAAAAAGTCCCTTCCCAGCTTTCCTGTAGGCCCCCCTCAGGTACTGGAAGGCCCCTATAAGGTCTCCTCAGAGACTTCTCTATGCTGAAGAGCCCCAGCTCTCTCAGCCTGTCCTCATAGGAGAGGTGCTCCAGCCCTCTTCCTCTTTTTTCTCTCCAGTCAGACTCTGAAAAGCATGTAATCCTCCTTTCTCTGAGAAAAGCCAGAAAAAAGTACTTATTTGCAATGGACATGTTAGAAAACTGCCCTCTGTGGGAGAGCATCTGATGTATGGTGCGCTGTCCACTGTGGTGTTGGTTCCATAGCTTATGAGCAAAACGATGAGGTAGTTTCAGCCCCATGAAATGCAGTTTTGCATATTACATTTCTTGACAATTATGACTTAAGGTTTATGCTTGGTGTTCTTTACATCTTGCTTCTGCTGAGTTTGAAAAAGCTTTTAAAGAAAGAGCAACAAGAAAAAAAAGAAAAAAGATTGCCACAGGCGAGTAAAAACAGAGTAGTCTGTACCACAGTAGTGAGATACCCACTGCTGCTGGAGGAAATGCTTGCAGTATGACAGCTGCAGTCTTCAGATGAAGAATTATACTAAAAAATGTTATTTCAGTATTTATTCAGAGTAAGAATATCTTGCTTCTGGAAAGATGGATTGAGAAATAACGCCTGCAATTTCGTTCTAGTGCAGCCATACCATTTGGGATTACCCAAGCAATAACCGCAGTGCTGGGAGTCCTCCCAGCTGCCCCACTCCGTGTCTCGCAGACACTTCAATCCCTGAAAACAGCTCTGAGCAATGACCAGAGAAATTCTTGTGGAAGCTCGGATTGCAGCTCCACTGTCTGTTCATTTCTCCCTCCCAGGCGAATGCTGAAGGGGAATTACGAGCCCACAGAGACCAGGACCTGATTGCCCAAAGAATCTCTGGTCTATGCTCATGTGTCTGGTTTAAGTCTGGCCCACAAATATTTTCTGGAACCCCTTTTTTTTGTGAATTTCGTTGTGAAGAGAAATTTAATCTTTCAGTGAATACTTGATTCTGGTCTTGCTCCCATTGGTATTGCGTGAGTTTCTACACTGACTTTTATTTGATTTACTGAAAGTGTAAGAGTGGCTGGGCTCAGCACCCTACCCTAGGCATATTCCTCATGCTGCTCTGGCTCCACCAATGGTCGGGGGCCATGAATAATAAGAAAGAAGTAGCAAATGAGCTATTGGGTTGCTAGAGCTGCACTGTTGGCTAGAGCAGAAGATCTCAGGAGGTTTCAGATGTGGGTCACTCTGAAAGTAGTACCTCCTTTTATTTCCACGGAAAATACAACAAATGTGAAAAGCTTAATAACAGTATTTGACAGAGCAAATTCTCAGCTACAAAACACTATTCTTGAACATAGAAGCTATGCATTTTGCCAGTGATGAACAAGAGCCTGCATGCCACACTCATAAAAATCTGTACTGTCAGAGATGACCACTGTTTCAAAGCTGTGATGACAGCATCGTAGGTAGGAGAATGTTGCCCATGCAATGCATCTTTCCTTGTCCGGAACAGATGGAAGTCAGGAGGTGTCTAATCCAGACTATGAGGGGAATGTGTTAGGACAATCCAGCCCAGATTGGCAGTGTGCACCATGGGCTTCAAACTGGTATGGGGCCTGGTGTTATCATGTTGCAAGAGAAGGTTTGACTTCTTCTTTGGTCTGACTCTGGACATTTGAGCTGATGGTTTGACTGGGTCCCAGGAAATCCAGAAGGATCACTATCCCCAGAAGACAGTGCATATCACTTTACCTGCTGAGGATTGTGTCTTGAACTTTTTGTTTGATGGTGAATTCACATCGCCACTCCATGGACTGCCATTTTGACTCTAGCCTATGGTGGTGACACCATATCTCCTCACTGGTAATGATACCATCTGTCACAGAAAGCAGAGCTCAGCACTGCCCTACATTCCCTGAGAGGAGCTGTAGTTGCCATGAGGTCTCCCCTCATCTTCTCTGCTCTGGGCTGAGCAAACCCAGGAACTACAACCTCTCCTCATGTAGCTTCCCCTCTAGACCTTTCACCATCTTCATAGCCCTTCTTTGGATGCTCTCTTATAGTTTTATGTAGTTATATTGTGGCACCCAAAACTGCACCTGGTGCTTGAGCTGAGGCTGACCTGCATAGACTAGAGCAGGACAACCCCTTCCGTTGACTGGCTGGCAGTGCTGGGTACTGCAGGGTATGGTTGCCAATGGGAGAATCTATCAGTGAATTCTTATTGTCAAGGCTTCCTCAGTACTGAAATTCACATCTCCAGTGTTTTCTTGAGACACTAGTTTCGTTTCCTTGTTAAAGATCATTAAACCAGTATCAGTGTGCTTGAAGAGAAGTACTTCATGTTCTCTCTGTCACCTGACACTTCACATCTTGCTGCTCAGCCCAGCCTTTGTGCTCAGAAGAATTAAGTGGTGTGATTTGCTTAAACTGGGCCAAGGAGACAGCTTTGTCTCAGCTGTGCACAGTCTGCACGCATCTGGCCGGTGCTCTGCTCCTCTCCCACAGCTCTGCAGGGCCGTTGCTGCAGGGAGGCACAGCCTATGGTGCTTTGTCTGTGTGTGATTTCCCCTTGCTCTGCCTGGAAGGGCTGAGGGGACCCCCACTGAGAAAGTCAAAGGGTTTATATTGTTCACATGGGAAAATCTGAAAGAACTCTTGGATGCAAAGCCAGAGGTTAAACTGAGATTTTCCTTCTGAAGAGGCTCATTTATTTTAAGCAGGTAATTCTGTTCCCCTTATTCCAGCCAAAAAAAAAAAAAAAAAAGGAGAGAGAGTGAGAGAAAATGTAATATCTTAAACTTAAAGGACTAAAAATGTTAAAAGAGAGAGAGAAATTCATTGTTTTTAGTTTTTTAAACATGAAAGAATTGAACTGAGTTAAATGGAAGGCAATTCCACTTGAGTACAGTGGGTGGAATAGTTCCACAGAAGCTGTGTATGTCTGCAAAATCAGAAAAAAATGAAATAAAGTATACTTAAACCTTCAGAAATAATCAAGTCATGTGTTTCTGATTATACAACAAATGGTTGGATCAGGTTGCTTAGAAGACTGAGGGACAGAAAATAAAGTGTTATCTTTTGTTGTGTATAAATGTTGTGGATATATTTTCTGAGATTAAAGTGATACAGAAAACATTTCCTTTAGCAGGCACTGTCACAGGCAATTTGCAGGGCAGGGACAGAACCATTTAATTCCTCTGTGTCTAAAGGACAAAATGTACTGGCCTAAAACTGCCGGCTATGAAGAAACACAAGAGAAAATGGGGGCCGAAAGTATCTCTGTGTTCCTGGCTGCAGCAGCTCACTTCTGTCAGTTGCTTCTGTCTTCTGCCAGAGAAGATGGTGGGGGACCAAAATGGGGAGCAAGTGATTTATTTTAAGTGAATCCAGCATTCATGGTTTTCCTTGTCTACCCCTTGGCTTAAATTCTCTTTTCTAAAGATCCCCAGTTCGCTGCGTTATGACACATTGTACATAGTGTGACTTGTACAGGTCCCACTTTCTGCCTGCCATGCCTGTGCATTCAGGTAGGTCTGTGTGGGACAGCCGTGCACAGCCCCTTCATGGAGTCAGATTAGTGAATCAAACGCACTGATCATGACATCCAAAACAAACAGGGCCCAAAGTTGCAAAGTAAGAAGGATTTTGCCTGCAATTCTGCATCTCTTCAGAAGAGAAGCCAAACTTTGAAGAGAGTTGGCAGAAGGTACTGAAAAGAGCTTTTCTTACCAAGTAAGAGCAACAGTCGGGTGTTGGAGTGATTACCTTCACTTTTTTTCACCTGGATTGGGTTATCCATCTTTTTTTTTTTTTTTCCAGACAAAAACTACTTGATTTGTATTCAACTGGCAGTGAAAGCAGCTTTTATTTGACATTGTATAAGACTGTCTGTTATTTAGAAGTGTAGCTCTTTTCTGCAGCACAAATGAATAATTGTAACTTCCATGGAAATTCTGAAAAGGGCATTTTATGGAGGAAATCGGTAATTTAGCCCCTTCTGGAGGAAAGGACTTCATTCCTTAATAACTGCTGATGTTTCTTCTTCGCAGCCTATGTGCATTCATATGGCCTTAAATAAAAAAAGGCCTTTGCGCTTGGGGAGTGCAAATTGTCCTTCTTCCTTTGGCACTGGAACTAAGTAGAGGGTCAGGAAAGACGTGAGGAGGAAGGGCTTCAGAAGAGCTGGCATGTAAAAAGAGCTGAGGTATGATCCATATCCAGGATCTGGACCATTTTTTGATTCTGGCACACTTTCAGATCTACCTCAGTGACTATGAGTACACCAAGACCTCTGTATTTGCACTCCCATCTATCCCACAGGCTGTCCAGAGATTGTGGAGATCTCCTTGGAGAACTCCAAAATCATGTCAGTGTGGCCCTGGGCCCCCTGCTCTGGGTGTTGCTGCTGGAGTAGGGGTTGCGCCAGATGGACCCAGAGATTCCTGCCGACCTCAGCCATATTTTGATTCTGTGACTCTTTGAAAGCAACCAAATATGTCCGGTATGCTCAGAAACATACTGAAGCTTGGACAGGAACACAGATGCCATAATTGGGGTAGAGCTATGTCACCGAGGCCCCCACCATGTGGAACAATCTGCAGAGGGATTGTGGCACGTCTTAGAGTCCTCATCCACCAGTGGAAGCAGTACTGCAATAAGGAGTTGGAGGCAGCTGTACTATTTTTTTTTTACTTCAGGAGAGTTACTTGTATTTGCTTCTCAAGTCTGCATTTGAAGAAAAATTCTTCTGTTTATTATAACAAAGTGGACTTGAAAATAGACAGCAAGTATGTGTTCTTAGGTCAGAAGTACACTTACCTCAGATGATAATTATTCTGTATTTTTAGCATCAGGTTTGGCAAAATCTTTCTATTTTCTCCCTTGGACAAAAAATAAAAATAAAAATTCCTTCCTGTTACACACCCAGTACTCACAGCATTTGTTACTCTGACAGCACTGTCTACTTCATTAATGCATGTGCAAAGGCCACCTTAAATTCAGCCTGGCTTTATTTTAAGCTTGTCACTTTTTTTTATTAATGTGGAATTCCGGCTTAGTTGGACTTTGCTGTCCACAATTTTTAAGTTCAAATGCTGCAATTCTAATGTAGATCTAATGCAGTCTACATTTAGCTCAACATTCAGAGTGCACACTTGAAGAGAAGTTATAGATATGTGCAGAATAGTGTCGTCGTTTTAATTAATTCTGCTATTAAATAATCCTAAAATTTTCAGTTTCAGTAAGCATATTTTACAAGACAATCCCTCATTTGCTTAAATAAAACATAATTAAATAAATATCCTTAAACTACTTTGATGTTTTCTTTATTTTATTAAGATAAAGTAGTGACAAAAATAAATTAAGAAAGAAATGGTTTCTCACAAAGGCCTTTTTTCCCCATAAAGTAAAAGCTTTTAGAGGTTTAAGATGAAGGGATTCTACCTCATTAGCAAGCTAAGTCATATCAATCTGTTTACATGGATAACAAATGAAATTTAAAATGGGATAAGAAAACAAGTGAAACATCTCTTTTAGACGTTACAGAAAGCAACACTGTGGAGCTTTTGTTCACGTTTCTGTTTATTAAGATGTGTCTAATCCTGTCTTCTGGCAAAGAGATCCAAAGCACAGCACTCCAACACGATGAAAGACATTCCCACCTGAAAGGAAGTTGCAGTGAGGTACGGGTTGGCCTCTTTTCCCACATAACTAATGATAGAACAAGAGGTAACAGCATTAAGTTGTGCCAGGGGAGGTTCAGGTTGAATATTAGGAAAAATTTCTTCTCAGTAAGAGTGATGATCTATTGGAATAAGCTGCCTAGGGAGGTGCAGAGCCAGTGGAGGTTTTCAAGAAAGGTGTAGATGTCTCATTGACATGGTACAGTAGTGTGGTGGTCATGAGATGATGATTGAACTACATAATCCTAGTGGCCTTTGCAGCCTTATTGATTCTATGTTTCTGTGCTTTTCTTTCCTTGGCCATAGAAGGTGCAACCTTGGCTGGACTGAATCCCTCCACAGTGGCTATGGGTCAGCGCAGACCAAGTGGGCAGCTCTTGCGTGCTCTTTGATCAGCACAGCTATGTTAGGTGGATGTGAGGAGTTTGGAGCTCTGTCCTGTCCTGCCTCCAAGCTCAGATATTGGAAAAGAACTAGATCGCTTTCCCCACCCCTTCTGTATTTTAGTCTTTCCTACATTTCTCACCAGCTCCATTTATGAGCTGTATTTAATAACACCCATGGATTGTTTTTAAAAACTTGCTGTTTTAATGTTTCTTTAACAATACACAAATTCCCATCAGACATAATTTTATAGTCTTATTACTCATACAAACATTGAATTTCCTCATTATTCCTATTGACCTTGGCTTTACTTAAATCCTGTGGCTGTGCAATAGTGCTTCTGCATAATTTAAATCATTTCCCTTTGGTAGGATTTACACTACACTGCTTTAAATATGATTGAATATCTCCTTGTTCTTGCAAGAAGGCAAATAAGGTGTCCTTTACCTGGCTGTCCGTTCTTATTTGTTTCCAAATTAAACAGTCTTCCAATTATTTGTTCTTTTGCATGGCCCTTGAAGATCATTTGCAGATTATAACAGTGGAGTCAGGCTAGAGAAAAGGAAAATGGACTGGAAAGATCTGTTGTGTGGAGGAGAAAGGCTGCGTCCATTTCTTGAAACTCTTCACTATATGTTCTTTCAACATAAAATTCATCCTCAGAGATGTCTGCATGGATGTTCAGAATGTAGATAGCCTTTGATGATGCAAGGGGAGAAGAAAAACAAAGAAAGTTGTATTGGAAATTGGACCTACCTGATTCAGAATGATCTGAGGATCTGGTCACCAAATGGTTGCAAAAGGACTCCCGACAAAAAAGGGTGGGAACAGATCAGTATAATGATTTTTTCCAGTAGGAGTGAGCATGAAGTTCAGGCAGAAGGGTAACTTTTAACCTTGTCTTGCTGATGCTACAATGCTATTGACTTTGCATGTTATGAGTGCTGCATTTTGCTTTCATATTTTTAACTGTTTATTTTTGTTTTTTTTAATCTTCTTAAGGTGTCAGACAATACTGTCCTGTCCTCCCAAGCAAACTGTGCTTAAGTGGCAAATATGAAAGTACAGGTCTGGCATGGAATTTTCCATTTTGTTAGAAAGTGTATATTTGTCAAAACCAACCTATTTTAGTGGGAGCATATGTGCCAGCTTCCTCAGGAAGAATTTTGCTGACCCTACCTGGAATTTCCAGAGAAAATAGCAGGCTCAAACTTCACAACAGCCTGCTTGTCAAAGCACACATCTCAGGTGTGAGAGACCCAAGTTCTTGGCTCCAGAAAGGATACCCCAAGTGATATGAAGAAAAATAGCTCCAAAAGGAGAGAACAAAAGCCCTAATTTAGGAAAGCCAAGAATGCATCATGAAGGCTCTTACAATGGGAAGAATAAGGTTCCAGTCCATAGTCTGCATACAGACTTCACTGAAGTCTGCCTCATCTTGCATGAGCTCCCTGAGCTCCAAGGTGTTGAATTATGGTAGACCATTACAGCAAAGAACATTAAAAAAACTTCAGTACCCCATAACCCTGAATTAATTACCTCCTTGTGAACAAAACTAACATTCAAAATAAAGTTTGAGCTGTGCAAAATGGTGCTGTTAACACATCTCTATGCTACCCATAGAAACTTCCCCAATAGTTGTTGATGGTGCCAACCACACACTACCACTCTGGGATTAAATGTCATTTCTGCACAAGAACAGAACTCAGATCAGCAACAAATGCAAGACTACAGCTTAAATTATTCTTACCTAGTAAGACAAGACTTCAGAAACTGCATACACTGAGAGCCAAGAGCTAGACATATTTTTGATGACAAAGCTTTTATATCTGTCTTGATGTTACTAATGTAGTCTGTTTAATTAGGAAGTCCTTAAACAGGGTGTTTCACAAAGAACTGAATTAAATTTGATTGAGCTTGATGGCATAACTGCCAATTATTAGTCATGTTCATTTATATTCTATTGAGATGCCCTCAAGAAACATAGTGTGGCTTAAGATACTGTTCCTGTCTTAGCCTGAGTTGGTTGTGTCTTCGTGTTTCTCAGCCAAAAGGTAATTAAATCTGCTTTTTTGACAACCAAACCACACAGAGGTCACAATACTACGTTTTGCACTTGTACTCACCTCCAGGTATAGTAGTGGCTGCAGCTGTCAGATTCCACGTGCTTGCACAGCAACACAAATAGGTTG
Organism: Callipepla californica brunnescens; assembly: GCA_023055505.1. Lineage (NCBI taxonomy): Eukaryota > Metazoa > Chordata > Aves > Galliformes > Odontophoridae > Callipepla > Callipepla californica. The sequence goes on from JALIRH010000002.1 coordinate 12,277,483, forward strand.
TTACAGCACCATTTTGCAAAACAGAAGTTTATTATTTTTTCTTCTCATGCAAATGACAATCCATCTATTCACCGTTACAAAATCTTCCTTTCTCTGGAAGAGTGAAGACTCTCCACTGGCTCCACTGTATTTTCCACTGCAGTGACTCCTTATAATATCCATGCCTGAATGCTCAGGGAAGCAAGTGGGCCCTGCAGACAACTGTTCAGATGAAAGCAGAACTCAGGTTTTGTTTTCTGAGAAGATACAAAACAGTGACTTAAGAGTCTTTTGCAATTTCCTTCTTCCACTCATTTGCTTCATCCTTTCTTTGCTGCTTGAGTGTATGTCATCCACTTTTGTCTGACTCTTTGAAGGAACAGAAGTATTGCAAGAAAAAGGTCAATAAAACTGTTTTCTGAGCTACTGACATATTCTGTTACTTCCCTGGATCTGGAAAAACCAAGCTCTCTACACATTATTTTTTTGTTCTTTTAATAGTCAAAATGTGTTCACAGTCTACATAGTTCACACCAACTAATACTACATGAAAGTCTGATCACAAAAGCATGTTTTGAGCCATGCTGAGAAACAAATATATATTACCCCAATAAGAAAGTACTTTTTTTCTTCCATCTGATTCTCTCTCCCTCTCAGAGCATGTCAAAACTTCCCTTTGAAAGATTCAAAGGTGCATCCTTCTGTATACTTGTGTTCTTCTAATGCTTTCCCCCTTTCTGTGTCTCCATCAGGGATGAGATACTGGTCTGAACACCAATCCAAACTGTATTTCAGAGACATTATGGAGAACAATGCTGATTTTCTTAGTGGCATGCCATACTCACCTATGACTGAGTATCCTCTTGCAAACAGACTGAATTATTTTCCTTGAATCTTCATACCTAAAATATACCCAACAAAATAAAATGAGATTTGTTATGCTCTCATTATAGGTCACAGTCAGTGTTGCTGAAATCAGTGGGGTAACACCCTAAAGGAAATAATGGCTGTAATCTGTCTCATCCTTTTTTCAGAATACTCTTTTGTAAAAGAAATCTATTGTATTAACGTAGTCTCTTTTTCATATAATATCTTTCGCCTACAGTGCAGCATACCTGGATTTAACAGTGGTGGAAAATGATATGTCAGGCTTTTAACCTTCTGAGCCTAACACAAGACTGCTATTGAAACACTGAGTTACTTGACTTAGCCATTAACTGAGGTATATGTAGACATATATATGTGTTGTAAGGTAACTCTAAATGTAACTGATGGAGTAAAATACCTCAGGCAGGGAAGTTATTTTCATGGTTGTCCATGTCTAGACAGCAGTGTAGCAAGGCTCCCATCTCCACATTTCCTCTCTCTGCACAACAGGCTGAAGGGACTAAACATTTCTCATGACCTTTATGAGTTCAGTCTGTTAACCGTAACTGTGAACAGGTGCAAATACCAAGGGGTTTCTGTTACAGCTAACAAGCACACTAGCTTATGGCTCCTCCCCGAAACCTGGGAAAATTAAATGTTTTCCCTAGACACCTTAATGAGCAATACTTCCTCTCTTACGAGCACTGTAAGCAAAAGGAATGCTATTGAGGAGAAAAGGGAACCCAGAGTTACTTTGGGAAAATATTGTGATGATTAACAAATGTTGCTATCTGTATTCATTCCTGTACTCCAGTATCTTCATCAGATGGCTCCCACACTGCTCCTGGATTGAGTGAATCCCCATTAGAGAAATGGCCTCTTGCAGATTCTGTTTCTCAACAGACCAAAACATTTTTACCTTTTGTGGAAATAGTGTCTAATCTATGACTGATACTTTATACCCTCTCATGTCAAGCAATTTACTGCCCACCTGCCTACCTGGATTGGTCTTGAGGGACTTCGTAGTTCAGGTAATAATTCAGCTAGAGCATAACATAAACAACACAATCATTCAGCTAGATTGAAGATGATGCGTCAGCTGCTGCCTCTGGCCGCAATGCCTGGAACTTCCCTAGCATGATTAAAGCTATAGAGATGTGAAGCAGAGGGAGGTCATCATTTCTGTCCTGTTTCCCACCATGGTATTAAACTTTTTGCCTGATAATGTGCATATCCTAGTTGCAGTGGAAACGGACATGGCTCTACATCAAACTCAAGAAGTCAGACATTTCCTAAGAGGCATTTTTCTCTGCCAGTAGCTTCTGCATTTTCCTTTCTCTCCCACATCCCTTTGACGCAAATTCAGCAGAAAAAGACCAGAGAAAAAAGCAGAAGCAATGAAAAGGGACAGAACAATGAAGATCACACACTCAAAAGCAAGGCCCACGCTCTGCTCCTCTGGGCCGTGCTCAGCCTTCCTAGAGGTGTTGTTGCTGGTGGCTCTATGCAGGTGGGTACTGATTGCATGCCGTCCATGGGTACACTGGTGGTGGTTTTCCTTGTGTATTGAGCTGGAGAAGCTGACAACATGAACAAAGGTGGTTCAGGTAACAGTTCATCATTTAGGACTGCAGCAGATTGATTAAAGTGTTTTGTCCCTTTGCATGATGACATCATGGCAGGCATGGTGATGCCCACTCCTGCTCACAGATCGAACTCTTTCCATGCCTCAAGCTTTGCCCACTAACAAGGTGGTTACCCACTGGAGGGATGAATAAACAGGGCTTGAGAAAGAGGCCTATGTAAATGTGATAATAATTATGACAAATATATGTATATATGAATGTATATAAAAAGTGACATACAAGCAATTGCTCACTAGCCTCCAGCTGTTCCCAGCTAGCCCCTGAGCAGTGGAAGAAAGCGAGATGGACTCCCACCCCCTTAAGAAGTCCTTCTGTTTGATGTCACATGTTATGGAATATGCCTTTGGCCAGTTTAAGTCAGCTGTCCTAATTCTGTCCCCTCCCAGCTCCTTGAGCCCTTCGCTGAGAACGTCCTTGGCTCTGTACAACACGGCTTAGCAGCAACTATAAACATCAATGTGTTGTCAACATTTTTCTTCTAGAATCAAAACATAGCATCATGGCAGACCCTGAAAAAAAAAACAATTCTGATCCAGCTGAAACTAAAACAGTCTCTCCAGGGACTTGGTGTCTCAATGTATGTATGCCACTAGTATGCTGGGAACCACCATGTACTGGTGTCCAAGCTCTATAAATTGACCTATACAGCCTAAGGATGCTCTGTGCTGCTAATTTTAGTACTGGCCTTCCCATCTGTCTTGTTTCTTTTTTTCTTCAGTGGACTGAACAATTGCAATTCAGGCCAAAATTTAATCCCAGTTTTGCAACAATGGACCATAATGGACCTGAAGATGTTTTGGATTTGGTCGTTGGCTTTTTGTTGTTGTTGTTTTGTTTGTTTGTTTGTTTTTCTGAAGTAAGCCAGCTCTACTGAGAATAGTGATTTTTCCTTGAGGATCTCAATGGAAAAATCCAATTTTATTAAAGATACCATGGAGAATGATTGCTACTTTCACTTTTTATTGCTCTTCTCCACAACAGAAAAATATATGAAACTTGTTCAGCCACATATCTAGTCATACAAAGGCAATCAAAAGCACATTACAAATAATATATGATTCAACACAGTGCAATATCATTCATAATACAATTCTAATAACCTCAGAAAAAAATGGAATTCCACAGCCTATCAGATTTTCTTTACCTGTATGTAACAAAGATTGGATTAGTTTTCATCCAGCTCTTGTTTCTGTGAGGCTGAATTAAGTTAGTGAGGGGAGGAAGCAGAACTTACATCACGTCTCTCTGTATCTACTGTTATTATTCTAAAGGGAGTACAATAACCCAAAGAAAAATAATTTTTAAATCAAAATAAAATGGGTAGAATAAGGAGGCCTGACAACAAATGAGCAAGTTAGTAATTTGGTGAAACTTGTAAATTCAAATATGTGCTATAGCCCAACAAAATTAAAATCTGTAAGTGATGGAAAGTGTTCATGTTTGCCATCTGGCATGTCTGGAGCCCAAAGACAGTCCTAGACCTTATTAAAGTCAGTGGTCTGGCTGGATCTTCTTCTAGGTACAACAGAACAGCTTGGACAGAAAACAGCAGAAATGGATCAAAACAGTTACAAATCCGTAAATAAATACTAATCAACAAGTACTGTAGAAAATCTTTAGAAATTGGAATCTCTGAATTTCTTAATGTTTTCTTTGAACCAAGTAGTAAGCTGAGACAATTCTTTACATGACAAGTCTATGCTGCTCATTTCCTGTGCTGGCAGAGAAGTCGTGAGCAGGCACAATTTCAAGGCTATGGGCCCGTGGTTGCATTTGAGCAACACTGTCCATGACCAGATGGCTACAGAGAGTTGTAAAGAAGTGGCTTTATGAATCAGAAAGTACATGGCAGAGAACAGTGGTTAAATAAGATGGGCAGACATCATGATCACACGTTTGAGCAGATTTGTGTTTAATGCCCTGTTCTATCCAGCGCAATGAACCAGTAGGAGGGATGCCTGGGAAATTTGCCATGTGCTCTACCAGGAGACTGCAGATTCCCAAGGGGTGCAGTGACAGAGTATTTAAATACGAAAGAACCATCAGTTTTTTTCACTCTCGTTGCCAACATGACTTCTGCTACCCAACCCCTTTGTGGTGGTGTAATGATACAGAGGGACAGGCACTGGTGCAGACTGTGAGACGATGATAGGCTGAGGGGTAATGGCCTCAAGCTGCACCAGAAGAGATTCAGACTGGATTTTAGGTAAGATTTCTTCTCTGAGAGAGTGGTAACGTATTGGAACAGACTGATTAGGGAAGCTGTGGAGTAACTGTCCCTGGAGGCTCTCAAAAAACAAATATCTGTGGCAGGTAGGTACATAGTTTAGTTGGCACAGTGGTGATGGGTTGGTGGTTGGACTTGATGATATTAGAGGTATTTTGCAACTCTAATGTTTCTGTAGTTCAATTATTTTATGATCTGTTTGAAAGCCATGTCCTTCTTGTAAATGGGAAAAACTGTAAGACAGACACTCCTACACTGAAGAGATGGGGAGAAAATAATAGCAGAAGGCAGCAGTTTCAAAAGTTAAAGCATACTAACCTTCATTGAAACAAGGATCAGTGATCCTTGCCGCTTCTATAAACATCCCAAAGCATTGCTCCAGACCATGGCTGAATCCAGCAGAACGAGCTCTGTCTGTGCGAGTGATGCAGTTGGACTGAGGCCCATGTGCGTGATGTGTGGGTGCCAAGCTGGGAAGCTGGTAGGGGTAAGTAGGGGTAACGTTTGTAGCTGTCCGGCCCAGGGGCCCCATCTTGTTCCTTGTGCCAAGACCCACGCTAATCATGCTGCAACACTAACCGGAAAATTGTGCTTTGAAAGAAGAACAGAGCCAGCTTAACACTGGTTAACACAAAGCCTCTGGTCAGAATGATTTTTAAGGCTTTTTTTCAAACTGTCAAAATCATGAAAAAGGGGACATTCTTTATTACTATTTGTCTTGAAGGAAATTAATTTCCATTCCCCCTGAAGCAAGCCTTAGGGAGGGAGGAAGAAGCACTAATGGGGAAGGCGTCGCCTATGTAACACCACCAAAAATATTCAGTTACTCTGTCCCCACAAAGCCACTGAGTAATTTAAAGTAATAAAACATCAGAAAACAGGACAACTTGCTTCTCTGTAATTTAAAAGCATAAAAGGGGACTGATGTTGTAATTACAGACTGAAAAACCAAAAGCTCAATTTTTTTAAGTAGTTTCAGAGGGTGTTTTTTTTTTTTAATTGCTATTTGTTCCTTCAAAAGGAGCTTCTAAAGCCTCCAGTGAAGGTCTTTGATCAAATTTGAATACATTGAGGAAAAGATACATACCCCCACAAGGACTGGAGGGGACCATGTCAGACCAGAAGTGGGTAGTGTACTACAAGGCATGTATCTGTGCTGCAACTAGGATTTCCTTATGCAGAGGTAAATGAAACAAGGAGATATTTAATGTATCTATTGCATTTTCCATTGGGCTAGGTCAGTATCCTTACTTTACAGATTAGCCACTTGAAGCACAGAAATAGTAAGATAATAGGAAAAGGGCTGGTGAAGAGCGAGAAATTAATTAACTTGTCACTTGTACGTTTCTTAAAACTTTTGATCCTTTGGGTTCTGTCATAGTTCCTGATGACCATTCTCCAAAACAAGCTAATGTAACCTGGAACACTGCGGGACCATCACTATCAGGTGAGAAATTGTGTACTATTTCTTCAAACAAATGGCAGAAAAAACAAAGGAGAAGAGGCTTTTCCAGTGAACTTTTTACAGGAAATGAAGGCAGACAACATAACTTAAAGGATAATGTGGCTTTTCCGATGAAATCCTTTGTTTTGAGGTAAGAGGAAGCCACTTTGAGCAGCTGTGTCCTTCCTTGGCAATTCAAGCTGATGGTGTTGGTCATTGTCCATTCCACTTGGAAGGTCAAAAGAGATGGTTTCTTTCCTTGCCTCAGGAACGCGCTGTCTCCCGCATATGCCAGAACATATTTGCGGGCAAAACCTCTGACTTTCTCATTTCCTTTCCTGTTTTGTTGTGCAGGGATTTTAAGCTCATGGATTCAGAGTTTTCTTTTTATAAGCCTTTGCCTTTGTTGTCATTTACTTTTTAGCTCTTTACATTTTCAACATTGTTCTTAAGACGCCCATTATCGTTCAGGCACGGATACCCATAAATTGCCATGTATTATTATTGCGATACATTTGTGTCACTGCTGAAAGCCAAACTGATCTCTAAACAGAGCTGTAGACCTCTATACAGAAAAGTAATTGAGAATTTGGATGGCGTTGCCCAAAAAATGCAGCAAAAGGTATCTAATCTGGGAGGTGGAAAATATGGAGACATGAGAAGGGTTGTTCACATAAGATTTTAGTAGGCTGCAAAGTTCATCAAAGACCTGGTAAACTCAGATGGCCATGAAATGACGAAAACTTTCATGGGGAACTTAGATGAATTATATGCTTAAAAAACTGTGGTTGTCCTAAACTGTCAGGATTAAATGCTAAAACAGGCAGCATATTTTGACTCCCATAACACATGAGCCAATAAGCATGGGAGAGCAAAGAATGTGCACTACCACAATTATAGGGAGTTTGCTTATTGCAGCATCTACCTATGAAGAGTTCAATGATCAAATAAAACAGGCTGCTCTTTTTTCAAGCCTTTTCTTTGAATATTCAAATGCGGGTTTTTTTTTCACTTTTAGACTATAACTACAGAAAAAAAATATATACCCCAGGTCTTATTGCTTTTCATGTCTAAGCTGTAATCAATGCAACTCCAAGATGAATCTTCAAAGACTTAGTAGTTCTCTTTGTAAGTGTTGAAAAATGCTGTGTAAAATCCATCCTGTCCATCTAGGAAACAATGAAATTGTGTTGTTGTTTTAGCACAAAACAAAGCTGTCCTTATGTGCCTAAACTGTCCATTAACTTGAAAGTCTTTCAGAAGAATATCCTTCCATGTAGTGTTGAAGCATAATGCTAATCAAGGAAGAACTCCATCCAAGGGGTTTCTAAAAACCTGCTTCTCTACAAGTTGACATCTTGACTACACAGGGAATGTTGTCACTTCAAATGGTCCCAAAATTAACCTGCAAGTTAGTTGCCTATATTATGTGAACTGGATCCAACTCATGAATTCTCATTTCATACCCCTATATGAAGGTGCCCCTAATATGAAGAACTTACTGTGTTTTTAAATATAAAGATGTGCCACGATCCTGTGAAGAAGGCAAACATTATTTCTCCCTAAGAACTGATCCGCAGAAAAGAGACAAAATAGGTTAGGTATGCAACACATAATTAAGAGCTCAAGGTTGTACCTTGTCTTTCATTTCCAGGACAATCTGCCAAGGAATAAATCCACACCCATGGTAAAGCACCATCTGCAAAATGCTGAAAATACCACTGCTAAAAGACATTCTCCAGGCTAATATCAAATTTTAGCAAAGAGACCCAACCTCCTAAACTTTAAATTGACCACAATTGTTCATGTTAATGTGTCTTTTTAATTTATGATGTATTAGTATTATTCATAGTTCTCTGTGTAAATTCTGCCTCTAGTTTCCTGTAAATCTGAAGTGTTTTCTTAAAATTTCATAGCCAGTTTGATTTTTTAGACTTTTCAATAATTACTGGCTGGTTTTCTCTTTTTTTCTCCTTTCTTTTTTCTCTCTTTTTCTCCTCTCCTCTCCTCTCCTCTCCTCTCCTCTCCTCTCCTCTCCTCTCCTCTCCTCTCCTCTCCTCTCCTCTCCTCTCCTCTCCTCTCCTCTCCTCTCCTCTCCTCTCCTCTCCTCTCCTCTCCTCTCCTCTCCTCTCCTCTCCTCTCCTCTCCTCTCCTCTCCTCTCCTCTCCTCTCCTCTCCTCTCCTCTCCTCTCCTCTCCTCTCCTCTCCTCTCCTCCGTTCTTTTTCCCTTCCCTTCCCTTCCCTTCCCTTCCCTTCCCTTCCCTTCCCTTCCCTTCCCTTCCCTTCCCTTCCCTTCCCTTCCCTTCCCTTCCCTTCCCTTCCCTTCCCTTCCCTTCCCTTCCCTTTTTTTATAAAGATGCTGTGGGAGACAGTATCAAATGCCGTGCTGAAATCAAGGTAGACTTCATCCACTGCTCTCCCCCCCATGCAGGCAGCCAGTGGTGACATCATAGAAGGCCACCAGGTTGATCGAGCATGACCTCACCCTGGTGAACCCATGCTGACTACTCCTGATAACTCTCTTTTCTTCCAACTGCCTGGAGGTGGATCCAGATCAAACTGTTCCATCACCTTTCCAGGGACAGAGATGAGGCTGACCGGCCTGTAGTTCCCCAGATCCTTCTTGCACTTTTTGAAGACCACAGTAACCTTGGCTATCTTCCAGCCTTCAGGTACCTCTCCCATTTTCCAGGACCTCTCAAACATGGTAGAGAGGGTTCAGCAATCACCTCTGCAATTTTCTTGTCTTTATTTGACAACCTAACAAAGTGAAATCCTTACAGAGACTATGTCCCATTGGAAATAAGTTTTTCAGAGATCTTCCCCCGGATCTTAATAACATTTTCACATATGTTTTAACAAGTAGAAATTAATACAGCAGATAAGAGCAATATAAGACGATATGATAATGACATTCAAACTCCTGGTGTTATCATTACTTCAAGGGGAAGTCTCAGTTTCAGTTTTCCTAAGCAGAAAAGTGGTGCAACTGGATACTTCTTTACAAGCCACACATGGAAAATTTCTACATGAAGTCCTTCTTCTGTTTAAATTTGTGAAAAGGTACATTGTCCTTTACATATACACAAGATGTTTTGCATCACAATATTATGGGAGATGATGACTATGAACAGCATTTTTTGCTAAGAAGAGAAAACTTAGAGCCTCTCTAATTCCTCACTGTGGATAACATTTAAAAGTAACTAAGAAATTCTGAAAATGTTATGGCATTATTAAAGCAGACATTGAAGCTGACTGAAAAATAGCACCAGCTTTTTAAAGAACAACAAAAATCATGGCTGATTATTATTGCGTATTCCCTGTATGTGCAGCTCTCAGGAGTTTGCCTGTATTTTTCAATCAGAATCTGGCTACAGGTCAAACTCAAAGGATTTTTCATCAGTTTTAATTTGATGCAGAACTGGTCAGCTTGTTACCTCACTCCCTCCCTTGCTGCTGAGATCTGAAATGTGCAGTAGATTCTGCACTTGAATAAATCCATCCCTCTGGACCACTGTTTCTGTGAGTGCTGTACTGAAGTACAGATAAAAGATGGAAGAACTAGAGGTCTGTGGCTCTGGCTCTGGTATGCCAAATCCACATCAGTTCATCAAGGTTGAACTTTTTACAAATATTTTTTGAGTAAGATAATTTGGATCACATTAACTGAATCATCTGCCATGGTATTTTCCCCTTTTAGTGAAGTACAATTCAGTTATTCATTTGTGTTAATTAATAATCCTCTGAGAGCCAAAGCATTAGTAAATCATTTATCCCTTGCTGCCAGGAAAATTATATGAGGGACTTTGTATTCATTGCTCTACTGCCAGAGGAACTATACCCAAGAAAAGAAAAAGCAGGGTAAGACAATCTGGCCGTTCTGTTAAAGCATCTAAGAGTATTTACTTGCCTTGTTTTCCCTGTACAAGGCATGCATCAGATTTTGCTTATCATCTCCTTGAAAGAAAAGCATAAAAAGCACAAGGCCTTGATGACCAAATGGGAGTCTTCAACAAATGCATCTTCTATTAAACTGTCAACTCATTTGGAGAAGGAGAAATCCCTTCCAGACCACTTTTTTTCTTATCAGAGCTGCTTAACTGCTCTGTTCCTCTAAGAACAAGGCTCCCTAATGAGGACTACTCAGCAATGCCTACATCACAGCATTAAGATAATGCCCCCAGCTGTGATTTAATGAAGGATAGTATATCCCTCCTGCAAAGATAAACAACATGAAACTTTTCCGGCAGTGCCTGTTCCTGTTTGCTGGGGAGGACGTAGGTCAGTGAGGACACAGATCAGTGCTAATAAAACTGCTCTTCTGCTGAAGCACCTTCTCAGATGCAGCAGCAGAGCTGAGCATGTGGTGTCCAGGGTGCTCAGAAACCTTTTCTTGCATACACAGACCTGGAGCTAACATTTCAGTCTGTGGTGGCTGCACACTGATGGGCAGCTGAGCTTCATCTTGCCACTCTCTCACTCTCCCTTCTCAAAAGAACACGGAGAGAAAAGAATATGAGAAAAAGCTCATGGCTTGTGATAAGGACAGGGAGATTACTTGCCAATTACTGCCAAGGGCAAAACAGGCTCAGCATAAAGGAGACTGATTTATTGCCAGTTGCTAACAGACTAGCACAGTGAGAACTAAAAGCAAACTAAAAACATCTTTCCATCCACTCTCTCCTGCCTCCTCCTACCAAGCAGCACAGGGGAACAAGGGATGTAATCAGTCCATAATACCTCATGTCTGTCCCTCCGCAGCCAGTCTGCCCCTGCTCCATGCAGGGTCCCTCCCATGGGTTGCCATTCTTCCCAAATTGATCCCATGTAGGCTTCCCACGGGTTGCAGCTCATGGGTCTAGACAGTCTATCCTTCAGGATGTTCCAGCACAGGTCCCCATGGACAGAAGCTACCATGGCCCTCCTGCCCCACTGTGGGTTCCTGTCCATGGGCTGCAGCTCTGGCCTGGGGCCTGATCCTGTGGGGGCTCTCCATGAGCTGTGCATTCTCCAGACCTCATCCACTGCTGCACCGCAGGCTCTGCCATGGCTGCACGTGGAGATCTGCTCTGTTTGGCGCCCAAAGGCTGCAGGAGAACAGCCTGCTCCACCCTGGGCCTCTCCTGGGCTGCAGGAAGCTTCTGCTCCATGCCTGGAGCACCTCTTGCTGCTCTCCTTCTGCACTGGCCTTGATGATTGCAGGGCTGTTTCTCTCATATTTCTCATTCCTTTCTCTCAGCTGCTGTTCTGCAGCAGGTTTTCCCTTTCTTAAATCTGCTCTACCAGTGTCACTCATGTCTCAGCTCTTCAGCGATGGATCTCTTTTGGAACTGGCTGTGATCTGACAGCCAAAACTTGACAAATACACCTAATACAGGTCAGTTCATTTCATTGTTCACATCTAACCATTCTTGGATAGTGGTTGGCTCTGTTCTGAAATTAGTTTAAACTGCCTGCTTGTTTTGTGTACACCTCTTTTATTCATATGTAACTGCTAAATTAATCAAACTAAAAACTTGCCTAAACATGTATTAAAATGTTCATTCTTATTCAGCCAAGCTATCTATGTATTAATCAAATTAATGTATTTTTTCATAAGGAATGATCTTATCCATCTACATGAGGATCCCTAAGAGATAATGAAACATAATTAATTGAGAGGTTTATGAATTCATTATGTAAAATTCTGACCTGTCAATGGAGAAGAATAGCTCATCTCTATCCCACAATGTGTAGTTACGTCTCCCTTGTCTTCAGATAAGACAGAACAATAGTATGTGGGTTGGAAATGCTTTACTTCAATGTCCAAATAACTACTTGATCATATAAATATACGAGTCATCCCTCTAGAAAACCATTTCTCCTACAAGATTATGTAGTATTTGGAAGTCACCCAAGTAGATCTTCATAAAACTATCTGGTTTTCTAGTGGTTTTGTCCTCAAACGAAACAGATGTGCTCAGGTTTTGCTGCCCTCTGCCAGTGCAGGCACAAGTACTGTGGTAAAGAAAAAAAAATCTGGTAACCAAGCCTTTGATATAGAAAAACCACATGGAGTTGAGTCATAAACTGTGGACACAAGACAACTAATTATGGGTTATGTTAGGCGCGGGGAACAGGTTAACTGCTACATAATTATAATTGAGATCGCTGTGGACACAGTCAAGGAAACCCAGTTAATAGAAAGAAGTAGATGAAAATATATTGGTATCTATGAAAGCATAAAAGTCCTGACTCTTTTGTTTAGCTTCTTCAGTGGCTGCAGACATTCTTGACTTCTTACCACTACTTAAGCATTTTAGTTATAGAGCCTAAACAAGGTTTTATATTTCATGTTCTGCTATTTTTCATGAGTAGCAGGGTAGGAGTTAGGAAACTTTTCTTTAATAAGTACCCTGTGTGCACTGTGCTGTCGTCTGAGTGAAACTCCAGATACAAATGACACAGTACAAACTGGAGGTCTGTGAAATGGAAAATTTCTGTGAAATGGACTGTTGAGCAGTAGAAGGGAGATGAGTGATCCTACCAAAAGGGATGGTGGTCAAAGGGATATGGGGAATGGGTATGAAGTTGGATGTTAGGAAAAAATTCTCCAAGAGTGGCCAGGCACGTGGAATAGGCTGCCCAGGGAGCTGCTGAAGTCACTGTCCCTGGAGGTGTTCAAGAAACGTGGAGATGTGGCACTGAGGGACATGGCTTATTGGGTGATACTGGTGGAAGGTGGATGATTGGACTAGATGGTCTTAGAGGTCTTTTCCAACCTTAATGGTTCTATGATTCCAAGAAAGGCAGTGGGGGCAGGAGTTGTTGGAAGATATGATGAGTGGCCTGTGGCTGCCCCAGCCATCCTGCTGGCTTGGGCAGAGCTGTCTGCTCAGCAGCCACCTCCTGTGGACAGAAACTTCTGACAACAACAAAGCAAGAAAAGTGAGGTGAGCATCCAGGCAGATTTCATCCCTGAGGCTTCCCTGAAGGCCTGACTCAGACGGTTTTGCGTGCTTCCCCATTTCCTCCTAACAAGATGGAAACTTTCATCCTAGTTCCTTTAACTCACCTCCAAAAATACACACTATTTCTGAGTACACACTTATATATAGCTTCCTTTGGTGTCACCTCTCCATTAGAGGCTGCTTCCCATTGACACCAGCTAACTGTGCTATTACGTTTGAGGTTGAGGTGATGGGCCTCTACCAGGGTGAGTGGGCAGGCAGCCAAACGGGTGTCTAGATTTCTTGACCTTACAGTAGCACCACGGTTTGCACAGTGAAGCTGCAGGTAAACACTGTGGCTCTCTGGGTTCCTCTGTTTACCATGCTGATTCTGCTTGCAGTGCCTTTGCAGGAATCCCATGCGTAATACCAGGCAGAATAGTGCACGCTGTACACCAGCAGCCACCAACGCAGGGTAGTGCTCTGTCCCACCAGGCATTTCTTGCAGCTGCAGGTCCAGCTCTGGGGCTGAGGACTTTGCGCAAGAGATCCAGGTGTGCTACTGGTCTTTCAAATGAGACAGACACACATATTGGATTTTGATCTGCAATTGTTAAGGCACAGGTCCTCTCTTCTTATCTTCACTGAGGCTATCATAATATCCATCACCTTCTCTGTAAAAATTTCTTGACATGTATAGGTTCTATATATACAGGAGGATGTACATCTGCATAAATCACATTGACATCAGTATTATCCAGTGTGTATAAAATCTATCTTGCAAGTTTCCATAGCTTTCATTACTGAAAACAACTCAGACTTCAGCAGACTCTAACTAGATGACTTTCTAGCACCAGTGACTGAGATAGTACTGATCCCAGTACTGACACCTGGCTGCAATTCATTCATTTTCTGTGCTAAGGATTCTCCCCATGTAACCACTTCTAAGACTTTGCCGAGACTTTGCTTCTTGCCTTGTGGCTGCTTACACTCTGACCATTTGTACTATGGATATTTGTAGTGTCTATTCAAAAAATCATGAAAGGCTTTTTTGAACACTTATGTAAATTGCACTTTCCTGGTCACCTTTTCAGCAACTAGCCTGAAGGCTGCACTATTCCAGTCACAAATTGCTGCTTCCCACTCACTAAACCTATGATTTGCAAAGACAGAAGCACTTGTGATTTCCCCTCACACAAAGAAACGTCCTGTCTCAGGACCTCAACCCTGAGTTGTGAACATAGACGGTTTTGAAGTCACTGCATATTAGAAACAGCAAGTAATTACTAAACAGCAGAAAGTGAAACATAATTGCTAAGGAAGAGTATTTAAATGTCACTATTTATTTTGACAGATGAGCCTATCTTGAAGGATTTCCCATGGGAGAATCAGATGGAGAAACAAAGATCCTCAAGTTGCTTTTTGATATAAAGGTGATTTCTGTACTTTTTATCACTTCCTTTGAAGAGAATCATGACTCAGAGAGGCACAGGGTTAAGAATGGAACGAACATTAAAGTGTCCTGTCCCCATAGCTGGACTCTGAAAAGGATCTTCAAAGGTTCCAACCTGTTATATTTTTTTGCTGTTTCTTCTGGTAGTGGTGTGATAGGATGGAAATTGTTGCTTGAAGGGAAAAAGATAGAAGAAATATTTCAGAAATCTTTTATGTAGTATCTGTCAAGGACTGTATACACATCAAGGCATCAAGGTTCAGGGACCCATTTCCATGTAATCTGACTAGACCACATCAGTTTAAAAAAATGAAGGGAAAAAAGAGAAGAAAAAAGAAAGTGAGAAAGCCAGCACTGTGAGGCAAATGGAAAATGTTAGATTATCCAGGCTACCTACTGCGAAATAAGAGAATGTAGCACCAGTGTAACTTCAGTGATTGCTACAGTCGTTTCTATAGCTTAAGCATCTGCTTTGGTGTGTATCAGATCTTGGCTGGGTAATTTATTCTGTTCTTTGTTGATTCAGTGTGTGATAGATGCTATCAGGTCTGTGCTGAGCCCTCAGCTTCATTGCTCTTCCAGGAAAAGAGTTTGAAATGACAGCTCACTGTAAATGTGTCCTTTTGATTCCATTCACATGGTTTATAGGCTGTTCCATTTCTTGGTCATGAGCAAGTGCATGTTAACACTCTGGAGCCAACTGACTTAAACATTCCTTGTTAACCTTCCATCAAACCTGAGCTCTGCATGTGTCACTGATAGATTTGTGCCATGGGCCACATCTCCCCAACAGTTCATGAAACTTACAAATGAAAGTTTCTTATCCACTTCTGAAACCGTCTTACATTTGCTGCTCAAATGTTTTGAATATACCACTGGCACCATCTAATCCACAAGCATTGATCTTCTTTTTTTTTTTTTAACTGTCACATCTGTCTCTTTTACAGTCCTATTTTGGTTGCAGGCACCTATTTCCGTGGCACCTTCCTGTCCAGTTTAGGTGTGGGCCACTTTGGCTGAACTAAAATGAAGGAATGAGCAAGGAAAGTGGAATGCAGAGTATGAGAGCTGATGAGGAGCAGGTGCCCTCCAGGACCACCAGGGAAGCTTTACTGTGTACATGGTGGGCCATTCCAGAGCTGTCATTAAGACAGCTTTATTTTGGCATAGGATGAAAGAATTGATCACTTCTTAAAAGGGTTTTCAACTTCATGGACTCAGAATGAAGAATAAGGAGTGCCACTTCATTTGATTACTGGAGGACTTGTGTAGCAGAGATCTCTTGCACAGAATTGTTTAACCACAAAGCCTCCTCCAGAACCTCCTGAAATCAGCAAGTCTTCCCATGGATTTCAGTGACCTTTTGTCTGCAGCTCAGCGTGCCAAGTTGACTAGCCGTGCCAGTTCTGACCTTTTTGACTTTCATGGGGCAACTCCACATATTGGTCCTTGTTGCCCAGATGAGAAAATGTTATCACCTGGACCTCAAAGCAGCAGTGACACAGAACGAGCCCCTCATATTTCAAAGGCCTGGATGGAGAATACAGAATTTGATACAAATGGAAAGTACTGGTTCCGCCTCCCGCTGGAATCTTACTCAGTGTTTTTGGTTTCTCTGTGTAGTATTTTCCATTTTCTCCCTATTAGCCATATCATCAGACCCCATGTAAGCCCTTTCTGTAAGTTAAAATTATGGCAAATGTTGAAACAATATCAGAAAAGCAAAGCAGTGTGCTTTCTAAGGAAGCATAAAATGGAGTGCATGCAAGTGCTTATAGGCTGATCTGTTTCGTTTTTTTTCCCACCTCACAATATTATGTACAGTGCTGAAATATGAAAACAAGGAGTGAGTATGCATTACAAAAAATGTCCTAATTTTTCTTCCGAGTGTATTTTCTTATTTACTAAAACAAATGGGTAGAACTGTCATCAGGAAAACATTGTTACATGACCATTGCCCGAATTGGACCACTGGATCATAATTCCCCTTTTTTCCATTCCTTAAAAGTTCATTCAGTTCTAACTTCTACAGTGCTGTTTATCCAGAGTACCTAATTATATAGTGCAACCTGCATCTGGAGTGCTGGCTCAAGGCTATTATAGTTCTCCACAGACATAACAAAAATATTGTTTTAAACTTATCCATTGAGGAAAAATGGCTGCATTTTACCACTGATAAAAGTACCTAGATGCAAAATAAAATTATTAGAATTTTAGGAACACAAAAGTATCCTCTATCCAGATGTCTGAATTTCCTCCATGGCACTTGTCACCACTGAAATTCCTCCTTTTTGTTCCTGCAGCAGATATAAAATCTGACAAATTTGAACTAAATATGTAAGATATATAAAATGACAGATTGTAGTGATAGGCAAACAAGAAAGGTGAACGTTATGAATGCTGCCAGTGCATATTTCAAATAATACCTGTTGGGAAGATGTGATAAGATTAATTAAATATGAATAATGGAATAGGAATAATAATTTATAAATTTTCAGTGCTCAATATCTGAAAAAGAAGCTTCTGTTTAATCTATATCATAATGATTAAATGCAGAGCACCATTACTTTTACTACAAAGAGGAAAACTTATTTTTTGGCAGCAGTAAAAGGAAAGTGGGTAGATAAAACAAACTCTTTAATTCATATGTCCTTACTCATAGGTTTCCCGTCAAGCATGGTTTCTTCTTTATTTAGAATCAATACTAAGTAAGGAAAGGATAAATATATAAATCGCAAAACTGTTTCTGTGGGTGTACTGGTAGCCAAAGAAAATTGTCTGAGGTTTGGAGAGACCTTGTGCTGGTTCTGTATTTGCTCTACAATGCAGAAGGGATGAAGAAATATTTTGTTTAAATCCCTAGAATGAGAGCTGTAAGGACTGCCTGGAGCACTGGCCATGTTTATGACACACAGCATTCCTGATAGATCCCTTGCTGCTTATTTCTGTTGTATTCCCATTCTCTGTGGAGAGAATGAGGTCTCACACACAGCCAAAAATGGGAAGTCAGGAGCCTCTGGCTGGGCTCCAGCTCTTGTTTTTGCCATGCCAAACGAGCAAGGCAGTAATGCTGTAGGACTTACTCCTAGGGGATTTATGCTGCAGAGGCCTGATCCTGTTAACAGTTCAGGCAGTTACTTGAGTGCAAAGATAGAAGTACTCCCTTTAAAATTAGCGTATAGTTATATTAGAATGGTGTTTTACCACCAGTGGGGGGAAAAAAAAATGAAACTAAAAGATTAAACAAAGATTAATTTTTACTGTCCTCCAAGTCAGATTTCACTGTTGCCTGGCAAGTCACACTCTCTGTGCCAGTGCCCTTTTGTGAAATGGCTGCTGTAAAATACCTGGGTAATGGTGTGAAGATGTTGTGGAGATTAATGTTTGTGGCACAACCTAAGATCTCTAGAAAAAGGTGAGACACAAGTGCAGAAGCTCTGATTTGTTATAGTGCTTCCAGCTGGTTGCTCCAAGAGGAGAGACCTCAGATAATGAAGTCATCTGGGAGAAATCACAAGTTTATTAAAAGTATATTTGAATATTACTTTGAAGCTCCTGGGATTGTATATATGTACCAATATATTTTATTCTTAATGATCAGAAACAGCCTTCACTTTTATCTAGGTAAAAATAGCATCAATATTAAAATAAGTTGGGGAACATGGGCATTGCTCCTCTTAAGTATTTGAAATAAAGTAAGTTTAAGTAAGAGGAAAGTAGGAAATACTTGCATATGGTGTATGTGTTTTCATGCAACAGGCTTTGTTAAAGTCGTGAGTTTCTTAAATCCAGCACCTTTAACTCACTCTCTGCATTACCTGGGAAGATAAGTCTGGTCAAGCAGAAAACTCCATCGTTCATAAAAAGTTTTAACCCATGAGAGACTAGACAACACCTCAGACCTACTGAGTGCAGCCAGCTAGCACTTGGTCAATAAAAAAAATACCAGAAGTACATCAATATTACAGAGTTATTTCTTGCATTACGTTATCATACAGTTTGATCAGAACTTTTAATTCCCTCCCTCCCTCCCTCCCTCCCTCCCTCCCTCCCTCCCTCCCTTCCTTCCTTCCTTCCTTCCTTCCTTCCTTCCTTCCTTCCTTCCTTCCTTCCTTCCTTCCTTCCTTCCTTCCTTCCTTCCTTCCTTCCTTCCTTCCAAGCACTCAAGATGAACATGACAAAATGAGGGAGAGTTTTTCTTGGCTCAGCTCCAAAGGAAATGAATTGCTTTGAGGAATTTTCATATTTTGCATAAAATTAGCTAGATGCCAACCCACATGTTTAGATGTGGTTCAAATGAAAATTACTATCACAGGAGATGTGGAAGGTCAAAGGATGAGACAACCCGCTCTTTGTACTTGTGTCCAACAATGACAAAAATCTGGAAGGAAGTGGTAGCATAGAGGGGGCAATCTGGGATTCCAAGCTGCCAGCACTTGCACACTGTTTTTGTTGTATGTATATTCAGAACTGAGAGACTTACAAAAAAATGTTGTAAGGATGATCCTTATGCATGTGCAAATGGTTCACATAAATCCAGTCCTGCAGTCATTGAGTTTCAAGGGCACTAACACCAAGCTTGCAAGAGAATTTTCATACTAGGAGAAGGATTCCCGCACAGGAAAAGATATGATGTGAAAGCAGTGCTGGGACCGCTGAGATAGTGGTGGCACAATTCTTAGGTGATGTGGTTCATGCTTTTGATTGAGAGGTGTTGAGAAGAGGCTGCATCAAATCTCTGCCCAAATTGTGAAATAAGCATAAGAAACAACTCATCATTCTTGAGTGGAAAGTCTGGCAGAGGATGATAACCTTTTCTACCTTGTTTTCATTAATTATTTCAAACTTTAGAAATGCTAGGACATTGCAGTTCACAGTACTCAGAAGAGAGTGAATAATGGATATGATGATATTTTAGGTACAGCATTACACTAATGGCATCCACTTGTTTAATATAGAAGACCCCAAATGCACATTGCAAGACTGAAATGCCCCACGGGTCATAGGGGGCTAAAAAGAAAGGAAAGCAGAAAGAGCTCTGGCAAGTGAGATTGGTATTCAAAATGAAGCTGGGGCCATTCATCTTGTCTCTTCAGGAATGAGACACAGGAGCTGATTAGAAATGGTTGATTAGAATGGAAATTTCTATAGGTCAGATGTGGAGCATGGCTTGCAGGCATGGGCCTGGCTGGAACAGGAAGGGTGTAGGGGCTAGGGACTAATTTGTCAGTGTATGTGAATTAAAGAAAAAAAACCCGTCTCAGACTGCTAGTCCATAGAATGCAGAACAATTTCACTCCTACCAAATAAATCATAGGAGACCTAGGGCTGAGAATGCTATTTGCAAAGAAAAGTGGGTAAGAAACCTAGGGCTCCATCCACAAAATGCTCACCATGAATCTAAGCAGAGAATGGCAGTAGAATGGAGGCCAGCCAGATCCAAATCTCATACAAGTATTTAACATTGAGACATACCCCATATTTTCTTAGAATTTAATTGATGTTATTATTGACAGGACAGTGGGAACTGGAAATTGCTGCTGTGACAGTCACAGTGCAGTGACAGAGCACTGGCACAGGCTGCACAGAGAGGTGGTGGAGTCTCCTTCTCTGGAGATATTCAAGACCCACCTGGACACCTACCTGTGCAACCTGGGCTAGGGAGCTGCTTTGGCAGGGGGGTTGGACTCGATGATCTCTAGAGGTCCCTTCCAACCCCTACAGTTCTGTCATTCTGTGAGAGGACACTCTTGCTGGGCACAAGTTAAAGGGAAATAGCAATTACAGTTTTGAAATGCTTTTGTTTCACTCTGTACAGAACTAATATAAAGCCAAAGCAGTCAATCCAATGCAATGCAATATCCAGAGTTTCTCTTACTTCAGTTCATACACTGATACAGCCATCAATACTAGTTCATCATAAGGAAAATGTTGTTTCTTAAAATAATTTTCTTTAAAATGAATGCTTACATGGCAGTGAGATTCTCACAAGTACACTGGAAAGGACAAGTTTATAAAGTAGCTTATTGTCTCACAGCTAATCACTCTTCCAGACCTTCCTGCCAGTCTGGGAGAGTGTGATAGATGTGATACTCCTTCATGAGTTGCACTTCAGTGTGTACCTGGCTGTTCTTCCACATGTATTCCCTACTTAATTCATCACATCCATGCTCAAAATCTCCTGAGACCATTACTGAATTCCCCTGAGAGCAAAGATGAAAGAAAAGAGATTAAACACCCGCCTTTTGTTTTCCATGGTTTTCTTTTTCCAGTGCTGTCAAAGTGTACAAGCATCATTGGTTCTGAAGAAGATTTAATGTTCATGATAAAGTTTGACCTCCAAGATACAGAATAATGGGCTTACTAAGGAAAAGTTGCTTCATTTCTTTGTTGTATTTCTCTCGAGTTTCACTATGAAAAAAAGATCTTTTGGAATTTGTTTTTTCAATGTCAAGTTCTTGAGAAGTTTTCTCTTGGAAAACAACACAAACTCTAAAACATGTGGGTGCGTTGGCAACCCATTTAGGTTTTAATGAGCATCATGTATATTTTTAGTGGGGAGAAAGAAGTTCCTATGTTTTTTTTCCAATATACGATTGCCTTAGTGGGAGTCAAAAGTGAAGTGAAACCATTGTGTTAACCAAGAGGATACCAAGATGACAGTGTTCTTTGGTTGTTCCCAGCACTAATACCCACTTGAAAGCAGTAAGGAGACCTTATTTCCTTTAGGGGGTTTTATTTTAGCATTCGAAATATGGCAGATAGCATAATTGGATTTTAAATATCTGATCCAAATTTATTTCAGGGGGTTGAGTCAAAACAAATACGAATTCAAGTTTGCCTGGTGCATTTAAAAAACTGGCAGCACATATGTTTCAGGACCTTACCAATTACATCACTTTGCTTATTTCTGCAACTGTTGGCTGCATGTTATTTCTATCTAAAACCGTGTCCCACACTTTTAGGCTTAGTTGTGGGTTTGTAAGTGTTTTTTCTATTATTCAATCATATTATAAAATGAACCACATTTTCCAATAGCTACTTCATGTTCCTTATTTCTTTTTTAATTGTGGCATTTCTTCAAACATCAGTTGTCCCACAGGATTTCATTTTTGGACCACTTCTGCAAGCCACTAAAAATGAAGAATTCTTGAAGCTTGCAATCTGAGCTCCATTTAAGCTCACATACCAAAATCTTATCCAAAACCATGTCAAAGAAGCCAAAACCAACCCCATGCCACTTCCTAGGTCTCAGTTGCATAACCAATAGGTCTGTACCCTCCTTAAAAAAATAAAGGCTCCTGGTCTGCTGTATTGTTCATGGGCATAAAGTTACATCAACATTCAAGAGACATCAATATTGTCATGCACCACGTAAACACAAGCCTTGTGCCTTCAGTATCTGCTTTTAATTCTTTCATTTTAGATCTACTGGTTTCCTGTGATCTGGGGATACTCCATGTCACTCAGATACAGAAAAAAAGCATTTGTGATTACTAACAAGCGAGTTTCAATCAGATAAACAACCTTTTAAGCTTTGTTTTGATTTCTGAATTTCTAAAACTGTCCAGGTGCTGCTGGTGCCTGTTGAACCATATCCTAACATGAACATAAAGAACTCTTCTCTGTCCTGTGCTGTAACTGCTAGGACATTCCACAGCCTCCAAGAAGTATATGGGTCTTTCACTGTAGCCTTAAATAGTTTACAAAGCAATCTCAGGATAGTAATCCAACTTTGTAATGAAAAATATAGACCATTATTACAAAGTCCACACCTGAAGAAAGCAATCACTGCCTACTACTGGAACAAGAAAGAAAAAAAGGTGAGGATGTGGTTGGAGTACCTGTCATAAGATTAATGGCACCTGGTTTCTGAGTGATCATCACATCTCAAACAGGTCGAAGAGGACAAATGACTTGAATGATCTGCATTTCCTGCCACCATTCTTGTCATAACATATTTTATACTAGCAAATTTATAAAATTTTGAACTGCAATGTATTATTACCCACAAAGAACACTGAGTGTAATTACTTTGCTCCTAAACTTTCATGAGTGTGTAGAGAAATGAGTCTGTCATTGGGGTGCATTTGAAAATGAGCTCCAACATAAGAGGAGTAACTCTTGACATGGAGCCCACGTAATGGAAGCATCCCATGTGCCTGGGCTATAAAGCTCTTGTGAACACTGGAAGAGAAAGTGGAGAAATTTGTTAAAGACCAGGTCCCGTGTGGCGCAGCAAAAGTAGGCCCAGTTTGTGTTTAGCAAGTGAAACTGTTCTGCAGTCCATGTTTCAATATAGTTATTGAAACCCTTAGCCTGTATCTCCATCACCTTTACATATCATAGCTAGACGCTTCTTAAATTTACCTTCAATAACACAGTTGCTCACAAAGCTCATTTCCTTATTTCGCAGGTTATTCCTGCTTCAAGACAAGACTCTTCAGATCCTCCAGGAAGGCCAACCGGAGCAAGATGAAGCTGTGTGTTGTGCTTTCACATCCAGTGAGAAACCATTATATTTCTTCCTAAACTGCAATGAAGAAAAAATTTTACTAAAAAACAAAGCCAGGGCCAGATCCTCCTTTCTCTCAGCTTCTAAATGCCTGTAAGACATGAGAGAAATGACTCAAAATATAAAAAGCTGTTTGCTTTCCTTAGTCTATGAAAGAGGCTGATTTGCATACAAGTACTTGTTCCTTACTAAAGAATCTGTGGAATCCCTCTGCTTGGAAGTGCCACAAGAACTGCAGGTAAATGGAAGACACAGAAAGGAAAAAGAAAAATGCAGAGTATAGAGAAATGCTGTCCTAAGTTGAACCTTCACTCTAGTTCAGTACTTAGCTCATAATCCTTTGGTTTATAACACCTTTCAAAGGGCTTCAGCATTCTTCATAACATTCTTCATAATTCTTTGATTCCACATCAGAGAAGCGTCACAGCTATTTCATTCTGAGTGGCCAAAATGTTGGTGATTGTGACAGATTTGCATCTGGCAGAAAATGTCTGATTTGCTGTGACATGAGTGTAAAAACCTTTCTTTATCAGAGTTGTTTATGGAGTGCCTGGATACACACTGAAATGTGTTGAAACCTGTGTTACTTCACCCTACACATGGCAGTTATACTTTCTCAGGAAGTGCTGGTATAAATTCTGCCAGCTCTTCTGACTTCCATCCCTACCCACTCCATCCTTTCTGACAGGAGTCATGAGATCTCAGCCAGACCATAAGCTCATGAAAGGGCATAAGTGCATCACCCATCATTCAGACCAAAACAGTAAAAGCAGAAGCTGAAAATCATCACCTAATTGCATGCACCAAAGTTGGTGTTCCTCCCTAATCTTTCCAGTACCTTCGTATAAAAGCCAAGCTAGAATCTTTGGGATATAAATTAATAGGGGAATACAAACTGATTCTAGAATTTCTTTGTCCAAGATGAAACACGAGTACCAAAAGTCAATTGTTTTCACAGTCCTTTTTTGAAGACCTCTCAAGAGCAAAGCCATGTAACAACAGCAGGGCTACAAAACCTCTTGTTGAGGTACATCAAGAACTGGTGGTGGTTCCATAATGGTACACTAATTTTCAAATAAACAAACCAACTACAGCAAGTACTAAAAATTCTACTCCATATCTACACAGAACATAAGCCTATTCAGGCAGAGTGGAAGCTGAGGGCTCAAGGTATCTGACGTCAATTTCTTCCTCCTCTGGAAGTTAAAGCTTTCACATGGCATTTGTTTAAAGATGGACGGATGGTGAAGTCTTCATTTGTGAAATGGATTCTTGAGGAAAAAAAAAGAAGCATAACGAGAAATTATGGATGTTAGATGTTAAATTTTATCCTTCTGTAGCAATATAGCATTTGGTATGCAACTTTGGTCTTACAAGCCATGTGGATTGAAGATCCCTAAGAAACAGGAAGTTAACACAGACACTTATTTGAAATTTCCTCACTCTTGCAGAAAGATACAGTATTTGTGAACTTTTAAATACAGGTACAACACCAAAAATTATTATGTTACATGATGAATAGTAAAAATGAGTGCTCAGTAAAATTGTTCTTCCATACCTATTCTTTTTAAATAAATCATTTGTAGCCCAATGTTCCTTGTGATCTCACTGGTGGAGCTTATTGGATGTGAAAGTGAGTTCCAAACAGAGCCATTCTGTGTGCAGCTAACCCAAAAGAAAATTAAATTGAGATTGAAGTAGGTATCTATAATACTGATGATTCTTAACATCTGATTTCTTCTTTTTGAAAAGACAAGAGAAACCTCACAGCAGTTTTACTATACATAATCAGCATCATGGAGGGGTCACTGACAGGGCTGGACCTTCTACACAGAGAAGGTAAGACTTGATAGTCACCTTCTGTGTGAACTGGTTTTCAAAGGGAACACAAGACAGCCTGAAAGCAAACTTTACTGATACCTTTTTGAGGCAGGAAAATGGCAACTGGGTATAACATCAAATCCTGGTAGCCATGGATCATATGTACTGATTCACAGTCATTTTTTAGTTGCTTTTTTTCTTTCTTTATTTTTTCCCTTGATGTGTTCCTGAGGTTTATTTTTTTTTCTTTTACCTTGCTCCCTCCAGTTCTTCCTTTTCTCAAAACTTCTTTTTCCTATGCCTGTCTAGGAATTCCCACACTTCAGCAGTATTCAACATAACACTTAACTTCCTGCTCATATCACCAGTCTTCCCTGATTCTTCTCTGTGTCCTTCAGTTTTCTTGTTCTTTTCTGCCATGTTCCTGATCACGGCTCCACTCTTAGCCTTTCCAAATCCATTCTGGGTCCAGCAAAACTCTATCCTATCAACATTCTCACTTGATTTCTTTGCTTCAAACTTTCCCTTCTTTGAATCAGATCTCACTAACTCAAATTTCTCTCTTTCCTCAGACAGCTCAATTGCCTCTCTTTCCTCAGTTTTTCTTCATCTAGACTGGTTTCTTATTTAATTTATCTTCTTCTTATACCTAACCATTCAGCACAACAGTGTCGAAAGATAACCTGTATTCTTGTTCTCTTCCTTTCTTGGCTTTTTGTCTAGCCAATATGAGTTTCTTCATCCTTGACTTTGCTCTGTCATAATCTTGCCAGTCTTTCGGTTTTTATATTGCCCTTGCTCTCCCTTGGTCCTCTCTGTCCATGTATGCAAGATCTTGTTTTTTTTCTTGCCTGAACTCATGTTAGATGGTTACTTGCTCTCTGTTGATCTGACAGTGTGTAAACATCATGTGCCAGCTTGATGCTACTTTTAAAAGCATTTGCAAGGAGCTTTTGAGGCTTACCATCCTTACCCTTGCAAAATGGTTAGGCTGCAGAAGTCTCAAGTCACTTTGTCAAGACAATGCAGCTGGCATACAGAAGGTAACAAATGCTCTGGGTAGACAGGAATTTTGAAAAAATTATCTGCCAAACCCTACCATACTACTAATGAATAGAGCTTAAAACCCAGCCAAATGCGGGCAAATGTTTATGTGCCTGGCACCAGGATTCCTCCAGCCTGCCAACCTTCAAGTCAAAGTATGGAGAATCTAGCTTTTCCAAAAAAGAATTTGTACAACCAATTCATTAACATTGGCAAACAATGTCTTTTCCTAACCATTTTTCTGGGAAATAGCATAACTATTTTTGCTGAAACTTTCCAAAGAAAATTTAAGCAGCGGCAGACACCCAGCATAAAAATTCACAGTTATAAATAACTAGAATAGGGACTTATAATTAGAAGCATCAGGCAAACTTACAGAATTGGATAACACAGTATCAATAACAACCGCTTTTATTTACTGTAGCTCCAAAAATGCTGCATAGAGCCCACAGCATCACTGTGTCAAATGTGTACAAACACGGAACAAGGATATTTCTAAAGTATTGTCCCAAAGAGCTTAAAACTCAGATTTCAGACAACAGAAAACAAATGGATCCAGACAAATCATAGGGCACTCCTCAAGGAAACAATGAGGAGTGCAAGGAAACAATAAGAAAGTACTGGACAGTGTTAACGGCAAATCTTCCCAAGGTGTCAATTTGAGATTGACGCACTTATAGTAGCTGTTTTTAAAAGCAAGACATTTAAGGGAAATGGGAATTGATTACAGAATAATAAGGCTGTTTTACAGGTGCTTACAAAATTCTAAGGCCAGAATAAGAAAAAACATGGATGAATGTAAGTGAAACTTCTCAGCTATGCAGTGGACCTCTGGATAGATGACACTCAGCAGTGATAATAGGCTAATGGGTAGATGGAAAGACTGGCAAGCAAGCCCAAGCAAGTCAAGCAGTCTGTTGATGTAGTCTACCTGGATTTCAGCAATGTCTTCAACACTGTTTCCCACAGTATTCTCCTGCAGAAGCTGGCAGCCTTGGCTTGGACGGATACACTATTTTCTGTGTGAGGAATCAGAGGGCCAGGCCCAGTGAGTGATAGTGAATGGAGTTAAATGCAGATGGCGACTGGTCAGGAGTGGTTTTTCTCAGGGGTTGGTACTGGGGCCTGTCCTCTTCAATATCTTTATTGATGACCTGGAAGAGGGCACTGAGTGCACCCTCAGTAAGTTTGTAGATGTTGGCAGGAAGTGTCAATCTGCCTGCAGGAAGGAAGGCTCTACAGAGGAATCTAGACAGGCTGGATTGCTGGGCTGAGGCAAACGGGATGAAGTCAACAAAACCAAGTGCTGGAATCTATATTTTGGCCATACAACAGCATCAGTCAGCACTTCAGTCTCGGGGAAGAGTGGCTGGAAGGCTGTATAGAGGAAATGAATGTGAGGGTATTGATCATAGCTGAGCTGAACATGAGCCAGCAGTGTGTCCAGGTGGCCAAGAAGGCCAATGGCACCCTAGCTTGTATCAGAAATAATGTTGCCAGCAGGAGAAGGGAAGCTGTTGTCCTTCTGTACTCAGCCCTGCAACGCTGCATCTCAAGTGCTGTGCTCAGTTTTGGGCCCCTCACAGCAAGAAAGACTGAGACCCTAAAGTATGTTCAGAAAAGGACAATGAAGCTGGTGAGAGATCTGGAGCACAGGACTTAGTGAGAAGTGGCTTAGGGAACTGGGATTGTTCAGTCTGGAGAAGATAAGGCTCAGGGGTGACCTTATCACTCTCTACAGTTCCCTGAAAGGAGACTGTGGTGAGGTGGGGATTGGCCTCTTCTTCCATGTAACTAACTAGCAATGGCACTAGAGGGAATGGCCTCAAGTTGCATCAGGGGAGATTCAGGTTGGATGTTAGGAAATACTTCTTCTCTGGGAGGGTAGTAAGGTGCTGGAATGAACTGCTCAGGCAGGTGATGGACTCACCATCCCTGAGTTGTTCAAGGAATGTTTAGATGATGTACTGAGAGACATGTCTTAGTGGGAAATATTAGTGATAGGTGGATAGCTGGACTGGATGGTCTTGTAGATCTTTTCCTACCTTGGTGATTCTATGATTCTATGATTTTGAGTAGGAAACCCAAGTTTTTCAGATGTTGGGATCATCAAGTGCACCTATCTCCATGGACAGAGTGTGCCTTAAGGACTGTTATTTCCCTTTCCTTCTATCTTTTCTCCACTACAAAAAGGAGAAAATGTGGACTGCCTACTTCACTGTTATATGCATAGGAATAGTTTTATTTTCTGATGATTCTATTTCTTGACCTAGAGAGATTGGTTTTGAGGTAAAAGAAATATCATAGCTGGCTGTAATCAAAGTATGTTTTTCGGGGGGAGGGAGGGGGGAGGGGGGTTGGGGGGATAAGAAGATAGAAGTGACCTTATCAGCTCACTTTTGAAGGTGTTCGGTGCTGCTTTTCAGCCTTCTTCTCTGCAGAACGGAAGGTGGCTGCAGCCCCAGCCTGTTTTGTGCAGGTGAGCGGGTGTTTAATGTTTGTTCCACTTTCCCAGAAACAGAATAGTAAAACAGCAGTGAGAAACTCACAGTTTCTCCCCAGACAGGTGGTATGCCCTTCAAAGAACCAGCCTGGAGTCTGTCCTGCCAGCTTGGTTGTACTTGTAGGAAGGTGCTGTGCTGCAGCAGTGAGTGAAGCTCAAGCTACTCCATGGGGCTCTGAGTGCAGAAACTGGCATTTTGGCAGTTGGTGCAAGAACTGGTACATGTGCAGGAAACTCAGTAATCCGAGCAAAGCTACAAGCAGCTGTGGTTGTCAGCACAGGGTGGATAAAATGGGTAATAGGCAGGCTTGCTCACAGGCCCGGTAGAGACCCAGGTGCTATGCTGGCCAGGCAGGGGAGAGGAGAACTCTCTGGGATTTTCTGGCAGTGTGGGGCTGCAGGCAGCAGGAGCGTGCAATGTGAGTGCCATCTGCTGGGCCTGGAAACTGTGCACAGTGTTGTGCACTTTTTGTCATGGTTGACACCTGTCCAGTACTCCCACCATTGCTCCTCACCCTGTCACCACCTCTCAGCTCACCCCACCGCTGCCCCTCACCTTGCCCACATGTAGTTTCAGCTACACTGTGGGTATCTCCCACGGTGGATCCAGACCCAACAAGAGTAGACAAAGGCATGCAGAGTGCTTTACTGTGAGGGCTACCCTGGTCCCACTGGCAGTGCCTTCAGGCTGAGCTCAGTGCTGTCCTTGCACCCACGGGTGTGCTTGGCGTTTATGCTGTTCAGGGCTTTCAGATGGCTTCACAGCTTCACCTGCAAACCTGCAGCATCTTAACCACCAGTACTTCAGATTTGAGTGAGATATCCTCAGAGTACACTGAAGTTTGCCTGTCCCCACATAAAACATCCCTTGCTTTCTCTGCTGAGTTTATCATCTTTGGCAGGAAAGCAAATTCTTCTAAAAGCCTTAGTAACCTCTTCAGAACTAGTGAGGGAGTTTATTATCCCAAAGGGGTCATTCAGCAACCCCTTGTAGCCCTACAAAGGTGTGTCTGTGTGTCATAAATATTCTCTTCTAGCAGCAATCAGCATCTGGGACCCAAGAAGCTGGCCAAAGAAAGGGTGGATCATTTGGAGAGGATGGAACAGCATGAGATAATCTCAGCTGTTTGTTCATACTGGAAAATTGCTGGAGAAATAATATCACCTTTCCACTACCAGTGGCCTGGTGTGACCTACTTTGCTGCAAATACTTGTCCTTCACTGGTACTTTCAGCTTCTCTCCGTCACACAGTCATGAAGTTTCAGAAGGAAAAGATTCAGATTTGGTTATTTTCTAATGGATTTCACTGTTCTACCCATACTGGGGAAAAGAATGAGGTAAAGAATCCATAAGTTTCCTTGGAAATTTGTTCCAAAGAATAATTGCTCTCAGTTAAAACTTTTTTACTGATTTCTAATTTGCATTTACCTGGCTTTACCTATAGTTCTGCCTTTTTCTTTCTTTTTACTATTTGGTAGAAATTCAATCATGTATTTTCTGTCTTTTTTTGATTAGCTAAAATTCCTGAATCTTTCACAGTTGTCCCTGTAAGGAGTATCTCTTGGACTTCGGCAGTGTTTATTCCTTCCAATGTCTTCTCTAATTTTTCAACATCTATTCTGAACTAAGAAGAGTTGGTCTGTACAAGTATTTCAGTCAGACCAGGAAGACTATAAACAGAAGAAAAACCCAAGACCATGACTCTCCTGTTGATATATATAAATATATCTATGACCATATCCTTTAATAATCACCAGACTGCTTTACAGCAATCTGGCTGTTTTACTGCAGCCATTGTCTGCATTTCTTCTTGATGTATTACTTTCACTTGATTTTAATCAAAGCCAATTGATATGAAAAGGTGTGGCTTTAAAAACAACATTTTGCCCTATAAACATTATTTATTACCACAGGAAACACTCCATTTGATGATAATTCCCAGTGACAGCTACTTTATGAGATTTGTGGTGGTAATACGTGAAGTCAGTATGTGTATACTTCAGGTAGATGTGAGCATATTTTCTATCCTAATTGTCAGAGGCTGAGGGCTGAGACACAACAGTGGTATAATAGTTAATGGCTTGATGCATTTTGATGACCAGCTGTTTGAATGCCCCTAGCCCATAACAAATATAAGACAAAGCATTTCAAGTTCTGCTGAGGATCTGAAGAATACAGATGTACTACTGGGAATCTATTCAGTATTTCCTTAATCTATGAATAGTCTGAGTCCTGGTGTGGCCTCAGAAGTTTCCTCATTAGTACTTCTCCAGAACACTGTTTTCTCTAGAACCACCAAAGTGCAATAAAAAAC
The DNA here is from genome assembly GCA_023055505.1 of Callipepla californica brunnescens. Classification (NCBI taxonomy): domain Eukaryota; kingdom Metazoa; phylum Chordata; class Aves; order Galliformes; family Odontophoridae; genus Callipepla; species Callipepla californica. The sequence goes on from JALIRH010000002.1 coordinate 12,308,226, forward strand.
AGCACAAGGGTTATTAAAAATAGATAAAAAATATACTTGAAAATGGGAAAGAAAAAAAAAACACACAGAAAACTTCAGTAATATCCACACCTATATTTCAAGGAAAAGGAATTACATCTGTCTCTTCGGCCACTTTTTGGTCAGATCAGACAATAATTCCTGTTATCTAGGCAGAGAGGATCTCTGTGTTGTGGCCAGAGATCATCCTTTCCAAACTCATCCTACCCAGGGCAGCTGCTTGTGTATTTCAAGCCAGATTTCTCTAGTTATTTACACACTGATTGAGGTCTGAGCTTTTCTCGCATCCTGGATCATATTAAATATTTGTGACAAAGCTTAACTATTTTCAAGAGAGGTATATAAAACTGTCTTAGACCATTTGAGGTGATTCACTTCATTGGAGTAATGATGCACTCTCCTGGGAAACATACTGCTTCAACTAGGTTGATTTCAGATTAAATTAATTAAAGCTCCACACACACACACATGCACACACACACAAAAAAAAAAAAAACAACCATGTAGATGAGTGCTGAAATATCCCACTGAGATTTTAAAGACTCTTAACAATGATTAACTGCTACCTTAAAGACACTTAACCACTCACCTCTGAGACCTTATCCTGTAAATCCTTCTCCATATAGAAGACTCAAACTTCCAGTTTCTGACCTCTCTTTTATTTATATTCTTTCCAAGACCCTTTTGGACAATGCATCGATTGTGGTTTCAGACCATCCATAAGAACTTTGATCTTCAACAGGGTTCCCATACAAATCTTTCCACCATATTTTGAGATAAAAATGTGTTGCAAATCACTTGTAAACAAATGAAGCAGCAGAATTAAAACTAACAGCTTGGTGTAAAGGATACACTCTGGTGCTCATCTTGTTAATGTGCTACTTCCCAGTATCAGCAATTAAAGCTACTATGTACAAGCTTTTCCTTTTTCCCTTTTTCTTCTCCCTCTTCTTTTTTCTTTTCTTCATTTTCTGAAATAGCTTGATATTAAGCCATCATTGCAACAGCTAGCAAAATAATTAGCTAGGACTGTCAAGGTGTGAATAAGGTTAGTGACTAACTACTTGTTCCCAATTTTCCCTTTTCCAACTTTAAAAATGACTGTTTCTGATCTATGTTCTGAGTCCTGTCAGTCATTTCCCTACCTCCTGTGGATCTGTACCACTCAGAATGTGAAGGTGGGAAACTTTCCAAGTATATGTTAAAAAGATTGAAGCCAAAAAGCTATTATTCTCTTTCAAAACGTATCATCTTAAAATCTGAAGCAGAAGGTATTACTCAAGTGATAAGTTGGGTCAATTAACCTAGACTTTCTTCTTAGAGAGAACTAGGTCAATTATATCTTGTTATGAAAAGTTTTTCAGCTACTTGACAGAATTGTCATCTTTTCCACAGGAAGCCCAAGGCTATGGCCATAGGTGAGGGTAAAGGAGAAATACATTGCGTCCTTCAGCACTGTGCATCTATGGTGAATTTTGAGGAGAAAATGGCATTCCACTTAGGAAAGTAACAGAACTGCTGCTGACCTCCAGGAAATTAAGTCTTGTTTCTCAGCAAGGCTGCCATCAACTAATTCAGATTTCTTCATTACTGAGGACCTTTTGATGTTGTCCTGTAGGGACAAACGTAATTCTGCTTTGTGTACTAGTTAATTTTTTCCTCAAGAAATTACCTTTCTCTTCTCTTTCTTCCTTTATGTGTATGTGCTGAGAAAGCTTATTGTGAATGGCTATAAATAGCAATTTCAGTTCTTATAAATTTCCTTAATCCTGACCCACAGGAAACTCAGTTTACATGTAGTAGATACCTTGATCCAGAGATTTTAATCTAAACTGAACGTTCCATCTTTCAGTACCTTTCAACAAACCTTTTGTGGACTGTACCTGAAGCTGTCAGAGGTGCGAATTCCTACTGGGATGAGAGAGTGATACCACAGGAAGGAGACATCCTGATGCTCAACACTCCATGTTTTTGAAAAGCACTAAGCATCCTGACAGCTTGTCCATAATTCAAAGGTTTTCTAAGGCCTCTGTCTGTGATAGAGCAACTGCGATGCTAAGACACAACAACATATCTTTTTTTTTCCTGCTTTCATATAAATATAAATTCCCAGAGGAAAACCAGTTGCACTAATTAGGAGTTGTGAGTCTAAATGTTAACATGTAACTACAGAATACCAAGAAAAAGCTCTTCATTATAATGTCTTCATTGTACAGAAGAAACTACAGAAAAACACTTATGTAAAAGGTTATTCTAAAGTCAGTGGAAGGGCAGGAGACTATCATTTTAGAAATACCTTTGTTAACATCAACTGCTCTAGAGTGAATTTTGGATATTTTCTTCTCTTGAACAAATGCTCATTTTTTTATTCTTAATTTCAAAATATCTTGCAGTAAATCTGTTTTCTTCATATCAACGGAGAAGAGAAAAAGAAAGAGAGAGGTAAAAGGCATCTTAACTAATTCATCTCTTAAAGGTTAGACATTCTAGAACACAGATATTTACCTAGATATTTACCTTTCTTCCTCCCTTAACTTTTCACCTTTCTATGCATCTGAGTTATGAAATAAATTACTTAAGAATAATAAAATAAAAATAACTTCTGATAAACTGCATTTTCATGAAGTGGATGGTTAGAAAAATATTGATGTTTAAACAACTGTAGAAAGAAAATCAATAGTGAATGCAGCAGTATGGAGGAAATTCTTTAAAAATAGAATTTCTTTTAATGTCTGTAGTGGAGCAAAAAAAAGTCAGTGATATTATTACCTATCCAAAAAAGCCAATCTATTGCTAATCTTTTTTGTTTGATTAAATACGATCCTGAAGAAATTATTAGTCCTTTATTTGATGTGACATAGCTTGAAATTAGTGTAGAGTGCAATGCATCAGCCAAGCATGGGGCACACAGATTAAATCCAACGTTAACTAAGGCTCATGAAAGATTATGAACTGCGACATTCAGAGGTCTCCCTGAAGCTGTGCAATTTTGTATTCACTTACACTACTGAAAAATAGCTACAACATGCAGATCATTTGAAACAATTTACTGTGAAGCCTTATTTAACTATAAGATCAAATTATCCTTATGAAATTTGGGGTATGGATTTCCTCAAACACGCCTCATAGCCATGACTTTGTTACTCATGCGCACCCTTTACTACTCGCTGGATCTGGGTGCTCACCTGTGTTGGCCTGTGTCAATAATTTCCTACAGTTAAGCATATGAAAACTGCTTTCTGTAGTTCAGATACACTTATATTCAAGATCAATTTACCATACCAATAGACTTCCACAGTTAACTGGGAAATTCCTAGACTATCTCAACAGATAGCACACCTAGTTTCACAAGGAGTGTTGTCCACGCTCATCTAACTTAACCTAGGTATTCAAACCTAGGCATCTGTCACAGAAACTAAAGCTGAGCTTTATTTATTCTTATTTTCCACTTGAAAATCATATGCATTGCCAAACACTGTAGGAAAGAACTTCATTAGAGGATTTGGTTCTCATGAAAGACACTGAATTGAAATCCGTGTTCACTTCCAGCTGTCACCTAACAAACAAATCTATAACATGGAAGACTGAAGTTTGTTACAACAGCTTGACTCTTTGCAGGGTAGGAAGTTTCAGTTGGAAAGGTTTAATAGCAAATATTTACTTGGAAAAAAAAAAAAGCATTTTTTGGTGAAAATAATAACAACTTTCCTAAAAAATAGAATTGTTTTTCTACTGGAAAAAAAAAAAAAGGGATAAGGAAAAATGAAGTATGGGGTTTCAGATTGCCCTGGACAGATTTGTTTTTGTAACCAACAGAGTGTCCTAACATCCATGCCCAGGAGCCACAGCTGCTGATGCGCAGGCAGCAGCTCTGGCTGGGGATGTCAGCACTCTGTCCTATGGCAGAAGGGAGATGTTTAATTCTACAAATAAAGCACAGTGTCAGACATAGCGTTCTCTTTGTTGTTCCTGTTGGCTAGTTTGTGGTCTCTCCACCTCCTTCTTCCTCAGTTCAATGCTTTCAGTCCTATTCTGGGCTGCTGGGCTCTTCCCAGCCATGTGTTCTTTGCCAGCGTAACTCCCTGGGGTTTCTGAATTCCACCCTCTGAAATGGGTTTTCCTTGCCAACCTACATCCAAATCTCCAGATCTTTCCACTGTGTTTACTTACCCCCTGTTTTAAACTATCATTTTTGCTCTTGCTCAATTTCCTGCTTGTACTGCTACTCTTCCCTTGGTTTGTATCTATACAGTGCCTTCCGGGCATAGTTATTTCCTCCTTTGTATTTACAGTCCTTCATCAAGCTTTGTACAGAAAGCTTTATCCCCTGTGTGCACATGCCTTCCAGGTCATTGGTAAGCACTGGAGACAGTTCAACCAGAAATACTAATTCCTAGGTAGCTGAAACTTGGATTCATTCTGTCGGAACTTAAAGGACAGAAGACTCTTGACGGGAGAGCTGACAATAGCAGAAAGACTGTAGAACTGAAAAATCTATTGAAAATACAGAAGAGAGGAAAAAAAGGAAAAATGAGAGTAAGAGAATCAGCAGTTTGATAGAGACTTTCATTCTGTGAAACTAAAATCAAAAAGAACAAAATAACACAGATTTAACCTTCCAAATTTCCTGACACAGAAGATAAAAATGGTGAGACATTTCCTACTGTGGTGACAGTCAGTCTTTTGGATATGTTACTCTTCAATCAGCCTAAGACTCTGAGGAACATAGGAATATAGTAGAGGCTTCTGATGATTCTTCTAGGCTCATGCAAAGTAGATGTTGCCAAAATGGTATTTCATATACACAAATTCTGTCAGTACATGGTCTTTCAGACTGCAGCAACCATGTAAAATATAAGCTGTTTAAACCTTCTGCATTAAGATTAACCTGTTCTGTTGCTTTACATTTGCACTGGGTCAAAATGCACCTATAGTTTCTGTGGTGAGGATGACATGGACTGCATTACCCAATGGTATATCATTTTCATGTGTGAACATGCTGTCCTTCAAAGGACCTACAGACACCTAGTCCTGGCCTCCTAGACTCAATGGGAAGCTTGATGTGAATGTTCCTCGGGATCAGTTCTGGGATGACAAAAGAGTCTGCCTTCTGGCTAATTATCCTCTTGCCAAAATACTTATTATCTTCCTATTCCAAATATGAAATCACTGGGATGGAAGACTGGTTCAGATGCTAACAGGATTAATATTACTAAATGCCTTCTGCATGCTTCTGCTATGCAAGAACTGTGCTGCCAATACTGGTCAATAATCACAAAGTGAATAGATGGCATTTGTACATGCTAAGTTCAGGTCCAGTCTAACGAGTGCAAATAATTACAGAGGAAAACAATTGCTCCTTCAGATGATATTTAGGTGCGGGAGGGATAACAGCTCTTGCAGTCCTGAACTGGGAGAAATCTGGTGGACCTCAGGAGAGGTAGCTTTGTCATCCCCTGTGTCTCTGGTGTGGTAGCTGAATTTTAAAGGGAGTTCCTAAGAGACCCCTCAAAGCACATCCCTGCATACAATTCATTAGATCAGCTGCACCTGAGGTCTTGGGTTTTCTGAATGGGGCGTGCTCCTGCAGAGAGGTTATAAAAACCAGAGGCCTTGCTCAAGCTCAAATCTCCAGAGAAAGTCCAGATGGCTATTGTAAAAATGCAATCAAAAAAGGCCTCTGGCCTAGATGGCATGATTTTAATAAGAATTACTAGAGCATTTTCTCTCCCAGACTGGGAAAGGACTTTTCAGTACTGAAATAACAATCTGTCACTCAGTTTAAATTTGTTTGTGCCACAGTCCACGTGGAACTCAGATGGTAAATAATAGAAAATTTCACTGACATCCAATTCACTAATTTTTTCATTTGGTTTTGGTTTAACCTCATATCTTTGCTCTAACTCGCTTTTAAAAATCTGAACAAATGTTACAGTTGTTGTGGGAAGGTTGGAGGGGGAGTAATTTTAACTAGATTTAGGAAAGTCAAGGTCTGAGCAATTAGCACTTCAGTGAAGGCTGCCTGAGGATGTAAATCCAAAAATCTTTGCTGGTACAAAGATGCTGCATAGGGAGGTGGTGTGTTGTCTCAGTTTTGATGCAACAGTATCTAAGCAGTTTCTAATGAACACGAAGGTGAAATTTGGAAGAACAGAAGTAAAAAGTGTTGGCATAATCTCTGAGAAATGATTGCACAAGAGACTGTCTTTTAATATTCATGCACACTCAGGCCAGGAAGGAATATTCTCAACCAAAATAAAAAAAGTAAAAATGAATGTTTTGTCTTCAGTAATGTATAATTAGCAGTGAAACACATTTTTACAAAACACTGAGGTCAAGAGTTTAGTGGCTTTCAAAGAAAAATTGCGTACCATAAGGATAACACTGAATCAAGTGAGGAAGGAAGAAAACAATCACAGGTTATACACAGCACCTCTGCTGTAGTCACAGACAATTCCTAATTAATATTAAGAATTACTTTCCCCTTGGGTAGGTTATGGTTCATTAATGGGTTTCCTGATGCTCCCACTCTTTGCCAAGAATGAAATCCTTGCATCCATGAACCATGCCAGCAATCCACATGTGTGCTCATTGATCCAGCATACTTCCTGAAAGGATGTCACCCAAAGCATGCCTCTTCAAAACTATGGTGACTGTAAGTGAAAAAGCATCACCTCCCATGTTCACTCTGCCCATTTGTTTGAAAGATTTGCCTTTTTCTCCTTCCCATTTTCCCTTCCCTTCCCTTCCCTTCCTTTCCCTGAAAAAGGGCCAAACTAAGCAGGTAACTGCTGGTAGGGGTAGGACAAACAGTGGAGGTGGATACTGACTGTATAAGGTAGCTGCGACAGAGAGAAAGCCAGAATACTCAAGGCTCTGAAGTTTTCCTTGACACATATGGAAAGGCAAATTGTGCTTTAGCTCCTCCCACTGCCTTCCATAAGTAATTCAAAGTCATCAGAAAAGTAAAGTTTATGTTTCCAGTTTGTCATAAATCATTATTATTTCTTTGTACAGGAATTAAAATTAAAGTGTTTATCTGTTCAGTATTACATTTGGAAAGAAACAAGTGTAATAGAGGAGACAAAAATGGTCTAAATAAATAAAATCATGTCTTTCGATAAAAGTCTCTTCTTTTGGTAGCAGAAAAATCCAAAACAAAACAAAAACTTAACATCAGCAGACATGAAAAATGAAAGCAATTTTTCAGTGGAAAATTCCAGTGAAATATTTCCATTGGTTCTGTGTACAATTATCCTCCCGGAGAAGGAGGCTTGTAATGAAGATTACAAACAGATGAAACTGCTGAACAGGAGGCACTGAGTCAGCCTGTGAGATCTGGCCTCTTTTGCAAATGTTGGTCCTTTGACTTCACTGAAGGATACAACCCCTTCCAATGCCTAGGATCCTCACAGTCACGCTTCTAATTAACTTGGGCTCTAGTTTCATATTTCTCCTGTGATAACAGCATTAACATAAATCCAGGAGATTACTTCTTTAGCACAAAGCTCACGGTAGAGCTGTCGGAGATGAAATTGCGATAAGTGCTTCAGGAAGTTTCAGTGAAAGATGAGATACTCTATGTGAGAATAAAAGCAAGGCCAGCAGTTAGAGCTCCAAGGAGGAAATTCAATGGGTCACAGAACATTATATTTGAGGGTGTTAAATTGATTGTTAAGTGGGCATTCAGCAATGCAGAGGTGAAAGATTGAAGCAGCTGCCTGATACAGACAATTCTTTTCTCTGAAACCTCCATGACTGCAAGAAAAGTGGGAGATCTGCAGTTGGACTCCTGGACTCTGGTACCACATCAGAGACACAGAGAAAATCCAGCTGCCTCTGCAGTGTGAAGATTTGGGGTCACATCCACCAGCCCCATTCAGGTGCTTCAGAATGCCCCTGCACCCTGGTGTTAAGGCAGCTGAACAGAGCTCCAGAGTTCCATTGACCGAAACTGAAATTTGCACTTAAATTCAGATGTATATGCATTGAATGTAGCTGAACTTTGCCCTTCTGATGTGTTATCAGTGTACAAATATTAACTGCTCCATGACTAAAGGACATACCCTAGTAACAAAGTCCTTGCAGACCAGACTGCAAGATCTCAAATGCCCTCAAACTTTTATGAAGGTAAATATTTGGTCCGAAAATGAAGCTGTGGAGAAAGAAATGACAAGGTATCTAAATATAGCTTTTGAATCTCATCCTGTGAATCTCAAAAGACCTGAATGTGCAAAACTTACCCCCATTGAAGTCCCTACTGCTGTGCACAGGATGGAGCTGGTTGTTAGCAGCACTGTGAGCAGTGCAGCAAGGAGCAGAACAGAGCTCCTACTGCAGGCACTGAGCTGGCCCATCGTGCTCCCCTTGATCATGGAGAATCTGCTCTCGCCTCCCCCACACTGCAGAGCCATCTCCTTTCTGTCTCCTCTTCACCATTTACTGGAGCACGAGGAATTGGATTACTTAACCTCTGTGCTCATGCAAAGGAGGAAGAAAGACTTCTCATTTCTCTTTCCCCTTCTGCATCAGTCCGATGACAGCCTCGCCCCAGGGTGCCAGCCTAGCTTCATTAAATCCTCAATAAGCACAGCCAGATTTGGCTCACAGCTCTCACTCCTTTAAGACATTTTTTGGAAAGGGTTAACAAACAATTTGAAAATATGACCATATGCCTGGAATAGTGCAGAATGTTTTATTTTCAGATGGGTTTGCTCCTTTCTGTTTCAATACTGTTGACCTTCAGGGAATAAAATTTGTTCTAGATTTTAGTTTATAGATTTTGCATTTGGTATTCAGGGTTAACTTCTTGCTTGATTAGGCACAAGCTATTGCTAGCAGCTGCAGTACCACTGCTGAAATTAAATCCTCTACTACGTTTGGTCAGAAATATCAAGAATCTGGTGGTTATCTACAAAGAACACATTTTGTCTTCCATTAGCAGCATTAAGGTAACATAGGTGCTCTTCTAGTTAAATGTTGCAAAATACATAATGTCATGATGTGAGATGTATAGGATGATTTGAAGGTGACTGTTCTCATTTTACACAAGGTGTGTTACTCTGTTTTTATTTCTTTATCAGTATCGCCATAGAACCAGTAGGTGAATCTTCAGACATGTCAGGAAAAATATTTGCGTGTACATTGCCCTGGTAACACTGTAAATGCATGCTAAAAGCAGAAGGATTGGACAAGGTGAAAGTCATACTATGTGGCACATGAGGAGAAGACAAAAGAAAATAAAGAACATACTCAGGACTAAGACAAATTCAGATAGAACAGCTCTGTTGTGTTTGCCCTGGATTAGGAGCACAATGTCCACTGGCACTGGCACAAGTTGGACTCCTGTCCAGCCAGCTGCCTGAGCCAGTCTCTGCTTCCTCTGTATTCATCGCCCTGAGCTTTTCCAGCCTGTAGAGAGATGGTGCATACCCTGATCACTTCAAAACCACCATGGACTGTGCAACTGTTTGTTTCCTTCATACTGGATACAACATCACCTGACACCTGTGTGAATAGTGAATAATCAGAAGCACAGAATGAATCTGCACCTCCTAAAAAATTGAGGTGCACTAGTTATGATGCTGGACCTGAAGCTGGTTGCTCTCAGAGACTGCCAGAGCTGAGTGTTTTGACAGATCTAGCCTGAGGAAGACACCATTCATGAATAGTGGCACTGACTTCCTCCAGGGACATTTTCCAAGGGACTGCCCAAGAGCCTTCATCACACTGCTGTAGCCAGCATCTCCAGGGAAATACTGCTGTTACACAGCTGTTTTGTGCTGCTGGCATGAGCATCAGCCTCAAGTCTGACCTTACCTTGTGATGTTTGGTTTACAAATATTATAGATTTCATCTCTGATTGAAGAGGGACAAAGTTAGTTTGCAGTCAAAGTAAACACCTCTGAAATGACCTTGGTTATTACACAGATGTTATGCATCACTTTGGAATGAGCTTGACAAGAGGATATACGTCGGCCGCGTCTTTTGAAGCACGGTTCAAGTGCAGACTTGAGAGCCTGTTGACTGGGAACATTCAGATATGAATCAGATAAAGAATGTTTTCACATACAGCTTCCTCCTCCACCTTTTCATTTCTTCCTTTAATATCATTTCCAGATATTTCCACAAGGCATCAGCCGTAGTGGTTGCTATGTGGCAAGGAACTGTTTAGAGTCTTTACAAGTCATTCTAGACAAGCAGTCAAAAGATTTTTTTGATGCAGAAGGAACGCGTGATAACTTTGTCACTTGGTAAGTCAGAGTTCAGCTGAACATTTCTTTTTAGCATTTGCCAGTGCAAACTGGAATGAAGAAATATGAATCAGTGTTCTAAATATTTGCTATGTATTTGAATACACCTGGTCTTTACAGTAACAGTGCCCTGAACTTTCAGCAAGACACATAGCTATTTACCTCCTCAGCTATTTGTTCAGGAAGGTCCTAAAAGCCATCAGCAGAATTACAGCTGCTCTCAGATGTCTCCTCAGCCACTTTTGGAAAATGAGGAGAATGAGGAAGGAAAGTCTTAGCTACAATTCCACAGCAGCACAGCTATTCAAAAAAGAATGGTAACTCAAAACTGGCCACATGCATCAATGAGTACAAAAGACAAGTGTGTTTTTGGTAGCAGAGCTGAGGTTATCCCATGCTATTTAGGAGGTCACCAGCAGGATTGTGTGGCTGTAGGTTCTGCCATGTGAAGCAGATGTATTTTCTGTGTCATCCAAAATCTAGGAAGAAAACTCTGTCACACTGATGTGATGTTAGAGATCAGCATTCCTTTATTCCTTATGATATGTACCAGGCAACTTGACAAACCAAACTTGAACTCAAAGTTCAAGTTCTACATTTAAATAGATAAGACATACATTTGCAATACACTGGGATACATATTCATTCTTTTCCAATAACTCATCAATATATGCTAATGTCTGTGTGTGTATGTGCAGTAGTGGCTTCTGGTGGCCTTCACCCACTTACTTTCTCCCCATTTTTCCATCATCAGCTTTATCACAGTGACTTTTGGCTGACCTCTAGCTATTTGTCCCCTATTTTGTGAATTTCCATTGCTTGTTAGGCCATGATGAGCAATTTTGTATCTTAGTGAACTCTAATCCAAAACAACATACGTGAAATCTGAGGAAAAAATACTTGCATCTGGTAGATGCAGAGATAAAAGTAGTCTATTGTGACTCCAGTGCTCCTGTGAGGCATAATCGGTAGAAAAACAAGGCCATTCACATGCCAAGTTAAAATGGAAAGTTTTAGAACTAGCACATGTTGATTTCTTTTGCTAAACTCATATATTGGTTCTTAATCTAATATACTGATCCCTCTTGCTAAACCAGCATATACTATCTGTCACTTACTTTACCGCTGTATGTGGAAACAGCCTAGTGATTGTTTAGTTCTCTTCATATCTCTTTGTACACTAATGCTCTTCCCATCTCTAAAGATCAGAACATCTCTTCCCTGTTGTGACCCAGATATCTTCCCCATTCTGAGGTCCAAAGTTCTGTCAGCTCAGGCCTACACCTGCAGGAGCTCCAGGAGCAGAGAAAGATCCAGGGCAGCTTGTTGAAAAAATGTGCTAATAGTGCTGTACCATTGAAAAGGTTTACTATAGGCAGAAGGTGACAGACTTGACTTTGTTATTTCTGGTCTACTCTAACCAGCACTGGCCTCTTCACAACCCCCAGGATTGGTGGAGGAGTCAGTTTTTTGTGCTCTGTTGAAAGCAATGCTGTCATCCTAAGTGTGAGCTCATCCAACACATACCTTCAGTTCCCACTGAAAATAAGTTGAAGCATTCTTACACCCCAACAGCAGCAGAACAGTGCTAATGGCAATGTGGGCACCCCAGCTCAGTATGAATGGGGTCCCAAGAGAGAGCACTTGGCCAAACTTTTGTGGGGTTAGCTGGAATCCATGGCTCTACATTTGCAGTGTAAAATATATAGTTCTGCAGCAAGTCTATGTAGGAAGTAATTATCTATAGCACCATTAATCGCCAGAGAAGGAAGCACACTAAAAAACTCTCTGTTCTTAAATGACCAATGCGTTTTTTGATTAGCCTTGTCAGAATCTGCGCCAGGGAAGATTTAGATTAGATTTGAGGAAAAATTTTTTCTCTGAGAGAGTGGTCAGGCACTGGAATGGCCTGCCTAGGGAGGTGGTTGAGGCACCGTCCCTAGCGCTGTTCAAGAAGCGTTTAGATGAGGTGCTGAGGGATTTGATTTAGTAGCTTGGTGGGTAGGGATGGTGGTGTGAGGAAGGTTGGACTAGATGATCTTGTAGGTCCTTTCCACCCTAATGTATCTATGAATCTATGAATCTATGAATCCCTAGCACAGGAGCAGAAGCCCATTCACAGATCAGGACTAAATGCTTGGTTTTGTGAGAAGTCTTTGGAAGGGACAGAGATCCGGGGCTAAAGATTGACAAGATTGAGCAAGCATAAAGAAGCTATGGCATGTCATTTAATCCTTTTTTTTTTTTTTTTTTTTTCGAAGAAGTTGGGATCCAACATAAACAGATGAAATTTCACAATGAAAATATTTAATGGGACATAGTGTTGCCTAAGTCATTGACCAAAATTTTTTGGAGTATTGGTTTGTGGTTGGTGGCCTGTCGTGTGCACTTCCTGCATGGCCTAATCTACTGGCTGTGGGCCCTGGAGTTCAGCAGCATCTCATTTAGAACATGATGTGCAGTCTTAGATCCAACTGATTACTGACTGATTTATATAAATGTTAATAGGAATACAGAAGTAAGGACTTCCCTTTTGCTCACAGAAGACTGCAATATAAATCACTGATGCAAATGCCTATGTCTTGGAAATTAAAGCTGAGTAAACTGTCAATGAGACTTATATAAATGACTCTAATAATTTTGTATTGAAGAGAACTCAAACTCTCAGCATCAGCCAGCTGGCATGTTCAAAGTCTGTCTGTAAACATTAAAAGCTTTTCCTTGGCAAGAATACCAAAATAGTACTGGTATCTCTGGCATGTAATTCAAATAAGATGAAATCAACTGTAAATGTTATCACAAATATTAAATAGTCCTAATATCTACTAAATGAAGAGCTTAATCATGCCAAGCTGACATAAGTAGTGCTTGAACTACAAGGACTGTATTGGGTGATTCCTTGTAATGTACATGAAGTGTTTTATTAGGAGTCATGTTTTCTTACATAACTTGGCACTTTTTCTACACTGTTGCTGATAACCCATTCCTCTCTTAATCTTTCTGGGGCAAGCCATACTCCATATCGATGTATTGCTTCTTAAGGTTTTCCTCAATCTCATCTCTGAAGTTTGATACTTCCATGGCCTTTTGCATTTGACCAAGCTGGATGCGTGCTCAATGTCCTCAGCCTTTTGGAGAAGGTTGACCTGGCAGAACACACATGTTGAAGGTTAATGTTGAGGATTTACATGGTTGTCCTCAAAAGCAAAATCCAGCCCATGGTGTGACTGCCCAATGCACACTTGAAGCTCAGACACACAAGAGATATATAAAGTCTCGTGGAAAATCTCTAAAACTCCTTCAGTGTCTCAACCACTGGGGCATTGCTTAAAGGTGGAAAAGGAATGGAAAGAATGTGCTCAGTCTGTAGCTGGAATTACTGAAACAAAAGTGCATGCCAAAGAGGGTGAAGACTACATTGGAGGATGGATGTCCACAACACCCATATTCAAATCAAAGCTGGTTTCCTTTGTTGCAAGGGTTACATGACCGATGTGATAAGGGACGGGGACTCTATGACTCCTGATTCAAATTGAGGAATGAGTTGTTTCACCTTTGCACATATGCACAAATGCTGAATCCCTCATACTCTCACCTTGTGTGCAAACTACAGATATATATGTGAAACACTCTATTTTTGAAATTAATAAAAAGTACTACAACTCAATAGTCAGGTGTGCACCCACCACTTGAATATTACCAAATCAGAGACCATGCTGCAACCAAGAGCAGTGATCTGGATTTTCCTTCCCTGACTTCCCAGTCTCTCTTTTTCTCTTTTCATAAGTCTTTTCTTGTCTCCCTCTCTCTCTCTTTTTCTCTTTCTCTTTGTTAAGCTACATTAAATGGTAACACAGGGCATATCATCATAGCTTATCACCAATAAGGTAGAGAGATATAAATATATAAATATTTCTTGTGCTAAGTATGGCAGTGGGATACAAATAGACATTTAACTGCATGCTTGGTGTTGTTTCACCTCAATGAGGCCTGAGAGAATTTCAAAACCTCAACAACTCTGATCCAATCAGCTCATGGAAAAGGAACTACCATATGTTTGGAAATCTTGGAGAAATAAAGCAGTTGTCTGAAGTACATTCTGAGGACATCTAAGGACAGCCTGATCTAGTGAGTGGCAACCCTGTCCAGGGCAGGGTACTGGAGCTAGATGGTCTTTAAGGTCCCCTCTAACCCAAGTCATTCTATGATTCTAAGATGATCCTGGGAGAAGTTGTTTGGATGTTTGTTTTATGTGGTTCCTGGAAAATCATAGAATCACCAAGGTTAGAAAAGAACCTCTAAGATCACCCAGTCCAGCCACCCACCTATCACCAATATTTCCCACTAAACCATGTCCTTCAGTGCAACATCTAAATGTTTCTTGAACACCTCCATGGACAATGACTCCAGTGTCAGACCGTACCACTGCCTGACCACTCTCTCAGAGAAGTTCTAACGTCCAACCTGAGTCTCCTCCTCCACAACTTGCGGCCATTCCCTGTCCTGTTGCGAGTTACATGGGAGAAGTGTGATATGAGTATCTTACAGCAAAAGGTAGGGATGTCCTGCTCCTTACCTTTACTTATGTTTGCAGAGATGGCATTTTTCTCACTAATGGCTGATGGTGTCTAGTCTGAAGTTCAGAACAGACTGTGAAACACCCTTTGATGGCTGCTTCCCAACGCTTGCACTCAGGGGTAGGTGAGGCTGAAAACTGCTGCCTGCCAGCTGCAGCATGCACGCTCCCCACCAGCACCAAATCTTTCTGAACTCTAACTCTATGTGTGCCTGAACTGTTCCACTGCCACCCCTCACCCCTCCCAGATGACCCTATGTCTATGTCTTGAGTGTAAGTATGCTAATAAACCAATTATATGGCAAGTCTGGACCTGAGAATCATCAAATTAATCAAAGTGGAGATGCCCACTCTGTTAGCCCAGTGACTGTGGCAATGCAGCTAATTGCAAACACTCAAGTGCTGGAAGCCCCACTTGAGCAACTGCATCTGTGCAGAAACCTGGCAGAGTCCAGCAGAGCTCTCACAGCACAGCATTCAGCCTGGGCAAACTGAGACCCGCAGGATTTGTAATTAAAATTTTACAGCTTTGTGATACGGCATAATGAACCTAGCAAAAATTGCATGTTTTTATCATTGAAATATCGAGAAATAGTGCCTGTGATGCAGAAAGAACACATTGCCAGGCACAATTATTATTAGATAAAAAGCAATAACAGTTGTTATGACTTGGTTTTCCTGCCTTTTCAAGTATTGGCTTGACAAAGTGTTA
The DNA here is from genome assembly GCA_023055505.1 of Callipepla californica brunnescens. Classification (NCBI taxonomy): domain Eukaryota; kingdom Metazoa; phylum Chordata; class Aves; order Galliformes; family Odontophoridae; genus Callipepla; species Callipepla californica. The sequence goes on from JALIRH010000002.1 coordinate 12,323,785, forward strand.
GGTACCCCTAACACAATGTTCCATGGAATATGGCATCTCATTTTTCAAAGCTACCCAACAGAAGGGCCTAAAGTATATCTAGCTTTTTTTCTGGACATCAGTAACGTGGAAGATAATAAAATATTTATGTTACATAACAGGAACCCTCTGGTTATGCTTTATTTTTGGAAATGTTAAAAAAAAAAGTACAAGGGCTTCTCTGAAATGAGCACTTACAGCTTAATGGGAAATGTGACGTGGATTTAGCAGCAGCAGTGAACAAAAGCAGCAGAGTGAGGTAGCAGTGGAGTGCTCCAGAGTTTGATGCATCATGCTTTCTGCAAGCCACATCACGTGGACGATTATGTGCTCACTGCATTTGCCAGGAGGGCAGTTTTTCTTGTTCCCCACACAAATGTGTGTCTCGTGTGTACTTCCAGAGCTTTAACTGAGATGGAGTGTGTTTCTGCATAGAATTACCCATGAGAAGTTAATGCTCTGCCAGGGAGTGATACAAGAGGGAAAAAGAGCGCAGCCTGAGCACAAAGGTGGTGCCCACACCTTCCAAACGAGGTTGGAGGCTGGTTTTGCTGAACTATGGTAAGTAAGTGGGTGCAGCATCATCATCTGTTGCTGCTGTTGGAGTTAATGTGACTTTTCTCTCCCAGTATTAACTCTCCAAGTGCAAAATAAGTGTTGAAATTAATCTCTGATAACATCACATCATCACAGGCATACGTAGCCTTTTCCAAAATGATACAAAAATACCACAGAAAGATAATTACAGTGCTCCTGACATTCTGCATAAGTATTTCATTGTACAAGTCAGCATAACACTGCACCATGCCATTACCAACCTTCTGATAGGGTATTATCCTAGGTAAGGTTCAGCTGTCCTGCAGATAGGTTTGGTAAGTGAACAGATGAAAAAAAAAAAAAAGTGGGAAGACTTTGTGGACAAAAGTCTGGCTCAGAGCCTGAACATCAAAACTGCAGCTGTCGGTGCTTGGGTCATGGAGAATGGACTCATCTGCATGGTTATGTGTGCGGTTACTGACCTTGTTTATCCAATTAACAGTCCTGAAATCAAAACAGCTTCGTTGTTTGTTATAGCTGTGCTCATACAAAAAGGCCCATACTAACACAAAGTGCCTGGGATTTTTGACACTGGCAGATGGTCTTTTTTCTTTCTTTATCACATGCTTGTGTGCGAGAGTTGCTCACACCACATGGCCACTGTCCATATTGGCAACAGTCAGTGGGAAATCCAAATTTTACACTTTCTCTGGCCAAGGATTGTGCTGGGTGCTGGTAGCCAGGCTGCGCAGAGTTGCTGTAAGTGTAGTGGTGAAAAGACTGGGACTGTCAGAGACTGTTCAAGGTTTTATATGCCTTTTCTGCCTCCTTCACCTGCGGAGGTATATATTCCCTGAAGCTGCTGGGGCCAGTATGATTCCTGGGTTCATTCCAAGGTTCCTCTGTTGGGACTCAAAAAAATGTGAGGAAAGTGAGTGGTTGGAATAGGATGCAATCTTCACTGCATCACCACCATGCCAACAAATCATGTCCCTCAGTGCCACATCTACCCTTTTCTTGAACACACCCAGGGACAGTGAGTCTACCACCTCCCTGTGCCAATACCTCACCTCTCTTTCAGTGAAGGGTATATTGGATAAATTCAGCACCTGGAGAAGGTGCTTCAGAATTTCAGCTTTTCCCCTGGATTATGAAAAATACCTGCTGTGTCCCAGTGCTCCACAAGGCACAATAAGCAAAGCAGTAGCTCTGATCAAACACTATTAGATTTCCCGCACCCTCAAGGATCAGTTAGCTCCTGGTTATTAATACCTGCCAATTATGATAATAACTCAGAAAATTTGCTAAGAGCAGAGCTGTCAATCACTGCTGCTGGATGTTGGAAGATGTAGGACAAGGACAGGCTGTAATACTCTGCTGATGGAAGCCATCATCCCATGTGTCTCCACTTCCAGTTCACACCTTCTGCTGTGGTGGTCCTTGCAGATATTTTTCATCTGGTGAAACAAAACACTCCACCATACCTGCCCAGCACAAGGTTACGGTGACAAAGGTGAGATTCTTATTAACATACATAAATGCTACAAGTCATGCAACTATTGAAGAGGAAACTGAGGGGAGGCCTCCTCTAGTTCGTGATGGAGAAATGAGCTCTGCTCTCCGTGACAGCAACAGGGCCCAAAGGAACAGCATGGAGCTATGTCAGGGAAGGATCAGGTGGAGGTTAGGGAAAGGTTCTGAACCAGAGGGTGGTGGGCATGGAGTGGGCTGCCCAGGGCAGTGGGCAAGGCCCTGGGCTGCCAGAATTCAAGGTATGTTTGGACAATGATCAGACACATGCCCTGATTTTCCAGTGGTCCTGTGTGGAGCCAGGAGCTGAACTTAGTGATCCTTTTGGGTCCCTTCCAACCCAGGATATTCTGTGGTTCTGCAGTTCTACTGGAAATTAGAGGGGGTTGCTGGGTAAGATTCATAAAATTCAAAGCAGGGGGATATTTAGGTGTATGTTCAGCTTCTCATCAAAAATGAAAGACTCTAGGCATACACAAGGCCACGGATATGTGGCTTTCTGAAAAGAATAGCAGTGTTTGAAAAAATATTAAGGAAATGTGTAATAGCAACTTCCTACTTTGCATCTGCTTCAGCAGCTCTGGGCAGTAAAGGGCAGAAGAAAGCCCCATTCCCCACATACAGAATGTGCCATGTGCAGGAAATATACACATAATTGGTACATAAGAGACAGCTTGAAAAATTCCCAGGCAGCTGATTCTGCTTCTAAAATTTCCAGACGATGCAAAACTAGAACGGCACAGGCATGCTTTGCCCTCTCCCAGCTTTCTGCCAGTCCCTAGCATTTCCCATTTGAAAATACACACCTCCCTTCCCAGCAAGTGCTGCCTGCATCCTTGCTACCAGCAGTACCCCAGTGCGTGACTTCAGCCTCATGCAATTAAAACTTTAAGAGGTTTGTGATACAGAAGGCAAGTTCCTAAATCAAATAGAAATGTTCTCCGTTTGCTTCAGACTCCACAATAATTTGTTCCAAATTTCATGCTCTCCATTGGTTCAATTTACACAAACTCACACTAATTAGCTGCAGAGCTTCTTTTAAATTTACAAAAGCAGTCATTCTCTGTGATAGCTCTACGCAATGCCCAACTCCCTCTGAATAGACTTTAATGACATGGTAACCATGGTTACAGTATATAAAATAGGCTGCCACGAAATGTGGAAAAGTAACAGCGTAATACAATTTTCTCTGGAAAATAAAGGTTTCTGGTATATTTGCATTAATTAGGACATCACATCAAGTACTTCACATCTGCATTCTTTATGAAAATAAAAGCCAAAATGATTTTTAAATTCTATTCAGCAGCAAACAGCACCACTGGAGAAGCATTTTCCGTGATAAAACATTTTAACTGGACATCTATAAGTGCCATTCTGGTAATCCAGAGTTATAGCACGTTGGAAACGAGCCCAGAGATCCTGTGTGAGTGGAGCAGCCATATGTCACCGAGCTGAGGCTTTTCATCTGAGCAGCGGTGGCTGGGAGGAAGCAGCAGAACCTCTCATCTGCAGGATTGAGCAGATAATGGGGGAAATCTGCAAGCCAGCACAACAAACCTTGACTCCCTGCTTTGGGTTTTCTGTTTTTCTGTTGCTATTTGTGATAAGAACTATTTAACTGGTATCTAACAACTGACTGGTAAGTGATACTCTGAATCTATCACGACTGCTGCAGCCCCTTCCATCAAAGTTCTGTATATCACAAAACTGTTTAGCATGAGGGCTGGGGATGCTCAGATCTCTCTTGATCTGTCTCTCCACAGCGGATCTGCTCTTATTGGTGGGGCAGGATAAAATTCATTTGATCTCTCCACCTTACACCTTAGAGGGCTGAAATCCTTGGGTTTGTTCAGCCCAGAGCAGAGGAGCTGAGGAGAGGCCTGATGTGGCTGCAGCTCCTCACAGGGAGCCAAGGGACAGTGCTGAGCTCTGCTCTGGGTGACAGCTACAGGGCCCAAGGGAACAGCATGGAGCTGTGTCAGGGGAGGGCAGCTGAGGGTCAGGGACAGGAGGACAATGATCAGACACATGCCCTGGTTTTCAAGTGGTCCTGTGTGGAACCAGGAGTTGAACTCAGTGATCCTTATGGGTCCCTTCCAACCCAGGATATTCTATGATTCTATGGTTCTTGAACATCTTTCTTTTGGCAGTTTGTTGGGAAAAGGGAGGAGGGTGATCAACCCAGGGATAAGGAGAAGCAAAACACAACCTTGCTTTAGCTTTTATCCTAATCCTATCATGTACTGTATGAGTGTAAATACAGTACCATGGATACATAATTCACCGCTAGTTTGGAGTTGTGGAGAGAACCATCTCATCTTCAGTGACCAAAACTCAAAAGCTTACTTCCAAATTGGATGTTGCCTGCTGCTCTGCTCCCTCCAGGGGACAACTGCAGAGCAGTCCTGACAAACCTCTCTACACAATCTTGTTTGCAGCAGTGATGCTTTAATGGGTGGCAAATCTCCTTGAAGTGACAGTTTTCAAGCGATACAAAGACAGTTACTTTATTTTTTCTTGAAGCATTAATCAGATGACATTAGACGAGGAATGTATTTATAAAAACTGGTCTCTTCCTGACAAACTGATGCACAAGAGAAAAGATTAAATTAATTGAAAAACATTTATTATTAATAGGTCATTTATCTCTAGCCTCAAGCAAACCACCTCCTTATCAACATGGAAAGATGCTCAGAGTTCAGCACTACCTCTTCTCTCAGCTGCAGCCCAGTGAGAGCACCACAAAGGAAGGAAGATTAACCTTCTGAAATACAAAAGGATGAAAGGTTGGTGGAAATCCTTCAGTTCCATTTAGGTCAGGCTACAATTCTGTCCAATTAGACAATTGGAGCGGATTTGTGCTTTGTCCCCATGTCTTGTACAACCTTGGCACAGAAACAGAAGTGAAGGATAACATTTTTCTTCCAACTCCAAAAGACATATATAACAATATTCAATTTAGGGGAAGGATACTGGACTTTTAGATGTTTTCCTTTTCTGGAGTCTGATCCTTTTTTAAAAATTTGTTTTCAATTTCTTTGGACCATTCAGATGGGATCAAATTCAGAACCTCAGTTTTGCTTAGCTAAATCTTGTTTTCTTTAATACATTTCTCTGATAACAACTTTCAAATCCATGCAAAGATAACTCAGAAAATGCAATTAAGATCGTTGGATATACATTCTTGATGAACTCTGTTTCTAAGATACATACTGTTTGTGCAGAAGGGACAAGAAGTGCAGGGCTCTTTTCTGAATCTTGAACATTTTGAAACTATTTCTCCTCACAGCACAGAGCACCTCTCCCAGATATTTACAAAGCACCTGTCACCATGGGAACAAAAATTAAACATCAGAAAAGCAAGGGGAAAGAAGGTATTTTTTACTCTTCTGTATGCTTCTGAATTAAAAATGGGACTGAGTAGAGCACCAACTCTAAACTTCAGTCCTGGTTTGAGGAATACATTCGAAAAAGTAATCATGAAATCATAAAATTGTTTGGTGGAAAGGACCCATAAAGGTCATCTAGTCCATCTCCCCTGCAAAGAACAGAGACACCTACAACTCCACCAGGGTGCTCAGAGCCCTGTCCAACCTGACTTTGCGTGTCTCCATGGCTATGACTATGCCCTAGTCTACACTGTGTCCTTCTGATAAATAGCATGGTAAAATCCTGGTCTTTGGAGTCAATACAAATGCTAGAATGGATTTAAATCCAGGAATTAGTTTTTATTTTTATTTTAGTGAAACACAGGGTCAAGATGCTTTCCAAAAGTCAGACTTGAAGCAAATATTACATGATTGTCATCTCTCCAGATAGAACAGTAGGTCAGAGGATCAGGCCTATAGTGGCAGCAGCCAGAATTTTCTGACCCAAGCTTATGGGTGCGCTCAGAGGGGTCTCAAGTCTCAAAGACAGACTGACATTGGCTCTGGCTGTACTCACTCAGACTGGCCAAACTCTGCACCCCAGAGAGAGAGAGATGGAAAAGATGTCTTCTACCTTGTTCTCACCCAGGCATCCCACACTGACATTGCCACTTGCTGAATAATATCCTCAGACCATTCTGGTCCTCTGAATAATTCAAACCTACTTAAAACATAAGTTATTTTTACAAACTGCCATTATCCTTTGAAACAAATATGCTGAGCTTTTTTGGCTTTCACTGCTTCATTTTTGAGTTATACACTTTCAGAAACATTGAGTTCTGCACCCATTAGCAAACTGTGGTGTTGCAAACTGTGCTTCTTCCGACAGTACCACTTCTATGCAGAAGTGCCAATGAGACACAGCTTGGAAACTGGCTGTCTAAAGGTTAATAGACATTATTTGATACTATTAACACATGATTTATGGTTGAATGCTGTGCTGACCGCATCAGGAATGCTTCTTGAGTGAGGATTACCCCACGGAAATTCACTCATGGAATTACTGAAGGGCCCTTGAGAGGTTCAGTTGATGCAGCAAACTTTGCATCTGGATCTTCAGTGGTGTAGAAGTTCTCTCTCCACCTCAGCCAATGTTGAACTGCATGTATCCTTTTGTAAAAATAACTCTTCTGGGGGATATTTTGCAGTTTCTTGAAAGAAGAATGTTCTTGCACAAAACTGCTGCTTTTGCTCCTTACTGTCATTCAACTTCCCATGACAGTGCATAAAAGTCCATGTCAGCACAGACCTACCTTAGTGAGAGATCCAGCCAAGCACAATGTGAGTCATCTTCATCTTCAGCTGGCTGACTTGGGAAGAATTTGCAGGTGTGTGTTTATTTGGAGTAAGAGGAGACTATTTCAAGTGCAAACAGAATGTTTCATTCCTGCTTCTCACTCCCATGTGCACATTTTATTTGTCACTCTTGTCAACAAACATTTGTAAACTAAAAATAATGTGTTAAATATACATACTACATTACAGTGCTTTGGAAAACATCGAGCCATCTCTGCCTAGAGCATGAATTTTGTCTCCTCCTTTCTTTGGTAGAGAGCACTCTTGCTTCACCAGTTGAAAATAAAGGCCCCTCTCTCTCCTCATGTCCCTCCTCCGTTAATACAACATTACCTTCACAGTTAACATTCAGAGTAGAGCAACTGATTCTGAAAGCCCAAATATTTTGTAGACAGTTTTGGGAAACTTGGTTTGAATCACCTTTCAAGGCAAATTTTTGAGACCTAATTTTTACCAATGGAAGGTGCATGCAAGCAAATTGCAGCAGAACTGGAAGCCCCTTAGGTTAAATGAACCTGAATGTTGCTTCCAACACAGTCCTTCTGTGCCACATTACCTGAATAGCTCAGATTTCTGGAATAATTGTCTCATTAGGTATACAAGATACAAGCTGTAAACTGCATTCTTTCATCTCAAGAATAAACTCTATCCAAACAGCTACTGAATAGTGAGTGAGAATAAAGTCCAGCACACATATTTTGCATGATTTTAGGACAAGAAATATGTGTATGTTGTCATTACCATTGTGGTGGCAAGGTCAAGGTCAACTCCTTTGAATTGCTTGAGCTCTTCCAAAAGCCACCAACAAGGGAACAAGATAGTTATCCAGCATCGTCTAACACTGCATGCAAATATTTTAATGAGAATCAAATCTGATTATTCACAAAGTCTTCCCAGTGATCTTCCTCAGGTACATAAGAGATAGGCAAAAAAGAGAAGTGGAAGAGGCAAAGAAGGAAAAGAGGCTATGAAAAACAAGGGAAAATAAAGAAGGAAAAAAAGATAAAACTTTATGGATGTGTCATGGTTTTACTATTCTTGTTATTCCACATCATAACATCATGTGAGGCACTGGGAGTTAAAGAGTTAATGCTGTAAGTCCATGGACTGCCAAATTTCTGGGTACCTGGCTCTCAGAATAGAAGAACTACATACACCCATAGGACTTTGTGTTTCGTGTTCCACCTGGAGGGAAAGATAAAACCATGCGCAAGTCCTGGAGACTTGCTCTTATGCTGTTTGTCTCAGCAGTGGAGGTTCCCTAGCCAACTTGCCTTCAGCTTTAGCATAAGGCCTTCAGTATCAGATATTCCTTCTCTCATTTTATTTGATTTATCAGCTTCAATTCCAATTACATTGTGTTATTTTGCATTCTGGTATCTTATTTAGTAAATTAGTTTTCCTCCTCAGGTTGTTGCCGCTGTTTTGTTTTCAGGCCCATCTCCCTACCCGCTCCCTTTTTCCCCTTTCCCAGGATGTGGGTCCATGGGTCCCCTGCCCTATTAGTCATGAAACTGGGCTGAACCAGCCCATAAACCACTGACAGGATGCTAAGCTGAAATTGAAAATGGAATAAATAAGAAAAAATTGAAGTCAGAAAAGAAAAAGAACTGTACAAGCACAGAAAGTAAAGATTGTAAATTGAGTAATAAGAAATGATAGTTATTACAAACAGCTGTCTTCTGTTTAGCACAGATGCCAAGAATCTCTTCTTCTGAAATTGTCTAACCTCAATTTAATTGTACTTTAAGCTTCCAACAAGGTGTCCCAACTGGAAATAGAATGCATAATTATTTTCATTTTTCTTAATTAAAGCACAATGACATTCCATTTGTATCCTGTTTTCTATTAACAATTGAATAAAAGGCAACCAAAATGATTGGACTTTGTTGTCCTTGATTACATCCTCTTCTCTCCCTAGGATAATTTGCTCTTTGGTGGTTTAAGCATTTGATCAATTAGAGACCCCAGATGTAGAAACACAAGGATCCTCATTAGCAGAGCAGAATGAGAATTCTGGAATTTAGTGAGGATTTGCCTGAAATGGACAAGGCTAGCAAGAGCTTCACTGGCTGTAACAGAAGTGCCACATCTTTAACAAATGAGTAGTGTTGGCAATTGCAGGAGTCATACCGTGATAGATCATTTTTCTCTGAGGCCCTGGTTCCACCTATCCAATTTTCTTAATTATTCTGATAAGCCATTAAGGTTTTCTCTCCTATTTCTGCTTGTCAAAAAATGTCACCCAGCTCTGACAGGTTTAGATCATGCACTAAAACGCAGGCAGGTGGATGGGCATGCTCAGCTCTCCTTTTGTGGTGCCTAAGAAAACAGTACTCTGGTTCTGTTTTGTGACTTGCCAGCAGCTGACTGGCTCAGGAGTAAGAGCAACATTTTCTTGTTAAAGTAGAATAGAGATACTGTCACTTGCTTATTTTCTCTGGGAAAAAGTTTTTGTTTGCTTGTTTGTTTGCTTTTCTTTTGACTTTCCTCTAGCTTTTTTGAAACTTTTTTGATGGGATGTGTTAATCTGGGGTAATGTTAATGGTTCCTTGATTACAGTCATACCACTGCTATTGAGTTAAAGGTTTTTTTAAAGGCATATAAAGCAGAGGCTAATTTTTAAGGCCTCTTAAAGTCATACAGAAATGCTAATATATTTCCTGTTCCTGTAATTGGCAAACCCTAGGGCTGGAATGAGGCTCATTAATACTTCAGAGGGTGTGCAGATTGCAAAAATGCAGTCAGAGTGATCTGGCTCCTACAAGGGTCGTTAATGAAAGCAACATGTAGCTTCAGGGATGTTACATGCTGCTCCTCATGCAGGCTTTGTTGTACAAGGGCCTGTACCCCAAAAGCTGGGCTCCTGTTCTTGGCTCTATTGGCCACAGAGATGCTATGGTTAATGAATAGGAGACTGGTAAGCTTCCAACATTCTTGAGATGTTTCAGCTTGAGGATGACATGCTGGAGAATTCTGGAGGAGAAAGCTCAGAAAATCTTTTTGAAACTCAGACACTAGAAAATCAGTTCCAAAAGATCATTTCTTGCAGGAGAAGATGAATAATTTAAAAATAATGATTTGCAATGCAGACGGCTCTCATAGCTACACAGAAAGAAAGAAAATATTACAAATGAAAGGAACAAAAGTCTACTGCTGCAGGATTAATGGAAAGCACCAAGGAAATATTAACAATGCCTGCAAGACGTAGTAGGTAGGTAGCATGCTGAAAAGCATTTCTATATTATTTTAAATAATATAGTGCAGCAAAATACATTGGGAAAAAAATAAAGAATTGAAGATTAGCTTTGACTTACAGTATTTATAGACAGAGAAAATAGGTATCATTTTTTAAGTAACAAAAATAGACAACACAGGATTCTTGTGGACTTTCAGTAATGCCATTTAATAAAGTAATTTCAATCTTGCTCCGCTCGTAGACAAAATAATCTCAAGTATTTCTAATATGCTGCTGAAAAATAATGAACAAATGAACTAATGGCAGAATAACCTAAATTCACCCCCTCACACCCCTCACCCCCCCACACATACTCGTCCTCTCCAAGGACTAAAAGGGTTTTGGTTCAACACTGCAGCTGTATTTGGAGTTGATCCTGGAGGCAGGCTGAGTGCACCAAGGACGGCTTCCTGAGAACTTCCTGCCTGTGCCCCCATAGGTGTTACAGGGCTCAGCAGGAAGACCAGAACACAGCTTAGCCAAGGAGCCTGGTTCACAGGGAAGCATCAGAAAGAGAACAACTAGAATACAGCTTCTTGGATGACTGTGGTGTTTTTGTTTTAATTTGATCTGTTTTCTTATAGAACTTAGAGTTGAAAATTGATTCTTGGTCAGAAACATTTATGCTATTCTTATCTTCTGTCTGTATAGTCACTATTTGCATTTAGAGAGAAATATCTTTTTTCTACTGAGCTCTGATTATATGAAAAAATTGCTTAATATGAACAAAGAATTGATACTGATATCATTGTAAAAATGCAGTAAGTGAAGTTTCAAGTGTCCATATTGTGAGCCATCTTCAGCGATTCCAGACATTCTGGATGATGCGATTTTAGGCTAAAGCTCTCCTGGAGACAAGCAGTTCCAACTTGTGTGCAATTCTCATGCTTCCAGAGATAAATATTGTCCTTCCCTTTTCTCTTGAGGGACAAAATCCTGGCAGGTGGTTAAAATGCCAGAATATATAAAGTGTTTTGCTGCTGGGTGGGTGAATGGATGCAGTGCACAGTTCAGTACTGAATCATCATTCCTGGCCTTGGGGTCTTTATTAAATGCATTCCAAAGTGTAACTTAAGGCAACTATGAAAATCATTGCACACTTGAAAAGAAGATGTGAGAAGGTACAGTTCATGGGTGAAGATCCTCTACGCTGCTGAGTGTGAAGCCTTTCTGAAGATAAGAGTTCACTTTGTTGGGTGCTTAAATCAATTTTTTCCGTAGAAACCTTCATTTCTCAAGTTCACTCAATGTGAAAACAAGGCTGAATGCCTCTACTGCATAAGAACTTGCCATCAGCTTGCAGGTAGCAATGCGAAGGGTTCGAGACAGTTATTGGTAGGTCAGTACTGAGTGCCATAAAAGCCACAGATAAATCTGATCCTCAGATTTGCTTAGAGCTGCATGAATATGACTTGAAATGACTACTCTGTATGAAACCATTTGTCACATGAGACAGTTATAGACCCTAAAAAGTAGTATTTTTTTTTAAAAAGTGAGGTTACATAATAAATATAATTTATTGAATAGGAAATTCTGAAAGAAAATGCATGGTAAATTAAAGTAAAATCAAAACAAAACAAAACACGGATATAGTACTTTATGTTGGACAGAAAGAAACATTTATATTAAAGCCTGAGAAGATGAAGACTTACTAAGCAGTCAACACACTATGTCCTTTTGTCATATGTGTTACTAAATAGTACTGAAATATTTAAAATTAGAGACTGACAGTGTGCATATGACAGTCTAGTACAGGTGTGCAGGAAAGCTCTGTAAGATCAGTGAAATTTCAACTGTAATGAAATAAAGATGCAATACTATGGTTAAAGAAGAATGTCTTGGGGAAAATAATTGTGGTAAAGGAGCCACTTCAAGTATAATACGAGATAACTCATAAAAATTCAGCTTTGGAGAGCAGTTCAGACATATCTAACAACAGGGGAAATAACTAATACTGAAAAATTTATATTATTATCTAATTCTAGAACTTCCCAATATTAATTGATTGGAAACTACTAGCAGAAAATGCTTGACAAAGGTAGAATAGAAATTTAAATATAAATGGCTAATGAGTCAACAGGAAGCAGTGGTGATTTAGACTTTGATTCAGTATGTGAAAAGTTTTTTGTAGAAAAAATAACAGTAATGATGGACATGTTGGTTTCTTCATGTTAAATTGTAATTTGTAATTGTGCTGAAGTAATAGGATTCTCTCACCACATCCTCTTCTCTAAATTGGAGGTACATAGACTTGAAGTGTGGACTGTTCAGTGGATGAGGAATTGGTTGGAGGGCCACAGCCAGAAGGTTGTGGCCAATGGGGAGGTCAGTCACAAGTGATGTCTTCCCAGGAGTTCATCTTGGGATTGGAGCTCTTCAATATCTTTTTTTATGACATAGATGGTGGGATTGAGTGCACCCTCAGCAAGTTTGCTGATGACACTCAGCTGAGTAGTGCAGTTGATACAATAGGAGTGGACGTCATCCAGAGGGACCTGAGCAAGTCCGGTAGGAACAGCTCTAGTGAAACTGTAAATGTTATCTGGAAAGTTTGAAATGCGGGACTTACCTTCAGAGGAAGAGGAAGCCATGATTCTGAGCAATGCTAACTATTTGAACTTGACTTTGAGCTTCTGCAAAACTGAGTAACAGATTTAGAAGGAACGCACAAGCAGAAGCAGGGAGGTAGTAGAAACAGGACTACACTGCAGTATAGTTGTCAAACATAGATCATGTCAGACTAATCTAATACATTTTTTTATGCATTCAGTGATTTCTTGCACAAAGGTAATGAAGCAGATATATCCTTGATAGATTATAGTTGAGAATTTGTTACAGCACTTTATAGGAAACTTTTATTTAAGTTGAAGATATTAGGAATTAATGTGAAGTAGATAAAGAGCTGTTTAAGGGAAAATCTGCCCTATGTCTTATTTAGAAGTATTATTAGGGTGGCAGGTGTTATTGCCTCAATGATTAGTACTGGGTCCTTTGCTGCTTAATATATTAAGTGGCTAAAGAGGAAGAATCAAATTATTTGCTAATGAAATTCGACATGCTGAAGCTGAGAATTTAATCAACATCAAGAAAGTAGAGGGTGACCACAAGACCAACAGTTTCAACAGGATACTAAAATATTTTGTAGCATCATTTTTAGCTCTGCTCAACTATGTTCAAGAAAAACAAATGAACCCTAATAGGAATAAGAACACAGAAAGGTTTGGGAAATTGATTATCTATTTTGCGAAGAAAATGAAAAGATCGTGGTTTATGAAGGTTCAGATGGGATTTACAGTTCTTTATATTCTGGTACAATTTTTTAAAAGGGAAAAGAACCATTTAGACCATACTGGCCTAAGATCAAAACCTATAAATCAATAATGAGTATTTATTAGACCAGAGTTTTAGAAAATGTCAGGAATATTTTTCCCCCAAGAAAAAAAATGCAATGAGATTCAGAGCCAGAGCTAATTTAAAGTGGAACCTGGTATAAATACAGGGAAATAATTTTTGTCAAATGAAAATGCCGCAAGGTGGAAAATGAGACCAGTGATAGTAGTCTTTGATAGTTGGTACTCTGGGATCTCCAAGAAACTACAAAGGATGAATTGATGTTTGTTTGTATCACATCCATATTATATTTTTGTACATAATATAAATGACGCCATATATACCATTTTTAGTTTTATACCACATTTGAGAACCATTCTTACTAGGAGAATGGAAATTGTTGCTATCCTTGAAAAATATAATTCAACTTCTGAGGTGGAATCCATGAGAAAAGAGAACATTTCATAATTTTACAAAACTCCAGAGGTTGCCCAACCAAAGAGAATGGAAGCATGAGATAATGTGGTTCTGGTGTCATTATATTCATGTGTGATTGATGGTTATATCCTGTTCCCATCCTCACAGCAGAACAATTACCAGATTTGGGATCACATTGGTGGTCTGGAGAACCTGTGGCGTGCTCTTTCATCTGTCTTATCAGTAACTCAAGGTAGTAGACCACTTCCTAGTATAACTTAAAAGTTTTGTTTAATTTCTTCCAGGGACATTGAGGGGAACATTGAATTCTACTTTTTCTATAGCCCATTTATAATAGAAATTTTCATTTTTCATGTAACTTACACTTGAAGTGGGTTTTAAGATGCTGACATGGGCTCTTAACACTTTAGGGTATAGCCTGGTTTAGTTTAGAAGCTAGGAGGTTTCTGGCTGTCAACAAGTTGAACATATATACATAGGACATAAAACTATTGGAGAGCATCCTAAGGAGAGCTGCAAAGATGGTGAAAGGTCTAGAGAGAAAGACACATGAGGAGAGGTTGAAGTCCCTGGGTTTGCTCAGCCCAGAGCAGAGGAGCTGAGGGGAGTCCTGATGGCAGCTGCAGCTCCTCACAGGGAGTCAAGCATTGGACTAGATGATCCTTGTGGGTACATTCCAATTCAGAATATTCTGTAATTCCATGGTTCTTCACAAATTAAAAGCTATTGCATAGTTTCTCAAATTGGAAGAAACAGAACTGAGCAACCCCTGTTGGTCTGTATAATTCTTTGTTTCTTTGTCCTCCATTTCTGTCGTTGAACTGATGCTCAGTCAGTAGCAAGGGGAATGAGTGGGTGGGTTGGCTGTCATCCCAGAAATTGCTCAAGTTGTGTTCCTGAAATACCTTTCCTTTTTACATAATTGTTCAAGAGCCATTTGACAATTAGAGCTTCTAAAAGACTTTGTAAGAAAGACATTCAATACTTGTCCTAAGCTGAGAACAGATCTCACAAAGCCCAAGCAACTAATTGGGAAGGATCCACACTCTTGATTCCCCTGATAAGTGCCAAAGGCATCACAGGAATCAGGTAAGAACTCCATATGGACAAAAACCTTCTACCTTAGAAAGATTGTTAGTCTCATTCACTTCTAGAGACGGTGCAAATAAATGTGTAGATATCTTTGGCACATGTGTTTTGAGGGATGAGAAATACTAACAGTGACAAGGCTGGATGAGTTCTTTTTGGGAGAAACATAACTTTGTGTGGAAGCACTGGAGACTGCAGGAATACCATTAATGAATACATTCTATAGGTGTAGTAGTTCCTGATCTCGGGAAATTCAGATGTGAGAAAGAAGAAAGCTCAAGTACTGTCTAAAAAAAAGCCTAAAAGCCTTGTGCTATCATGCTTTTGTATCCTGGAAAACTTAATAGATTTTAATGCAAAATATTCTTTTTTTATGGATAGACTTCAAGCTTTTTCATGCTATAGAGATACATAAAAATAGCCAAAAATTATTACTGTGCACCGTAAGAAGTGCAACACTAGCTACCTTCTATTCTGTATTTTTGGACTGACTCCAGTTGTTCTTTGTCCCCAGACTTACCAATGCTCATAGTGTGAACCCCACAGTCATAAGTCAGCCAGGTGCTATGAGATGGGTACCAGTAAGGCTAGTTGTGTGCCAAGCTGTTTCACAGCTTTAATTACTACTGTAGGCTATATCCTTGTAGGTACTTGAAGGTATGATTAATGAGGGAAACAATACTATAAAGGTTAACAAAACTGGTCACAATGCTCAG
This sequence comes from Callipepla californica brunnescens, assembly GCA_023055505.1. Classification (NCBI taxonomy): domain Eukaryota; kingdom Metazoa; phylum Chordata; class Aves; order Galliformes; family Odontophoridae; genus Callipepla; species Callipepla californica. Next base: position 12,339,405 of record JALIRH010000002.1, read on the forward strand.
AGAATTATTATTGAGGTGGACAACTAAAGGGACAGATGTCCCAGTCCTACTTATATTAGAAATGGCTAATGTATTTTGGCAATATTTCAAGATCAACCAGCTGGACAAAATTCAGTATCTTTGACCTCCTTTTATACTCATAAATATTTTTTTCCAGCAAATGAATGCTTGGTTTTGAATGTTCTTACAAGTGCTAGCTCTATACCGCAGTGGAAGGTGTTGAACTGGTTCCTTAGCAGTCCTTGGACTATTAGCTGGAGAATTTAGCAGCGTGGAGCTTCTCTAAATATTACATTCCTTTTTTCTCCAGGAGGTCTTATGCTCTGTCAATCCTATGTTCATGTCAATCTGCAAGCCTAAAGGGGGAGAGTTACAGGAGTCTGTGAAAGCAACTTTGCAGTATTTGCCTGGTTCTGTATCTTATTTGCTTCTGCAGACAGTGGGCCAACCCATCTCAGAGTTACTGCAGTATTAAAAGAAATAACAGTCTTAATAATATACTGAAATATATTCAGAGCCCTGTGGTGCAAAATATATTAGATTATTTCAAAGACAGGACAATCTGAATCTCTGGAGAAAAGCAAACGTAATTAAAATTATTTCTACTCCAGAAATTCACTTCTCATTACAAATGTTGCCACAGAGTATTCCCACTGCAATTTTTATTCAGAGCTAGAGAAAGAGATATTAGCCATCCTGAAAACTGTGTTATCTTGAATAACTGTGTGCGTTGCTTTGAGTGAAAGAGGAATGGAAATTAGATGCTAGATTGTGTTATATTACTTTCTGTCTTCAGACGTATATGGTCTAGATAGGAAAACAATATTTGCAGAGGCAGAGATGGAAGGCTTCATCACATGTGACTTCAGAGTACAATTATATGGTATTAAATACAGTTATTAAACAGTTGTGGAAAACACTGTGTAGAACACAAAGAGGAATAGACCTAAGAAGTGATGAGCACTAAATAAAATCCTCAGGTTACTTACCTAACGGGTAGTATCTTATTATGTGGAATCAGGGCCACCAGCAGCAGGTCATCTCATCTCACTTATTTTATTTTCTTAATTTAAATGTTCAGGGAAAACCAGAGTGAATTAGCTAAATTCACATGGACTGTGAATCCAGAACACATGCTTTTCATTGAGTTATAACAAAGGATGGTGTCTATTGAGGAAGAAATGTGTTTATGCCTTTTACTTAGGCAGGATATTCAGACAGTAATATGCAGAAGCACTGCTTGGAGAAACAGCTTTACAAACACGTGGGTTTGCTCCTCAACCAGAGTGTTCTTCCTCTGGTGATATGAATGAGACCATAATTTCTCTAAAAAGAAACTAGAAAAATGGATGTTGAAACAGCAGGGAAAAGCTACAGGGCAATAATTACAGAACAGCTGATATAACCATAATTGAAATAGTTAAAAATACTTTGCCTGTGGGAAACCTGAATGGGTTTGAGATAGACAGATGGCTGTCTTTAAAAAACAAAACAGAAAAGGCAATTCTGTCATTTCTAGATAAGGCCAACATGCTTAGATTTTTGATGCATAACTGAAACAGTGAAGTGTATCCAAACATGCTAAAAATACCACGTATTGATGCAGACTGATGCCATACAGCTTTGAATGGCAGTTTACTAAGAAACTGGAGACAGTTCAGTGGTAAACGTAAATGTAGACATTATCAAAATGAATTCCCAGAGGTCAAACAGTGCATTTACGTTTCCCATTCCCCAGTCAATCTTGTCCAGTCACTCACACCTGCTATCACATTCTACAGTCCAATGTGCATTGCTTGACCTTTACTATCTCTTTACAAAGCAATATAGGGAAGCATTTGATTAACTCACCCATGTAAATGTTCAAGGAAATGTATAGAGATGTTTCCTTCTCCACTTCTCCTTCCTTCTCTAAGAAGCAAAGTGAAAGGACATTCCATCACAGAAATTGTAGACCCACAGCATGCTTTAAACTGGGAATGACCTCTGGGTCCATCAAGCCGGGACACCCAGAGTAGGGGGCCCAGGGCCACACCTCTGCTTGCAAAGAGGATCAAAGCCTACCCTACCTCATGTTTTGCTGCAGCTTTCTAATAGCTTCCATTGGCCACAGGAACCCAAATATGCAAATCAGAAGTTCCTATTTTATGTGATGGAAGATATTCATCCAGCATCTCTTGACAACCTGAAGTTGACAGTGTTGTTCTGATAAGGAGGACACTAATCTGGCACTCATGGATAGAGAAGTAGAGCCGTTTTCTCTCAGCTGCCCTCCCTTCATGTGCTCAGTGTCGAGTGCTTTCTGCCTCACAATTACTGCAGCCATGTTATACTGATATGTTTATACACCCAGAACAAGCTCTTGAAAACCCAGATTTACCTTCTATCAAGATGCAAAACAATTTAGCAAAAAGAGCATTGCTGCAAATCCATTAAATCCATCTGCACACTTCTCCCAAGTCTGTGAAAACCATGAATTCCTGAGTGTTTGAAAAGTACATTCTAACAATAGATAACATTAATCTTTCATCAGAGAAGAATACCCATTCTGCTTATGCTGAAATGCAAGAAAGGCTTCAGCCTCTTTTGCTCGTGATAAAAGTCATGCTGCATTTCTGCTGTTACAGCACCCGTTATTCCCTGTGTTGTTGTATTATGGCAAGCGATGGTTACATATGAGTTTGGGAACGTGACTGGTGAAATGCTGAGATCTGCTTACAAAAGGATGTCTAAACCTTCTGTGGAGAATTCATCATGTTGTTTCATCATGGAGACAAGCAGTCCGTTTAATTAGTGTTGGATGTAGATTTTTTACTCTCTGTAAAGAGGCTTGTTCTGCTTTCAGTGCTTTATGAATTGCCCAGCTTCTGTGCAGTTTGTTACCAGAAGATGGAATTTTTGACAGAGATTGCTTGCGTGTAGGTTTGACAACGGGTGTGGGCTTCAATACCATCAGATGTTAATGGTGGTTCAGAATCCAGGCTCATTTATTATGAAAATTGATGATAAAGGAAAACCTGCAGAAGTTAATTTGTTCGTAGAGTTAAAATTCATCTCAGTCAGATCCCGCAGAACAGAAGTTACTTCAGCTTGCAACAACAAGAGACAATAAATCAGAGAAAATTAAAAACTCAGCTACAGCAATACAATAAGAGAAGCTGAACCTTGTGAATGGCAAAACACGAAACGTGATGGTAAAAAGTCATAGAGCACTATATAGGGCCTTTGTGACCAACATGGTTCAGGTTCATAGGAGTCATAGGAACAGAGTTAGCAGAACTAGGAGTAACCGAAATTCTATGGAGCAAAAATATTTTCTAGGCTGGATGGGTAACACCAATTTATCTTGCTTGGAGATAACAGAGCTCTCCTGGTATTTATTATAGAGCATAAACATTTCTATTTCAAAATGTACCTGTATGATACTGTATCAGTAGTGATTCACAGAACCATTTGGGTTGGAAGAGACCTCAGGGAGTTCTTGTCTGACCTACTGCTCAATGCAGGGCCAACTCTGAACACATACTGGTCTGTTCAGGGCCTTGCTGGCTCTTGAAAATGCCCAAGAATGGAGCTTCATAACTCAGTACTGCAGCAATATAGTACTGACATTGCTAGCAAGAGTCTCCAGGCTTCCTTAAAAAATTTTACAGGGTCTCAGGAGAGAGGATTGTCAGACCTGCTCTGCCTGACTGTACCTTGCCCTGCCAGGAGCTTTGTATTCACCTGGTGTAGCTGTAACAACCAGCTATACCTGGTTGTTTTTAGTTTTGCTCATCACTGCGTGGAACAACAATGGTTTTATACAGACTGTTGTAATCGGCAGCAATTCTATGTGGAACAAAATAGTTATCATAATGATGTTGTACAGAGAAATACAGGGCTGGTGTGACAGCAGAGGTCTTGAGTAGGGAAACAGGATGCTGAGGGCACAGAGGAACAGTGGAAGAGTGAGCATAACACTAGGGGAAGGAGTAGGGACAGGGAAATGTCTAAATAACAATTTATTATCTGTGGTATCGTTATCATTGAGACTTCTTTCTGTATAAGATACTCAATATTTTTATGCTGTCATTCTTTTTTACTGTAATACTCTCATCTGGACCAGTAACAATTCTTAGATTAATCTGTTAAGATTTCAGTCATAAAAATGATGCATTCTAGTCTTTACATATAAGGAGTGTTTCCTCTTTGTCCATAGACAAGATTTGGAATCTGATTGCACAGCCTTTGGGGGCAATCCTTTGAGAGCTTCTCAGAAACATTGTACACAATTCTCAATAACTAGTCCAAAATCAAGTATTGTTTGGATGATATTTTATTTATTTTATTATTTCAGTTTATTTTGATTTTATTACTTTATTTGGAAAGAATACAGAAGCACAAACCATAAAGGCACAGGTTTTCTTATATCGCATCAACTCAGCAAGAGAAAAGCTGAAATTTGCCAGATGACACTTCATATTGAGTCATTTTTTCTTGGGAACCTAAGTTTTTCAGCAGGACTGGAATCTAACCTTGATATAACAAAGAAATGGCTCACTGGTATCAAAAGTTTAGCACTGCTAGAAAAATGACAGTGTTTGTTTCATACGTTTGTTGCTTGCAAGTTGTTAAAGAAATTTTACCCTTGTCTCTGTTTGAGGTGTAGATGAGCATCACTTCAGAGAATCTCAAGCCTGCCCTGGGCAGACCTTGCAGAAACGTGCCCTTCAACAATGAAATTCTGGATCATTAATTGCCCAACACCTGCCTTATTTCATCTCGTGCTGCTGCAGCTTTTATTCCTGATGTCTCAGACTATGAAGTTAGAGCTCTGCTTACCTAAACCCTTAGGCATAGTAGTAAGGCCACTACATTTGAGGCAAGAATACTTAATAAAGCCAAGATAAACTTTTACACTGTTGAAACGTTTTTCTACATGAGTAGAAAAACTACCCTTTAAACCATAGATGCAAACAGCATGCAGATTGTTTTGCTACCAAAGGGTTGTGAACAATGGAAGTGTTCAAATGAGAAAAGATAAAATGCCTAATAGGCAGCCAGATTACTTAAATTTACATGCATAAATTCAGATCTTACTGACATAAATCTACAGAATTCTAAAGATAACAGTGATCAATATGCTATCCTCTCAGCCTGATGACATGGTTTTGCACTGCAGAGCTGAAGGATGGGCCCATCAGCTCACACACCACTTGCCTGCTGCTGTGCTCTCCTCCTGATGGAGGAAAATGGCCAGAAATTGCACTTCCATCACAAGTTGCACCTGCTACTATAGCTCATGTTTCTTTCGTCTGTTTTCAGCCAAGAAGAAAACCTGAGAGAATCAATATCAGAACAAGGATCTCCATTTGCTACCATAGGATTGAGAAAATCTTCCCATAGGAGAAAAATGGGGACATCTCTGGCAACTTACCTTCAGGCAAGACAGAAAACCTTAAAATCTTAGTGCAATTTTGAAACAAGCTGTTAACAGGAGAAAGTGGGAAAATCTTCACTGGTGATTTTCTATAAAGTTTTTAATGGCATAACAGTAAGAGGCATGTACAGAAGTGGTTTGCCAAACACTTCTGAAAGGCCCATTCAGCCCTCAGTCAGTCAGATTCCTTGCTTCTGACATGGGGTGAATTCTCCACTGGACAGAAGGCCACCACAAAGCAGTACTGAGAGCTCATTTGGAGGCTTTAATTAAAGGCACATCCTTGTGCAGGCTCTCAGCAAAAGGCTAAGCTTGATTTTCTGGAAGATATCATTTATTTCCTTGCCTGTGAGATTTATATGACTTTTCTGCTAAAATACGGCCATGTACTGCTTTGCATTTTTTGTTATAGTGATATAAGAAAAGAGAGAATTGTAAAACACACTGGCAAGCAACATTTGTGCTGTGGAAGGCAGGCAGCTTGCATCTAAATTCTGCAACTAATACGTATCTAGCTCTACAGGCTAGCTCTCTATTAGACAGAGGTGAAGTGCAGAATAAAGGACTAAGAACTTACACTAAGAAGACTTAAGAATTCACTCAGAGCACTAACAGCAGTGGAGCGGTTCAGAGCACAAAGGAAAAACACAGCAGTCTTAAGAGAGAAACTGAAGGAAGCAGATGGCAATTAGGTGTCAGTAAGTTCTCATTAAAAGTGGATGGTTTCCAGACTCGATTAGAAAAAAACTCTTTGAAAAAATCCTTTGGAGCAGGAGAGAGGAAAAAGAAGCATTAAAACCCTTACAAGGCCATTGTGTATTACAAAATCTTTCTTTTCACTGCTGTTTGGGAAAAGGGTGAAGAAGTCGTATTTGGAATCTGTAGTTCTGTCACATAACTGAGATTTCTGATCCTATGGGCTTGCAAAACTGCTGTGTTCAGACTCATAGAGAAAAGAGAATAGAAGTGGAAAAATAAAAGAGTAACTAAAAGATTGTGCTTTGTTTTCTTCCTGTGTACTAAAAATAATGAACTCATTACAACTTATATTCTCAAAATAAACAGAACTAGGAATCTTAGGAAAACACAACTTTCTTACATGCAAGGCACACAGTGAAAGAATATATTTCCCTATTGTCCTGGAGAAATGATGCTATGAAAGGCCCAGGGTATGGTTGCTTATTGCATTCAGCAGTCATGCGAGTCACACCACCAGCTCAAGCCACAGTTCCTTGAGCTGAGTGGGTTGAACAAGGAGCAATCCATCCCATAACTGACCTCAGTTCACTTCTGGCTTGTCTGTGCTCCTAGTGACCTGAAGGTTGGTCAAAGCCATGCCCACAGTCACCAGGGTCTCCAGCAGGTTCTGGCAGTGCACGGCCCTGCTGAATGCAGTGGTGCACAGGGGAAGGCATGCAGATCAGCAAGAGGGCAAAAACCTGCCACATCAGGTCGAGGAGGAGAGGGCTGAGCCATTTCCTGGGCTCTGTTATTTCTGGCAGAACTTTTCATGCAGCTGAGACAACAAATGGGAAGTACACAACTGCTGAGAGGAGCCTCTGTCCCAGGGCCCAAGGGGATAGTCATGGAAATTCCTGCTGTTCTGTAGGAAGCCAGCCTGTGATGGGAACATCTACCACAAGGACTGCCAGAGATGACACTGAGTGTCAGTAGCTGTGCTCAATTCCATTCCTGTAGGAAAGTGGGTTCCGAGATAGAGGTACCCAAACATTGATGGCTGTGTGTTGTTTAAGAAAGTATTCAATTCAGCAATTACTAAAATTTTGTAATCCTTTTGTGATACTTGAGATGTAGTAGGACATCCTTCCTGGAGGTGTTTAAGGCCAGGTTGGATGGGGCCCTGGACAATCTGATCTTGTACTGGATGTGGCTGGCAAGTAAAACATAGGGCCTCTAGAATACCATCAGCCTTCTGGCACAGCAGTTACGAGCCAGAAGGGAAACCTCTGAGTATCTCAAAGGCTACTAGATACTTGTGGTTAGAAAGCTGAATTGATGCTGGGACATCTTAACAGCAGAGTAGGTTTTTTGGGTTGTCTTAAAATATTGGGTAAGGAAGCAAAATATCAAGATATTGTGGAAAGTTTCACAGTCCTGCAGATGTTAATGGAAGAACTTTATATTCTTCTCTCACTATAATTCCTTCATCTGGCTAGGTATCAATCCTGCACTGAAGAAACCTCCTACCACTGTCCCTGGATAGATCATGTTCACCTCCATTTAATTGTGGGGCAGAGAGAAAGCAGGCTTTTTCAGCTCAGAATAACCTGCGAGCTAGGCTTGTTGCATCTGCTGCTGGGTTATGGTGGGAATGGTGCACTTCCTTCGCTAGCAACCAGCTCTGCTTATATCCTGATCCCCTCCTGTGAAGCTGTAGTGACTGAGCTGTGTGTGTAGCTATATGCTGCTTCCCACATTGGCCATTTCTCCTGCTAAGGTAGGCAGATAAGTATCATAGGCCATTTCTGGGTTATTTATGCGTTCCCAGCAGTCTGTTACCTACCTTTGGTTCAGTGCAAACAGAGATTGCTGTTGTCCTGGGCTGTGGGTCAATTGAACCGTGCAAAATACTGCAGCCAGATCCTTCCTGTACTTCCAACCCAGACTAATACAAAGTAACTTTATTCACTTTCCTTTCCTAGAAAGTGGAAACTGAAGGCTTAGCAACCCTAGAGCTCATTTCAATTAGCAATCATTACTTGAAGTTAATATACCTGAATGACTTCAATTGTGTTTAGTTTTGTTTTTAGTGAGCAGTGGCACTCAGGGAAACACCACTTCAACTCTGGAGTGATTTGATTAGCAGCGCTAAGTGCTTAGATTAGCAGAGTGGCTGGACAGAGCTGTTGATTGTTTCTCATTCCAGCTGACATATCCTCAATGCACAAGTAGCTTAAACCATGAATTTGTAGAGATAAGCTTGTGCATGCTTATATCCCTCTGTTTATTTCTAATTGCCTCTTGTCAGAGCTTCTAGCCCCTCGGCTTACTTAGTTGTCTGTACTGGCCGTAAGCTCTGGTGTTAGCCTGCACTGGAGATCATCATATGTTATGGAATATGTCAGGGAGAGGAAGAATTAATTTTTTTTCATGACTTCAGAAGTGATATATTCCAGATTCTCTGGGTAATGCTCTTTCTGGAGTGGTGTTTCTTGCAGAAATACCATAGTTTTGTGATGCTGTTGCAAATAGGAATAGTTTTCACTGTCTCTTAACCTCTCCAGAGCGGCAAAACTTCCTAGGAAATAACCTGCATTTTAAGGCTGCAGATGTCAGTGCCCATTTGCTCTTTGTGAACAGTTCTGTTGAAGGACAGACGAAAATGAAGCAAGTACACGGAGAGAGTAGAGTTTCTCTTTATAAATGTAGTCCTCTCTGTGTTACATGTTTAAGTTAGCTGGTCACTTGTACTGCAGCTGTTGCTAGGACAGAAGACAACAAGCACCTCCTGCGAATGCTGCTTTTCCTCTGCTTGGTGATTTCCAGGAAATGTGGTGTTATTGAGTTCATGAAGCTTGATAAAGTTCAGCAAGATGGATCCTACCCTTCCTGCTTTCTGCCAAGAGGAAGCAGACCTGTGCTGCTGCTCCTCTGCCAAGAAATAGCAGACGTTATGTTTGCCCATATGGAGCAGTGCTCTGAATTCTTGTGCTTGGAATACAAGTGGAATTCTCTTTTTACTAAATAGCAAAACAAAGCAACTTGCTCAGAAGCCAGTAAAAAAGGCTTTTAAGAATGTGGAATAGGCATTCTTTTCTGCATGCCAGGGACAATTTCATGTTCTGTTGGATCACTGAACACTTCTTTGTCTCCCTGGGTAATAAAGCATGCAAAGTACAAAAGGAAAACAAAGTAACACTGTATGAATGATTTTAAAGTGTAACATTGATGAGTAAAAGTAACGTAAGGAATGGAATAGGTCTGTAGTGCTTTGCATTGCTGATAACAGTTGATACGTTCTTAGTAACAGTGTTAAAATGCTTCTAAATTGGACCTCCGCCTCCTCTGCACTGGGAATTTCACTTTGTGAGGTGTGAGGCAATACAACTCATGGCCCTAATATCCCACTGAGTTTCTGAGTCACCTTATTGCTCTGAAATAAAAGCACTTTGGGAAACACAAGCCATCTGTGATGTTAAATGCAATTATCTGATTTGCCTTAATAAATGCTCACAAATCATCAACTACCTGATTTTTTCCAATGCTATACTGAGCCATTCACGAACAGGTAAAGGTCATCGCGCTAAGATGTTATCAGCTCTCATCATTATCAAGTTATTTTCTGCAATAACGCAACTACTTCCATCCAAATCCTGCACATAAAAGAGTTTTAAAGAGAGGTCATTTTTATTTTAGCTCTCTCACCTCGAGAAGAACAAATGAATTATGTTATTGCACTGAAGTCTATGTAATATTGGTTATTACTTATGGCTTCATTCTGCTGGCATTGAAGTAAGTGACAAATGTCAGTGTTTTTAAAGGTCAGCTCCAAACTCTGTGTTCCACATTCCCCGTAGCAAGTCATCAGTATATTGGGAATTTCCCATGTATGCCCTTTTTGGTCATTGTTCAGTAATTTGGCCCAAGTGTGATTGGGCCACGGTGAATGCTGCAATGCAATATTCCAAGCTCAAGTCTGGTTGCACCATGCTCTGTACACCCTAATGTGCATGCACAGATCATGCTTAGGCTGGGCTCTGTATACCTGCATATATCCCATACTGCACATGTTCATGTATTTTTCTCTGAGGAGATCTAGAAAAGAGCACACTGAGGCTCCATGACAGAAACATTGGTGCACACAAAATCAGTGTCTTGAAGAACAACAACCCAGTCCCTCTAAAGGCAATAACAAAAACCATTTTCAACTGTGGTTAGGATGGGAATGCCTTTGGGATGGAATCCATGGTCAAAACCAATTTAGAGGGGAAATCATTCCTAACCTGATAGAGTTCTACAACTAAAAGACCAGTGCAATGGACAAGGGGAGAGCAGTGGATATTATTTTTCTTGAATTTGGCAAGGTTTTCAACACTGTGTCCAAAAACACCTAATCAGAAAAACTGATGAAGTACAGACTAGATGAGAAGATGATGACCTAGACTGAAAACTGGCTGATGTGCTGGGCTAAAGGGCTGTGACTGGTGCCACAAAGTCTATTTAGAAGCCAGTCTCCAGTGGTACACCCCAGCACAAAACATGGGGCCATTACTGTTCAGTTATCTTCATTAATTACCTATTGGAAACAGTGGGACAGTGTGCATCCTGAGCAGCTATGCAGGTGATACAAAACTGAGAACAGGTAGCTGTGCTGCCATTCAGAGGAACATGGACAGGATGGAGAATATGGACATCATGGAGTGTGTCCGCTGAAGGGCCACAGAGATGATTAAAAGGTTGGAGTATCTCTTGTGCAAGGAAAAGCTGAGAGACCTGGAACTCTTTAGCATGGAGAACAAACGTCTCAAGGAAGGTCTCATCAATTTGCATAAAAGCCTGATGAGGGGCACTCAAGAAAATGCAGCAGGACTCTTTTCAACAGTGCTGTGAAAACATACACATCAATGACCATGAACTGAATACAGGGAGTTCCAAATACACTTAAGAAACCCTGAAGAGCGATCAAACAGTGACGTATGTTGCCCAGAAGAACATAGAGTCTCCACCCATGGAGATATTCAAACCTGATTGGACACAGTTCTGACCAGCCTGCAGTGGTTGGGCTTTTGGATCTCCACTGCTGCCTTCCAGCCACACCGCTTCCATGCTTCTGTGACTGTGGGTTCTGCCCACACCAAGTTGCAGTTCTGCAAATAATAGCAGAAAGCAGTATTGTTTAAACAAGATATCCAACTGTGTTGACACAGTCTGCTGATCGGACACATGAACCTGCTACAAGAGACCATTTCTCAGAAATGTCTAGCTCTACTTACATACACATTATCTGTTAGGTCTGGCTTTTGCATTTTCAGAGAGGAATTCTTGATATGTCTCAGTAACACTCCCCAGTGGAGAGCCCCGAGAGCAGCTTGTTTTACTTCTCTCTGAAGAAAAGGGACCCCGGCATTTTTTTTAAGTAACTGCAGGTCTCAATCACTGATCTCACATCTCCAGAACTGAAACTGCCAAGCTCTTTGTTAGTTTGAGGAGCATTTCTTTGACTTTTCTCTGATGCAGAAAGCTAAGGATGCAATATAGATTTCTAGTCCTTAAACACCTAGTACAGGAACCTTCTCCCATTCTTGACATATTCTGAACTTTCTTTGCACCAGCTGTTGTTTATGCATAGCAATGAAAAGGAAACATGGACCATGTGTGATTTTCTCTGGAGTCCTGAAATACAGTGAGTCAAAAAGCCCAGAAGATAGAAGGAGATTTCAATACATGCATACAAATCCTCTTTGCACTTTGTTATTTTTACCCATAATGTTTGTTTTACCACCATTTGTCTTTAGTCATTTTGTATCTACTCTTGAAAACACAGGCACAAGTGATTTATACAGATCTTTGTACAGATTGTTCTCAGTTCACCCAGAATATAGTTATTGTGTGCCTCATTGAAAAGGAAGATACGTTTATGAACATCCAGTTTTAGCTCCCCCATCTGAAAACATTACTCTCCTCAACTCCTCATCACTAGCACTGCTGATGACTCCCTGTACATGCAGCCAGACTCTCATGTGCTTCAGTCAAAATGAGCGGAGTTGGACACAGTCTTTTGTAAAAGCTGTAGAAGCTGACATAGTTCCTTTCAACCAAGAATCTTAGGAAGCCGTGAATGCCCAGAGAGGAAAGAGAGTCCTGAGAGAACATCAGTTAAAGGATGCCTACCTGCCCCTGGTAAGATGAAATTGATTTATAATATGGTGCACTTCTTAAAGCCCACAGAAGCACCAGAATAAACGACACTCCGCTTGCTATACAAGAATTTGGGCAACCATAATAAAAGGTAAGTGATAGGGGTTACATGCACCAGTCTTTTTCCAGGCTAGTTTTCGAGTAGAAAGAAAAGTTGTTGCAGGCAAAAGTTACCAACAGAAGGAGGGAAGGTAAATTGCTGCTTTTCACGGCAGTACTAGATGTGTGTGGCTCCAAGATTAGTAAGAGTGCAGGATAATCCAGAATCAATGGGGACTCTGGAGGTCTCTGGCCCCACCTCCTGCTCCAAGTATGGTCAGCTATGAGATCAGAGCAGGTTTCTCAGGACTTTGGACTCTTGGGGCTTGGACATTTCCAACGATGGAAAATATAAAAAACTTTCTGACCAACCTGCTCAAGTGCATGACAGTCATCTACCTGAAGAAAAAAGGTTTTCATTAGACTCAGCCTGAACTTGAGGTATTTCAACATACATCTTATTTCTCCCAACCACCCACCATGCACCACTGTATTTCCAGTAGCCTAAGTATGGAGCCTCACTGCTGGTTTCAAACTGTGCTGGACAAACTGTCACAAACTGACATCAGGACAAAAATAGCGTGGCATGATTCCAAGTCAGAGTAAAACTTCACTTTAGTTTACCATCAAGCAATGAATGAATAAAACAGCATATCTGATTATTTGATGATGGTGACAGTCAGTACCCCTCTCTATACATGAATGTTACTGGACTGCGGAATTAACCTTATGTTTGTAACAGAAAGATACTTTACACATTTATTGAGTGTTTTCTGCCTTGAACCTAAAGATATGGATGGATTAATACTATTTCCCTTCCCCATACGAGGTAAAATACGATAGATTCAATGGATCTTCCGAGTATTTCAACAATCTAATTCAATTTCTTCCTTGCAACTAAGAGAAGACATTGGTTATTTTAAAATCTCTTGTGTGTCTATTTAAAGGAATAAATTAATCACTTAACAGACCAAATAAAACACCAGAAAATGAAAAAGTAAGATAAAATACACTTTGAAGACATTACAGGATCTTTTTTGAGTCTCCTTCAGAGCCTCAAATGCACTTCCTGTAGCATTATGTGCCACAGAATATCTCAAAACCTGTTTCTGAGCATTACTGTTTACACTTAAATATATAGCATAACCGGGTTTGTTCTGTGATGGATTGGATCCATACAAGCGTAAGAATTTTTTCACAAGAATCAGAGGATGGGAGTTCAGTCTGGATTGAATTTCTCCCTTTTTCACAGTATATGCTTAGTTGAGTTAGACAGTACTTTTTTCTATTAAAATGAAAACCCTGCAGAAAATTATTAAGATTCTAGTAGTCGTGGCTGTGATGCTGCTCAGCAAAGGAGGTACTTGGAGTCCAACCTGAGGATCTTGATTTTCAGATCTTTGTTCAGCTGTTGCTAAAAGATGGCTCTATGTGTGTGTCTGGGTACCCAAAATAGTTAATCACACTCGAGTCATACCTGTATGGCAGAACTCCTTCACTACTAAGGTTAATAGATGAAGATGACTGAGAATTTAACTGTTTTGTGTAAATACACAGCACAAAGGGATGCTTAAGTCTTAGGAACTTCGCTGTCTGCAAGATGAAGGGGGAAAAAAGGGATAACTGGGGATGGATGGCAGTGTACAAGCTCAGTAACTTCATTAGCCCTCTTCTTCTGATAGAGTTGTGCTGCTGCTGTATGCACTTCCATTTAACATCAGCTGGTTTTAGTCCTACCTGGAAATAATGTCAATGGCTATGGAGTTTTTGCTTATTTCATCTGGAGACCCAGAGAAAAGTACACAGGAAATGGACTTCTGCTGTGACAAATGGAGTCTGTTTGCTATAATTTCAAGAGAAAGTTTAGAAGAAATGTATCTGGAGAAAGTCAAGGTAAAAAAGGGAAGCAAGGAAGTGTGATTAGAAAGCTCTTTCTGAGCTGAGAAAGCCAGTCGTTTTCTACTCTATAATTTAGTAGGTTGTTTTTAGAAAGTTAGCTAGCTCTCACTGATGTTTTTGAAGGCTACGCTCAAAACAGATTGTACTTCACCATGTATTAATTGAATCAATTTACAGCCTCTTTTCACTAATGAGTGACATACATTAAATTACAATTTGCCTAGTCTTGACCAGAATTGTAGATGTTTTTGATGCTTTTAGATATTGTTAAATACTAGGTTTCACTAGCTATCATGTAACATCAAGTTTCAAAAACTATACCTTTCAACATCTGTCATGCCCTATTTGCTGTCTAGTCACAGCCATAATTTTGCTGTTCTTCATCAGGAACAAAGCTGTAATTAAAAATTACAGGGCTTTTAAAGGGCTTAGTAAAATTGTACTCACTGGGGATGCCCTCAGGGCCCACAGCTGAAATGCATTCAGAAATTCAGCATACTAAAGGAAGCAGACTCCAGCTCTCCCCATCCACACCACCTGAACCCTGAGCCTTGATTAATTCATAGTATGGTTTCTAACTCATTCTAACCAAGAAAGAAAAGCTTCCTGTACATGTGAGAATCGGAGAATCCTTACAGTTGGAAGGGACCTTTAAAGGTCATCTAGTTCAGCTCCCCTGCAATGAACAGGGACATGCACAGATAGATCAGGTTGCCCACAGCCTGATCCAGCCTTGCCTTGGAAGTCTCCAGGGACAGGGCAGGGCAACAACCACATCTCTGAGCAGCCTGTTCCAGTACCTCACTGGAAAAAGACTTTTTCCACCTCACTATTAAAGACCACCCACACTGTAAAAGTCTTTTTTCTTATATCCAACCTAAATCTACCCTCTTTGAGCTTGAAATCATTTCCCCTTGTTCTATTATCACAGACCCTGCTAGAGTCTGTCCCCTTATTTCCTGTAGCTCCTCTTTAGATACTGAAAGGCCACTCTGAGGTCACTTCAGACTTCTCCAGGCTGAACAGCCCCAGCTCTCTCAGCCTGTCCTCATGGGAGAGGTGTTCCATCACTTGCACTTGTCCTGTAACTGAGGACTCCACATCTTGACACAGTACTCCAGGTGAGATCTCATCAGAGCAGAGTAGTAGGGCAGGATCACCTTCCTCACCCTGCTGGCCACGCTTCTTTTGATGCAGCCCAGGATACAATTGGTTTTCTGGGCTGTGAGGGTACATTGCTGACTCATGTCCAGCTTCCCAGTAAGAAGTACCCCCAGTCTTTTTCAACAGAGCTGTGTTCAAAGCTTTCATCCCCAGCTTGTATCGGTAACGGGGGTTGCATTGACCCAAGTGCAAGATCTTGCACTTGGATTTGTTGAACGTTATGAGTTTACCTGGGCCCACTGCTCAAGCCTGTCATGATCCCTCTGGATGGCATCCCATCCCTCGGGCATGTCAACCTCACCCCTCAGCTTGGTGTCATCAGCAAACTTGCTGAGGGTGCTCTCAACTCTACTGTCAATATAGTTGATGAGCGTATTAAAGAGTATCAGTCCCCGCACTGACACCTGGGTGACATCACTCATCACCGATCTCCATCCAGACACTGAGCCATTGATAACCTCTCTCTGGACTCAGTCCTGCAGCCAGTTCTTCATTCACTGAACAGTCCACCCACCAAATCCATGTCTTTCCAATTTGGAGAGGAGAATGTAGTAGTAGGGTACCATGTCAAAGGTTTACTGAAGCTGAGGCAGATGATGTCAAAGGCTCTTCCATTGTCCATCGATGCAGTGACACCATCATAAAATGCCACTGGGTTGGTCAAACAGGATTTGCCCTCAGTGAAGCCATGCTGGTTACTCAGGTAATTACACTAACTTTCCTCCAAATATTGTAATGATTAAATGAACCATTAATGATTAATAGAATAAATTAGCTTAACAAAAAATGTCACAAAAATCACAAAACTTTATACTTTGAACAAGAAATTGATGAAGGTTTTGTGTAACGTATTAGTACACTGTGAAACCCAAGAACAGCCTGTTATCTGGCAGAAAGTATAGGAGCAACAACCCATTCCATGCATCAGCTGGGATTAGGTGTGTGATTGTGCTGTGCTTGGGAATCTGCATACCCTCACAATTATCACTGATAATGCATTGTGACTATGCATACCACTTTGCAGATACATGAAAGACAAGGCTGCTGCTCCAGGCAGCATGTATGTTCACTCATATACAACACGAGGGTTAATAGTTCAAATGCATATGAGTGCCAAGAACAAGCCAGTTCTTCAAGGCAAAGTTTGTCATAGAAGGGTTCAGGAAAAGCTTGAGCTTTTAAGCTATGGTGTATAGTTTCTAGTTTTCCTCCGTAAAATGAAGACTTGGCTTTATTTTAATCACTTCAGATATTTCAGGAATGTCAGAATTCCTGGTTTTTATGGAGACCTGGCTCATTTGCACATGGCATGTCCTTGCACTCCACTTTGAACTCGTGGAAGTTTGCTCTGGAAAACTAACCTGCCTTGAATAACACTCATTAGTTGCGAACAAATAAAAAGAACATGTGAAAACCTTGTCGTGCCCTCTTATATCTGTGTAAGATGTGTCCTTGGACACTCTGTTCCTCAGCTATTGCCTTCCTGCTTTTATTAATGACTTTTGCGGGTGAAGGAGCTCACAGCCTCGTGTAGGTTAACACCTGGTGATGAATTCATACAAAATAAATAAATAAATAAAGTATTTTTGAGGGAGAGATCCCTTCAAACATTTATCGATACCTCAAAACTTAAACAGGGCAGAAACGCAGTGCTGTTTGTCAGACAGCGAACGCCTCAGGGCAGAGCGTGAAAATGGTAGGAAGATCTGCGGCGGCTCAAGGCTCGGTTAGCACGTCGCTCATGTTCACTTTTAGAGATTTTGGGCAACCTGCCGGCGTGGGACAGGACGAAGGTGTGTCAGCGTGACACAAAGCGGCGCCTCGTACCATCGGGCTGGGCGCCCGCCAGGCCAGGCCAGCCCCGCGGGGCTGCTGTCCGACCCGCTGGGGACGGAGGCGGCCGTCGCCCCTCAGAGGCTTTTCGGCCTCGGGCCGCGGGGGCGCGCAGGCCCCGGACTACATTTCCCGTCGTGCCGCGGGGCGGAGCGGCCCCGCCCGGCTGTCAGCGGGAGCCGCAGGTTGATCGCGGCGGCTGCAGATGAGCCGAGCCCGCGCGCGGGCGGGGGGGGCGGCCGGGGCAGCGCCGTGTCGGCGGCCGGCGCACTATGCGAGGCCGGGAGGATGGCGGTGGAAGGTAAGGGCTCCGCGTCCCCCGCTCGCCGCTCTTCCTCCCTCCGATCCCGGGAACCCTCCCCCGTCTCCTCCCTCCGGGCGCTCACCTGCGGCGGGGCCGGCCCGGCCCGAGCGGGCGCAAAGCGAGGGGGCGGCCCCGGGGCTCCGGCCGCTCTCCTCCGCCCGCCCGGCAGGACGCCTGCAGCCCGGGAACTTCCCCTCCGGGCCCTCCGCTCCCGGCGGAGCTCCGCCGCCTCTCTCCGCAGCGGCTCCGGCCCTGGCCGCCTCCCGCAGCGCCCTGAGGCCGTGAGCCCGGAGCCCCGAGGCTGCGTGCCCCGCTGCCCTTCCCTTTTCCCGGTGTCTCTCGAAACCGTGGGCCGAGCCCGGCTCCTGGCGAGGTGCCCGGCCCTGGGGTGCCGCCCTGGGTGCCGGCTCCTGCTGTGTGTGTGTGTTAGGTGCGTGGACCCTCTTGGGGCGTTAAGAGAGGGATGTGGATGGGTAGTGCTTCTGAGCTTCCCCTCAGGTTTCCCAGAGCCCCTGAGAATTCTTCCATGCCTGCAGGACAGTTCTAGAGGTCCGGAGCGTGAGAAGCATCCACTTGTGCTCCTCTTATACATAATATGGGATATGTCGTTCTTTTAGGGGGGAGTGCACTCGATGTCGAGTGGCCTTCATTCATCTCCTTTCTCAGGTGGGCTGAGATCTGTGCTTCCATCTGAGGCCACGTGCCACATAGTGACAGTGATGCTGAAGCTGTCTTTTAAATACTGAAGTGAGCAGCACAGATGAGGGTCAAGCTGAAACTTGGGCCTGATGAAGGTAGTAACATCCTTGCAAACCAGGTTGCTATGTGAGCTCCAATGTAGGTGGACACAACCACTGTATCTCAGTAGATGTCTGTACATATGAAGCTGTCCATCCTAAGTTTTCAGCTTCTCTTTAAGATGTATGGGTTCTTTATGATCAGTGTGCTTTATTGAATAGTTTGGTTATAATGATCTATAATGATGGAAGGAAGGGGACGATCTGGAATAGAAGTGCTTCTCATCCTGTGGCAAAAACTTAACTACGTGAACTGAGCACGCATGCTTGATAGTGGGTAAGTAAGTGAAACGGACTGCCACGTACCAGATGGTTCACGTGCCAGTAGCAACCCCTATGTCAGTGCGCTCTGTAATGTCATCCTCCTTTATTCGCTTGAAGTCCTTCTCTGTCTGTTTGCTAGATTTTTTTTTCAGGTCTGAAATAATTTCTGTCGTATCTGCAGTGCCTTCCATCTCAGGCTCTAAAAGCTTTGTAAATATTAATGAAGAAAAGCTCTGCTAAACCTTTGGGAAGCAGTGCCTCTCCTTCCTCTTGAGATGGTTTGGGATTTGTTTCCTCTTTAACCCCTTCTTTCCATTTCCTCACTCCAAAATGCATCTCTGCTGTTGGCTCTCTTAATACGCCTTCTTGCCTGTGTGTGCTGCTTTTCCCTCATTTTGACTTTCATCCCTCAATTATTTTGCCTTGGGACTGCTGTACAACTCTGTCTCCTTCGCACTAGTCCAGCCAGATGACCGCTTCTTCGGCACAAGTAGCCATGTGGCTGTGACTGCTTTCTGTGAATGTAGTTCATGCAAATCTAAGTCCTTTTCTTATCCATAATTTTCTTTTGGGAACATGCTTCTTTGCTGTAGGTGCTTAAAAGCATGCTTTTATCTTAATGCGTGCTCCACAGTATTGAGCTCCTGGGTGTGGGCTGTGCTCTTTCCATGAACTGTGCCTCTTGGCAGGTAACATGTGGAACTCAAGGAAGCTGAGGTTACTTGTCTCTAATGGCTCCTGTCACTGCACCATGCAGATCGTAGTCTATCAGAAGTGCTGCTGACGTAGAATTCTTTAAGCTTAAAGAGTTTTGTAGAAAAATGCCAATTTACTGAACTCAAAGTGCCTTAGAGTCAGGAAGCACAAACTGTTTTGTTTCTTTTTTCAGTTGATTTGTTTGTTTTTGTTCAGGGGGGAGAAATATTTTCCTGCTTTGCTGCTTGGGAACTTCAGGGCGTAACCTTCTGCGCATCAGCTCTAGAAGCTTGGGAATAAGGAAAACCCTGAAAACCTTGGTTAAGTAAGGTTGTATAGCCTTCCTGGTCAGGTTTCCTGGGTCTTGAGACATTTTTAGTGCTACAGGTCTTCTGCACTGCTGGGCCAACCCAATTCTTGCATGGACACAGCTGGTGGAGGGGGTTAGGTCCCTGGGCCATGGGAGAACCACAGGTCCTGGAGCAAGGCAGTTCCTGCTGGTGCCAGCATCCGCTGCCTGGCCAGCTCTGCCCCTGCTATTGTTCTGGGGAAAACGCCCATTCCTCAGCTGTGGCTGTGAACCCAGCGACAGTTTTTCCCCTTTAGTTTCAGAAATGCTCTGTGTGGCTGAAATGAAAACGCTTTGTGACATTTAGCTTGTGGAGGATCTTTGAAAAAGTCTCGTTCTGTGTTAACAACCTGTTGAATTCTTCCTCAAATTTGACTGTTTTCGGTGCTTAGAGTGAACTGCTGGAGTTTGGATATGGCAACAAATATCCATCAGGTTATGAAAGAAAACATCCTGAATCTTTCACCAGGATAGTTGACAGAGATAGATTTGCAAGTATGAAATAGGAATGTGGGGGATTCTAGAGTTCTTTGGCAGTTACACGGTATACATACCTGAGCAGGGGTTGAGAGGGACTCAGCCAAAATGGAGTTTGAATGTGGGTCGCTGTAATTGTCCTAGAAGAGAGGGTGTGGGCAGAGTGGTCCTTTGGGCTGCAGTGTACCAGTGCAGTGCATGAATATATCAGTGTCTGCATGGGGAAGGAGCCTGTGCTCCTTAGCATGAGCCCATCTAGATGGGAGCACTGCCAAGGTAAGCCTATTTTTAAACCTAACAGTTTTGACAATGTTCCTTTAAGTGTTTTCTTCCCTCTAGTAAGAATGAAAGAACTAGGTCAGAGCCAGTAGAAAAAGGCTTTTGATCCCTGCAACAGTGTTCTCAGAAATACTTTTTTTTTTTTTTTTTTTTTTGCTCTTGTGCAGCAGAGGTAAAGGGGAAGAAAGACATGATGATTTCCCCCCCACAATGCTTATTGCAAGGAAAGCATGAAAATGACAGCACCCACCTGATAATGTATGCGTGCAGGTAATCCCACACAGTTCTCTCCTGCAGCTCTGACCTGGGGTATCTTTGAGACTCCTGAGGAAAATAATAATAAAAAAAATGTGTTATATATTTGGGAATTGTTTTCTAGTAAATGTTAAGTGAAATTTTCTCTCATGCTTTTTCTTCTGTGCATAGGCTTTGGAAAGCATGTGTGTTTGTTCACTGCTAGTCTCTTCTTGAAAGCTGATGGAAAAAATAAATTTTCTACTGTACTATGGATCTTCTTGTGCTATTGAGGCTCTGGATCTGTCTATGAAAGAATGTTTTTCACTCAGAAGTGGTGATTTGGTGATGTAAAATGGCAGAAACTCTGGCCTTGCCCACTGGTGATCCTGAAGGAGACTGGAGATTCACAGGAGGTGGGAGAGTTCTGGGATGTGGAGCCAAGGTTACCTGCTGTAGGACTGAAGTTATCTGCAGCCTGTAGCCAACTTCTGTGCAACCAGTCCTGAATTCCAGCTGTGTGATATACCTGTGTGAAAAGCCTTTGGGGCTCAGTCAGCTCCAACAGAGAATGAGTGCTGCTGCACGTTTCCTCATAGACTTGAGATATGGTGAGCTCATAACTCACAATGCCAATTCTGTTGAGAATGTTGGAGTTCAGGACCATGAGAAAGACAGCTTTGAAGGAAGTTCTAGTGTAGTGACCTATGGTGCTGTTCTAGGGTGTGCTCCAAAGTACAGCAGTCTCAACAAGTGTTCAGTTGTTCAACAAGTGTTCAGTTGCCTTATTCCTGGACCCAGTCTAGGCCAGTCTAGGTCTCAGTCAGGACCTACGTTTCCATGGAATCTGATCTAGCAGATGGATTTTCAGCGCACTTAATTGCCTGCCGAGCAAAGAAGTCACAGAGCCTGTCATTCAAAAGTAGTTTCAGAAAACAAGAGCATTGGTGGAAACAGTTTCTAACCACACCTTATCTTGAGGGACTAAATATGGTTTGGAAAGAGCTGCCAGTTGGAGACAGAGCTAATATGTGTCTCTACCTCTCCACCTGGGATGCAGATTGCAGCGGAGGAGATCAATAGGACCAGGGGTGTAGCGGAGGAGATTGTTAGGACCAGGATACACAGGACAGGCAGAACACCTGAACTGCAGCCTTTTGTCTTCATGCTGTTTCTCTGTGTAACTTAGTGACCATTAATTGTAAGGGTGCATCAGCAGTTATGAGATTCTAGACTGAAACATAGCAATTCTCTCACTTCATTTCACCTGGCAGCCCACCTGTTGGTCTGTAACATCCATGCCCTTCTTTCTAGCTCAGCAACAGCACAACTTCAGAAGATAGGGGTTCCCTTCATACCCTCACCCCAATGTGCACACAGCTTGGTGGCCAAGTGCTCCCCTGCACTGAACCACTGCTTTCTTGTCTGAGTTGCTACCTTTGAAAAGTCAACTCCATCACAGTTCATTGTATTTGTGTTAAAAAAAAACACAGTTAACAATCCTTTTTCCAGAGAAATACTGTAGGAATCTATAGCCAAGAGTCTGTTTTGACTGCAAATTTTCGTTTTGAGCAGTTACGCTACTTGGGCGTCATACATGGGGAGACTACAAGCTGAAGTTCAGGAAGTGTGTTCCACTGTGGCAATCACAAACCCCCAAATTAAGCTGTGGCAACAGAAGATTGCATTATGCTAAAGTCTCCTTGGATGTATTTAGACTGAGTGGCAAGTGGGTATGATTGTACGTTTTGCAGTCATTCTCCTCTACCTGCTTTCAGACATGAACATGTATTAGGCAAGAATCAAGAGCTTATTTAGCCTTGGTGCCTGGCTCCATTTTCTTTGGATGAGATTTGATCATACTGTCAGAGTGTACCTGAAAACTCAGAAGTGCTTTCAGGTCAACTAATGGAGATACAATTCCATGAGTGTTAGTTCTTAGCCTTTGAAATATGTTGAAGACTCTGTAGCTTCAGGAGAACATTCACTGATATAAATTGGTTGTTTCGATGCAGTGGAATCTTGACACAAGGATAAAACTTGTTTGGTGGTAGTGATGATGATGTATGAGTGAAGGGAAGAAAAGGTGCTTTCAAAGTTCCCTTTCTCTAGAGTAGGAAGCAGGAGGGTTAGTGACAGAAGATGGATGCACACTACTGGAAGGTGCTGACAAAGCCTGCTCTGTAATATCCCGTGTTTATTGCTTAAACTGAACTTATCAAATGGAATTTTTCTTGAGAGCTTTTTTTCTCCTGAGATGTCCAAGTGAGGTAGGTAAATAAAGGAGGTTGTCTAATGTTGTTCCTCTCATTTCAGTGTATGAGGCCAGGTCAAGCTCTATAGAGCCTCTGTCTTGGACTTTGCAGGACTGCTTTGTCGCAGGGGTTATGGAAGGAGGGCAGCAGTGAGGAGCACTGTACGCAAGGCACTGTAGCTTGGTGGTGTCAGAATTGCAGGTTGGTGCAGGTTTTTCACCTGATAACACCAGAGAGGATTATATCCAAAAGATCTTCCAAGGCTTTCTAGTGAGTACAGATGTAACTGCCTGCTTTGAGTTACTGTTTTGTCAATTGGACTTCTGAAGTGATAAAGCTAGCTTGCAGAGGTGTTAGAGGGCAGCTGCTCAGTGCACTGCATTTTGAGTTTCTAGGTGAGGGATGCTGCCCCGTCTCACCTTTCTGTTCTCTGTTTTTGCTCAAAGGATATGTTCTTTGAGGCAAGGACTCCGCTTTCTGTGAAAAAGAGATCCCCAGAGGTTAGTCCGAGCAATCCTATTGTGAGTTCTTTCCCTGTTGCCTTTGACTGGGTACAGGTACTTAGTCTCCAAGATAAACAGTTGAACAACTCATCTTTCAATTATTTGCTCAAAGCACATAGAGAATATCATTCTGAAAGGTGCCGAAGGCAAAGATGGAGAGAAGGGCCAGGAAACTGAGTAATCTTGAAGTCTTCTGTAACTATCTGTTTGCTCATCAAAATAGCAAATAGAAATATGAGAAAGAGCTCAAAACAAAGCGAGCAGCATGTTTCTCATTGCGTATTGCTCTTCTATTTTGAATGCTCTGTGCAGTTTTGCTTGGCACACCCCAAAAAAGGCTGGAAATAGTACAGAAAAGGGCATTCAACTGGATAGAGATCTGGTATGTTCTTTGAGGGAGGAGTCTGATTCCATAGCCTGAAAATGAGATGGCCATGGCATTGATGAATAGTTTGGAGAAGGTGAAAAAGGAACTAATTCATAAGGCAGAACAATGAGGGCGTTGGATTTTATTCTTAAAAAGTAATTAAAAAAAAATAATACTTTTCTGTCTAGCGTGCAGCGCCTTGGGTGCAGCCTTCAACCTTGGGCCATTCTTAACCTGCCAAGGAAAAAATTAAGTCATACACACTGCTCTTGCAGCATTCCCTTAAGCATACAGAGCTACACTTTGTCTGATCCATCCTGAATGCTTCTGTGAGGAAGTCTAGCTGGTGTGTGTTTAGAATGGCTGGCTATGGGAGCAGTGAGTAACCAAGAGGAGATTTGGTTCAGGACAGCCCAGAAGGACAGGGAGGAGGTGGGGAGTTGGACACTGAGCTGCAAGAATCTGAACAGATGGCAATGTGTAAGATGTATATCGGGAAAAGAAAAGTACTTCAAAATTGCTACTGTTCCATAACAGGAACTGTCTGCTACATCAGGCCAATGGGACTGAGATGCAAATACAAGTGGGGCCTGACTTTAAGCTGCAGCTGTAGAAATGGCATCCTGGAAGATGCTGGTTCCCCACAGCAGGTGGAGATGGAAGCTGCTGTACCGAAGCGATTGGACCGCCTTCAGCTCCAGCAGACCTTTGGAGAGCCTGAAGCAGATCTGCTGTATACATCTTACCCTTATCTGCCTGTGGTATGAGCCACGAATATTGTTCCCTTGCCTTTGCACAGCGTCCTCATTCTCTCTTCAGAAGCATCCTGTGACAGAAGGGCTACTAAGTGGATGGTAAAGGAGTTGCTGTGAATGACATCATCTTTCTGTCAACTAAACTTGTCTTTGAAGAGTAGATTCATGACTCTAGACAGCAAGAATTCCCTTTCATATGTGCTGCTCCTGGGTGAAGCAAGCAGGTGCACAGAAGGCCTGAGTGTGTGATGAAGTCACCTTTGCATTCAGTTACACAATTGAGAATGCTTACAGGGAGAATGTGGCTGAATAGGAAAAGGGCTCGAGGAAGATATTTGGGGTGGACTGTAGCCTTTCTTCAGTGCAGCCCTGTCTGTTTCTAACATGGAACCTTGCAAGCTTAGTGCTCTTCAGACAAACACTAATATTTCTGTTTCTCTCCTGTGCATTTGCTTTCCTCTGCTCTATTTCTGTGAGTTTGCTATGGTTTTGTTGTTTTTTTTCTTTTTGATGGAGGAGATTTTAGTTGAGTTGATTTGCTTCTCTGCAAATAATCTAGTAAAAGGAAGAAACAGACTTTTCATAATGCTGTTTTAGAAAAGAAAAAGAAAGAAGAATTTTTATGTGTGTAAATAAAAGCTTTCTCCTGAATCTCCCTCTGGCAAAATAATTTCCTGCTTTCATCTAATGGTTTGTTGCTATGTGGACCAGCTGTGGTACTGGAGGGAGTAGGATGCAGTGGTATAGTAAGCAGTAGGAGGTGAAAAGTTTCATTGGGGGAAGGAAAGAAGACGTTTCTAGGCTCTTTCACTGAGTGTACAGGGGATGGGGTAACCTTGAAGAACTTAGAGGTGGTTGAGAACAACCACTGAAGTTCTGTGTGCTCAGCAGACACCAGCTTTTGTTATGTGCAACAGGGCAAAGGCAGAGATGTGTGGTGTGTGACCAGGACAGTGCACCTCTAATGCAGTAATGCTGGGCTTAGTAGGCTGCATGGGCTCTGTCTGTGGCGGACTGTGACGAACTAATCTCTGATGCAGAAATGTTTAGAAGGTACTCATCTGGTGACTGAGGCAAATTTTGTGCAGGAATAGTAGAACTACTACAGACTTGCTCCTCACCCAGCTGCATTTGTTTTTTATCTACTTTCTCTCCAAGTCTGAAGACATCAGCCGGCAGTAAGCAGTGGCACTGTCTCTGGAGTTTGCACCAGTCAGTTGGTGACAGTTGATAGCTGGTGGATGCTTTTTCTCTAGTGGAGGTGTTCATGTAGCTCTTCCTCTCTACCTACTCACTGATTTCTGTTCAACATATTTAGGCCTCCCACTCCTGTAACACTGTCCTTGATTGGAAGTCTGTGCATCTCGCAGACCTACCGGATATCCAGAGGAGTTGCTTCACTTTTCAGGATAAACTTTGTACATGCTGGCATCTACAGTAGTAGTTCTCTTATTAACAGAGGATGAAACTGGTTGTTCATCTGTTTTGCAGTCATTTGTTCAAAATATGTTTGTTTGTTGTTTTTTTTTTTTGTAATCATGCAGTCTGTGTTACTTGCATTCTTTTTTACTTTTTACACTAAGACCCATTTTGATCTGGGGCATTCATTCTCACCAGTCCCCTTCTTTTCCAATGTTATCCTCTATACCTGTGCAGGACTTGGGGTAGACCTGTATTATTCACTGAGCTGGACCATTTTCCAATGAGCCTCTGCTGCTAGTATGAGTTCAAGAGCTGCTTGGACCAATTGTACGTTTATTAAAATAGAATGAGAAAGTGCTTCAGAAATAATCTGTCTGCTCAGTTGTCGTCTCTGCTTTTCATCACATAATCCTGTTGCTGTTACAAAAGGCAGAGCTTGCATTGCTGAAGCTCCAAGGCCTGTCTGGTGTAGTGATAGTATGCAGGCTGTCTCCTGAAGAGCAGGTGGAACAGAAACCTCTTTGTTTAGCAGCACTGCCAAAACCTATGGCAATATCCACTGTCCATTTCTTATTCTGTATATAAGATGAACAGGTAGTTTCCAGAAGGATAGTCGCCAAAAATGCAGGAGCATGTGGAGTATAGTTGGAGAAGGAATGGTGTGTAATGGCACTTGGCTTGGTAGCAGGGGGTGATTCCACAGTTGCAGTTGCTTTATGCTTTAGCTGTCCGTGTCTGAGCTTTGAACCCAAACCTCCTGGTACAGCTCGTCAGTAACAGCACTTTGCAAATTCGCTATGGCTCAGCCTGGGTTTTGGCACGGACTATTTGTAGTTGCTTTTGCTGCTGAACAGCAGGAGCAGATAGCTAGGCACCCCTGTTACTTTAACAAAGTCCTTTGGGACCTCAGCCTTCTAAGAGGTTTCTGGTGAACCCACATTAACTGTACTGAAGTAGAAAAAAAATCCTGAATGACTTGGGCTTCTTGATTCTGTGTGGATACTACTGACATGCTGGCTACTAGGTAGGCAGATCAGTGCAGCAGTAAAGTCTTGAAGGCAGTTTGTCAGCAGGTTGCCTATGGTATTTACTAGATAGCAGTGTAAGTAGCAGGTTGAATTCGTGTGAGACTGACTACAGCTTCACCTGATTCTAAGTAATGGGTTGGTGTAACTGCTAGTTTACATTAGCTGGGTGTATGGAGAAGTAATTCCTATAGGTCGAAGTCAGACAGTTTCTCAAAACTAGAAGCTGATTGAGAAGGCAGATGAACCTAGCTTCTAGAAATTTGGGAAGAAATGCAGTTCCTTCTGGCTTATTTGATCAATAAGAGCATCAATCTCTGCCTGTAATTCTGTTTTCTGTGTGAATGTCTCTATGCAGCTGACCAATGCAGTTAGAGTGTTTTGTGATTGATACCAAGCAAAAACCCTAGGGTTGTTGTTTTTCCAAACTGAAATGCAGCACCTGGAATTATACAGCAGCCTAACTGAAAGAGCTCACTGCAGAATGTTGCATGGTTGGAGCTTTTGTTGTGATAAGAACCAAGCAAAAAAGGAAACTTCAAGTCTAGTGAGAGCTGCTGTCTAGAGGTCTTGCTGGATGCTCTCTTCTGGAAAGACCTGTTAAAGCTTTGTGATTCTGATATTTGGTTCCTTTTTATATAAGGTCCTTGCTACGTCTGACCTGAGTTGGTCTGTGTTCTATCTGTATGGGCTAACTTCGTCCCTAGGGAAGTGGTATTTTATGATGGGAGTGGTAGGTGGTTTGTATGGACTTACCTCCTGGCATTGTGCAGCCAAGCCTGTGGCACAAGTGCGTAAAAGAAAGCTTGCATGTTTGCAAGTATTAGACATTTGAAAGTTTTCTAAGAATTTAGAGGTTGGATGGATGTCTCCTGTGCCTGCTTTTTGTCTCCAGAGAGAAAAAGCTAGCACA
Source organism: Callipepla californica brunnescens (assembly GCA_023055505.1). Lineage (NCBI taxonomy): Eukaryota > Metazoa > Chordata > Aves > Galliformes > Odontophoridae > Callipepla > Callipepla californica. The sequence goes on from JALIRH010000002.1 coordinate 12,367,281, forward strand.
TGACTGTGATGCACACAGAACACGGCAGATGAGTAAGAAGATGCTATTTTTACTTGATCACTTTTCAGAATAAAGCAATTGTTATTGCATGTAACTCGAGCACTTGCCAAATATGCTTTAATGTAGTCTTAATTGATCTGCTGAAAATTTTAAGCAGCCTGCAGTATTCTCACTGAAACAAGTAGTTCAGACACATTTGACACGGGAGGCTGTGGAGCCCACGGGGGTAGCGGCTGATGGTAGATCTGATCATCTGAGCCTGGAGCCCACAGATGGAAAGTCTGAGACTTCCCATCTGGCCCCACAGAAGGTTGGATGTATCGAGGCTGTCTTTTGAAGAGAGCCTTCAGGCTTTCCTCAAGACAAGGTTTACAGAGTAAGCTCTAGTAAAAGGGAGAGCCTCCCCCCAGATGTCAATAGCTTACTGTGGCTCTTGGTGACTTTTGTGTACCATCAGGCATGCTCAGACAAGCTGTTTCTTGGCTGCTTGGCATCTGTGAGGCCGACGTGTATGGGAGGAAGGCAGCTAGGGAGGCAGAGCATTTGCAGTGCCCTGGAAGCTTTTTCTTAGAGCTGCATGCATGTGCCCTAAGGGATCTGTGTGGGTGCAGAGCTACGCACATGTAGCAGCTTCTTTAGGGCAATGAATTTCCCTGCTCTGTCTTTGCAGAAAGGACCTGAGCTTGTATTCTAGCATGTGAGAAAATACAATGTTGGACTGGTTCTTTTCCTTTCATAGATTTTTTTTGGGGGACAGATGTGGTCATTTTCCCATTTTTGGGTGTTGAGTCTTCTGTTATCTCAATTTCTGCCTTCAGATCTAAGCAGTCTTTTCTTCAGAGTTATGGAAAAGTGGCTATTTTCCTGTAGGTTCAGCTCTACCATTGAGCTGGGTATACAAGAGCTCTTAAGAACCTTTGTTTTAAATAATAGTTGGTTTTCTAAATGTAATCTGTAGATCTGTGTCATTGTATGCCAACACCATTCATCATGTGTTGGGCTGTACAGAACACCCAGCCTCTCCTCAGCAGTAATAAGTTCCCACTACAGAAAGCTTTCAATCCACATGAAGTAACAATTGTTGGGTAACCTGAAGGTAGGCTCAAATGTGATTAGCTGTTAGGTGGGGTTGTCTGAGCATGGCTAGCTGGTAGGCATAAGGGGAAAGGAGAGCTTCAGGGATTCGAAACTGGATGAACTGCATTTCTGAAATATATGGACAATGTACGAAAGAGTATTGGAGGAAGTTCTACTTCAAAATGTGGTGGTACTACTGATATTTATGGTGTTATGCTTATAGTGATATGGAAGTAGATGTCTCTGCGAACTGTTGTTATGTGGAAGTGCTGAAGTGGGTTTAATCTGTCAGAGGGATGTGCTGAGACTGTAAGGATATTGTCAAGGCAGTAGCATGGGGAAGTGACCTGAATGCAGTAGGTGAGATGACCTAGCATTAGCCAAGGGCAGGAGAAAAACAGGTAAGAGTCTTGACAAGTATTTTAGCAAGAAATTCCTTTGTCTGTATTTAAAAAGAATCGTTTTTTTCAGATGAATGCTGTTAATTCCCAGAAGAGATGAGCTTTGCAGTTAAGAAGAGTCAGCTGAGACAGGAGAAGTTCAGTTGTGATAATGAACTGAGATCTCTGTAAGAGCTGCTCAGATCAGTCCTAGAGAAGTTCAAGCCCTGTAGCTGTCAGCCCCCCCTTTACCTCTGTATAGCCAGTCTGGAAGTTTAGAGCTGGTCTTATTTAGCTGAAATTACATCAGGTGCTAGTTTAAGTAGAGGACATGTTTTTACTGACCAAGCCTTGACCTCTTTCCCTGCTTTTAACAAGTCTTGAAAGTGCAATTATGGTTTTTACTGCACACTTGAAGAGATGAGAGTTCCACCTCTGCTTGCTATAGAGCTGGAAATATGGATTTTTTTTTACTTTTTTTTTTGCGCAGAAACAGAAAATAAGCTCATGCAAGCAACTTCCCTTCTTTCTTCTGTATAACTGAGAGTTGGAGGCTACGCTGGAAAAGGCTGTTGAGCTGACCACCTGCCAGTGGCTCACAACAAAGAGAAATTAGCTTTACCAACTGACTGAAATGATGTTTATTCTCACTTATTCATTTGTTCCTCCTGTGTTGGCCCTCTCCCTGTGCTGAGGCTCTGGTGTGCCTCCCAGAAGGAATGCAATCAGCCCAGGCTCAGCTGTAAGCCAAGGCTGCAAAGAAGGTAAAGAAAGAAAGAGATGAACTCTTTCCTTCTCCCTCTGGAAAATAAATAAATAGAAGAAAATAAAGTTGTCATTTTCTCCCAATCTAATATCAGTAACTAGGAAAAAATCTTTTCTGAGGCAGCCTATGTTTCTTTTCAACAATTGGCTCTTTTCAATAAAAAGGTAATAGGGGTGTATGTATTTGCCAGCAGCCTCTCCAATTAATGTTTTCCTCCTGTATCCTGAAGGAGCACAATATAAAGCTTTGCTGTAACAGCAGTAACATTTGTTACTCTTGAAAGAATGATAAGCTAAGAGTCAAACAGCATCTTGCCACCTGATTTATTTATTTCTTAAGCCATGCAGATGGTGATACCATGTTATCAGAAATCTGGATCATTTGTTCCCTGTAATGTACAGTGATCTGATGCTGTAACCTTTCAGGGGTTGAGATGGGTGGGATGAACAAGGCTTTCCTTGTTCATCCCACCTTCCTCCCCAGTAAGTATTGATCAGGGCCCACTGGGAAGGGAGTTGTAGTTCACAGGAAGCTTGCTGCTGAAGTGTTCTTCCAGCCAGCGTGAGGGCCCACTGTGCTTTGTGATTTCTCAATGGTGAGCACTCAGAGGGGGCTGGCAGATGGACATTACATATTTCTTCGTGCTGCTGAAGTGCATTAGCATTCCAAAAATGTATGAGAGAGTCCTCCTCTTCAGCTAGGCAGGAACCTTGCAGGGGACAGTTTGGTTATTTTATGGATGCAGTTCCTTACCAAGTGTCTTCCACCTCTAGCTTTGAGCCCCTGCTCAAGCAGGCTGGATTGGAAAGGGACTCTTCTACAGTGTGGTTAGGATACCTCTCAGTTTTTGTGAAGGAGGGGAACTATGGTCTGAAATCTGTCTGCTAACAGAACAGCTTCCACGTACATTGGGCTGTGGAAAAATCTGTTTTGGTAGATCATGTCTGTGGTCTGAAGGGTAATTACTTTTTTTTTTTTTTTTTTTTTTTTAAGGTAGGCAAATCGAAGAAAACAATGACAGGTGAGTGTGGTCTAGGAGAGAGGGATTTTTATTTATTTATTTATTTATTTATTTATTTATTATCCATTGACTCACAGTGATATAGCTATAAACCATAATAAATCTTCTTGAAACCTCCCTTGGGAACTTAAATTTGCTGAAGACTCCATTAGAGCAGCTGGGCAAATTCATAGAATTGTAGGGGTTGTAAGGGACCTGCAGAGATCGAGTCCAACCCCCTGGCAAAGCAGCTCCCTAGCCCAGGTTGCACAGGTAGGTGTCCAGGTGGGTCTTGAACATCTCCAGAGAAGGAGACTCCACCACCTCTCTGTGCAGCCTGTGCCAGTTCTCTGTCACTGCACTGTGAAGAAGTACCTCCCGACAGTGTCTGTGCAACCAGAGCAAGGAAAGCCTGTTATCTTCACTACAGAATATAAAATGAATTTTGCATTCTTTTTCTGACACAAACAGAGGTTCTGCAGGGGAAAAAAGCAAGCAATTGTCTTCAAGTTTAGCTGCACTTTAGTCATTTAACCATGATAAAAGCCATGAAAAAATCTGGGAAAGTATGAGTATGGCATGTATCTAGAAGTTCAAGACTCAAAAATTAGGAAATGCCTCTACTAAGGTGGTTGAATTTTGAGTGTTGATATTTTGGTATGACTCAGTGTTGTGGTTGAGGAAAGCCATAGGGAGAAAGGAGTGACTTGAGGACAGTCATCTGTTCTTCCTCCTCACCGATGAGAGGCAAGATCAGTATGAGGAGATTTGCTTTGGCTTTTCATTCTGCCTTCATCATTGGATCAAGTGGGAGAAGAGAGACTTTCAAGTGAAGGAGCTCCAGCTAGAGTTAGGGAAGACTGCTTTGGAGTTGGCTTGTGAAACCGGGCTCCATAACAGCTCTCTGTGAAGGAACTGCAAATGCCTGGCCTGCTGGAATGAGAGGGAAAGATGGCAGGTATGAACAAGCATGCATGCTGCTGCCCATCCTTCTTCATTTCCATGCTGTTAGGTTCCCTTAAAGTCACTCACAGTAAGAGTGGAATTTTGTTCCTTTATGTTTTTTGCTGCAGTTTACTGGTTTTCTATTGGCCAGTGACAGATTTCTTTTTCTCTTTTAGAAATAATGGCTGCAATTTGTAATAAAACATTATGATTCTTTACTGCTTTCTATCACTGTATTACCCTTAATAATGATTCCTTGACTTGAAGGTAGGAGATATTTTGATCCTTAACTTGCAGATGTAGTTACTGTGGTTCCTGTCCAAATCTTTCACTGTTTACAAATAGGTGGCTGTTTTTGAAAAGCACAGAGAGAAAAGGCAAATTTTTGAACCTTTGGGTTTCCTTTAATTCTGCACCAAGGAAGTGCTTAGTATTTTCAGTTAAGACTCCAGAATGTCAGTGACAGGTATTCAAATGGTGCTGTAGTTGAAGGGCCCTTTACCCTTTGTGAGGCTGCTGGAGCCTGTTATCTCTGAGAGGCTTTTGGGGCTGGTTGTGTAGCTGCCAAAGCTGGCAGCCCTTGTTCCTTCCCCTGCTCTCCACCCTTTGCACCTAAGCCAAGCAAGAGTGAAAGGGCAGCCTTTATTTTGGCTTTACGTTGTTTTTGGGTTTCTATTTGGTATATCAAAGAGAGTGCACAACAGCGTGTGAGCAAAGCTCTTCTGTGTCTAGGGGAAGTTTGGGCTGTTAATTACCAGCTGTGCTAGGAGTGGTGCAGGCACAGAAATACAGCAGTCTGATATTTGCATGAAGGGGAAGTTGCCTTAGGGTCTATACATCTTAAAATCTCTGTGTGTGCCAAGAAAGTTGTTAAGGATGCTCTCTATGCGAGTGCTGGAAATGTGAAATTTCAGGCAGAAAACAATTAAGCTAACACTGTAGTTCTAAAAGTGCATTTCTATGGTATGGTTCACACTTTTATTTCCTCTGGCTGCTTATCCTGATGTCGTTAGTCCACACCTCATTATATGCTCCTAGAAGGTGCATCCCTTGTGCTTGTTAGGATGGTGTAGGTGGTGATTTGCAGCAGTACAAAGTGCTGAAGGGGAGATAATCAGCTGGGTAAGTCATTACTCTATGCAGAGACCGAATTTCTGACTTGCTGTGCACAGCTTACTTGACCCACATTGTTTGGAACCATGAATGTTGTAGTTAATAGAAAATGTAATAGAAAAACTTGAACTCCTTTGCCTAGAAAAGAGGAAAAAGGTATAACTGAAAGGTAAGTACAAGCAATATATTGTCCTACATTAGTTAAAGCTTTAAGTTGAGAGTCTCAGAATCTGTACTGCTGCCAGTAGGGTATAGAGTGACACAGAGGCCTGCATAAAATAGGCTTATACAGTGCTACATTCCCTCTCATTTTCTGCCTCAAATATCTCACCCTGGATCTGTGTCAAGCTACAGACAGTTCTTTTGGTGTTGTTTGACATAACTCTGTTCCCATATGGCATTTCCCAGTACTTAGTGATAACTGTTTGCAACATAAGAATTCTTTCCTAAGCAATGTTTTCTCTGTCATATTTTTTTCCCAGCTATCCATTGCAATCTGAATCCAAATGGTATTGATCACCCTGTCCCCACAGAAGGTATTAATCTGCAACTTGAAGGTGAGGGAGCTGAATCCCCCTCTGCCAAGAACAGCAGTGCTCCAAAAGGACCTGAATCAAAAGAGACTCCCAAGAGGCAACAAGCAGAGCCAGAAATATCTAAGGTAGGTGCGACTGGATCCTTATATTTCAATTAGTCTTTAATAATCCATGCATTTTGAAGTCCTAACAGCTTAAAAAGTGTTCGTCATCCTATTGAAGAAATACAAAGGAACAAAAATGAGTATGAGTGCTACAAAAAGGTATTCCAATTCTGCTGTTTCTTGTTGGAAGTGCATGTGAATGTGTGCACTCTAAGCACTTCAGTTACAGGACAGTAATTTGTCACATTAGATATACTAATATACATTACCTGTACTAGTTTGAAATACATAAAAGAACATTTGAAAAAAAATCAACAAAAAAAACCCTGGGTCAGGATCCTTTAAAAGCCATACTCTTTTCTCTGACCTTGCAAGGTCTTGTGAGGAGGAGGGAGGAGGATTTCTGCAGAATGGAAAACCTCATTTTTTTTTTTCCAGCATCTGACACTTTGGAAGTTAGTAGAGCAAATAAAATATTCATATATTTGTCTCTTTTATTTTTTTTTAAGGCTTTTTTTACGGTTAGGCACAGTAACAATTAATTCAATGTCTGAACAAAAACAAGAGTATTCCCTACTATCATCGGATTAGTAAGTCTTACAAATATGTGCACAACTGTGTTGTTTTATTCCAAAAGGTAAGTATGGTGTTAAATCTTTTGAGCATTACCCTTAAAAATTGGTATGAATTCTACACTGATATTTATCTAAAATGTCTAGTTATGAGTACATCTTAAACTCATTTCATTCTGTTTTTGTCATTGAACTAGATCTAGTTTGAGCTAGAATAGAACAAAATCTCCCATTGGACCTGATCCTTGTGGGTCCTTCCCAACTCAGGTTATTCAACATTCTATGAAAATCACTGCTTTTTGTAGTCTGCTTTGTGGCCAGTTATTAAGCATGCTACTGATCTCTCTTGAGCCCTTGGCAAACTTGTTTGTGCCACATTAATTCAAATTGTTCATGTTGTATTAAGACCACCAAATTTTGGATGGCCTTTGAGGCAAAGTTCAGCTAAAATGCCTCTACCCAGCCATTTATGGACTCTGCTTTGTTTCAACCTCATCAGATGCAAATCTACCCTGAATTGAAGACTTGGATATGTTTAATTTGGAGGAGATCTTAAAAGCTTGAACATGAACAAGCTTAGTGGTTCAGTAGCGCTTCCAGTTGAGATCAGGCTCATAGCTGTCATGGAGCACAGACAGGTTAAGCTCATCTTTGCTTACAGAAGGCTTGTTCTAGTGGAAAATCAGAATGAGGTGTATTGGTGATTTAATATAATGGAATCTTTCTCTACTGTGTGAGGTGTACCTATTGGATTGATGAATAGAAAACCATTTTCAAGACTCTGTGCTGAAGGTAGCCTGGGGAAGAGGGGAAGCATGATGCTCTCAGTGTGGTAAAGTCAGCCATTAGCTTCCTTCATCTAATTGCTGTAGCTTGTGTAGAAAGAGTGGGGCATGCTTCGGATTTACCAAAAAACAATCATCCAACAAAATTACCCCACCCTAAACTAAATATTTTGCTTGACAGAATAAGCGTGGCATAATAGCATCAATCTAATCAAATGAGCTGCTTTTTTTCAGCCTTGTTAGAAACTTGGTGGTTTTCCATGTCTGGTATTAATTTAGTGATATTTCTCATCTGGATTTATATATTACTGCTTGAGGTGGCATGTATTCTCTGGTTTATTATCCTTAAATTTCAAAATAATGTTGTTTTATCCTCTAAAATGAGAATGTGTAGTTGGGATTGTAACTTGTGTGGCTTTAGGATTCAAAGTAATCTGTCTTTATGACATTTGATACATGCAGTCATATCTGTACAGTGGAAAGATAAGAAGCAAGAGGAAAGTTTGGTAAATAAGACATAAAAACAAACGGATCTGTCCAAATATTTCCTCATTGTGCAGTTATTTTTTAAAAAAAAGGTTTCTTTGCAATCTTGTGTGTTCAGATAATATTAACACATGCACTGCATCCACAGCAGGGAGCAAAGCATCACACTACGTTGTGCAGTGCACTGAATGCCATTTAGAATGCTGTATAGAACAACATCTCTGCTTTCAGCTGTCTCATTTATCTTCTTTGGAACCAATTCCAGCTCTTTAAACCACTGGCAGTTCCAGGGTTTTGCTGTCCGAAGGAACAAGCAGAATCTCCTTTCTAATGGAGCATGTACTTCTTTTTCTGTCTTCAGATATGGACTTGGGGAACAGCAATAACTCATGAGCTGCAGATGAGTGTTAAGTTCTTTTTATGTTGCTACCACATTGCAAACAGAGAAGTACGAGTATTTGTTTCAAAATTTGGGATGCAGGCAGCTGAAAGTTTAGCATCAGCAAAGGAGCACTCATTTAGAAGCTCCTAATGAGTATGGAATCTAATTTTCATAGAGTGAGGTGCATTTTAAAAAGGAAAATGGACTAATGATCTCAGTTTTCCTCGGACTGTGCTAACGAACCGGTTTGTTACATTTAACAAATATAAGCAAGCCCGAAAAAGTCTATGGTTGCTTATATCTAAGTAACATTCGTGATACATTGATGCTTTGTAAGTATATATATGCATATTTATCTGTAGGCAATTTAACTAGAACTTTTTTCATCTAAACTCTATTGCGTGTGTTTTCTGAGATTCTCTGTTTTATAAAGATACTACTTCTGATTCCTTTGTGTGGTGTCAGTTAGGTTTTAATTTGTTGTGATTTATTTTTACAAGAGCCCCACAGTAGTCCCAAAGGCCTGTCTCATTGTGTTTATACAGCGGTAACTATATATGATGCGGAAAGTTTTACCACACTTCTCAAACAGAGGCTTTAACAGAGGAATCCCTTCCAAACCAGGTTCAAAATTTAATCTGTAGCACAAAATGCTCTACTAAGGCTGGTTGCATGCTGTACCCATATGGTGCTACTCATTGCAAGCATGGGACCCCAGTCTGATTTGTTGCTTACTAGAATTTTTTTATATTGTAGATTATATATTGTGTCCAGTTCTGATCTCTCTGGTACAAAAAAGACAGGGATCTGTAAGGAGTGGGAGGCAAAGGGATGGGGCTGGACTCTTCTCAGCAGTGCATGGTGATAGGATGAGGAGAAATGGACACAAACTGAAGCATAGGAAGTTCTGCACAAATGTGTGTGGGAACTTCTTCACAGTGCAGTGACGGAACACTGGCACAGCTGCACAGAGAGGTGGTGGAGTCTCCTTCTCTGGAGATGTTCGAGACCCACCTGGGCACCTACCTGTGCAACCTGGGCTAGGGAGCTGCTTTGGCAGGGGGGTTGGACTCGATGATCTCTAGAGGTCCCTTCCAACCCCTGCAGTTCTGTGATGAGTAAATACATAAGTAAGTTTATAATGGATTCAGGGAGTTTTGTTTCTTAAGTAAGGTGCTTATGTCTGATTTGTCTTGTTTTGTGGGAGCATCAGTGGCAAATAATGGAGGTTTTATAATGGCAGTCACTGCAGTTAGAAGTTTGTGTCAGTAATGGCAGATTTTTATCTGAATTAGAGATTAATTAACATTCTTTTGAAATGTTCATGAAAACTCTGTAAGGAAGTTGGTAGGTGAAGAGAGGTGTCTTGCCTTGTCTCCTGTTGATGACTGCTGTATTGATTCCAGCAGTGGATACTTTTTGCAGCAGTGTACGTTGCTGAGTGTTTCTTTGGATTGTTTTTGCTTTCTTAAAAAGTAATTTTTTTCCTAGTTACACCAAACAGCACTGGGGGACTGACTACACTCATTAGCAGGAGGAGAGCACTTATTGCTGCCTGCTGGGGCCTGGTCAGGTTAGTAAAAACAGCTGTTTTGACCTTGTACAATCATAGAATGGCTTTGGTTGGAAGAGTCCTGAAAGACCTTCCAGTCCCACCCCCCTGCCATGGGCAGGGTTGCTACACACCACATCATGCTGCCCAGGGCCCCATCCAAACTTGCCATAAATATCTCCAGGGATGGGGCATCTTCGGTTTCTTTGGGCAGCCTGTACCAGTGTCTCACCACCCTAACATCTAACCAACATCTTCCCTCTTTTAGTTTGAAACCACTCTTCTCTTGTCCTGTCACAGCGTTCTGGAGAGCTTAGCACTGCCACAGGAGTGCTTTGGATCTATGTCTGGGAAAGTGTCCCAGCAGAGGCCATAAGGCTTCTGAGTAATGAAGGTGGTGGTAGCTTCTTTTCAGAAATACAAAGATATTGTGTTACTGTCCCCCCTCTTCTGAAACTTTTTGGTGGCCATAAGATATAGGAGCAAGAACCCAGACTTGGGCTGGCTGAAACTGACAAATGCTTCTCCTGGAAAGATGAAGGTTCGGACTGATCCTGCCTGGTCTGTTCCCCTCTGTTGGGTTTTGCTTTAAAATTGTGCAGCTTGGTGGAAGGGTGTCTGAATTGCAAACCTGCAGTCATATTCCAATGCAGGTGTAGACCCTGGATGCTGAATTATTACTTTACTGACAGCAAGTTTGCTTTTCTAGTTGTATTTTCTAGATAAATAGGTAACAGACCGCTGGTGGTCTAAAGGTACTACATTAAAATCCACTTCCTAATATTAAGTAGATAGCCTGAGTGTTTTTTATATTTAATTTTTATTATTTTTTAATTTAATTTATTTTTTTCCTCAATCTCCTCTCTTTGAAATAGCAACAAAGCACATAGAGCATGGGGTCTTTTATAGGACTAGCAAAAATAGCAGCAGAACCTGAGTGCACAGTATGTCTCAAGTAGTTCTGTGCCTATTAAAATAATATTAGACAATTGAAATAATTATTCTTCAGGGCAATAAGCCTTTCTAATGTCTTGTTCTGTGACTATTAGTAACACACAATGATTATCATACTTGCTTCTCCCTTCATTTTCAGTGGACTTTTACTGTCATGTTTTGCATAATTAGATCTTGTGCTTTGAGGTGCTGAAATTTTTGATGTCTGCAAACCTTTCTTTCTCAGCCTATCATTTATTATTCTGACCTCTGTCTGATGTCTCAAAGAGATGCAGAGTTCTAATTCTGTCCCAAGCTGTGAAACTGAAGCACTGGGTTACTCTCTGCATTACAGGCAGCTGAGGGGTGTTTTGTTTTGGTTTTATTCCTTGCCGGAGGGAATGAAGTGCTGTAGTAACCTTACCCATGTGGCTGGTTGGTTCAGAATTAAAACTGTAACCAGCCAGGAAAACAAGAAACATGTTTGGCTTTTTGGAGTCCTGTAAGTCAGCTTTTCTTAGGAGGACTAAGGCCTGATCTGAAGTCCAAGTGTATTTCAGTATAGAGTGCTTTTCCCTTGCTGTATCTTTCATTCTCGCTATGTGCTGATCTTTGTGGGGTTTTTTTGCAGTATGATTTCCGCATTCAGCATAGAAGATCTGTCTTCTCCTGATCATCAGTGCCCTGACCACATACCTGGGGATTCTGAAATATCATATGCCCTGACAATAGCTGCATATAAGTAGGTTTTACCTGAGTTCCATTTGCTGTGCTCTAGCCAGGACTGTAAAGAAAAGAGGGACACCTCTGAGAACTGTTCTTTTTCTTCTTTTCTCAAGATAGGATTGTTCTCCTACTGCTTTTCTTTTTCTTCTTTCTCCTCATAAGAATTCAAAACAACTAGCTCAGGCTAATACTTAGCTCTTCAGATGGCTCTAGGGAGAGTAGATGAAGTTTACTCAAAACCACCATCTATTTGACAGGCTCCTTAACAAAGTTCATCTTTATGAGTAAGCTTTTTGATGGTATGTACATCACTGATACTAGGAAGTGAAATTCCTGTTTTTCAACCCTCTTCTGATTGGACTTTTATCAAAAAAATCAACAATGATAACATTTTCAATGTTTACATGAGCACAGTGTGTGCATGTGAAGGAAGGCAAGGTGTTGGCGGTGGAAAATGGTGCAGCTCATGACCCTGCTGTGGGCTAGGGTGGTACAAACCCACAGCAAAATAGGGTCTCCTGCCCCAGGGAGCAAATGTATGCATGTGTAGGTTAGGCAAGAGCAGATAGTTACAACATATAGGCAACAGTGGGTGCTTAAGGAAGGAAATGTAGCCTGTTTAGGCTCCTATTGTCCTGAGAAAGCTATCGGTGTGAAATTTATGTTCTTTCCTGTTAATGCTAATGCAAAAAGGAGCAGCAGTGCAGTACTGCAAGCATAAGCAGTAAAAAGCTGTGGTACCACTCTAGAAATAAGTGAGATGTTTAATACTATGGACACATGTAGACACAGACTCGTTTAAAAATGTTTCTCTTTGTTGAATGAGAAATACAGATAAAAAGCTGGAGCAGCTTTTAGAGGAAAAAGCAATTCCATGCAGCATGCGGATGCATAATGTACTCATACTACCTGTTCTGCTGCCTGCCTTGTTCTGAAACTGCTCCACAATGCTATCCAACACCTCTGCTTTCACTTGGAAGCTACTTTCGTGGATTCATGGGGATTGCTTCAAAAATAAATCAGTATTTTAATGACACAGCTGCCTTGATGGGGAAGAAACAATACAGAATTGCCCTTTAAAGAAAATAGTAGAATTCTGATTAGAAGGATTACAAAGTGTATTATAGAACCAATTTAGCATTTAAAATAGGAAAGTGGTTTAATGCTTCACTGCTGGCACTGTGGATTCTGCAAATAGTGCATCTCATCTGAGCTGTAACAATAATTTCATTTATCTGCCACATGTGTTTGCTGGATGCTTCTGACAAAACTGATTAGCAGTTCCTGTAGTCCACCGTTCTCTCTACAAGTCAGAATTTCTTTTCTTTGCCATTTCAAATGACATAATTGCTTGGCACTGCAAGTAAAATGTGTTACAATCACAAAAGGGGCGTGTAGATGTAATAGCCTTGATAACGTCTGAAGGGCATTTGTTGTGTTATCAACCTGTCAAGCATTCACTCAGTGCTGAGGTGTGCTAACGAAGGAAGTGATTTCATTAAGAGGCTGGAGAAGAGTGGCTGGGGGCAGAATGGAGTCAGTCTTCTCTCAGATACAGCGAGTGAAATAGAGCTTGTTGATGAGGGCAACTTAAATTAAGTGCCTATGTGTAAGTGAGGTGTCTAAGCTCCTGCTGTGTTTGCTGGAGATATGGTCAACATACTTGGAGGATCATAGAGGAGGTTTAAGTTTGACCTGAAGTGAACACAAGTCAGCTGAGGCTGCCTGTACTTCATGGATTACACTGAGACTAGGATGCCAAAATTCATATATCAGTTCTGTCCTCAACCTTGCCAGCCAGCCCTTCTGGTTGGTATTAAAATGGCTACTAACATCTTAGAGAGGCAAAACGTTGTATTAGGAGACTGTTTTAGAAATTACTCTTACCCCAAAAACTATACATTGGATACTTAGTCATGCTCATGTGCCTGGTCTGTTCCACAATCAGCATGGTCTTCCAGCAATCAAATGCTGCCTAGGCTGGAAAATAATCTTTCCTTTGGGTTAAATGGAAAAGGTTGGAATGTCTTTTTTTTTTTTTTTTAACTTCCTTTCTTCTAATTAATTGACCTTTTACTTTAGAACCCTGTTATTCCCTAGAAGAAAATTCTTGATCTGTTTCAGTTTTTTCCAACTGCAGAAAGATTATCATTAGGATGAGTTAAAACTGTGGTTTCAGTAGAAAGCTGAGCTTTGGAATAAATCTGCTACCAGTCTTTTCTTGTGTATCCATCCACGTATGACTGCTTTTCCAAAAGCTTTGACATGTGTACCTGAAGTGTGGAAAATACTGAAGAGGCTGGGCTACAGTGGGATAATAAATGCAGTATGTTGTTTGCTTGTTCTCCTTCTTGTATGCTGGGACAGATTCTTCAGCTGCTTTCCATGGCAGGTGATGGTTATGGCTTCCACTGGTGCTTTGTCTGCAGTTAAAAGAGGGGTTAAAACAGGACAGTGCTCCACTCTATTTGGGGTCTGTAGTCCCTGTAAAAATGCTGATAGTAACAGTGTCTGAGATCAGGAAGGCTGCAAACACAAGTTCTTACTGGAAGGAACAGGTTGCCCACAGAGGTTGTGGATGCCCCATCCCTGGAGGCATTCAAGGCCAGGCTGGATGTGGCTCTGGGCAGCCTGCTCTAGTGGTTGGTTACCCTGCACATGGCAGGGGGTTTGAAACTAGATGACCTTTGAGGTTATTTTCAACCCAGGCCATTCTATAATTTTGGCCATTTCTGAATGTAGATGCTGCACAATCAGCTGCAGGAAGTGGCACAGCTATTGTGCCACTGCAAGAAGTGGAAAAACAACTCCAAGCATTAAAGCAGCCACGTTTGGTGATGCTGTGTATTATCAGTTGGACGGACCAAAGGTAAGGAGAGTGTCATGTTTTAATGACAGACAATTCTTCCCTTTCACCTGCTAATTTATTTATTTTTACTTTTTACCTGCTGCTTAGTAAGTAGCATGGAGTTCATTGCCTGTGATATCATGATGTGAAACCCAGACACTGCTTCCATCTGGGCATGGTTTTACATGCCTTCCTACCACCTTCATCTTGTCTGGATCAGGGCTTCTAGTTCTGTTAGGATGCCTTTGTCCTGGCATTAACCACTTAGGAAATTTGTAGGGCTAGTCTAAAACTAATAATAATATGCAATTATATGATGGATTCTGAAACTATTCAGTTTGCTGTGGGAGAAGAGGGAAGGGAAGAGCAGTACAGCATGTTTCTTTGAATTTTGGAAGTGTTACTGTGCAGCTGAAACCTTCAGCACTTGGAAAAGACAGATGCTGCTGTGGATCAGAAGCAGGATCAAACCTCAACAGTTATTTCTCTTTAAAAGATTAGGGAATATGAATCCAGTTCCTTCAAGAAATCTCATGGGTTAAGAAAAGAAATTATTACCTTTTGTTTTTAGGCTATTTACTTATTTACTTATTTCAGCTTTTGAACAGTGTTTTGTTCTGTTCATGCTAATTTGTGATGTTTTTTTCATTCTCTTAGGTATACTAGCTGTCATCTTTGGTCTTCTACCTCTGTGGGACCATATTCAGTGACACGTGGCCATTTCTTGGCCACATTTTGTCTTCACCTCCCCTGCCAAACCAATCCTTTTTACTGATAGAGCCTGTATCATTTTTTCTGATCTATGTCTACCCATGGGACTGCTTCTGGAGAAGGCCTTGAGTATTACTGCAGAAACAGTTCTCTGGGCAACGTAAGCCTGTGTAAAGTGTGGTAACTGAAGAGGTACATGAATTCAAAGGGAATTGCTGATGTTTAGATTTGGAGAGGAACTACAGAGGAGTGCAACCTTTTAAAGGGAGAAATGGTGGGTGTGATAAAAGTTCAGGAGATAACAGGTGGATTCGTCTGATCTGCAGGAGTACTAAGATATTTCCATCTGATTTCAATTGGTATTGTAAAGGGATTCCTCTTAGAGTCAGCCCTTCTTAAGGATTTCAAAATAAGACCAGATCCACCTGCATGACAGTGGTGTGATTTCAGAGGTTACAACAAAGCTGCCACTTGCATTTTGGGGCAGTTACTGCTTAATTCTTATGTCGAAAATCTTACCCTTCCTTCTCCAAACATCTCCACAAAGAGTTCTCTAGGACCAGAGTTAACTATGGCCAATTAAGAGAGATGTAGTATTTGCTCTTGCTTTGTAAGCTGTAGGCTGAAAGGAGAGATGCTGATCCTAGCTCCTGAAGTGGAGTACAATGCTGTCAGAGTCCACCTATTCCTGATTCTGATCAAGTAACTATCAGAATCTGCTCAGGGCTTCCTAGCAGTCTGAATGAGTTTGCAGCAAAGACTCAACATGGGTTCTGGGAGACAGCCATGGCCTTTTTATTACTAATAGCAACTAACAGATGTGGTCTTTCAACCCTTGCAACCTCAAGCTGTACTAGCAGAAGCAGCAGTGAGTTACTAGGGAGAGGGAGCAAGACCACTTGTTTAGGTTGTAGCAGGCTGTTATGTTGACCATTTTTCATAAGAAAAACATTGAATTTCCAGCTTACCTAGAGGTTATAGCTATGCAGCAGTCACGAACGCCTTCTGAAGTAACATAACAATTCTTCCATCTCCTTTACCCCTTAATTCTTCACCTAGAGTTCATAGATACTACTGGTAGAGGTTTTTCTCAAGAGATTTACTTGATAGAGTGAATATTTCTAACTTTATCAGTGTACAGGAATTAATACTGCGATGATGCTCTTCTAGGGTTAAATGTGTCCTTGACATGCGTATCTAAAAATAGAAAACCTTCAGCTCTGAACAAGTGGAGTTACTACACATCTTGAGGCCTTTTTTTCTATCCTTTACATACAGCATCTCATAAGTGGGTATTATGTTCTGCCTATTTTCCTTTTTTCTCTAATGTCTCTAAGTGCATCCATCAACTGCTAATGACTTTTCTGACCTAGATGTGCTCTACATTTTTGCCATTTTTTTACCTTGCTTTAAACAAAAGCATGACAATAGAGTCTGTGTCTAATGGTTTTAGAACTGCTATTAATTCATCTTTCATTCAAGGCTGATTGCTTTCAATCTTAGCAGTGCACTTTAGATTGCCAAGGATTTTCTGAATGTGCTTTCATTAAGAAAAGGTAGATGTGATTGAATTTCAGCGTGCTTTTTTTGATGCACTATCTTTTCTGTAAATACAGCCAGTGTATAAGTTTGATTATTTTAACTAATCACTGTCCCTTATCCGTTTTCCTATAGCTAAGTCCTAGGGGAGAGTAGTTGGAAGTGGGAAACCTCAGTGAGAAAGAGCAATGAGAGAAATGGGAAGAGGAGTGGGTCTGACTGCTCAAACTGTGCTGCTGTTCCATGGAGCATGTGGGCTGTCTTGAGAATGGTGAGCAGGTGAACAGGTTAAATGGCACAGAAGAGACAAGGCAAGTGAGACAGAAAATGTGAAAAGTACTATATGCTGCTAGGAGAAAGCTGAGTTCTTTGAAAGCTAGATCATCTGGAAGCCTCATGTGGTGCCTTGAAGAACTGTCTGGGCCTGTCAAAATGCTGTCTGTCAGTAGATGGTGCTCTTTATACCAGATATTTACTCATGCTCCTTATGCTTGGCTGTGTTTTTGTGTAAAAGTCTGGTAACATTCCTTAACAGTTAATTTCTCTGAATTCTGATGTCTGGGAGATCAGGAAACTTGGAGGCTTTGGTAGGACTGCCAAAAGAGGAAAGGAAAGAAAAAAAAAGTTACTAGATTACTTTGAAGCACCTTCTACCCTTGGATTTTTTTTCAAACTTCTTTTGCTTGAGAATGTGTATTGTTTAGAACTTCAACAAATAAAGAAGCTTCCAGCAGGAAAACCTTGAACAAACACTGTGGATTGGAGAATGTATAGTAGACTATGCAGTTCTGCATCTGACCTGTGAGACACTGCAATAGTGTGGCTTAGCATGAAATGGCAGGGCAGAAAGCCTGATAGGATACCATTCAGAGTGACTTAGACAAGCTTGTGCAGTGAGCCTAGGAGAACCTCATGAAGTTCAACACAGCCAAGTGTGCGTCCTTGCACCTGCATCGTGGCAGCTCCCAATAGCAGTACAAGCTGAGAGAAGGAAGAGTAATAAAGCATAGCTCTGCCAAGAAGGACCTGGGGTTTCCACTGGCTGTCAAGCTGGGCATGAGCCAGCAATGTGCCCTCACAGCCCAGAAAGCCAACTGCATCCTGGGGTACATCAAAAGAATCATGGCCAGCGTGGCAAGGGAGATGATCCTGCCCCTCTGCCTGGTGAGGCCTCACCTGGAGTACTGTGTCCAGATGTGGAGTCGTCAGTGTGCTCACAGGAGGGCTGCAAGAATGATCCACAGGATGGGACACCTCTCCTACAAAGACAGACTTGAGAGAGCTGGGGCTGTTCAGTCTGGGGGAGAGAAGGCTCTGGGAGATGTTATTAGTGGCTATTCAGTAGCTAAAGGGGAGCTGTAAGAAAGAAGGTGACAGACTACTTCCCCTTGACCCACAGATTTTGTTAATTTCAAACTAAGATGGGAAATTTAGATTAGCTAGTAGGAAGATGTTTTTGTTTGTTTGTTTGTTTTTTGTTTGTTTGTTTTTTTACAGTAAGGGTGCCCAGAGAGGTGGTGTCTCTGTTTGTCTGGAGGCATTCAAGGTCTTGCTGGATGGGGTGCTGAGTACCCTGGCCCAGCTGCAGATGTCCCTGTTCATTGCAGGGGACTTAGATTAGATGACCTTTAATAGTTTCTTCCAGCTCAAATGATTGCATGTTTTGACAAGTCCTCTGCAGTTCTAAATTTCTCTTTTGCATATCAACTTTGCAATTTTACCTGCTGTTTCTGGATAGATAGGAACTAGCTTGGTTTTAAATGTAATGCTTCTTAGAAAGGACTTAAATGAATCAGTACGATTGGGAGTTTTACCTGGAGTCATTTATTCATCTGTAGTTGGATGGATATAAAAAGCTGCATGAAAATGATTACCTTATTAATGTGATTGAAGTATTATTGGACCTGCCTGCATTTTTCATTATTCAGAAAATACGCCAGCTCTGGAGGAAAAAAAAAAAATTAAACGTGTTAATTTTGCAAAGATATCACTTGCTGAAGGCTGCTGTTGAGATGAAAGCCCCTATCCAGGCAGCAGAACAGCATGGCAGACCTGAAGTGGAATTAGAGATGTTGAAAGTTACTAAAGTCTTTATGCAGTGCTCTGTGTGTAGAACAGCAGTTACTTAACCAAAGGGTATGTTTTAACTTTACCCCTGGAGTGTAGCTTGAATTCCTTGCTGTTCACTGCTCTACTGTGTTCTTCTTCCTACTAACAAAAACTGAATGATTAGTGTGAATTTCTTGTGTAAACTTAAACTGCAAGCAGATGACCCAAGAACAAGAAGTCAATTGTGTTCCTTTCAGAAATGCAATTAGAATATTGTTTGTTCTCATTCTGGACTAGTTCTTCCAGCACATTTATTTAGATGTCCTCTCACATCTCTTTCCATGAAGGATACATGTTGCATGTACTGAACATGTGTTTGCAGTTGAATATTCCTTGCGATACTGAATTTACCTTCTCGCAGCCCTTCCATCACACTCATCTCCTTAAGACCTACATTCCTTATCCTGAGGTCTGGCAAACGTAGCATTTGCAGTCAGTCACCTTTATCTTGAAAACCTCAGCTCTGTGTTTCTAGGGATGTCTCACAGCTGCCTGCCTCAGGAAGGCGTTGCTGGCAAATTTGGGGCTAGATTTACAAAGGAGCCTGGGTACTTGCAATGCTCCCCAGGAAAATCCCACCCCATGTATAGCTTGATCTAGGAGATAAGTTCAGCACAGTAGCCTTATTGCCCTTTGCCTTTCCATTGTTATCCTTTGATCTCTTCTTGAATCTGATCTGCCAAGTCCCATGTATGCAGGCTTTGTAGCTCCAAGTACCTAGACTCTTGAGCAGAGACAGCGATGTGGGCACATTCCTCTGTTTCCTTTTAGGATAAGGACAAGCCTGTAACCTTTCTTTTGCTGTGGCATTCTTTTGCCTGACAGGAAGAAATGCTTCCTGTAAGGAAGGGGAGCTGTCTCCCTTTGGCCTGGGTTGGCCTTTGTGTGCATGGGTCTCGTGCTGTGTGTGTTCTTGTTGGCTGACTTGGGCAGCTTCCTAGCCAGAGGGGCTGGCCTTCATGAATCTGTTTGGATGGTGTTTGCTTTCCTAATAAAGGAGATAAAAGGGCATTGTAAAGCTTAAGCTCTTTCTTCTGAATATAGAACTTCTTAGTGATGATAAGAGAAAATAGGAATTCCCTCATTAGGGAGCAAACACTATTTTTTCAAAAGTAATTAGCGAGAAATTAAATTGATGTCAAAAGTGCCCTGCATGCTTTGAAAAATAAGTAGTGTATGTGCCTGCTAGATATTTATTTAAGTTGAGAAATCCGTTGTGACCTTCAACACAGACATTGTAACACTAGTGCATGAGTCAGATGGTGGGGCTGATCTGCCTCCTATCAATGTTCACCTCCTTCCTTGGCTGGGAGTGTCGCTGGGAAGCAAGAGGTTGACCTGTCAGCCGAAGCTTGGGGAACTTAGTTATACTCATGTACCTGTCTGTCCTATAAAGCTGTTCTGCTCAAAATGCATTTGGCTCAAGAGAATGCAGTTAAGAGTCAACTGGCAAAAGATCCAGAAAAGTTTGATTGCTGTCGGGGTGTAAAATGCCTTGGCTGCTTCTCTTGCCTTCTGCATATGAATGAGCCTACCCATAAAGACTGAAAGTTGGCATGGTAAGGTTATTCTACTTCATACAGTACAATCCTCTTAATTGGCACATCTGCTGGAAGCAAAGGTGCCAAAAATGTGATTCACTCAGAAGGAGTAAACCTTGTAAGAGAGCAACTAGTCACTATTTAATAGGGATTAAGATCCTCTCAGGATGTTTAATGTCCTCCTTGTACAAATGTGCTGTCACTGAGTTAATGACAGAACTAACCTCGCTACCTGTTAATGTTGAAGTAGCAATTTGCTTTATAGCTCTCTTCATCTGGAAATGCTTCTCTGTACCTTTAAGATCAGAATTTTCACCTCTGACATACAGCATGTAATAGAAAGAAATACACAGCTACTCCCCAAACGATAGGTCATGGCATGTCAAGTATTGTCTCTGAAAAATACCGGAATTAAAGATGGAAGGATCTAGATGTGGTCTGTGCTGCACAGCTTTGCTGTCAGAGTAACTCCACCAGCAAATCCCAAGAGTAAAAAAAGAGTCTTCCAGCATCACTGGATGAAAACAGCTCCTAGGGTCAAGCATTTCACTTTGGCAAAAACTAGTGTTCTGCCACAGGTGTGTTTTTATTTAAGTATGACACCAGAAAGCACAGCTTTTTAGTTCAAATATCCTGAATGTTTCAGAACTTTAGAAAGATCTATGCTTTTTTTTTTTTCTTTACTAGATTTACCTGAAATCTCAGGGAAAAGAGGGTACTGCTCTGTAAAATCTTTTTCATGAAGTAGCCAATTTGTATTAGAGTAGTCTTCCTTAGCAGAGACCTTAATTTTATTAGCCTTAGAAAATGCTACCATTAAGTTACACTTCGTAAGTTTGAATTGCCACGTTTCAGTTCATATCCATGTTAGTATGGATAATGTGAATATGAAACAGGTACGCTTAGAAGTCACGGTCTCACAGTCTTGTCTAACTCTTTTCATTTCAAGGCAGTCTGTTTTTAATTCCTCTTGCTACCTATTGGCAGCTATTTCTGGAAATAAGTGACTGAGGAACTGCAGATAAGGCATCACCTAAATGTATATTCTTGTGCGTGAGCATTCCTGTGATCTACAGAAGAAATGAAAGCTGACCAATTTCTTTTAACACTTACTGAATTTGCAAGTATAAAGTCAAAACTTTGCTCTTTTGAGATCTTTACATTTAACTTTTTTTCCCTGTTTTCTTTCTAGTTTTTTAATTAAAGAGCAAGAAGATTCCAGTATATCTCTGTTACTGCTGTGCATATTAAACATCTTTGCAGTGCTTTGGCTGGTGGATTTTCTTACTGCTCCAGGCTGTATTTTAGCTAACTTCTTCTGTACCACCATCTTAAAATAACGTTGAGAGAAATTCCAAGGAAGTGAATGGAACTACTTAGATGCCTCGTATTTATTTTAATGGAGTTGCTAACAAGCAGTCTCACTTAGTTTGACCTTGGATGCACCTGTCTGGGATGCAGCTTGCTGAGGTGTCAGGGCTAAATTCCAAAAAGAAAGTGTGAATGGAGACACCTTTGTAATGATCAGTTTTATAGTATAGGTAGATCTGGGGAGTGTTTTCTTTCTTATTCAGTATTCAGAAAGAATTTTTTGACAAATAGTAAATTTCCCCAGAAGTGGAATTGCAGTTGTGCTGGCAGTACTTCAGCATCTTGGAAAAAGGGGGGCTACATTTCATCTGTCTTTAGTTACTCGGTAACTCATGTTCCCCTTCCTACTTCAGCTTGGGTGGGCTTGAAGTTACAGCTTTCACCACAATGGATTGGTCTTCTGTGCCTCCTGCGGGGCTGAGCAGAGTATTTGGTGGTGAAGGCCCATGCTGTAAATCTCCTTCACAATGGGTGCAGTGTTCAGTCATAAAGAGAGGATATAAGATGAGCAGCCTGCAAGTTGTGTGCCTCGTCAAGGGTGAGCACCTCAGGTTTGATTCTCACTGTAGCAGAAGTTTAGGCATTAAAAAAGAGCGTGTGCTTGTAATAAAGGTTGTTAATTACTTGCTGTTGTTGGTAATACTGGGCTCTTCATTGAAGTTTTGTTTCTTATTTTACTCCTGAAATCATAGAATATCTGAAGTTGGAAGGGATGCATAAATAGCCCTCTCAAATAATAGTAGCTGGAGAAGTTAGAGGAACATTTTGTAATGGTTTGGGACATGCTCCCAAGACACCTACTGTGTGAACAGAAATGCTCCCAACACTGTGCAGGATCTGGGGAGTATGTTTCTGTATGGAAAAGCAGAAGGGCTTATATTTACTTTATGAAGCTTGTAATCAGTGATGCAAGATAGCAAAGGATAAGGCTGAGAGTGTGACAGGGACTATGTGGTTTGAATTGTCTCAGGAAGGAGGAAAAGAATCAAAGCCACATCAAAGAAGCACGAAACAACCGTTATGTTCTGTGAGGTAAAAATCCCCACCAGATACAGCAGCTCCCTGTATCTTTGTTTTCCTCTGTAAATACCCAAAAGCAAGTATTTAATTTTTGGACTGAAATGGATCTTCTGCATTGAGTGAGATG
Organism: Callipepla californica brunnescens; assembly: GCA_023055505.1. NCBI lineage: Eukaryota > Metazoa > Chordata > Aves > Galliformes > Odontophoridae > Callipepla > Callipepla californica. The sequence continues at coordinate 12,389,904 of JALIRH010000002.1, forward strand.
GCTTGGCAAGCTAAAAATACCCAGAGTTTTTAGAGTAAGTGAATTTTAATATGTCACACTCCTTGATTTGGATTTGCTCATTGAATCCCGAAACTGAATGTTCTCCTGGTCCTGTTCATGTTTTTGTTGTAAGCGTTGTTGGCCTGTCACTCTAAGTAGTGGTCCTCAAGATGTTGATATCAGAGTGGTGCTGGGCAAGCTTCTTGCTGATGCTGAGGAGCTCTCTGTTTTCACCTTTCTCATCCTGACATGTCAGCTCTTCGCAGTTTGCTGATAATACCACTACAATTTATCTCAGTGTTAGTGTGTGCCAGTTGTGAGTCTTGCTTTCAGGGTGCAATATCTCACTGAGAGAGAACTTGTATGGAAAAGGTATAGTTTAATTTATTCTTGCTTGTTTTGGTACTGTATTCATCCCAGTCAGGATAAATAGCCCATGGTATTTTATTTAACAATGCATTTCATCCTTTCTTGTTGATGGTTACATTTGTGTTGGTTTAAGAGGGAGTTAGGTCCCTCTGACTTGTTCTTACTTTACAGACCAATCTCATTAGTTTTCCTAATTTATTTCCTTTTTCTGTTCATAGTGCACAGAAGCTTGTGCCTTGGATACTGACAGTAATGGACTGAATTGATTAGGGTGTTGCTTGAAAGGTTGATAAAACCTGTCTCTGTGATCAGGTGGTGGTGGTGTGTTGATCTAGGGCCTTAGGGGGGATGTTTCCCCATGTGCCAAGATGACTGCTTTTTTTAGGGACACTGCTTTTTGTTAGGAAAACAATCCCCAGCAGTCTGTTGTGAAGCCAGTTGTTGGCTTTGCCCTTGGCCCTGTGAAAAGGCAAAGTGACTCTGTAGGTAAGAAGGAAGCAGTGGGATTCTTTAATATAGGAGGGAGGCCCCCGTGAAAGTGCCTTTTTTCTTACCTTTCCTTTTCTTACAGGAAGCAAGAGGATAAGAATAGCTAATATTGCCTATAGGAACTTATCCCTTTCTCCTGCATCTTTCATGGCTTTCAGCTTTTCAGTCTTTCCCCTACCTGTTCTTTCATAGAGAGAACTTAAGAGCAAGCCCCCTTTCACTTTGTGCTTGGGGCCCACTGATGCCCACTTCTGGTGTTATTTTCCTCTTTCACTCAGCCCCCACGGTGGCAGAGGTCTGTCCCTTCAGGGGCAATGATATCTCCACAAGTCCAGTTTGTATCTGGCTGAACTTCAGGTGTGTTTGACTAGCTCTAAGTCACTGGGAATGTGGTTTTGGAACCTCAGGCACGTGTCTGGGGTTCATGGTTCTACAGCAGGCATGGTGATCCAGCTGTGAAGTTACTTCTACCTTAAAACATAAAAACAAAACATCACTCTGTATTCTGACTGTGGATTTAGGGGAATCAGGCTGCCCAGGCAAATGGTGGAGTCACTATCCCTGGAGGTTTTCAAGACGTGTGTATGTGGCACTGAGGAACGTGATTTAGTGGGCATGGTGTGGTAGGTTGAAGGTTAGACTTGATGATGATGATCTTGGAGGTCTTTTCCAACCTTAATGGTTCTATGAATCAGATATCATTATCTGAGTAACTCACTCTTACGTGCACTTGTAACCAACCTTATCTTCTGTGGGATCCCAAAAGTGTACGCTGATGTCAGGCAGCATACTGTGTCTGGACCATACTGGGGAAGGGCTGCATGAAGGATCACATGCACATGAGTGATGGGGAATGGCTGAGGTGTGGTCTAGGTGCTGTTTCCAGGGACAGGCTTCTGGGCATCTGTCAGCCTTAATAGATGTGAGTTTGGGATCTGTGTAGTGTTTTGCTGTGCTCAGGTGGTCACAGGTTAGCTGTATTTTGCATCTTTCTTTGTGGATCAAGCACATTTAGTTCAGTGCTGCAAATATGAGAGACAAATTTGCACTAGCTGACTGCATCTCTAGCAGATCTGGGAGACTGGGTAGGACTCCCATGTCACTTCACTTCTCATTCCAAGAGGCCATGGTGCGCTGATCAGTCATGGAAGTGTGACTTGGACATCAGCTGCTGTGCTCTGCTTTAATCCTTCCATGGGTGACACCAGCTGTGGTTTAATTCTGGATTAAATCTGAAGCAGATACAAAGTAAGCTTTTAAACTGTCTTTTAGACTAGAAGTGTATTTTAAAAAGAAAAAAAAAAAATCATTGCAATTATTTACCATACTGACATTGATTGCTTTGCCACAGTGACCCGAGTAACAAGTTACATTATGACTCCTTGAATTTCTGATTCAATTTAAAATATTTTTTTAATCGGTATATTACAAAAAATGCATTACAGTATTTTCCATTTATTATTTTTAAGCAAAAACCAGACTTTGTTTGGCATGACCTTTTCTTCTTTTCTTAGCCTTAAGATTCTCAATAATACAGACAGGAACCTGGCACAGAAGAGGTTTCAGTTCTTTATGGGTTGGCCACTCATTATTGCTATTTTCTTTGGTTTTTTTTGGTTTTTTTTTTTTTTTTTTTTTGCTAGGAAAGTCTCCAAGTATGACTACCTGAGAAAATACATTTCTGAATTAAAGTGTCTTCTTCCCAAGTCCTTCAGTACCTGAAGAACTTGTATAAAACTACATTCATAACCCTTTATCATTTCATCTATTGTTTCCAAAACTGAAAACAGCTTTTAAGTTAGCCATTGGTTCTGAATTTTGTGTAGGAGGTTTAATATTTGTAAAGTAATTTAGAACATGTGGAAAAAGATCCTTTTGTCCTAGATTTAGTAATAAGACCCCCCCCCTCCAAAAAACAAACAAATAAAAAAGCCCACTATTTTGCAAGTCTTTGGCACTGCTGATCCTGCTTCTTCGTGTCATAAACTATGAAGGTGATGCTGTTTGTGTTATAGTCTCAACAGCCTGAAAGATTTAACAGTAACTTATACAGCTTTTTGGAGCTGCAAAGCTTAAATTCACTGATGTATATATATTTTTATCAAATACGGATAAAAATTCATTTTTCCAGTTTTAAAATATTTCATAGTTTGCTTGCAGAAGACACTTGCTTTGATTTAACAAATATTTCCTTCTCAGCTTCCTGAGTAATGCGATCCTTTTTCTTTCCTCCCTTTCTCTGTGCCTCCCACCCATCAGTGTTTTTTTCTGATGCATTTTGATGTTTTCTGCCCAGCTGACTGTTATTCTGGGGTGACAGCCACCCAGCTCACTCTAAGAGGGATCGCTGCTGCTTTGACTTCTTTTGATTTGAATTCTAACTACAGATCAGAGAGCAGCATGTGGTGTATGCTGGAGCAGAATTTGCCTTAATACTTGGAGTGGTGCCTCTTTTGCCAGTCTCTGTTTCTATGGAATTATTTATTTTTTTTAGGCATAAGTTGTGAGGTTTGACTTCAGAGAAATGTGTGTAAACATCTGTCAACTTTGCTGAGATGTCAGGAGCAGCATGTTCTGAAATTGGGTGTCACAAATGGTATTGGGTAGCATTCTTCTAGCAGACCTGTGGCCTTGTTCGAATGAAAATCCCCATTTCAGATGTCCTGGATTTTGTAATCCAAGTAGACTCATAAATGCAAATCCAAAAATAATATTGGTTTGAGAAGCTCTTTAAAACAACTTGGAACATTGTATATAAAGTGTTTTTAAGAACGAGATTGAGTCCTCTGTCACTTAAAAAAATAAAAATACAGCAGCCTTTCTTTCTGTTCCTGAGTAAAAGACCATAAATAAAAACAAATTCTGGTGAATAGATTGAGCTTGGATACTTGGCAGCCTTAGTAAACTGCACCTGTAAGACTGAAGAGGTAACTTGTACGTCATTGCTCTGGAGGAGCAAGGCTTGGCTGCTGATGCTATTCTGAATGCTGAAATACACCCTCTAATAATGCACTGGCTACAACCTTGATTTATCTATTTATTCTTGAGCTAGGTACTGTATTCTCTGTATTGTGGAGCAAACAGAGCATAAAATTGTCATGCGTTTAATATGCTGATTCATTTCTTTTCTCTTGGGAGAGGAATTTTTATAACTTGAGATACACAAAGCAAAAAAAAAAAAAACAAAAAAAAAAGAACAAAAAAATCTGCGTTTAGGTAGTTTGAGTTTGATGCAAAATCTTGAAGTTTTTCCTTCAAATATACAAGAATGCTGAGAACTGTGGTGCTTTTCCTCTTGGCTCAGGTTTTGGCTCCGCGCTCTGCAGGATTAAGACTATTAAAATACTGTCAGCATAGGGCAATTTTAGGATGTATTTGTTAGGAAAATGAAAGAGAAGGCTAGACCAAGGGGTTTTTTGGGCTTACTATTTGACTGAGCTGATAAATAGAAATAAAATAAAAACATAATGTGTTTTCCAGCTGTCTAGGTAGTTTGTATCTAGTTAGTGGCAGGGGACCCATTTTGTAGGTATGTTTATGATATGGGTCATTTTCCTTGGTGTATGGGGAATTTTTTATAGTAAGATCTAGCTTTAGAACAGGAAAGAAACTAACAAATGAGTTCTGTAGGAGGGAAGTGTGTTTTTTAATAACCTTACATCTAGAGCATCTGGCTGGAAAATATTTTGGGTGTGATGTTTGAAAACTGAAAGCAGCTACAACATAACTCTTACTTCAGAATACTTACGTTCCTCTAACTAAGCAAGTCTGTACTAATTATAACATTGGCACAATCAAGCTTTATGTTTAATATAACAATGTTCTTTTTGGAGTGGTTGTAAGTTAAGCCAGTTGTGTTTCAGTTATCATAATTCCAAATGCTGGACAGTGAAGAATGACATGTATGTATGTTGGGTGGTGATCTGTACAATGCATGACATAGTAGCTATGCCATTTGGAACTGTCTTATGTAGGCACAGAAAGCAGTGTTAAATTTGTAGTGCCAATGAACTTGTTCTTCAGTTCTTTCACATGATGGTGTTTAAACCTCTTAGGAGGAAAATAGCTACTGAACTGAAAACAACATCCTTGTGCTCAGACCAAACTTTATCACTACTTGTGTGCTTTCAGCTAGGAATAAATAGCTTGAGTCTGTAGCCAACCATATATGTTTGTATGCAAATATTTGTAATTTCAGTATTATGATGTATAAAACATTAACAATTTGATTTTTAGGGACTGGCAGATTTTCCTCTTCAAAAATTTGTGTGCTTGAGAATTATCTTTAAGCAGCAGCTCATATAAAGATACATGTGTCTTGATCTTGTTAGGGAATTTCTGTGGAATCAGAGAGACTGCTCCTATTGTATGGCTATTTTTACTTGTACTTTGATGTCTTTGTGAAGGAAACTCATTTATATATATATTTGTGCGTGTTATAAAAGTCAACTAATGGGTACCGTAATATTGGGCCCTTCATTGAAATTCAGCATCCTCTGACTCAAACCACAGTAACAAGTAGGCTGGGGAAGTTCAAAGAGGAGCCTTTGATCTCCGTAGCTGCACAAGGAGCAGTTACAGGGCACTTGCTCTTTATAATGAGGTTGTCCCTTCTCAAGATCTGCGAGTGTCTGTAGCAGGTTGGTGTATGTTCATGAGGCTGAAGTGCTTCCCAGAAGGATTAGTAGAAAAGCAAGCACTGCCCTGCTTACAGTGCACTGTAAACACAACTGGCATTCTTCTCTAGAACCTTCTGTAAGACCTCAGGAGCTGGGGGGATAGGTAATGTGTGTGCACATTTTGTTCTGTAGACTCAGTTCTTTGCCGTAATCATGAAGTAAATGGGTGCATTGGTATTCCCACTGACTTGCAAAGTCCAATGTTAGATGTTCATTGTGGAGAGTAATGCATATTTGAATTAGATTGTATGTATTTGTTAAGTCTCTTGGACAGACTGTTGAAAAAAAAAAACCCTCTCTTTAGATGTATTAGTTCTTTAGTTTTGTTTTGCCTGCATTGATAAGAATCTCCTAACTCCAGTAGTTTAAAAAAAAAAAAAAAAAAAAGCTGAGTTGTTCAATTAAATGTGACGTTATGCATGTGTTAATGCAATTGGCTTAATTTATGAGTGTTGTTACTCTGTTTGTCCAGATAATCTGCTGAAAAGCTGATGTTACAGAAAGCTATTGAACAGCAGTGGTTTTATTTTATATTTTTTTACTTTTATTTTTTTATAAGGAGGTGTCTTTTTAGCAGAAACCTTGCTGATGTTGTAGAACAGCAGTTTTAGGATGGTTAGATTAAAAATGAAGTGGAAAAGCTAGCAATGCCTGTAAACATTATTTTCACTTGGTCGAATGGCAGCTGAAGTGCTCAGTGTGTGACTGGACACCAGCTGCCCTTAAGCTCTTTTGTATTGAAGAATTTTTTGCGAGATCTCCTCTAATCATAGCTGAAGAATACACCTGAGGATACTCCTGCACTTCTGCCTTCATTTCCAAACTGGAACGCAAACATATCTTTCGCTTGTGCACTTGAAGTCTCCAAAGCCCAGGGAGGTGGTGGAGTCTCCTCTGGAGACGTTCCAGACCCGTCTGATCACCTGTGCAACCTGGGCTAGGGAGCTGCTTTGGCAGGGGTTTGGACTCAATGACTGCAACTATTGAAACAATTGAAATAGGATGTTTGTTCCCTAAGCCAGGGTCTTAATTTCAAGCTGATTTCTTTCTGTTAGGGCTCTATAGTTCTGTTATTGTTCTGCTGTGAGTACTCTGTACCTTTTATGACAATGTAAATTGCACAGGTCTGATGAAGAGCAAAAACAAGCTCAGGTTTTTGAGATTTGATTGGTAAATTCACTGTATTTGTTTAAAAACAAAGAAACAAACAAGCAAACAAACAAAAAAAAAAGGTGCATAGTCTGTATCTTTTTATGCCAAATGTAGTATTGTTTTGAGCAAAACATCTCTTCAATACGTCTAGTTTAGGAGCAGCTGTAGATAACAAATACATTTGGTACCAGTAATAGCACCCAGTATTTCCAAGCTAACTTAAAATACAAGTTCATTAGAAAACTCAAGAAAAATGGCACCCTGCCTGGTTGTAATTGAGACAACCTATAGAGAAGCAAAAGGAGTCCCAGTGGAGTTGGGAGGGGTCAGGACTTTTAACATTTTGGCCAGTCCTTGAGTGATTCTCAGAAACAACTAAGTCTCAGTTTGAGAATATAAGGAATATGGACAAATTTGTGAGATTATTGCAATGAAAATAATGGGAAATGGAAGTACTGAAATTAGAACTTTCACGTTTCAAAAGCTAGTATTAGCCTTTTGCAACATTGGCTTTCTGATGATTTTTGCAAAGCACATGGAAGAAGTTAGTCCTTTTTGGTCAAAATTTTTCCAGAAAGAGTTTAATTCTTTCTCAAGGAAGATACAGTGTATATATAATATATTCTTGTGATGCAAGGAACATAGATGCAGTGCCTGCTACTGTTATTACTATCACTGTGTGTGGTAATTTCAATGATACATTTAAATAGCTGAGTCTTGTGAATGTGCTGGTGACTGCCAGTAGCAGCAGCTGCCATCTAACATTTATTATTTTAGTACTGTATATGGATTTTGGTGTAAAATTTCTGAAGATAGTTAGCATATGCATTAAATAATGTTTCTCTTTTTCCTTCTGCATATCTAGTCTGGGACTGTGAAGCTGACCAAACCTGTGGCATTATGGACCCAGCAGGATGTCTGCAAATGGCTGAAGAAACATTGCCCTAATCAGTATCAAATCTACAGTGAGTCATTCAAACAGCATGACATAACTGGTAAAGTATGCACTATCAGAAATATTTTACTTACTTAAAATGCCACAAGTTGTTTTACTTTGTTGGTAATAGACTGTGACTGTATGTTGAGGGATTTTTGATGATTGTGTTACTTCAGAGTTGCGAGGTCTAGAGCAGGGGGACTATCCACTGATTGGTAAGTGATTTTCTTCTCTCTCTAAAATACAAGTTTCAGATTATTCAAGATTGCTATAATAAGGGGAGAAGTTGGTCTGCATAAGGGCGAGGGCCATGCCCTGTTCATTACAATTCAAAACCCCAACCGTTAAGAAATGTCTGAAGAGGAAAAATGAAAATTACTTTTTTCATTGAGGAATATGTTTTTAAATTACATTTATATTCCTTGGGCTGGGCAGTGAGCCCAACTGACCCCCTTCCTGGGGCTGGATCAGGATTAACACAGCAAAGTTTTTTTCTTATGCACATTTGTCTAACTTTGTTCTAGAAAACTGACAATGAAGAATATTTGTATATCTCTTTATTCTAGTGTTTTATGGTCCTTAAAATTAATAAAGGGAATAGTATTTCTGCCAGTGAAGCTGATTTCTGTCCCAAAAGTAGCAAGAGTACATATCATAATTTGCTTTCTTGCATTTCTTTCTGTATTTGACAAGGAGCTTGAATCTTCCTTGACTAGTCTAAAAAAGTATTCATTCTGTCATGGCTTTTCCTCCAAATACCTGTAAGCTGTCTAAACCCTGAACACTTGCTGTCTTGTCAGCGAACCATATATTAAAAAGCATCATCGTATTTTATTTTCCCATTTACTTCAAAGTTGATATTGATTTTGTTGATCTCCTTGGCTTTTTAAGTCCTTTTCTGTTTCCAGTAGTAGTCTGTTAACTGGCCACTTTGAACTGACATTGGCTCAGCTGAGCAGCTGGACTAATACAAATACAACTGTAACCTGGCAGTTAAATAGCATTTCTACTTGTATCACAGGACTGTGAGAAGTTTATTGAGGAATACTAATTATTTCTATGAAGTGATGGTGCACAAAACACGGAACTGAGATTCAGCCATTTAATATCAAGCAGTGATTTCAGTTCCACATGCAAACCTCAGTGTAACAATAATACATTGTTAACTTTTGCATGTTTTAGTCAGTGCCTGTTTGTACATGTGTGGTGTTTCAAATTTTCCATTAATTCCTTTTGTTATTCTTTCCTTTTTGATAATATATGAGTAATTGCAAACAAGGCAAATAGAACTACTAATCTTCAGTCACTATACAGCTGTGAATACACATGTGCACTAATATGTGAGAGATGGTTTGTATCAAGTTAGTAAATGTTTAATTTTTGTGCATAATTACTGCACTTATTTCCTCTAAGTCATCATCTGTTTCTCGGTATCTGGACTGCAGTCCTTAAAAATGTAGTCTGCATCTTCACCCAAGTGTACAGAGCCAATTGCCTCCAGAGAGCCATTAGAAAATTTTGAAATGAAGCTATTTTTTTCTTTTCTACAGTGCTGTTTTATTATTACGTTGTCTCTTTAGTATTAAGGTTGTATGAGATCAAGTTGAAGCAAATGTTTTTCATTTCAACTAAGTGTACATGGATAGCACTGGAGATAGGTGAAAGTTCGAACTTTTTAGACCTCAATGAAAAGGGAAAATCAAAATCTCTCAACAGAGGTATACAGAGAATATTAGAATGAGTGTTAGAAAGTAAGTCAACAGTAAGAATAAAAAGAAAGGAAAAAAAAAGGTAGGATTTTGTGGTCCTTGTGGGTTGCTTCCAACTCGGGCTATTCATGATAACAGGAGTGGAATAATGTTTGTACAGATTTTACACATTACTGTGATAATGAGTGAAATGAAGACACAAGAGGATACTTCCAGCACTGTTTATCCTGTGACTCAAATGACTTGAAATCTACAAAAGGGGCAGAACTGTAGATTTTGGGCTCAAAAAAAGTAGCACATGAAAGGAGCATGAAAACTACTATGAAGATTAAGCCAAGATAGTGTAACTGTTTCCAGATATGCTTGTGTAAAAGTGATGTGATTGTTGAAACTTTCTCAGGAATTAAGTTGACTTTGCAGACTGCTTTGATATGGAAAAATATGGTAAAAGGGACTTGAAGAAAATGACAAGAAAAGGATATTTATGCTTTATTTGAAGATCAAATCTAAGGCCTGGTCTTAAGCCAGGAAAAAAAACTTGGACAAACTTATCTGTGAGCTGTCGCTTTAACCAATGGTGTTGAAAAGCGCAGTATTTTGAGTACTTGGACTGTTAGTTACTGATTGCAGTTATTATTATTATTGGGTTGGGGCAAAAATGCAAAACAAAATATCCTTTGTAGAGAATTTAGAAGTTTATGCTGCTCCTGAGGAAAAGCAGCTGCGGATTTGTAAGAAAAAATGATCTGTTGTTACACCTAGCAAGAAAGAAGTAAACTTATATATGCAGTGCTCTCTATTATGACCTGCACCGGTGTTCTTTCATTGGATTTGCAACAAATTAAGGGAAAAGGCTGATGCTTTCTAGGGAAGGTAAAGCCCCTTGCACCCCATATTGGATGGGACTTACTGGCTGGGGAAACTTTGTTGAAGAGGACTTGTGGGCCTGGTAGACAGGAAAGTGAAATGAGTCATTATTGTGCCTTGGCAGATAAAAAAGGCATCAGAATCCTGCGCAGTATTGATAAGCACGTAGCCAGCAGATAAAGGACAGTGGTTGTGCTTTGAAGTCTAAGGACTTCAGATCTTGGACCTTGAATGCTGTTAAGATATTGACAAACTAAAGCAAGTTTAGGTGAGTACTGCTTAGACGCTCAGGACTGGATCGCTTGCAGTGTAAGCCAGGGTCTTGAGCCAGCTGGGCTTGTTCACTCTGGAAAAAAGACAACTTGCCAGAGATGGAATGGGGGACTAGCAGGAGCCCCAAGTGCATAAAAAGATGTTACCAGACAGATGGGGCCAAACTCTTTGTGGTGACTCTAGATTTAAGTTGGAGTGAGAGGTTAAAGCTGGATGTATTAAGAAACTTATACCTTGTGAGCACAGATTGGTACTGGAACAGGTTGTTCACAAGGTTGTGCTGTCTCAGTCCTGGGAGGATTTCAAGCCCCAGCTGGAAAATGCCTTGAGCAATGTGATCTGATCTCATAGCTGACCTGCTTAGAGCAGGAGGCTGGACTGGAAGTCTCCCAAGGTCCCTTCCAACCTGAAATCTCCAGTGATTCCATGATTTGCTAAGTAATTACGGAGTACCTCAGAAACAATTAAATGCATTTTGAAGCCAGATAAGGAAGATAAAATACAGAAAGGCTCAGTAAGAAATTGGGATATGTTTTGTAAACACAAAATCCTTGTGATCAGTGAGTGGAGCGTCTTGGATGACTTATTAAGCACATGGGTCAGAGGTCATTTATGTTGTATTTGACCAAAAACCAGAACCAAAACAATGTAAAAGGCCAACTTTGAGCAAGATCTAAGGGTTCCTGGTAAGAATTAACAGTAATAGAAAAAATAAGACAATAAAAAGGAAGGGACAAAAATGACAGTGGCCTGTGCACCCAAGAACACAATGATAATGGCATGAGCTTGTCACAAGAGGGTCTTCAATAGATGATGACTTTTACACCAGTGTGAGGGAGTATAAAAGGTTGTTCAGACTGTATAAAGTGTACCTGCTTTATACCAGTGTAATCTGTGGAACAAAACTGAGAAATGGACTGAGCTTTTGGTGTTTGCATATGGCTTTGAATTTGCCAGACAGCAGCAGTTCTAAATGAATAGGGAGTTCTTGAGAGGTGAATTGTTCTTCGGTGGTATTATCCTGTAGCATTACCAAATTATGATTTTTTGCAGTGTCTCAGAATTAATAGGTAGGAATCTTGGCTTAGGACAACTAAGAAATAACCATTTTTGGGAAAACGGTTCATTGACAAATTAGTAAATAAGATGTCTAAGGATCTACTTATTGATGTGTGATTTGTTGAAAGGAAGGAAGGGAAGAAACTCTGCTTCACCTCTTGTTTTTACACCCTGTTACCCAGTGTGCTAATGCATGTCTTCAGAGCATGAGGTTTTAATGCTATGATCATTAAACAAACCTCATTCTGTCAAAGTAATACCCAAGAGGTACCTTGGTCCAAGCGAAGGAATTTGATAGGAGGTACTTGAAAGGACACAAGACTTTTCAAATTAAACTTTTAAGGAGGAAAGGCACAGGAGTCAAGAAAAACCCTTTTTAGTTTTAAAAGAAACCAGAATTTTATGAATATTCATTAAATACCAAATGGCACCTCAGGAAATGAAGTATGAGCTGCTACTGAAAACCTACAAATAGCCTCATAATCTGGCTAATTCTATAACCTTTAAATATGCTTGCATCAACTATTTGCTTTATACAACTATATCAACTATACGCCTTGTAGGTGTATGAAATTCATATAAAAATATTGCTTCTAAAGACTGAAATATTTTTCGTTTTAGATTTGATGAACGTATTTGCAAAATGTTAGGAGTATGTCATTGCAGCTGAAATAGGTCATGAGCACACTGGTGAAAGGGTGATCTCGTGGTTTAGGATACTGTGCTGGAATTTGGCTTAATTTCAGGTTTTTCTGCTATTGGAGAGGCAGTGTTAGAGAATCCTATGGACCTAAGTTACTCTATCCATATAGAGAAAGGGCCTCTCTTTTATGATCACAGAGCTGCTAGATACATTTCCAGGATACATAGTTAAGTTATATTCTGTCTCAGACAACTCAGTGAGTTCTGTGCTACAAAGCATGTAGTGATGGATGGGCGAGAGGCCTGAGATGGTGAGCAGGAGGCTTGGGTCTCGTTCCCAGCTCAGCTTCACAGCTCAGTGGGTGGGAAGGGTGGTGACAAGCAGGTGTTTTGTTTTTTTTTCACCATGTGATATCCTCCTGATCCATGTTCATCCTCCCCATTCACATTTTGGTGTCTGCACAACAGAGATAACGATAGTGGTCTTTTTAAGTAATTTCATTGTGATACATGAATAAAAGGTATTTAAGAGCCAGCTGGGTCTTCCTGTTAACGGTCCTTTTTATTTGAAGCAGCTTCTCACTTGCTGTTCCCTCCCTTGAGAAGTGATTCCAACTTTGTTGTCTGCACATGATGGATAAGTATCATGCTGATTTGAAATCTCTCTTGCGGCAGTCTCACAGTGCCTCTCATGAGGCCTCATCAAGAAGAAAAACAATGTTCTCTTCAGGTGATCCCCAGTGTTTCCCTGTCTCTGGTGCTTGACTCCTGGCCTTCCTGAATCTTCCCTCAAATCTTACTGTAGTCTCAGTGTAGAAGGTGACGCAAACTAGCACCTTTTCATAGCTTATTTTCTTTCACATTGTTTTATTGTCCCTTATAAACTGCTCATAACCAATCTTGGTTGAGGTCTGGTTTTATGATCAGATATAGGACTGGTTCCAAGTAAAGAAGGTCCTGGGTCAAGGCAAGATGTTGTAGGAAGTACTTTAACCTCCTTTAAAACATTATTCAAGTTTTTTTTTTTTTTGCCACCATTTTCTTTGGTTACAAACCTGTGACAATTTGAACATCTCAGAAAGCATCTAGTTTATTTGCAGAAAATAAATTGATTTTAATAGAAACAAACAGATAAAAAAACCCTCACTGTTTTCAAAGGGAGGGTATTTCCAATAAAACATTAATTATCTTCCTTGTTTTGCTTATATCTGTTCTCTTTGGCACAGTGGACTTCTCCTCCCAAACAGTGCTCATCTGATGTAAGTCAAGGCCAGGTTGGATGGGGTCCTGGGCAACCTTATCTAGTGCCTGATTTAGTGGCTGGCAACCCAGACCATGGCAGGGAGGTGGGAACTAGGTGATCTTTGAGGTCCTTTCCAACTGAAGCTGTTCTATGACTCTATGGTTTGTAGAAATAGCTTCCATCCCCACCCCCTTCTGTGAAGCCCTTCCCTTGTCTGTGGTGCAAGGGGTAAGCTAGCCTTGTCCACAGCCCCTTCTGCCACTTTTCCTTGCACTTTCTGGGAGGTCTTATCAGCACTGTTGGTTGGTGGGCTGTCAGCTCAGTCCAGACCGCTTTCATCTGCGGTTTAAAAAGCAAAATTACTGTTTCACGCTGGAAAAAGCTTTTATTCTGCTCTCTGGATAAGGTCAGTCTTCTTTGCAACATTCTTCATGCAGCTGTGATGCTCGTGTTAGAAAATGTGAGGGACTAAAGAGTTCTCCCTATTTCATACTTGGCTGCTTTCAGACTTTTAACATGTGGAACACATCAAAGAGTGACGACTTCAGGATAAGGCTCCAGTTTGCATAATATGTGGCAAGATGTCCTTTTTTTTTTTTTTCATGGAAAATAGTATCAGAAATATTTTAATGTAACCTTGTGTTTATATAGCTTTGTATGTGTTTAATTGAAAGAAGTTCAGTAAGTTGGAAATTTTTGTTTATTAATTTGTTACATAAAATCGTACATGGTGGAAACTATATTACTCTGTTGCCTTTAATAGGAAAGGGAACTTGCCAGAAGGCGATTGGGGCATTTTTGACCTTTCTTGCCTATGCCTTATTAATGTTACTACTTCTCTATGTACTAAACTCGGAATTAATGATTTCCATTTTCCTCCTCCATTATCAGATGTATGAGCTGCTCTTCAAGTCATTGATGAATGTTTTACAGTCTCTTATTTGATGTTTCCTGGATCTGGTTGTTTTGCTTGGATATGCTCTCTTCACTTGTAACCACCTGGGAAGATCTCTCATGGTTTCAATAAATGACTCCTACAGCATACTCAGAACAGAATTGCACTCTAGTTGCCTCTTTTTCTTTACTCTGCTCCCATGTAGGAGTTCAGTAAAAGCCATGGCAGCCACATTTGCTGTAGCTTTTATGCCTTCCTGATGTATAACAGAATCCAAAATATTTTCAAAATTAACGATATAATTTAGTCCTTGAGCCCCAGATTCTCTGTCACCTTAGCTTTAAATAAGTTATTCTGTACTTTTGGAGAGTGAGTATTTAGATGACAGGAGAAAAAAGTGTATTGCTCTTCACTGGAAGTAGTGTTTACTTGCTCTTAGTCCTCAAGCACTGTCAGAATTAACATTTCATAATTACATACAAAAATAATTGGATTATTTCTTCCCTCTAACACTATTTTTTTTCACCTTTTTTAATTTTCTTGTGTTCTATTTGGCTTAGTCAACTTCTGCTAGCTAGAGATCACACGGTCTTTTACCCTTCTCCCTAGAAGATCTATGTTACCCATTCCTGGTAACCTGGATGCACTGTATCCTCTAGGAGAACACCGGTTCACGTTAGTATCATTTAAACTCACCTCCAGAACTCCTCACCTTGGCAGCTAGTTTCAAAATCAATTTCTGTTTCATACTCAGAGGGGAACTAAAAATGTGAATTAGGTAAGATACAGAAAGCTGTATCAAAACCTATTTCAGGAGTTCTTGAACCATATTGTAAAGCCTGGTGATATTTCCTGGCTTGCCGATAAGGCTGCACAGTGTGTCTGCAAGAACTGAACACTGATTGTGATCCATTGACAGAGCCAAAAAGCTTAGAAGCTACTGATTTAGCCTTTGGGTGCTTACCCTATCTATCTTAGGTGACTCAGACACTGAACTTAAGTGTGATTTAGAAGACCAAGGGTAAATGAGTAAATTATTGAAGTAATCAATTGAGAGGCAAGGCATGCCTCCAAACAGATAGATTTAGTGGACTTGGAGAAAGGAGTTAAAAAAAAAAAAAAACAACCCTTTTATACTCACCCAATTTCCTTTGTCCACTGACACTTGTTTTGGAGACAAAAAGAAAAAAAAGAAAAAAAAAGGGTATATAATACCCTTGATGTGTTCTTGAACAAAGTGTGTCTTTTATCAGCTATTTTTTTCTTTAGGTGCCTTAGATGAGTATTGACTACTTTATTAATAGTTCTAATGGTTTGCCAAATAATAAAGCTCTACCCTTTCATTTCATTTCTCAGGAAGATCTCTTTCTACAGGTTTTTGCAACCATTGCCAATTGTCAGTGATTAGGTTATTACTTTACCATGTGCCTTGATGGCTAGGCTGTGCGATACTGTTATCTGGAAGCTAGACAGGGAGAAGCACTGTTATTACCTAGAGATCTCCGAGGAACAGCTTGAAGCCTTAGAAAGTAGCATTGTTAACTCTGAGCACTCTTCTTTATTTCCCTCTTTTATGTCCCTCATTGGTTAATACTGATGAAGTACTTCAATATGGTGCATAAATGCTTGTAGTCTTTCACTGAAATGAAGGATGGAGTTCTCAGGTTGTAACTGAGTATGTAACATTTAGGCCTTCCTGTGAATTGTGCTGATTCTAAGTATTGTACCCTGACCAATGTCTCAGTAAGTGTAATTCTTCAATGCTTTTTAAAGATTTCTGGTCTATCTGTTGAGTTGGGAAGCTATTTTTTTTTCAGCAAGGTTAAACTGCCAGTCAGCACTTCTGGGTTCTCATTTACCAGGCTTTCCTGCAGCATTTTGGAAGTTCTGATTCCTGTTCAGTTTGGAATCAGGACAAAAATGGGAGATACTGGACGATCTTCTTTCAGATTACTTGTGCTATAGCCTGGGAAAGGGTATTTATCTTCTTGCTGTGCAGACATTAAGTCAATTTTATGGCTCGGTTGTAGGTAAGGAAAATTTAGATGGGGAAAACTTAAGTGATTAAGCTGAGGAGTTGTTAAAGGACCTTACAATTCTTCACTTTGAAGAAGTGAATTAATTTGCTGCTTAGTGGGTATGGGTTTGCGATATCAGTGAGCAGCTAAAGCTGATTCTTTATTTCAGCTTGTTACTTGCCAGCATGTGCTATTCATGATACAGGGATTTAGGTTTAATGTAATCTTATAATTATTTGGCAGCGTTCCCCAGCCTAATAACACAGTTAGCCTAATGATGAAACGCAGAAGGAAGCTCTCCTGAAATCCCAAAGTCTTGGACATGGTGCCTTCTCTACTGGGACACAAACAAGCAAGTGTGTGCTTAGTCTCACACATCCGATCCATCTGTAACTTACAGTATTCCTTCTTTCACTTCAGACTTCAACCATTATCTAATCCCCTCTGACTCTATCCCAGCCAGGAGCCTTCAGACAATTATGCTGTGGTTCCAGCTTCTCTGCTCTTTTTTTTTTTTTTTAATTCTATTATTATTTTTAATGCATATACATAGCCAGCAAATCCACTTTTACACCATATCTCTAACAGATGAGTTAGTTCTTATCTTAAATTTTGCCCTTCACTGAGTTTCCTGTGTTCTTAGCTGCCCTCTGTGTTGTTTTTTTCTCTCTGGACTTGTTGTCAGGATTCTTATGGAATTGCCAACAGGAGCTGGACTTGCAGTGTATAGATGTTCTGTGCCCAGAATTCCCCCAGTGTCACTGGGTGAAGGGAAATGGCCGTATGTAGTCTTCAGTACTTTCCAAGTGTATCCATGTTGATGTTCACACAGAAGTGGGAACGTGCTTGGGGAAACAGCTCTCTCTCTCTCTCTGCATATATATATATATATATTGATACGTTTATTGATACGTAGTGCAATAATTCCTGGTTCCTCAAGGGGGAGCTTACACACCGGCTAACTGATACGCACTCCCCGATTCGAGATTGGGCTGGGCTGTATTTTCAGCAAATTTACGGTGCTGTACTGGGAACATATTATCCGATCTAAAGCAAAATTACAGCAACAGCTATAAATACTTTTATCTTTGGCTTTATCCCAACAGAGTACCCACATTTGTGTAATCTTGAGTCGGTGACAACTGCACAGTGATCTGTGTATGGCAAGCCAGTCCTTACTCCCAGATTTCCATCCCTTCTAATATGTAGACCATTGCTTGGTGGATGCTAATTTTTTCTTGTCCTTCTTTGGAAATGATTCAGTTTTTGGAAATATCAGCCCAGCCAACCAAGCCTTTTACAGAGAACAAAGAGACAGAAAGGAAAAGTACTCCTTTCTTCCCTACCACCACCATGTTCTAATAAAAGTAAAATCCAAAGTTCCTTTTTCTTCTAACAGCTCAAGTGCTGAAAAAGCTGGCCTTTGAGAGTCAAGATTTACCAAGGGAGTAGCTTTCAGTAAAAAGAAGTGCTGTCCAGTGAAAATTTGATATAGTTAATTGAACAGGTCAGAAAGTCTGACCAGGACTGGTACAATGTATCTGACACAGAGCTTTATCCTTGTTATTGTAGAACACACAGCAGGAGGAGGTCACAAACACCTGGCTCTTGTAGCAGAGATGTAAGGACCCAGAATTTTCCTCTTGAATTCAGTGGAAGGAGCTCTTGGAGCAGAAAATGGACTGGATCCTGCCCAAGCCCTTCCTGCATTCAGGAAATGGTTTTCAGCCCTTCACCCAACAAGTATCTGCACACCCTGTAAAATAGTTATCTGATTGATTCCTCAGATCTTAGTAGTAACCAACACTTTAACCAAAGCATCTGCCTGTCCTTCTGTGTGCAGCCAGTAGGACTACTTGCTTCTGATGAAGAGGAATCCAGTGTGTGCAAATTGACCCTTTGTATTCATTTTTGTTATTTATGAACAGGAATATTACAGATACAAATGTGAGCCTAGAAGCATACAAAAAAGCAGGTTCTTAAGCCAATTTGGTCTGCAGCATGGACACCTAGATTAACCTATGAACCTTCTTAAGCAATTATGCCTCTAGTGCATCTTTAAAATAAATATATACTGTCTTTCCCCCTCTGACCCCCCCCTCCTCCCCAAGACTTCATTAGCCTGAGTTAGCCTGGAAGTAAATATTGGAGGCCAACTTGGTTCTATAGTAATAAACATTAAGTGGTTCACTTCAGATAAAACTTGAGAACTCCTGTTCTAATGGCTTATTAGAAATGTACTTCTCATACTGAACTGAAGTAGCTGAAATGCATTCTCCAGTGGATTTTAGTCATTCAAGACTTCATGTATTTGCAGCAGAAGCAGGGTTAAAGGATAATGCACCAAAATGAATGTGACCTATCCCACAGAAACCTTGAGAATCTCAGGAGCGTGCAACTCACAGGGCTACATAGACTTCACCCTGTTCTCCAACAGCACTGTCTAAAACACAGAGCAATTCCTGCCCACCAAGTTGGTAAGATAAGCCTCCAACTTCTACAGTTTAAAAATGTTTCTTCTTAATCACTGACTAAAAAAAAAAGAGATGCTCCCCAGAGGGGAATTAGAGGGTCTGTTCTGTTTTCTGAAATGCAGAACAATGATACTCTTGAGGAAATGTGTATTTTTTGTCAGTGTGCCATGTATTCATGATAGGTCGTCAGCGTAATCTCTGTACCGTCAACTGTTCTGACAGGACACCTGCATCTTATTGTGCTGTGGTTAGAGGAAGATCTTTCACAGAACCATTTGATACCAAAACCAGGTTTCTGTATTTAAACTTCTGTTACTATCTTCGTGGGTTCTATTCAGTGCAATGAATTGCGGAATTGAGATGACTTATTTGTTCACCGATCAAAATAGCAAATCCTGGAGTTATTTATGTCAGCAGTGTCCTGTTGAAATCACCCCCTGCTTGAGGAGTGTCAGCTAGAGCAGATTGTCCAGGACTGGGTCCAACTGGGTTTTGAATATCTGCACAGATGATCTATTTAGCTGAGGTTTTTCTCAACTATAATTTTGAGCGTACATTTTTAATTTTTATTTTGCATAGACTATGTATATTCTATCTTGTAGTGCATGCTTTTGACCTAAACCTGACAGCTTAGGACCTGAAGATGAATTAGTAGGGTTATTCAAGAAACAGTGCCAAATGTAAAACAATCCCAAATGGCTTCTAAGGAAATGTTTGTTATGTGTTCTAATTTTTTGTTGCTGTTGTCAAGTATAAACAGTGTCTGGAAATATGCCAGGAATGTGACAATCTGTTAGGAGCATATCACATCCATAAAGTACTGCGATCCAATCCGTTGTCAAGCACTAGTTAAACTGTGATGCTAAACTGCCTGTGTCCATTGGTTTATGAATGTTATATGCACGTAGATAAAGCTTGTCATATACTGGCTTATCAAAAACAAACAAAAGACAGCTTGACTGTGATGAATGTCACCTGTAACCTTTATCCTGAGCTAATCTACTTCTGGATTTGCCATTCACAGACGTGCACAATCCGTTTTTATGTCGCATTAAGCCACATTCGGACCTGTATCATACTGGCTCACTCCAAGTCAGTCTCACAGAGAAAGCTTTTTTCTTTTCAAAAGCGACGCTCTAGGATTTTGTTCTTTTTGTTACACTCAACACAAGGAGCTACAGACCTGTTAGCCTCTTGCCAATTCTGCCAAATAATGGAGCAGTTAATTTGGGTTTCTGTCAACAAAGAATGGCATTGTATAGTTAATACCAGTCATCTTGATGACCAACCTGTCAAACTAACCTGATACTCTTCTCTTTCTTTTTTTTTTTTTTTTCTGTTACATTGGCAAGGTTACAAGTCGAGTAGTTACCGGTCCCCATGTAGAATATAATATACTTATCCCCTGAAGCATACAGTGTAAGATTATGTGACATCTTAATTAAATATTTGCCTTTTGAGTTAAACACTGTGTGTTGGAGTCTGGCTGGTTTGTGTACAGATGCCCATGCATGGTGGGACACTAATGAAATGGGGCATTACTGGTGTCCCATGCACTGGTCATGCAGCATCAGCCAGACTTTGTGCTGGTAGCCTAAGATTATGGCTAGGTGCAATAGCCAACAATTATCAGGGCAGGTTGGTGGTACAAGTGTGGTGACATAACTGAGTTAAATGATCCTGGCAAAATGTGTTTAATTGTAGCCAAGTATAGCACAGTATCTGAGAAGTCCCTTACCCTGCAGGAATACCTTGGAAAGCAGCCTGTCAGAGAAAAAAATGAATTAGGGGCTTTGTAGATAGCTGTGTTACATGTACACCCAAAGCTAATGGGACTAATGTAATCTCTGGTTATAGAAGTCGTATTGAATAGCAGGGACTGTTGTAACGTACACAGGTCAGGTCATTTAGGGCTTTACTAGGATACTGTGTCCAGTTGTAGTGTTTTAATTCCAAGAAAAGCAAAGAAATAGATGGAAGGAGGAGCCCAGCCTTTTCCCAAGCCTGGAAGATGAGCCTTGTGTTGTCATGTTACAGGAGATGAAGCTGCTGAAAGGAAGGTTGATAGGTGACTCGATAACTGGGGACACAGACTTAGCAGGACAACAGCATACGTTCAAAAGCTGAAATTGGAAGCCTGAGTGATTCAGTAATAAGAAAATGAATCCTGTCTTTGCGGGTCATTCAGCAGTGGAGCTGCCTGCTAGGAAAAAGGGCAGACACTGACAGAATCGAGTTTTTAAAAGGTGAGATAGATGAGTGGAAAAATACTCGATAGGCATGTGTACATGCAGCACCCAGGCTGTGTGATGCTGCATGACCTCAGCCATCCTTCAGCAGAAACACCTGCAGTCTCTAGACTCTGATGCACTCTACAGCTTTTGTGGTTTTGCTTTTCTGTTTCTTGAGAGTCTAGGCCTTCAGAAACAGAGGCCTCTGGAAAACTCAAACGAAGCTTGAACGAAGCACCTTATGTTGTATCAGAAACATGAAAACTCCCAATGAAATAATTTGCTAGTTACCCAGCTGTATTTGCTGTCTACAAGTGTTTTTTCCTACCTATTCAATCTGTATTTCAGACAAAGTCTAGGGTAAAATTTCTGATACAAGGACAACTTATATTTGCATTCCCACATTGTGTGGCATGCTACTAGATGTATCACTTCAGAAAAAAATCATGTTGGGGTAAGTATCTGTACTTAGGAAACATGGTAAAATCAATCAGTTATTCGTATATGTGTGATGTGTGCTCTCCCAGAAGCTCTCCTAGGGCTTGAATCCATTATGGTTTTTTTCTGTGCTTGACCAGATAGGGTGCTACACTAGATTGATGTAGTGTAGAACAGTTAATTTAGAGATTTAAGATCACCCTGTCTTCTTTTACAAACTTCTTTTGACTTAAATTTTGTAAATGTGATGTGGGATATATGCAAAAATGACATCTCTAAATAGTTTGTTGCACATTTTTGGTGAGTCTAGTGAGATCAAAGAATCGTACAAGCTTTAGAGTTGGAAAGGATCTTTAAAGGTATTTAGCCCATCTCCCCTGCAGTGAACAAGGACACCTACAGCTAGGTCAGGGTGCTCAGAGCCCCATCCAGCCTGACCTTGAATGTCGCCAAGGGTGGGGCATCCACCACCTCTCTGGGCATCATGTGCCAGTGGCTCACAACTCTTATTGTAGAAAACGTTTTTCCTACTTGCAATCTAAGTCTCCCCTTTTTTAGTTTGAAATAATTTCCCCTTGTCCTGTCATAACAGACCCTGTTAAAGAGTCTGCCCTTTCTTGTCTTTAGATACTGAAAGGCCACTCACAGGTCTCCTTGGAGCCTTCTCTTCTCCAGGCTGAACAGCCCCAGCTCTCACCCCGTCCTTGCAGGGGAAGTGTTCCATCCCTTGGATCAATTGTGGCCCTCCTCTGGACCACTCCAACAGGTCCATTTGTCTCCTGTATTGGATGCAGTGCTCCAGGTGAGGTGTCACCAGCGCATGGCAAAGGGGCAGGATCACTGCCCTCAACCTGCTGGCCATTATTCTTTTGATGCAGCCCAGGATATGCTTGGTTTTCTGGGTTGTGAAGGCACATTTCTGACTCAAGCTCAGCTTGCCATCCACCAGCACCCCCAGGTGCTTTTCAGCAGAGCTATGCTTTATTACCCTTTCTTCCCCCAGCTTATACTGATACTGGGAGCTGCTACAGCCCAGGTGCAAGAACTCACACGTGGCTGTGTGGAAGCTCAAGAGGTTCTCCTAGGCCCACAAATACTAATACATACCTGCCATTCTATTTTTAGGTATCCTTTCTGTAAGATTTCCCATATAGCCTATTAATACCACCCATTTCCTACATTTATTTACACATTCTTTCTAAATCAGGTAAACATTTGTTGCTGAAACCGTGATGCACTTGTTTTGGGGCAGGTATCAGAACCTACAGCCTTCTCAAAGACTGACTTCTGGAGTTGTTTCTGGGAATTGCTCTAAAAAGCACTGCAGGATAGGTAGATAATTCTTCAGTCAGACTATGCATTTCTTTACAATTGCAACATCAGAAGAGGTTATCCCACTGTCATAAAACTGATAGTGAAAATAGCAATCTGAAGACAATTTCTTCCAGAGCCATAAAACTTCAAATATTTTTTTTCCGGTTCAGAAATGTATGGACATCAACTGTCATAGCCTTGATCTGATCAATAGAAGGGTTTGAACTGTAGTGTTATCTTTGGCCTGCATATGCTACGTAAAGCAGTGCTATGGAAATTCATGATCCATCACTGTGTTGCTGAGATGGAATCTGTAGCAGCAAAATGCAAACACCAAATCAATGTAAAGGAAAGCAGTGTTGGCCTGTGTTCATCCTTTTTTTTTTTTTTTTTTTAGGCAGGAGTATATTTTACCTGTGTAAATTTCACAGATTATTTTTTCAGTGCTTGGGGCTTCTTTTGTTTTGAGTAGACCACCTAATCTCAGAGTTAGACATTTTGTAAAGCTATTGAAGGATTTAGATTGTAAAGTTAGAATGTTATCTCTGGTGTCCATTCAAAAAAAGTAATTCAAAGGTAGTAGGCTTCCAGGAGATCTTATCTTGATGCATGAATTTTCTTTAATTAAAACAGAAATAGTTACCTACTCCAGTTGAAGTTGAAAGAATACTTTCATCATAGAACTAAGCAATTCTGAACAAGGCTTCTTTTTTTCTTTGTCTTTCTGCTTGCCTCTTTTAATTATGACAAGGCTGAACTACTGTGTGAATGATTCAAGAAAAAGCACTGATTCTGGATGGTCTGTGTCAAATACCCTGCACCACTTTCACAATTGTAGATCTGCACTGTTGTAGCATGACACAGCTTTGCCTGAGTGCAGCTCTCAGGCTGAATGTGAAGGATTGTATGGAGCATTCACGAACAGCCTTCCCTCTGGGCTGCGAAGTAGGGAAGGGATGGTTTGTAATACTGCAATGGAGGCATATTTAGCACATGCACACTTGCAAACTACTGCATGAACTCATGGTGTTGAACAGCGTTCACTCCCAGTGCTGAATTCAGTTGATCTGTTTCTGACTGCTTATGGCATTACAGGTACGTGTGATGGTTCTAATCTACTACAGTGACTGGGGGACAACAGTGGTTTCACTTTTTGCCAGTGGAATTCAGAGCAACTGGATGACAGAAGGGGAAGTCTTCTGTTTCAGGTACTAATGAATGTCTGTTCAGAAGACTGCAAACTCTGGCTCACTTTTTGGTTGGATTGGGACCTTTCATCAATTTGTGTTCCAAGTTTTAGTCCTTCTGAACAATCTTCTTTTGCTCCCTGAACTCCAACAGTGTTCTTTTTGTAGAAGTTCAGGAGGGCCAGTTTTTTTCTCCTATTGTATCTGGTTCCACAAAGGTGCTGCCTGGCTTGGTTGATTCTGTTCTATAGTTTAAGTTGGTGCGTGCACATCTTGAAATAATTTTTTGAGTTAGTCAGCTGAGTGGTTGCAAACTGAAATGCTTAAAAGGTTCTAATGTGAACAAATTTGGATAGACCTTCATGAAGACAGCACGTTGGCACAAAGGCTTATTTTGAAGTTTTGCTTTCAAACTAAAAGCTGTGGGTTTTTTCTTCCTTTCAATAGCAATTTATTTCTTTTAACAGAACTGCAAGTATTTTCTCTGACCTTGTATTGAAATACATTGACATTCTGGCAAAAACAATTAAACCTACCAAAAATCGGTGTGATGCAAAATAACTGATGTGGAAATTTTCAGCCTCAGTGGTTGTGATTCAGCAACACTTGACGATTATGAAAGGTGTCAAGCAGCTATAATCATAGTCATCAGCACCTGTGTTGTATGCATGTACCAAAACATGCATTTGTTCTCCCTTGTTAGGAATGTATGCAATTCCTAATTGCTATGAGTCTGTATCAGCAACATTATACCTTTTTCTGTGTAAAAGGAATGTCTGGATGGACTGCTGCTATTCTGCAAATAAGTACATATTGTCAGGAAAGCTTTCTGTTTCTTATTTTGTTGCTTTATTTAGAAATTAATTTGTTGAACTAGAAGTCCGTTATTGTGCTTTCTATAGAAAAATAATGATCATTAAGTTTAATTTCATATAGTTTCTTTGCATTGTGATAATCATAGAAATCATAGAATGGCCTGGGTTGAAAAGGACCTCAAGGATCATCTAGTTTCAACCCCTCTGACGTGGGCAGGGTCACCGACCACTAGACCAGGCTGCCCAGAGCCACTTCCAGCCTTGCCTGGAATGCCTCCAGGGATGGGACATCCACAATCTCTCTGGGCAACCTGTTCCAGTGCATCACCACCCTCTGAGTGAAAAATTTGCAAGGGCTCTCTGAAAGCTTAGTACACGATATTCACACATAATCTACACAACTATTTAAAGCAGCAAACCAGCTGTGATTATGAGTATACTAAATCAATATGCATGTAGCCTAGAATCTTGCCTTTGTCCAAAAGCAGTGCTTAGGGAGAAACGTGAGAACAAGGCAATCATATGTCGTGTTTACTTCTAATACCCTCCTGCCTTCCAACACTTTGTGGTTCGCAGTCTTCCACGGAGCAGGTTGACTCCTGTCTTTGAGCAGACACTGTATGAACACACAGCCAAAATCTCAGTGCTGAATATGTATGAGTAAAGGACAGAGATGAGAGTACTCATGCTACTGAAAAGCTGACATTTCCTGATTTCTAAGCTCTGTACAGAGCAGCTTTAATGTTTTTTAGACTTTTCACGTGCTCAGTTTTGTTTTATACATGAGGAAATGAATGTTCTAAGGCATGAGGGAGTAATAAGGATATTAAAAACAAATTAAAAAAAAATAGCACAACAAAGACTGACAGAGTAGAAATCTGTGTGCCTCCTGAGCTCGTAGCTTTTGGAGATGCTTAGTTAATGTTACAGTTGAAAAACAAATTCTCCAGACTGTTTGGTGGCACAAACATTTTTTTATCACCAAAAATTAAAGCTAAGTGAGCACAATATAAGCTTATGTGTGTCTGTTTCATCTATCATATGCGATTCAGATCTGTGGCATCTGAGATATTTCCATCAACATTGTTGGAAGTCTGCTTTGAAGAACTTGCAGCGCTTACTTTTGTACCCCCACTGTTGCATACAGCTCTGACCTCCAGAGACACCACTTCTTCAGAATGCAGCCTTTTCATTTTCCTGTATTTGATGGATGATGTTTGGCTTTCATTTCCCTGATTGACTGTTCATTGTTACGTGGTGTTACCCCTTTAAGAGAAAGCCAGTTAGTTGTCAGTAAAATTGCACTATCTGAACATTTACTGTGTGTTCTGGAATGCCAGATGTCAGAATACAACTTACAGCATGAGCTGGAAACCTCAACTCTTCTTCAGAGTCGTCTTGAAAATTTAAGGCAAAGTAGAATGTGGTTCTTCATATCCCATCTGAGTGAATACTTCAGTAGTGAGCAAGTATCTGCATACTCTCTGTGTAAGCAAAATCTAGCTAAACAACATTCACTAAATCTTGTACAGTCTATTGCTGAGTTGCAAAAATTGCTGGGAACTGTTACACCAACATGATCATCCATCTGGCAGAAAAAAAATACTGCAAACTGCAGTGCCATTAACACTTCTGCATGGATAAAGCTCTGATGTGTTGGATCCATTCTATACCTCAGCGAATTGGCTGTAGTAAAAGAGTGGTGCAGTCACAATTTGAAACATGCACTTGTACAAATCTGTAATTATAACTGTAGTGAGAGACTAGGGCAGCAGTATATTTTGATATTGTCTCTCAAAAATATATCAAAATGATTAAATGGTTTTCCCAAAGAATTTGAGAGTTTTCTAGTTCTAGTCTGATTTGGAAAAAAAGAAATGCAGCAATTAATGGCTTTCTCTAAGTGCAGAAAAGTGAAGTTGCCAAATTTGACCTTGGACAAGAATCAGAGCTGGGTTATTGAGCTTCTTTTGTTTTATGTGAACCACAGTGACCAGTCTTGTAATTCTCCTCTGCAGGAGGTTATTGAAAAGTGCTGGAACTGATTTCAACTGCAGTGACCCAACATGGACAACAAATTAGTTTGACTTGACTTTGGATTGTTTTGCACCACCATGCCTTTTGCCTATAAACTTTGTATGTCATCTGGTTGTCAAGACACATTGGAAGTGGGTTAGCTTAGCTTTGCCCTCAGCAACATAGACGTGGATGTCCTTCTGCCCTCTTCCAATTCTTGCAAGCCAACTATGTTTTTTGTTGTTTCTTACAGCTCATAAAGCCAGTAAAGCAGTATCTGTTTGCAGATTGATGTGTTCTCTCCTGCTCCAGGGACATCCAAGCAGGGTTTCATCTATAGTTTTAAATACAGGTGTATGGTTGTTACCATCCTGTGCGGTTCTTACTTGTGGGGAGATCACATACCTTTGTCTGTATTACTCCCCAGGCAACTGCATTATGGTCTTGTAGTGGCAATGCTCAGTGTAATTGACCATTGGAGAAGGGACCTTTATCTTTGCCAGCTGCCCAGCAGTAGCTTAACAGAGGTATAAAAGCAGGAGTTAGGACAGGTGCTAAAGAAGGGGACAGCCAGGGCTCTCTCTACTGCCTTTGTAAAATGGAATAGCTGTGGTTAAACTATATTGCATTGACTATTGGCACTCAGCAGTGTGATGAGACATGTGATGCTTTACTTCCTAGTATCCAGCTTCAAGTGTCTGCAGAAATGAAGACAAACTTAACTACACTTGGTTTGTTCCTTGTGAAGAATTTCATCATATAATTTGCTCATTTAAAAACATTTAGTGTTGTTAACAAATTGGTTTTTATGGTGTTGTAGATTTATATAGGAATAGTTTGTGTATATTAAGGGTTGTATGTATATTCAGTTGGAGTAGATGACCTTGGAGGTCTTTTCCAGCCTTGGTGATTCTGTGATTCTATCCAGCATACCCTGTTGGATATCCATATGCTTCTGAAGTTTGTGGTGGCATCAGTACCCTGTATCCAGACACAGGGCTGTAGATCTCCACTGGAACCGATCACATTTCCAGTTCCTGTAAGCATTTAGGACTATGTAGAAGTAGCATTTAATAGGAGGAGTAATGTACAGATACTGTCCTTCTGCCACATCACCACTGGGCTGAATGTGACAGCTATGCTAGAGAAGATGGTAATGTTCTATTCCTCTCTTAGGGTGATAACAGAGCTCAGGAAAAATTACACTTATTTATCTTTCCTCATGTGTGATCTTTCGCCACAATCCAAAAATAATAATGAAAGATTAAAAAACAATAAGCCCCTCCATTATCACCTGACTAGAAGAGTTTAAGAAGGGCACCAGAGATAACTTGTGTGCTTTATTTTTCATTGCTGTATCAATATCAGAAGACCGAAACTTTGGTGGTAGAGAGTAATTTCACCTCCTTAAGCAAATGCTGTTTTAGTTCTGCACAGCCTTATGACTCTTCAACAAAAATATTATAATGTGCATAACTATCATGTTGGTATACAGTTCATTTCTTAAATTTGAAACAATAATATTGAGACATTTCATAGCATTTGTTATTTTATGGCTTTATACACCTCTTTTTGTTTTGAAACACTACTGCCCTAACTTCCAGGCAGGCCTTGTAGCAGATCCAGAACAAGGACTATGTGAAAACATAATAAACAACTTAGTAAAACTGAAGTTATGAAGTATGAACAAGAGTTGGAATGCCTCAGTTGTGATAGGCACTTTGCAAGAGTTCACACATAAGTAGGTGAGTGCACGTGAGGCTCTGAAGCGTGCAATATTCTACTTTATCACACGAGTAAAATTTCTTATCTGAGAAAATGCATTTCCCACAAGCTGTTCCTGGGTTTGAAATTAGAGTCTCCTCTTTCTTTAATCGCTGCATTTCATAGAGGCTGTTCCGTGTAACTGAGATTATCTGGTACTCCATGCTGAAGTGCAGGTTTCTCTTGCTTTCAGAAAACCTTTGGCTGCATTGCAGAAGTCAGTTAAAGCAAGAAAAGAAACATTTCAGTGTTAAGAGTCTGGTTAGCTGGGTGCTGATCTATTCTTTAGCTCTCTGAAAGCCATTTTCTCCAATCATTTTGAGACTCCTTAAGACAGACTTGAATTGATTCTCCTTTTAGGCAAGTGTTTAGTGAAAGGTTTTGCAAGCTTGGATTCAGCTTGCAGTTCTAAAATGCTGCAAGTCAGATGCTGCCCCTGTCTGTAAGTGAAAATATTCTTCTTGTCTGCATGTGTGGAGGTGTAAGTCAGGACCTTTCAAAAATCCTGACATTGTATTTTTTTCTAACCTATCCCATCAGCACCTCAAGGTAAACCTTTTGCAATAGTCAGTATGGTGCTCTAAAGCCTAATAAAAATACCTATGGTGAATCTCAAAACCTACACTGGGAAGTGGCAGTAAGTGTTTTGCATTAACAGCCTTGTAACGTTCAGGAAACCTAGCTAAAGCAAAATTAAATGAAATTGCTTGTAGTCACTAAAGGCTTACCCACACATCTCTTTCCCACTGCTTTTCCTAGATTCCACAGCTGAAATAACCGTATCATTTAATAGTTCAGAACAGGTAAGAAATAGCAGAGGAAATCCTTTCCAACTGCTCTAACTCGTGCCAGTGGACACGCAGGAACTCACAAGGGAGGAAATAATATTCTCTCACCTCTGAACCTCTGATTTCTGAAAAAACAGCTTAAGTCTTGTTGTGGTAGTAGATCTGGTTGGGTTTTACAATCAAACTGGTGGCTCTGTAATATTGCTGTGTTGCTGTCTGACATTTCCACAAGCATCTTCTGGCACAAAGACTAATTTGGCATGGAATGGTTTGCACCCATTCTGCTAAGGGCTTTAGCTCTTCACAGTGGCTGTGTTCGCACTAATTTGTACTTGTTCCTGAATTGTATCTGGGAGTTCTTGGCAAAGTGTTTATTGGCCCAGGCCAGAATCATCCTAGGAACCCTTGAAGCAGTCTGATAATGGAAATGACAGTGCCTGGACATCTGTGGTACTGTTTAACTGACTGAGAAGCACATTCTTGGAAGCAGCCATGCCCTGCTTTTCAGAGTGTGTAGCGCTGGGTGAATGGGCTGAAAAAAGCCCTGTTTTACATCCTTAATGGCCCCCATCTTCTGCGTGTCTGAACTTGATAGTCATTGCACTCTCAGCATAGAAATCCAATATTTGGATGCTACTGCTGAGAGATACTGTAAGTGGTGTTCACCATTATGTGAATGATTTTGAGTGAGGTTCCAACTCCCTAAGTATTTTTTCACCTATCTCCACAGTTGGCATGCTTCAGTTCAATATATCGATATACAAATTAAGTAAGATTCTTGTTTTTGCTTGCTGTGAATGTTGACCTTACTATCATTGTTGAAATTCAGACAGCTGGGTTTTTAGTGCTACTCTACAGAGAGTCACTGAGGCTGGAAGGCAGATCTGGAGGTCATCAGGCCTGCCGAAAAGGACCTAGAGGTACTGCTGGATGGCAAGCTGGACATGAGCCAACAATGTGCCCTCACAGCCCAAAAAGCCAATCATATTTTGGGGTACATAAACAGAACATTATCCAGAAGGACAAGGGAAGTGATCCTGCCCCTTTGCTTTGTGCTGGTGAAACCTCACGTGGAGTACTGCATTCAGATGTGGAGTCAGTCAGTACAGGAGAGATGTAGACCTGTTGGAGCACATCCAGAGAAGGGCCACAAAGATGATTCAAGGGATGGAAGATCTCTCCTACAAGGAGAGACTGAGAGCGGGGGCTATTTGGTCTGGAGCAGAGGAGTTGGACTAGAAGACCTTTAAAGGTCCCTTCGAACTCAAAAGACTCTATAGTTCTATGGTCTTGCCCAGCCCCCTGCTCAAAGCAGCGACAGCCAGTTCCTGGGTCTGCATCCCATCAAGTTTGATTATCTCTAAGAATTTAAACTCTGCAGCCTCTCTTGACACCTGTTCTAGTGCTCAACCACACTCATGATAAACAAGTTTCTTCTTATATTTAAGTAGAACTTCCTGTGGTTGAGTTTGTGCTTTTTATCCTCTCCATTAGGCATTTACACACATTGAAAAGCCCCTACTGCTGAGCTCCCTCTTATACAGGCTGCACAGTCCCAGCTATCTTGGCCTCTCTGCATGTGACAGATACTCCAGTTCATAATCATCTCCATGGCTCTTCGTTGGACTTGCTCAAATATGCCCATGTCTCTCATGTTTAAGGGAGCCCAGCACTGGACACAGCATGCAGATGTATCTCACCAAGACTGAGCAGAAGTGAAGGATCTTTTCTCCAGCAATATTCAGCTTAATGCAGCCCAGGATAACTGCAAGGGCACACTGTTGGCTCAGGACCTCAAGTTCTTTTCTTGTTAGTTTAGTAACAAAAATGTTTCCTACAGCACTGTAAGTGGACCTTATGTGATCTCCTCCTTATCGTTTAAGCAGCACCTGGCTGCTGAGAGCAAAATACAACATCTTGAGGATAAGAATCAGAGTGTCTATGGCTCACTGTGTGTTGCAGACAGAATCTTGGCCTGCCCATCTTCAAAGGTCATCAGAAAATTGCTTGGGAGCAGACTGTAAATAACTTGATTTAGATCACCTTCTCATGCAACTGTGCTGAAGGATTTGTAGCTTATACTTCAATCTGTAGACACCTGTGATCCTACTTAACCATCCAGCTGATTTACTTATGGGGTATTGGCAGAATTTCACACTGTCAGTGCTCACGTGGCCAATCCATGGTACATAGCATATTTCTTAACCAGGGAAGCTTTGCAATCTGAGAAAACTGTGGAAAATAATTTGCTGTAGCAGGAAGAAAACAGAAAAACACTAGCGAGAAAAAGAGAACATAAAGTGTTTCATGAAGAAGACTCAAAGGAGAACATTACAGAGAAAATAAAAGCAAATTGAGCAAGGAGTATTTACAGATATGAGTATTTGCTTTAGAGTTTTAATTATACACTGAAAGATTAAGTAAATAATTTCTTAGTATCTGTTTTTGCTTTTTTAGGTGTCTATTGCTGCTATTCAAAGCTTGCTGTGTGAATATTGTTACTTGCTAGAGTTTCATGTGCAAGTGTCTCCAACCAAGAGAAGAGTATTGAACCTTAATGTTCATTTATCCTGTAGAAACAAGAAATTGTATTTCATGCATAACAAAAACTAGTTTTGAAGCTTACCCTAAAATGATTTGATTCTTATGCTGGAGACCAAGTGCGAGCAAATGAGTGGAAATGGAGATAAATACACAACTTTGTACTTGATTAAGGCTTAAATTTGTGATTCAGTATTAGTATTCAGAAAATAGTTACAGTTTAGGAAACTTGCTGGGATGAAAATGTTATATTTCTTCCCTTCGTTTTCTCTGTGTAAACCTGTGGGGAAAAAAAGTGTTTGTGTTTGTGTCTGAGTTCTGGTATAGAATAGAATCATTGGAGTTGGAAGGGACTCTTAAAGGCCACCTAATCCAGCTCCCCTGCAGTGAACAGAGCTACAGTTAGATCAAGCCGCTCAGAGCCTTGTCCAACCTGACCTTGAATGTCTCCATGGATGGGGCTTCCACCAGCTCTCTGGTCAAAATATGAGGGGATGCGTCCCACTTGAACCTGCCAGAATAGTCATTCTTTGTACCAGGACTGTGTGTGCGTTGTCTACTTCGTCAGCCTGCTTAGGTAGCTAGTCTTCAGTATTACCATTGGAAATTTCTCTGATTATAGTTTACAATTTTATTCCTCTGTATAAATTATTATTTGTAAATTATTCATGTGGGCTATAATACATTCACTAGTCACAGTTGCTGCTTTTCCTGTAATCTGATTTTGTTGATCAGAGCTTCTTGAACTCAGTGCTTCTTTGGTCTTAAAGGTAGATCATGCCATGTGTTCAAATGTTTCCTCTCCATATACTCCTTTATTAAAAACGAGGTGTAACTGAAAATTCATACATAATGCAGTGCTTAAATGTTTGCTGATCTGAAGCAATAAAAGCTGTTTCTGAAAGAGAAGAATTTCATTTATAGTGGAAAGAAAACCCAATGAAGTAATCAGAAAGGCAATACAATGTAAAACCAAAGTGAATTTCTTGAGTTCTGGAAGTTGGGTAGTACTTGTTTGGTTTACACGTGGATTTTTCTTTCTTGTAGTCTTTCCCACTCTTATTTCTAAGGTCTGCTGGAATGCTGGATTTCATGCAGAGGTTGACAGCCCCCTAGTACTGCAACCTTCCTTCAGTAGTGACTGCAGTAGCCAAAGCTTCTCTGAAGTGCCACATGGACACTCCCCAAGGACTGGATCTCTGTCCTTCAGGGCCTGGCCCTGGGAACAAACAGGGAGCAGGCAGTGAAACCCAGCTGCTGACAGATGTTGTGTCCTTCCATCTCTCTTAAGGCATCCCATGTGCACTGTCTGCAAGGCCGCTTTTCCTCAGGGTCCTAGGGACTCTGTCATGGAGTAGGTGCTAGAGTTAAGCATGTTGATCTGTCACAGGGACCAGTTATTTACAGATTAAATGCAACAAATGCCTCAGGTATTATTTCTGATCAAAAGTGACTGCGGTCCCACAGTCTTCTGTAGGTCAAGTATTAAGTAGGAGAAATAGACAAGCAGCATAAAATCCTTATGTCCTGATTCATCTCACAGCTACAGTAATAAAAGCTGGAAGAAATGCAAAGGAGCTCTACAAAGTTTATCATGCCACCGAACCAGCAATGCAGCAGGAGATTAGTAGCTGTCTCTGTAAGACTGTGTACATAATTGACTGGAGGTGACGGTCGCACTAGGAAAATTATTGTCCCATAGGTTATAAAGTGGTTAGCATAAACTATAAGTTAAGGGCCCGTGAAAGGTGGAGCATGCAGCTTGGCAGGTGCCAGGCTTCTGGTTAAGAGTCCCCAAAGAGAAACAGCAGTGCACTGGGAGAGACATGCCTGATTCTTCAGGCTAGGAGAATTGAAGCAGACTGCAGTGCTTAACTTGAGAGCATGCTGCTTTTAATTTTCCATTTTTATTAACATTAATTATTAACATCTCGAATATTAACATAAAACCTTTCTCAATTTCATTTTTTATTTAAAAATTCAGGCTAAAGTCAGAACAGGCTTGGACAAAAGCACCACTGAAAGCTGCTTGGAGTGTGGAGCAGAGGAGAGCTACAGATACTGATCAGGAAATGTATGTTCCTCAGCACTGGGATTTCAAAGCTTATTTTAATACTTAAAAAAATTTTAATTTTTTTTTTTTTATCAAAGCAGTGATTGGAAATTATTCATTAAAAATCTGAGTTCTCAAATTTGGGTCCTCTGGAAGTCGTGATGCTTTCATTATGCAGTACAGTAAGCTGTCTGGTCACATTATGTAGGCCCTTCTTTCCTCCTGCAAGTTTGGCGTTAAAAGAAACTCAGAGAATGAATTAAACATTTTCCAAATACTAACCCTCTATGTAGATTTTTGCATGAGTGCTGTGTGCCAGAGCAATCAAGAGAAAGAAGGGCCAGCTCTTTCCAGTATCACAGAGGAGATGAGATGGTCCCAAAGATTGTCCACTAGGGCACTGCCATAACATTGAAGACAGTGCATAGAAATACATTGTCTTTCCTTATCCTTCCATCTGTTGCATACTGAAGAATTGTGACCTTGGTGTGTTTTTTGTGGCCTAGCAACTTTGAGTAATTGATTGAATTGCTCTCTAGCAAATTAGAGCAAGCAACAATATTTACTGACAATTTTTGTCCCTTGGATTGTGGAGGAAAGCTCCCAGGGTCTGGTCTTCAGCCATGTTAGTGTTTCGTATTAGTGTAGTTTAAAGAGCTCAGTGGGTATATCTGTATGTGACAGGAGTAGGTGTCATTCCTCATTTAATTAAGGGCAGCTTTTTGGGTTTCACAAGTACTCTGTGGGGCTTGTCCTCTTTGCTATACGCACACAGCAGTTTTAGGCAGAACCGCAGAACCACTTTTGCTTTAGAAATGTCAAAAGGTAAGACAGCCTTCTGGGTGGTTTCAGGAATTTCCCAGCTGCAGTTGAGTCGGGCAGTTCAAGAGTTAAGTGTTGCTTTTGTGTGTGTGTGTGGTTACTATTTTCCTTGTGGTATTAAATTACCCCTTTTTTCTGAAAAAAAAAAAAAAAAAAGAGGTGATTTTTCTAAGGTCCACCATTAGGAGTTACAGGAAAGGCTCTTGTCTGAGTTTTCTATAAAGAGTTCAGTCAATTCTAACGCTTCCCAAATTGGCTTGCCCTTTTGTAATCTGCTCTATGTAGAAGCTGTGCATTATAATATAGGAATGTGTATTTACTCCTGAATAAATTAACAGCAGTTTTGCCAGCAGGCATGATCTAATGCAATTTTTTGTAATTAATAAAGAATCTAATGCATAATGGGCTGCGCAGTGAGCAATGTTAGATTAACAAGGAATTGAAGAACAGTGTGTCCTGCTGATGGTAGACAAAATCAAAGAGGTTGACAGACTCACTTACTCCATTACAAGTAAAAAAGACCTTGAGGTTGTTTATTTGAATAGAGGGACTATAAATCTAGCACACTGATACCAGCAAGCAGCAGTCTTGGATTTTGTTTCTTAAAAAAAAAATACGATGTGCAATATGATAGAAGTACATTATTACATGTCTTTATATCTTTATATATAGCTGTAGACAATATATAATTTTGTATGGCCAGGAAGTAGGTTGGCAAATGTATACACAACAAGCAGTGTGGATTTATAGACAGCTTGCTGAAGGTTTACATTTATCCTTAATTTACTTTGTGGGTCCTATCAGGTCCTTCCTGAGAGCACTAAAAATTGTTGTCTCACATTTTACAGTACATTTGAAAAGTGGCGTAATATGATTTGTGCCTGAATTTGTATTTCAGGAGGGAATTCAACTTATTACTATTTCCTCCTATTAAAATCATCAGGTCCCAAATATGTTCAGCTGAGAAACAGAACTGTCTAACAGTCTTTTACCTAAGACTTGTAAGGAATCAATATAGTTCCCATCAGTACAGTAAATTACTTACTGAATCACTTCCAGTAATCATGGTGCACAATTTCTCATTAACCCCTTCCTTTCTCTGTATAAAACCATTGTTTTCTTAGAATAAAGTTATTTTGGAGTATATGTGTAACATTTTAGATGCTATGGTCCAACATGTCTTAACTTAGGCTGCTATATGTAAGGATGTTTGATTCTCCCCAGTAGAAGGCACACAACTAAAATACTTCCTTGAAACGTTGTGGATTAGTCAAGGAGGAGGAATTCTGGAATTGCACTTTATTTATTTATTTATTTATTTAGTGGGAGGATTTGGGAGCCAGGAGTCTCTCATTTCCAGAAAAGGAATTTTATTTTTAGCATCATTTTTGAGGATACCTGGACTGTTTTGAGCTGCCTTTCTGAAATAAAGACCCTCTCTAATGGGGACAGAGCAGGGGTATAGTACTGACTTTAAGAAGTTCTTGTACTTTTAAAATTAATATCCAAGACCCATATTTTCTTAATTGAGTATTCTTACATAATTTCACCATTATTGCAGGCTAGTTGATTTCTTTCAATAGCATAATTATGACTGAACGGGTGGACCTGCTGGAGCTGGTAATGGGATGGAGCAGCATTCATGGCAGTGATAGCTGGGGAGAAACAGCTGGAGGTAGCTGGCTGGGAGAGATCCCTGGGAAAAGCCAGGGAAAAACAGGGTTCAACGAAGACATCACCTAAAATGGCTCATTTTCAGACATCACTGGGGACAAGGAGAAATATAGCTCACAGAACTGGGTCAGAACTAAGAAAAGAGAAATGGCTAAATTATTTGATGGATTATGGGAGGAATTGGGAAAGGCAATGCTAAGGTGAGCTTCACAGATTTATTACTGACCACATCGTAAGTTTGGCAGAAACAGATTTAGGATCAAATTCATATCTTGGTTGCTGCTAATTTTGTATGTGAAAATGCAATTGTGTTGAAGATGGTGTTAAAGTTATTTTTCATCCATATCCTGTTCATGCTTGGAGCTGAAAGTACAGAGGAAGAGCTGGAAAATGCAAGAAAACTGTGACTTGAGAGAGCCATTACCATAAATGGAAATAAACTGATTTTATTGTAGACTTAATGGCAGCAGTAACAATAGTCATCTCTTCCTCTTGTCAGAATTGTAAACAGAGATGATGTGAAAATAAAGGATGCATACAATATTCAGAAAGTGTCTTTGTTTATACAGGGCTTTTTTTGAATTTAATCAGACATTAATTGACC
Source organism: Callipepla californica brunnescens (assembly GCA_023055505.1). NCBI lineage: Eukaryota > Metazoa > Chordata > Aves > Galliformes > Odontophoridae > Callipepla > Callipepla californica. The sequence continues at coordinate 12,426,957 of JALIRH010000002.1, forward strand.
AGTGTGACAGTGTTTGTTTTCATAAACTTTACTGTAGAGCCGGCCTCACCCAATATCCAACAAATAAGGAATGGTAAAGAATCAGGAAGTCATATTATTATTGTTTGATGATGTTAACAAATAAAGGCAAGTCCAAAGCTGTTTTGATACATGAGCAAATCTAAAAGGTCTTCCTGTGCTGTCTTGCTCGTCCACTGAAGGGATACTGGAAGTGTTGCCTCTCCCATTCCTGTGACTTAACACAGGATAATTCCTGCAGCTCCATGGAGGTACGCTGCTTTTTCTAACAGAATGAGAAATCACAAGAATGCTGTCACAGGTGCCTGAACTTGAGAATACATATGTATCCAGGTTGAAAAGTTTCCCTTGCTCCTTCTGTTCCCTATTATTTAAAACTATTCTCCCTGACACTTTATTTCCATACCAGTTTCCCTTATTTCTTCTATCCATGTAAGTAGGTCCCCAGTTGAGTGCTGTTAATTGCATCAGAAGTACCCAGCAGCTACCAATAGCAGTTTTGGGAAAAAAGGAGTTCTTTGCCTATGCTGGCAGTTGCCCCTATGCTAGTAGGTAGATGAATGAAGTGTTTGCTGCAGTGATGAGTGATAGAAAATGAATCCATTTTTACTTCTGAAGCAATTGAACCTTGCATAGTGGAATACTAGTTGGGCAAAGAGAGGAGTAATGCAAGTTGCAGTTTACCAACAGTCTGCGCCAGTCTCATGGCTAAAATAATGAATAAGACAAGCCAGATCTGACTGCTTTTGCAAGAAAACCAGTGAATTTGCCACGAGGCATTCAGGATGAAGTGAATGATGTGTCTGGTTGACTAGTGATGAGGCTGGCATGACAAAGAGTTGTGTGCTCTTAAATTCTTATGTGAAAATCTAGTACTGTGTAAGATCTGATGGGTTGTCAAGTACAGTGTCACTAAGTCATATCAAATTCATTCTGAAAATATGACTAATTTTTGGTTTGTACTACTTCTTTTGCAAATGGTTCTTGAACCCAACTTCCTCAATTGTATTCAATTTGTCCTTACTTCTTTGGTTTAATAGTTCTCTTTCCCTGATTCTCATCTCTTTCCACTGCCATCGTGAAGCTGTTTTCTTTCTGTAGGTGACTTTACATTTTTCTAGCCTCCTCACATGAAATAATTGCACCATTCCTCACTATGAAGTCATAGCCTCTCTCTGTGCCTGTTCTTGTTTGAATTCCTCTTTCCTGAGTGTGTGATGGGAATTTTATGCTTCTGTCTCACCAGCGCCTGAACAATGGTATTGATGTCTCTATCTCTGTCATGGAAATTTCTTACCTAGTAAGTCCTATGAAGCTTGTTTTTAAGTGCTGAAGTGAAGAGAAACAAACAAAAGGAAGGCTGTGATCAGACCATTTCAAGTAGGAAAAACCTGGCGAATAAGATTTGTGAATATGTTAATAGAACTGAAGAAGTAAATGCAGAAATGTTATGTCTGAAGTCGTTCTATGCAAAAACCAGAGAGGCACATTATTAACAATTAAGAATATCCTATAATCTCAACAATGTGAAATAGTGTTTCCAGCCTAGAAATATTTTTTCCAAGTCTTGAGCTTGGATTGTTTAGGGACTTAGAGAATTTTGTATTCCTGTTTTTCTAGAACTGTCAGCTATGTCCATACAGAAATGTGATCAAAAGGTGTATGACATGTTTAGAAGTCAAGGAAGAAACAGATGAGCTGGCTGTGGAATTGTTCACCAAATACTGTAATGCATAAACTGGGGAGCTCTTGAAGCAGTTAGTAAGAAATCAATATAAAACAGGTGAAAACGTGCAACAAGCTTCTGGAATTTGCTAGCCCAGGAGACTGCAGAGGCAGACAGGATTAAAAAGACAAATATATGGACACTAAGACAATAAGTAGGTGCTAAAAATGAGGTACTCTCTATTACCCCTAGTGTAACAATTCTAGATGCTGGCACAGTACAAGGGGAATGACTTCAGAAAGTAACCCTCCTGGTAGCTCTGCCTTAATTCATCTCCTACTGCCTCTCTGAATACAAAGCTGAATGAGCTGCTGGTCTGGCTGTAGGGAGTTTTTTAATGTGTTTGTGTTCTCTGTCCTTTCTTTCTCAGTTGAATTCTGTGCTCTGTGGTAAGTAAACTGAATATCTTGTCTTGATATTCATGTACATCTATCAGTATATTCAGGAGACAAGATTGCCTTTCTTTGCCACACTTCATGTACATTGTTCCCCTCTTGGTTTATCATCTTCATCAATGGTAATTAGTCATAGTTTTCTTCAAGGTTTTGAGTGAGACCTTCATACTATCTGCTCTCATCTTTCTGCATTTCTTCAGTTCTTTCCACTCTTTTAAAATAAATCCTTTCTTATTCATTCACCTTCATTACACGTATACCTTCAAGACTTCTAGCATGGTCTCCCTCTAGATGTCTGTGAACTGGCAGTCAATGAGGCTTCAAAGGCTCAGGGAAAAGAAGAGAAGCAGTAAGCTGTACCAGTGAGGGGAGGTATGACCATTTTTTATTAGGTACAGCAGACTGCACCACATTCCTTGCTCTAGGGCCAATGCCAGCCTCATTGGACCAATGCTTATACTCATATTAATGTTTTGTGGCATGCAATGTTTCTCCCTCCATTCAAATTTTCATCCAATCCCAGACTGATCAAATGAGATCTGCAACAGCTAAGTCGTATTAGAAGAAATTAGGCCATCAATCCATTATTAAGCTGGAAAATATTTTATGTTCTGTGGCTGCCCTCAAGGCGTCTAAGAACATTCCACAGCTGCACTTTCCTGAGTATGAGAGGTCTGAGTTTTAGGTGCTAAAAGATGCACGTAGATAGTAAGAGCGATTATTTTTTTTTTTTAAAGCATTTGATTCCCTGCTGTGCAACTAATGAGAGCCAAAACTTCAGTGTTTGCAACTACAGTCTTTATTGTTTTGTTGGCCAAAAGCTTTTGAAAAAAAAAATCTTCTAGTGTCTTTCCTGCATGTAGGTACTACTTATATATAAAACAGCCTTTAAAGAGGTAGCACTTGTTCTTTAGTTTTGGGAAGTTTTCCTGAGATGTAAGTAAAGTTCCTTTACTTGTGTTCTAGCAGAGATCAGTTTAAACTCTTTGAAAATCTTATGCTTGTTATAGGTACTGATCTTGATAATATATTCTGTCCAATACACTCTGAAAATTAATAATCTAGCCCCAATATTTACCTGTGTAGCAGTCTGTTTGTCTCTGATGCTTGCCAAAATGAGCATCTTTTGTGTATTCTTATTCATTTTCTCCATTAGTCTGTTCTTTTTCAATGAAAATAGATCCTAATCTTGAGATCCTTCATGAAGGCTGAGTCACAGCAGCAGAGAATAGCTGGATTTGGAAGGCACATCTGGCAACCATCTTACCCTGTCCCTGTGCTCAAAGCAGGAGCAACTACAGACAGATGTTCAAAACCATGTTGATCAGGTTTTTCACATGTCCAAAGACAGAAACTTCTCAGCCTCTCTGGACAACTAGGTTCAGTGTTCAGTAATCCTTACAGAGTCCTTAGCACCTTTCACTTATGTTCAGTACAGGAATTAAGATAGTGAAGCATCTGAAATCCTTAGCTGGTTGCCAGGGCCTTGGCCTTTGTAACTAATTGGTTCTGCTATGATCCAGACATCATCTGTACCTTTTCAAAGGCATGACTTAGTTGCAGTATAGTAAGTTATTCAGTTCTAGCTTGGAGTTTGTTGTTTTGAATGTTGAGGGAGAAGAAAGATGGTATGGGGAGGATTGGATTCTCTTAGTTCAGGTCACTTCCTACATTCTGGAAATGTCAACTACTGCCTTTGGATGTTTGCCTTCCTGCTTCATCACTGTCTCAAGGGGTCACATTGGATTTGGTGTAAGAAGGAGTTAATTTAAGGCAGCTAGTAAAAGCTGCTGCAAACAGCATGAGTCAAAGACAATTTTTTCCAATGGCATTGCGCTTTGAGCCAAAGCCGCAGAAGAACTGGCATGCCAGGAGCTGAAAAGAGACGTCTCTGTGTTGTGCATACTCGACTTCCAAAGGCAGTGACTGGGTAGAAAACTGATTTGAATGTGAAATAAGGAGGTGCCTGGAGGAAGTAAAGAGTAATAAGTATATTCATGGCCAAAAAGAGGTGGTACACTGGAAGAATTGCATGGCCTTTTTCTGTCCTTTCATATTACTGTTGCTGACTCGCTGCCCTAAGATGACATGGGTGTTGGTACTCTTTAAACTAATTATTTGTTTATTTTTTGTTTGCTTTCAGCTACTAGATTGACATTACAGACCATACTGTTAGACTACTGTAGATACTTTGTAAATTGCTTTAAGATATTTTACTGTGATAAGGTGATATAAAAATTGAAGTCATTATTACTGTCTCTGTCACCAAGGGAATTGGACAGCTGGCATTGATCTGTAAGGAGCTAATTTTCATAGTGTGCTATCACATTAACCCATAGAATTCTTCTTGTTTATGATTTCAAAGAAAAATTTCCCAATCAAAAGGTCATTATCTGCCATAGTGTCAAGTACTAGAGAGACAAGGAAGGGCAGAAAATGCATGAACCCTGTCATTTTTCATTTCATCAATAAGATCTAGTGTCAGTAATAATAAATCCCAGTACTTAACATTACATCATAGTAAAATCCTACCAACCACTTCACATAACTACTTCTGAGTGAAATCTAGCAGTAGTGAAAGGGATACTGCTAGCTACTTGGTTTGGGGCAAATATTACGTGTCTTTAATTTATCTTTAATTAAAATAATCATAAAAATTCTGTACCCATATTGCTGTTTTATAAAGAAAGAAATTAATTAACGGCCTTATCTTGCTGTGTTGAGTAACACTTCATGATGAGCTAAATTGCACCATTCATCCAAGAGCCCCTGTCATGTCAGCAGAGAGGCTACTGTGCTGTGGAGGAAGGAAGTTGTCAATGTCCTCTTCTGCTTTCAGAATAAAATCTGAAAAAAATCAAAGAAGGGATTTTTAATAATTAAAAATGCTTGCAGTCAGAACTAGAGGAGGTAAAAAGTTGAGCTTGTTTAAAAAAATGAACCAAGCAATGTGTTGTTTTCCAAGGTGGTATCAATGAAGCTCAGTGTGCTTTAGTAGTGTTGGCCAGGGCACCTTTGGACAGGCACATACATACACAGGGGATCTAGGAGCAGTGGAGGGCTTCAGGACACTTCTCTCTGTTCTATCTCACAGCACTTGGAAAGGTGAAAGAAAGGATTTTTTTCCTAAGGTAAAACTCTCCTTGATGCTTTTGTTTTCTGTTTGGTCCAAAGATAGTGTTTGTGTCTTTAGTGTTGGCTCAGCCAGTGTGCTCCCTTCCTCCTGTTTCTTCATGGCATGGCAATGTCCAAAAGATGGAGTCAGAGTTCCCTAGCAGAATCGGGGGAGAGTGGATTGTTTGATTACTTTTTTTAGCCTCTACAATGTGCATGGGAGAATATAAGCCATGGATAGGGAATTATTGCCTGCGAGAACTATAACTGGGCAATCTTTATCACAGAATCACAGAATGGTTTGGGCTGGAAGTGATTTTTAGAATCATCTGTTTCCAACCCCCATGATATATGCAGAGACGCCTATCAGTAGACCAGGTTGCTGAAAGCCTCATTCAGCCTGGCCTTGAATGCCTCCAGGGTGGGGACATCCACAACAGAATCACAGAATTGCAGGGGCTGGAAGGGACCTCAAGAAATTACATCAAGTCCAGCCCCTCTGACAAAGCAGGTACCCTACAATAGGTCACATAGGTCGGTGTCCATATGGGTCTTGAATATCTCCATAGAAGGAGACTCCACAACCTCCCTCAGCAACCTGTTCCAGTGATCCATCACCTTTACTGTAATTAAGTTCTTCTTATGGGTTAGTATGGAACTTCCTATGTTCCAGTTTTAGGCTATCACTCCTTGTTCTATTGCTACACACAACCAAGAAGAGTCTGGCCTCATCCATTTCTCTCCCACCTCCCTTTAGATATTTACCAGTATTGATCAATTCCCCTCTCAGTCTTCTTTTCCCCAGGCTGAAGTGACCCAGGTTACTCAGCCTTTCCTCACACAGAGATGCTCCAGGTTCTTAATCGTCTTTGTGGCCATCTGCTGGACTCCTTCTAGGAGATCCCTGTCTTTTTTGAACTGAAGAGCCCAGAACTGGATGCATTATTCTAAATGTGACCTCACCAGGGCAGAGTAGAGGGGGAGGAGCACCTCCCTTGACCTGCTTACCATGGTCTTATTAATGCATCCCAGGATACCATTGTTCTTCTTGGTCACCGGTCCCCATGGACTCGTCACTGTCTTGATGGAGTAGAATGTCTCTTAAATGTTTACAGCTGAACTGTGGGAGTGTTTATTCTGCTCCTCGTCCCATATTTCCAGGTCAGGAAGTAGAGTACCTGAGGATAACTGGTCTGACTATTAAACACAGATGTAAAGAAGACATTGAGAACCTCGGCCTTTTCCTTATCCTCAGTGGTCATGTTTCCCTCCACATCCAGTAGAGGATGGAGATTCTCCTTAGCCCTCCTCTTACTGTTAACATATTTGTGAAGAAGGTTTTTGTTCTCTTTTACAACACTGGCCAAGTTGAGTTCAAGCTTGGGTTTTGTCCTTCTAATATTCTTGCTGCTAGCGACTTCTTTGTACTCTCTGTGAGATGCCCATCCCTTCTTCCACAGGAGGCAGATTCTCTTTTTCTTCTGGAATCTTAGAAAAAGTTCCTTGTTCATTCATGCTGGTCTTCTTTTCCTTTGCTTTATCTTAAGGTACAGGGGACCTGCTCCCGTGCCTTTAGGACTTCCTTCTTGAGGAGCAACTAGCCTTCCTGGACCCCTTCAGAACAGACTCCCAAGGCATTCTCCCATGCCAGCATCCTGAATAGTTCAAAATCTGCCCTCCAGAAGTCCAAGTCAGCAGCTTTGCTGATCTCCCGAATTACTAAGAATTGAGAACTATAATTTCATGGTTGCTCTGGCCAACACAGTTCCTGACCTCCACATCTCCCAGCAGTCTTTCTCTGTTTGTGAACAGCAGGTGTAACAGAGTACCTCCGCTGGTAGGCTCTCTTACCAGCTGCATCAGGAGGTTGTCTTCCATACACTTTAGAAGCCTCCTAGATCGCTTCCTCTGCGCTGTATTATACTTCCAGTATATATCAAGGGAGTTTGTATATATCAAGTCACCTATGAGAACAAGGGCTGGTGATCATGCAACTTCTGACAGCTGCTCACAGAATACCTTGTCTGTCTCTTCATCCTGTTCAGGTGACCTATAACAGACCCCCATCAGGATGTCACTTTGTCAGCCCCTCCCCTGATCCTTAACCATAGAGACTCAACCTTATTGCCAGCCTCAAGTTCATTGTCAAAACACTCTCTAACAGAGAAAGCCACTCCACTGCCCCTCCTTCCTTGCCTATTTATTCTGAAGAGCTTATAGCCATTCATTGCAGCACTCCACTCATGGGAGTGATTACACCACGTTTAAGTAATGGCGACTAAGTCATAGTTTGCTTGCTGCACACTGGCTTTCTACTCCTCCTGTTTATTGCCTGTGCTGCACACTATGGTGCAGGTGTACTTCAGGTGAGTTCCTTGCCTCACCCTCAGCCCCACTGTAATTCCCCCAGGCTTATCTCTAGCAAGAGTTATTTCATCCTCTTCCCCCTTCATACCTTGTTTAAAGCCCTTTCAGTGAGCCCTGCCAGACCGTAGGCTAGGATCTGTTACCCCTTTGAGTCCAGTGAGACCCATTTGCAGCCATCAGGGCTGTGAGTAAACCACCCCATGGTTGAAAAATCTAAAATTCCTGTGATTGCACCACCTTCTTAGCCACGTATTTATCAGATAAGTTTTCCTGGTCCTTTCAGTATCCCTCAGTGCTGTGAAGCAGAGAGAGAAAAATACCACCAATACTGCTCCTTCAACTAACCACCTTGCTGTCCTAAAGTCTCTATGGATAGCTTTCAAGCTTTTCCCAGTGACTTCATCACTAAACTATCAGTAAAGAGTAATAACTGGGGTGTCGATCCAGACCAGGAAGATTTGTTGTAATGTCACAGGGCCCCAGGGAGGCAGCGCACTTCCCTATGGCTCGGATGTGGACGACATTGGGCCCTCCATTCTCCCCAGAAGGGAGTCACCTATGTCAGTTACCCTTCTTTCCTTGGCAGAGGCAGTCTTATAGTTAGGCAAATATCACTTTCAGGAATCATTTAGATATAACTGAATATGCATGGAGACATATGAGATATCCCTCCCACGCCCCTTCTTTGCTGGTTCTTTTTACTGTGGTAGAGGGATTTGGAAGGCTGGATCTCTAAGTACAGGGCCATCCTGAGAGATATTGCTGTTATACTATAAACATGTCTAAATAACAGTAATAGTCATCCTCATTATATCTTAAATTGATCAAAAAACTCAGATTCCCTTTCACTTTTGTTTTCTGACAGTAATTTAGATGTTTGAAAATAGATGGAGGTATGTTTGGACACCTGGACCAGTTGTAGACTTACTGGGGAGACCACCTGGCACTCAACTACAGCAGCTGGTCATCTAAAATGATTGAGATTACCTATTTTATGTGCCTAAAATGGCTCACAAAGCATCAAAACAATATATAATAAAAAAAAAAGGGAAGAGTTAAACATAGATCTTTGACAGAAAGACAGTGTTTAACTGATGAGACTATATCATTTCAGACAGAATTTTTTGCTGTAGGAAATAAGCCTGTCAGAGTGAGAATATTACATTAATGAAAATCCTTGGGTAATTTTTCTTTCTGACTTTTGCATCCAGGCCGTGCTTTGCTGAGACTTACTGACAAAAAGCTTGAACGAATGGGCATTGCCCAGGAAAGCCTGCGACAGCACATTCTGCAGCAAGTCCTTCAGCTGAAGGTGAGAGAAGAAGTCCGAAACCTCCAACTGCTTACACAAGGTATGAAAAATAATTTTGTTGCAGGAAGCTATTGAGATCAGGTAGGAGAAGTTTGCCTGAGGGCATAAAAGGTGATCTGACATTTTTCTGCAAGAAATGATGTGTGAAAATGTCTCATAGATTCACAGACTGCCCAATTTGGGAACAAAAGGTAAAATAATGTATAAACAGAGATCTTCAGCTGCCTGTTTTGCATGATGAATAGGCTCCATCTATAGCTTGATAGTAGCCTTCCTTAAATGTCTGTTTACTAACATGAAAATAATTACATGTAAAGGGTACAAGTAGAGAACATGCTGTCTTTATAGGACATTGTACGTTTTCCATTGTTTACTGTCGTTATTAGATAAAAGAGTGGCCTCTGTAACCTCTTTTCTGGTAAGAGCTGTCAGTAGAAAATTACCTGTTACACTCAGCTTTTTGCAGATGGTTGATTCCGTTTTCATGTTGGAGAAATTTTATTGACTTGAATAGAGTTGCTTATAATTTATGCTGCTAAGAAAAGCAAAACTGGGCTCAATATGGAGATCTTGGTTAGGAGACAGGGAAGCAGGAGCAATAGAAAAGCTTGTACATATTTTCCAAATGAGGTTAAGATGTTTTATAATGACTTGCATTATTAGCGCTCCATTAAGGCTTTTTAACAGCTATGGTAACACAGAAGAAAAGCAGTCATTGTGGTAACAGCGTAAAGTAACATTTATACATCTCCTAATACCTATCTGCAATACTTTCTCAATGTTAAACATTGCTTGGTAGTCCAGTGAGATAGCATAAACCACACACTTCTGTGGTTTTTGGTTCGGTGCCTGTTATATGTCACATCATATGAAAAAAAATAGAGTTCTTCAGTACATGCAGTATATTTTTAACAAAATGTCCTTCACACATGGCATTATGTTCCCGATTAAACCTTTCTCGCTGTGTTTGGGGGAAAACTCTCTGATTAGTTGAGTAAGCTGCGTTTTATCTGAGAGAGCTCGTGTCTTAGCTGAATTTCTTCAGGCTTTGTGTCATGTAGGCTGTGATGAGGAACTTTAGGGCTCCTTTATATCACTACGATCTGTGAATGTGACTTCACCCCGTCTTTTGTTGTGTCAAACACCGTGCTCATGCTAAAGTATCAGTGCCATCCCCAGTTGTGTAGAGCCTTTCCTCTTCCATTCATCCCTTCATCCACGGTTCTTAAGTCTTTTTCTCTGGTATTGGTTGTTTTCTCTCTTCCCCTACATATGAATTGTTAAGAGAGTTTACAGGCTGCAAAGTTTTGGTCGCCAGCCATCACTGGTTTAGTCTAGTTTATGGAAGTTGGTACTTTACTCCTGTGGGACAGTGAAAATCCAGGAGCTATAAATATGGATCAGTTGGTCACTGTGGACAGATCTCTCCATTAACCTGTTTTTGTCACTGAGGACCATATATTTCCAGGCTTCTGGTTCCCCTCTGGACACATCGACCATGAGTCACAATTAGTCAGACAGTGGTGACGGCCATTTCAAGGAATTCATCCTTTGAGATTTGTTCCTTGTCCATGAAGCTGAGGATACACATTTAGATTTCAGCAGGAGCATAAATAAACACATGCTGGACTATGAAGGAAAGTTTAGCAGTTGATACACAGGTATGTGTTTAACGTATTCTCTCTGCCATGTAAAGAGAACAATGTTATATATAGGCTGAGCATATAAAGGCATGCCATCGTATGCTTTATGAAAATCAGCACAAGCCTGCTGAAAGCTGATGGTCTGCAGCTCCTGCAGTCCTCCCCCGCGGTGGCACCGGTCATTCTAGTCATCTTTAATAGAACCTATGGGACTGTACAGATGTCTACAAAATGTTCCCCCATGCACCAGATCTGTGCTAATTGTGAGATCCCAGAGGAGGGAGAGATGAGTGATGGAATGACAGTATTTCTGTTCCTTATCGCCTCATTTACACCACGTTGGAGTATGTCTGTTGAAAGTGCTTGTTTGCATGTATTAAGATTATGATACATTTTCACAACTAAGTGCAGTCTGTAAAGCTGTATGTCAGTTGTTCCCTTAAACTGATTCTGTCCTCTTGCCCATTTTCTTCAAACTGTGTCCACACTTACCGTGGTTTATACACTCCTCATCCATGTTGTTACTGGAATAGCTTTCTGAAAGTCCTTCTCTGTTTTGTAGAACATTTCTCAACGGTAACACATTTGCGTGCCAGCAGTTTCTGCTTCTTAGAAATTCAATGTGAAAATTGTCCTATCCTCCAAAATGTCCTCCAGTAACATGGAAAAAAGCCCTGGATCTCTTAATTCACTGCTCAGAAATCTTTAGGTAAAAGAAGCCATTAAAAATCTTTTCTGAATTCATTTAACATACCAGCTGGGTTACAAGCAGTAAGGTCCTAATTTGGGGCCCATTGATGTCAGCAAAATGACTTCCACTGACTTCAGTTCATATCCCGATTGAAGTTGGAGAGAATAGGGAAACTTTCAAAAAAGCTTTATGTAATACTTATCAGATATTTTTACGTGTTTTTGTGTTCTGTTGTCCACAGAGAAAGTTAACCTCATTTTAAAAACTCAACAGAGAACTAGCATTCTTTTCCACTTCTATTTTAGAAAATTGCTTAAAACTGCTTCATTCTTTTTCATTCAGGACACACAGTGTTCTGGGGATAGTAAAGTCAGAACAGTATGTGATTGTCAACTCTTGAGTTTTAGGAAGACTTTTCTTTGGAGTAAGGACTGTTTGATTGAGGCTATTATCAGCAGAAATGCTATTCCAACCTTCACTGGGATAGAAGGGCACAGACCCAGCTACCGATCTGTGCTTTTTTCCTAGACTTATAGTGATGTTGAGGAACTAATTTGCCAGATATCTTCCAGTGTCTTCTGGGGAGAGCTGCACACTGCTGGAATCGCTGTTATTGTACCGCTTTCACTCTAAACCTGAGTTGAAAGATCATTAAGAAGAAAAAAAAAAAGCCTTACATAACTACACAAAGAAGCTATTTTGAGATTTTTCAATATGAGTCCTGGTTTTGGCTAGCATAGAAGAGACTGTCCTCACAATGGTAGAACAATGTGAAGTGGGATTCTCAGCAGAGTATGCACAGACAGCAGTCAGCTAATAGGGCTGAGCATATGAAGTGCTTTTGCATTTAGATGAAATGATACCTGAATTTAAGAAGACGTTGGACCCCCTCCAAAGCTTCTCCCTGAGTTTGTTATGGGGCAAAACGATACTTAATTTGGCCACAAAATGTGCCATTTTCTTAAAAAATAAAATAGAAAAAAATTATCCTGCTAGCAAAAAGTGTTAGAATAAGGCTTTGTGCTTCCCTGAAAAGCATCACAGCTGTTGATACCTGTTGACGTTATTTCTTCAGTAAGTTTTATAATCATCCTGCAGCAGTGCTGAGCTAGTGAAAAATATCTTCTGAGGAAAGATGAAGCTGTGTTGTAGTGATGGATTGTTCACTGGGCCTTGGAGGAAAATCATAACAGAAGCATTGCCTTAAGGGTCATTGTGGTGAGTAAACCACACCCCTCTAAAAGCTGTTATAAGAGTTTTTGTAGTACTAACAATCTTCTCATACTGGAGAAAAGGCAAGCATGATCAAGCAAAGAAAGTGTGAGCTGTTTGACACAGAACCTCCCTAGGCAGTCAGAAACATAATCCTAATTCCTGTTCACCTTGCCTACTTGTTCCTTCTGAACATTGAAGGTTGGAGGAATTTGAATGCTGCCTTTCCAGCTTTCATAACCATATCTGAGGACATCTGTTGTTTTCCATAATGAAAGCACTGAAGCATGAGACTAAACTCCCATCTTCCGAATTTCCACTTATGAAGACCTTAGCTGTTCTAATAGGTAGAGGATACAGCACCAATAACTGGAAATTACACACCTGCCTGAAAAGGATCGATCAGAAAATTTGAGAACATAGGAACTTCTGAAGTGCAAACTGGAAGGTCATTTGAAGTTAAGAAAATACTGGAGTTTACTGTCCCACTGCTCTGTAGACTTTATGGATAAAGTAGTATCTAAACTGTTGTTGTCTGTTGTCTTTCATATCTTTTGAAGAAGCCTTGCTGGGGATCAGGACTTTTCTTTGTTATCCCTATAAAAAAGTCAGTAACTGAAGTTTATGATAGAAGGTGATCCTGTAACACTTCCAGGATGTACTGTTTTCTTTCCTGGGTATGTTCTGGACTCAAGGTTTTGGCACCTGAGGAGTCATGAGTTCCTTCCTCCAGAAATACTCCTTTTCTTGTGCGTAACAAACAGCAGATGTTGCCTCTGCAAGTACTCAAGGTAGGCAGTGTGTTTGCCTTCTCAGGCAACCAGTGGGAGGAAGTGTGTAACGCTTGTGGAATTTTGGTTTCATGTCCCTGTGGTGGTGTTCAGAGGCATGAAGCATTTGAAATGTTGACTGTCCTCCTACCAGGCACCATTTATTTTCTTCTTATTGTCTTGACCTCACTTTTTTTTTTTTCTTTTCTTATCCTTAACCCTAATGCTTCCAGCTAGTCAGGAAAAGCCTTTCTTCTTCTAGTACAAATTACTATGCAAATGTTTCTTGCATATGCTGCGAACATGGCATCTATCCAATGCACAGAAAAGGATACTTGGTATTTCAGAAAAGCTCTAGCAAACTTAATTCCCAGCTTTGTCTCCTGTTATGGTCTAACATCTCTGATGACCTCATGAGTCGAAAACAAAGGAAATATTGGCAGAATTTGTCCAAAAGTCCAGGAATAAACTGTATGCCAGAATTCAGTGTGCTAAATTGCCTGATTGTTTCTTGTCCTTATCCTTCTTACTCCCTTCCCTTGTACGTTCTCTGCTGTACTGCTGTAGGAATTGCACTTGTACTAAGTGCTTAACACTTCTCTTCCAAGACGGTGAAGTGACTTTGCTGCAATCCGTTAGAGTACAAAAGAGCAGTCTTCGTTGTATTTTTCTCCCAGTCAAGGACATATGCAGCACTTAAAGAGGACGTAATCTAGGTAGGCAGAAGCTGTGGTTGTTTCTGAGAGGTTTTTCAGACTGTAGGCACAGTTATGACTTATGAAAATCAATTTTTTTCAGGTTACAAGTATGCACTGAGGATTTCTCTATAGTTTTAATGTGCTTTAGCTGAAGTAGAATATTCTTTGTGGAGGGTATATCTGAGCACAGATAAAATGTTTAAACTACATGCATCGGTGATGATGAATATCAGGTTCCATCTATGTCATCAGTTATTTGAATTTCATGTTTCTGGTTTTTTACCTGAAGAATATACTTTGCAGTGCAATCAGTGGTCCCTGATAGACCACTGAAGTACTATGGTTCTAATAATTACCTTTTAGCTGTTGCTGCGATACTGATATATATTCATAGCAAATTGCAAAGTGATTCAGCTGACAGGAGAAGTTCCAACACGCCGGGCAATACATTGCAGTGCACTCTGGATGTGTCTAACACAGAACTGTTGTTTGATATGCACAGTGTATTAGTTTGGAGTATGAATAAGGAAACATGTATGCATCTGTGATTTTGTATTGATGAACTTCTGAGTCACCATTTTGGCTGTACAATACTATTAGGTGCTTGCATTTTGTTTGTGTTTCTATAAATAACACTGCAACTCGGTCTCGTGGGAATTCAGTATTATCCATTTTGTCTGATTGCAAGGATACGATTGCAGTTGTCTGGTTTTCACATTGTTTTATTAATGTGGTGGGTTTTTGTTCATTCCCGCTTTTTCAAATTTCTTAGAAATCAGTCTGCTGGAAAATTAGGTCTGGGAAGTTTGGCTCTTCTAAGCTAATCCATACCCAAAACTGTCTTACATATTCAGTGAGTAGATCTTACAACTGTATGCTTTATATATTATTTAAACTGGAAAAAGAAGAAACGATTTTGCTCAAGGTTTAAGAAAAAAAATTAAAATATTGCTGTTTGTGCTGTGACCATTCATGAAAGACTTCCAACCAAACAGGGAAGTTTTTAACAGTCAGAGGCTGTAATTTAACAGCAGCTGTTTGTGATCGCTGCCAGCAGAAATCACTTGTTTTCACCCAGCTGAAAAGAACAGGCTGGTAAAAGGGATTCCAGCAATAGGTGCAGTTGTTCATGCAGAATTTAAATACAGCACATCTACATATTGTGCCATTTACAATGTAACATATTTGTCATTTCTAATGAGATTTTCCAGAAGTCAGGCATAGAATAAAAGTAGGATTCATAGTTATTCTATGAAGAAAATGAAGAAATCAGAGCCCTAGCTATACTTTCCTACTCTTTGAAAGTGTATAGAAATTGTCACTGTTGGGCTTCTGGACCAAAACCTGACTGTCATCATCAGCTAACTCCTTTATGGCCAATCTGACTGAGCAGTGTTGCAAATAAGATAAGTAATGTCCTCCTGGATCAGACCAGCACCCCCTTTCGCAGGACTCTGACAGAGGCAGGTGCTGCCTAAGCAGAGCCCAGATCCCTGTCTCCAGTCTGTGATAGCATCTGGGACCCTCTGGGTAAAGCTCTCTTCCCTCAGATGGGATTCTGAATCACCGTGTTTCTGATTTTATGACACTGGTGTTACTGATGCCTTGTTTGAATGTGTTCTGTTAGCAAAGTGTTTCTCCATATCGGCTCTTTCAATGAACACAAAAGTCATTTAAAGCCTTTTTAGAAAATACAAAATGAAGTTTTGCTGTTTTCAGTCCCTGAAGGTGAGCCCTGCCAAATAGGTTCAAAAGCATTTTTCTTCCTGTTGCTGGCATTTACAGCCTGTGCAATAAAGATTTGTAATTACTGATTCAGAGAGGTGGGAGAAAAACTCACTCCTTATGCCTTCATGAAGGCGCTTTTCTAAGTTGTATAAAATGAACGTGTCTTATTTAAAAACTTCTCTTTCTTCATTCACATTCTTTAAAAACCTTTCTGTAATGTAATTTTAAAAATGAATGTGGTTCTATTCAAATAAAAGTTTGCTCTTAATGGCTTTTATGCTTCGTATGACAGAGCACCTTCATTTACTCACTCACACAGTCAGTCAGTGGTGTCATGAACGGCTTTTTCAGTGCTAAGCAGGATGTGGATTTCTGGCATCTTCCATAAAGGAAAGAGTTGTGTTTTTTTTTAACCTCTTTATTTGACACGATCATAAAGCACAGGTACCATCCCAGTGTTTTATGGCACGTTCAAGTATGATTAATAATGTTAACTATGCTGGTTCCCCCTTAAGATCAATATTATAGAATTTTTCTAGTCACCGTTTGAATGAATTTTAATTGAAATTGATTCCCTATAAAATAATATATTGAAGTATATTAACAGTGATCGTGTGGTCCTTGGCATTAAGGAGTTCTGAATTCTAACAAAATTCTGAACATTTTTCAACAAATATTTTATTTGTGTGACCTCTATGCCACCAAAGAATAGTACTTATTAGATATTTCAGTTTTTTTTAATTTAAGGGCTAATTCAAGCAGATGACAGCATCAGTAGAGCTGCCACATTTTTCAACGTAAACATTAATGAAAATGTGGTCAGGGAATTTTTTTTTGTCTCTTTTCTTTTTTCTTTTTTTTTTTTTTTTGCAGTTCATCTACAGCTGTGTTTCATGATGCTAACATTTAAATACGTACAGTTATGCACAGTGTTACCTTCAGAGAACGTTCAGAGTCTTTAGCAGTAACAAACGCCTCCTGGTTACCTGACTTACTGCAAGTTACCTGGAGGAACAGAAAATACATTCTGCAAATCTGCAGTGCATCACCCCATACACACCTCTGTTACCATCTCTAATGCCATCGAGCTTTTGTCTTTCACAGTGTAAGACTGAAAGGTTGAGTTTTAGACAATGTGTACATGGCAATACCATACATTTCTGAAGCTCCTGAACCTCACTAAGGTATCATCCACATTTTAGGACTTAATCCCAGTTAGCCATTTAATTAGAAAACGAGTTAGTTTACATACACCTGGTTTGTAGAGCTGATGCTCATCTGAGGACAGCCTAATTTGAAGACAGCCAGGCTCAGGAATGCTCGCATCATTTTATGTCTGAGAGCCCAATATGAAATGTCAGGACTGTGACCAGGCATGCTCATTCAATTATACACAAGAGCTGGAGCTCATCCTCAGGAATTACAGGGATAAGCAAGTTAGAGGCTTTCATTTGTGAACAAAAAGACACATCAAGTTTCCCCTTCGAGCTTGTGAAGAGTCTGAATGCTTATGCATTGACATGACCTTATTGGTTTGAGCCTGCTCTGCTAGAAATAAGATTTAGATCTCCCCAGTCAGCTGATCCGGGACACCCAGCTGCAACCAGCTGGCATGTGATGCTGTGGGATGGATGTGAAGCCTGTTCAACACCTGGGCCTTTAAACAAGTGATTTTGCCTCATTCTTTGCTGAGACGCGTTAGGAAGCTGTGATGTCAAGAGCATCAGTCAGCAGACCCTGAAGTCCACTGCATGTTTGTTGTGTTGAGGAGCACTGCTGTGTAGGACTTTCAGGCGCTTGTATTTGGGAGAAAAACTTGAAAGAAGAAATGTTTTCCCCCTTGTTTCTTTTCTCTTCAGCCTATGTCAGAGGTAGAGATGGAGAGGGAACGGTAACCCAATTGCTTCCTTCTTTAGCATGTTAGTTCATTCCAGCCCTTCTGGAGAAACAAAGAGGAAAGACTTCTTTCTGTTTCTTTTTGTCCTTCATTCCATTAAGAACTCCCGAGTAACAGGATTATTGTTAAAAGTTCAGCCAGATTATGTTCTGCTCTTGCTTGCTTTTGCTGGTTTTCCCTTAGCCTGAGTGTTTATGGGCTGATCAGACAACAGTTGTCTGGGAGGGATTTCTTTAGACTCTTCCAGAGAGCACAACTATGTGAAACTGTGTTCAGCTGTTGTGTGTGATTTTCTGCCATAAGGCGCCAAGATGTGCTATTCTTATTTAAAGACTCCTGCATGACAGAAGAAGCAGTCTGCGTTATCTTAGACAATGGGCTGGCTTTTAGAAGTGTCAGACAATCCAGGATGCAGATAGATGTTTGAAAATTTCTAAAATTCATCACTCCCATGGATCCACAGCAGTTATCATTCGTGGTCAAAACTTTAAAGACTTTTTGAAGCAAACAAATAATTTTTCAGGTGAAAGGGATAGGAAAAAGGAAGGGAGGGATAGTCCTACCCTCTAAAGCTTGTCTGATAAATCTGTTGTCACCTGTGTAGTTTCTGAAAACATCTTTCTCTAGGCTCACAAATTGCTTTAATGTGTCTGGCACTGCAGTTACCATCCATTCTGTTGTGGCTGTTGACTGTGATGCTAATCACTGATGTTGCTGACTTTTGTAGATCTCCACTTAAACCTGGATCATAGTTTTTTGAGAGTCATAGAAAAGTAGCCAGCCCTTACAGCCCATCAAGGTAACAAATGTTTTTCTGCTGAGTTGTATCTTCTTAAAATGAGATATCCATGAGCTTTATTTTGTCTTTTTCTAAAAACCTGTCTTTTAAGTGTAGAGGTTTTTTCTGCTATTATTGCGAAAATTACATTTTTTCTTCTTCTAATAAGCCCTTTTTAGAGTGAATTATTATCGTTTACTGTTATTTCCTTGCTAGAATTGCTTGTTGATAAGTTCTCTTTCTCCCTTCTTAAATAAATATCAACTGCTGTGTTAAGCCACAAAATGTGTGACTTCTGCTTTGTCAGCACCTCATGTTTTCCTTTATTATACTATTATCACTTTTCTCGAGAAACTCTTTGGTTCCTCTAATTATGGGACCTGTCACTGTGGGAATTTTACTTCTTCATGGTATAGCTGATCACATGATAATTCTGGAATAAGAATTTATTTTACTAGTTTCATCGGGGTTTTCTCTTGATACAAATGATCAGAACCTGGGGTATTTATTTAGGTGAGGAGCATTAACCAGAAGAGAGGAATCCTTCTTCAAGGATATCTCTAAGAATTAGGAGCACCTACATCTAGTGTCTTCATTAAGTTTCTACTGCTTAATTTGGACAGAGTCATTGGGAAAGCCTTCAGCTGACTCAAAACTTGTTCCACCTCTTACATATGCACAGTCTGTGTTGATTCTGGCATAGTGAGTTAACAGCAAGACTAGTTACTGAGAAGGATGCAGACTTATGTCCATCACCAGCTACAGGTAGGTTTTATCGCGATGATCTCCCTTTGAGGTCTGAGACCTCAATTTTGCTCTTAGTTTTGTGAGGGCAAATGAAGGAGTAATGCTCCATTGATTTCAGTGAAACTTGAAACTAGTTAAAATGAGAACAGGATCAACCCCATTTTTCCTCTACATCATGAGACTATAAAGCCCATTCAAATCAATGAAGGGTACCAATGACTTTGTTGACCTTTGGATCAAATCCATAAACCTTTTTAGTATCTTAATTAAAACCACAAGTACAGAAACATAAGTGTTCTGTTCTTCAACCCAGCAGAGCCTTTCTAACACTGAAAAATTTTGTAATCCCTTCCCAATCCCTTCCCAATTATTGCATCAAAAATACAATCTTGATATTTTATTCTCTTTATAACCTTTTTTTCTAGCTATATAAAGCCTATTTTTTTTTCACTTGGTCATAAATTTTCTTTCAGTGATGTTCACTACCTATGTTATTTGAAATCCTAATTTCATAATCACTGATGAAAATCAAAACCACAAAACCTTCTTTTTATCTTATTTTTCTATTCCTGTTCTTTACTAAAAGGGCATAATCAAAGATAAATACAAGCTATTCCAGCCTGAAAAGTTTTGAAGTGTCTTTATTGCATTTTACATTAGCCAGCCCGAAGTTAGGTGTCCATGTGAAGTCATTGCTCACATTTACTCGGATAATCAATGGAGAATGATAGCCACCTCCAGAGATAATCTGTGCCTTTCTAGAGCAGATGCCCATGATAGGTGCAATGCATTGCACCCACCATTGCTCATGCCTTTGTCAGCTGGAGGGTTAGCCAGCTCATTTGAGATAGCTAAAAATGAATAGAGGAAAAACAAGGCAGTAGATTTTGCTATTTTTTGCTTCTCTACATGAAGCATATAACAAGTGATGTTACCCACTTTTAATTTGCCACCAATCTTCCACTGCCTTAGTATATTAATATTTCAGCCACTAACTGTACCTGTTAGCAGAATTTGGTTATGCTATGCCCTAAAACTGAGGTATATATATCCTATATATATATATATTTCTAGCAATTGATAGTATCATCTTTCATATTCTATTACTTTCTATGAAGATTTTTTCACCTGAGCTAACTAGTGCTCACTGGTAAAAGAATTCAAGCACCAACCAAAAAAGCTAAAATTCATGAGTTAAAAGTTCTGGGTTGAGTGCTTTTGAAGTGGTTTTCCAGCTTGTAATTTAGATGTTCCTTTAGTGTGAATCAGTGAAGGACTTCTTTTATATATTGTCCTGGGACAGGGTTATAAGTTACCCGTACACTGACAGTTTTTCTCAGCTATGAGTGCTGTAATAACTCTAGTTTGACAGGTCCTGTCCTCTAAGTTCTTCCTCTTACGTGGATGTGGTTGAGCCTGATACAAATATTAAACCACTGATATTATTTTATGATTGTGGCTTTTCTTGCCTCTGTGAAGGTGGTTCCAGCCTTAGGAAGGCCAGGACCAGGCTGAGAGCCCAGCTGAAGAACTCACAGGGAACTGACCTTCTTGCTTTATAATTCAGTAAAGTTACTGAAAACATTTCCCTTTCATATAATGAGTACAGGCAACAAAGGTGTCACTTGAAAACTGTGAACTGCATAGTTTCAACTACACAGAAAAGCTGGTAAAGCCTATCCAAAAAGGGGTCAAAATATTAACACAAAAGAGCGACTGGAAAACCAAGTTTCTTCACATTTCTTTAGTTTGGGCTTTGTGCGTCTCCCTTAAAGCTCTTGTGCATTCTCATGCAGCTTGCTGGTGTTATTGAATGCTAAAGCCTTTTACCATCTGCCAAAAGGTTTTATTTTGGGGTTTCCTCTCATGTGGGAGGGTGGTTTCCTTCTTCCCTTCGTGCTACTTTCATTGCTATCTTTAGGACTCGGAGCCTACTGGAGACCTTCCTGTCTCCCTTTTATTACATATTCTCATCCTTCCTTGCTGCAAGTTCCTGCCCCCGGGGGCAGAGAATAAAATGAGCACTGAAGCTGCCTTTCTGAGCTGGCTGGCTGGTGCAGGCAGCTTTTGTTTTAAACACAGAGTCCAGTTCCTGGAATGCGGGTCTGAGCTCTTCTGCTTGGTAGAAGAGCTTCCTGGTGTTGGTGCTTTGAGGAACAGCCCCTGCACCAAGGTGTGTGTGCCTGCCCAGTGCTGCGGATTCAATGGGCTTCTCTGATTAGCAGTTCACTCCTCTCTATTTGTCAGTCTTTTACCTCAGCTCATGAATCCTACTCGTTACGACACCTGCAGCTGGAGCCCTTTCATTTCTTCCTTTTATAGGAACTTGCAGGTGTTTATTTTTTCTACACACGTATTGATTTCCTATCTTTACTTTGCTTGTGCTATAGAGAAAAAAAAATTTGATGTGTTATATTTGCAGGGTGATAGAATTGCATCTCTTTTTTTTTTTTTTCCCTGAGAACAGAATAGAGGACAGCCTACTAGAGTGCCAGTTTTTTGCAGTCTTTTTTTTTTTTTTTTTTTTTTTTTTTCCAGTGTAGCACTGGGGGATGCAGGAACACAGCTGTAACAGATGTGATACTTGGCTGCCAGGCCACGAGCATGGCTGGAGGCAGTGAGTACCCATCAGGGCCCTCTGTCGGACTCTGCTGTGGTGCTCCCTGCCATCATCCTTACTCAGAGGAGATGCTGAATGAAGGACACACAGGGCCCTGCATTTTCCTTCCAGCCTTTGCCTGCTGGGAGCAAGAGCAGGCTGTCTGAGCGCAGTCCTGTTGCTGCCTGTCCTAATTTGCTGTGTGGCTGAGCCCGTGGCTGGAGGCAATCTGATGTGGAGGGCTCAGGCTCATGGAGCAGCACTGGGTGTCAGATCACCTCCCAAGAGCTCTGCCAGAATCCACATCAGCCACATGATGCCTCTGCTGATTGGATTTCCGACTTTCCCTTTTTGGTTTTTGCTTTTTTTGTTCACTGGCATTACACCAACAAGCAGGTCAGATAGTAACAGGAACGTAATGTTATTTTATTCGTGATTAGCTTGTCTCTTGGACCCTGAGATTTTCTAATCCCTCTCTTTCCATCATTACCCAGCTCTTTAAAGCTTTATCCTTCCTTAGTTTATTTACTCTCGCTCTGTAATTGAGAACTTTATTGTTGATCACCATGAAAAATTCTCAGTGCTTAAAAATAAATGGTCCATCTCCCATCATTTCAGTGCATCTAGATTTTATATAGTAATCTATTGAGAGATTGAAATGGGGTTGGGAAGGATGAGGGTGTTCTGGGGTGTTACCTAAATGGCTGATCTACAAATGAAAAGGAATGCTCAGATTTCTGGTCAGAAGAATGCCAATAAAACCAATCATTTTTTAGCACTGCATATTTTAATGACATCCAGTTTCAAATTCCAGACACTACATTGTACAGAGAGGTCAGTGAGGCCCAATTCTAACAACACAATCGTGCAGCAAAATACAGCAGACTGGAATGGCATCCTCCTGAAAAATAGGAGGGCTGTGTGAGAAAACTTCAAGCGGGAGATGTGTAACCCTTTATTTAGAAAGCAAGATTTTTAAATCGTGTTTGGAGAGAGTACCAGTCTTACTGAAATTGATAAGGGAAGCAAAAAGACATTTTTTTCCAATGGCTATAAGTCACCCAGGCATTGTCTACCAAGCAAATACAGCTCTCTGTGTTCTCTCTGTCACACACATGCACACGCACACATACACTTTAATTGGATAAAAACATAAACAGTAAATTAAGTATACAATTAAAAATTAAACAGCCACTGCAGAAACCATCAATAGTAAGTGCTTATTAACTTCCATGTAACAGCACACTGGTGTGATGGCTTCAAATTGGCTGCTGAAACTGATTTGCAGCAAATAAGCCCAACTTTCCAAAAGGATATTTTTGTGTTTCGGTTGTCAGACCTTCAGCTTTAATTACTTGTTTTCCTCCTTCTCAGTTTTTGTTATCCCTTTAAAGAAGCTGATAATATGCATTGCTTTGTTGAACAGCAGTAGGTGATACGCTTAGTCCATCAGCTGTGATGCTTGGTGGAGTGAGACAGTAAAGGTCTGATCCCACACTGTTCAACCTCCTGCACTGTAAGACTTAGATGACTTACCCCCATCTTCACCCCCTTATTCTGCAAGGCTTCACTAGGGCCTCTGTCCGTTCTGTGACCTACCATGCTGGCTGTTTATGTACTTGTTGAACAATAAGCCGAAAGTCAAAGCTGCTTTACACATCTGAGCTCCACGTGCTCACCTGGGATGTACAGAGCACTCCATCTGGCACTGCACAGCAGAAGCTAAGGTTTCTGGAAGGTGATTCCTGTGCTGCACAGTTCCTTTCCATCTTATCTCGTAATAATTATGCTCTACTCTCTTGCTGACCTGCATATGGAATCCTGCATATGAGAAGACAAATGCTTGATCATTTTGCTTTATTAGTTTGTGTGGTTTTGAGCTAGAGCAAGTCATTCTCAGTAGAAATATTACAGCCTGGATTCGATACTGTCAGCTCAAGGTTAGCTTAAATATTTAGGGGAAAGTTGAAACAAGGTTAAAGACCTCCTGGCACTGGGACTAGTCTGGCAGGGTTGAGCAAAGCAAGATCTTTTCCAGTGAGCTCTGTCTTAGATGTTTGTTTTCCATGTGGGTTGCATAATATGGATATATGATCAATATATGGTACAAAGGAGCTTTTCCATTCTTGTCTTCTGCCTTCATATGACTAAAAGTCCATGCTGCTGACTCCAGAGCACAGCTTAGTTTTGTGCTTGTGACTTGGGTCTCCTGGGTTCGTCTGGGCTAAGAACTTTCTTCCTTCTTTTCTCCTGCCAATCAGAAGTGAGAAATGAATGAATGTTACTTGAGTTAAAGATCTATGGCCAGCCCAACATCAGTGTGCTGCACACATTGTGCAAGAATCCTTTTTTTAAATTCTCCCTTCATGTGAGAAAGTAGCACATCCTGTGAATGGCTGCCATGCTCTTTAATGTGGCTGCAATTGGCTGAATCATGGCTGGGAGATGATTTTTGTCATGCACACCTCAGCCCTGATGGCTGTTTCTCCTTTGGTTCTGCTCAAGCTGTCATGGTCTGCATTTGAGCCTGGGCAGCAGTCAGTACTTTGGTAGCTGCTGGTATTGGAGTTCAGTGCTGGCTGCACCCACACCCCTGGGTAAATGAATTGCAAGTACTATAGCAGTTGTTGTCCATTCTGGATTGCATTCAGTTGCAGTCAGTCACACCAGTGACTCATGCTGTGAGGACTATGAAGGCTGTTCTGATTGAGAAATCCATTGTGGAAATTTTTAGATGTAACAGGAGACAGTGCGAGGGACAGGAGCAATAAGAAGGGATAATGCAGCTCTGTGAGAGTTGTAGAGGTCATAAATGGAATCCACTCCAGGAGCCAGGATCTGAGGCTATGGAAACCCAGGATGTGCTTCACTCTTCCTTTGTTTTCTGACTTTGCTGAAGCCTTTCCCATGTAGTTGCACTGATGTTCCAACCACCAATCCTCAGACTGTGGACAGCAGACTGGGAGGAGCCAAGGGCACACAACATGCCCAGCAGGAATCAAGGAACAAGGATGGAAACCCTCTGGCTTAGACTGGTAGAGCAGAATTGATGTCAGCAGCAGAGGGAAACCTCTTCAAAATAATTTCAAGTGCACAGAATATCACAGGGTGCAATTCCTTTTCTTCTGTGTGTCCTGAAGAGCAGATGGATCTGACATGTTTATTGCCTTAAGCAATAATGGATCTAGGTGCTTGACAGATGTGCCAAACAAAAACTAAAATTCCTCCATGCCCTGTTGTATGAGTTTTACCATCCCTGCTTCCTATTAAGAACTATTCTCTTTAGTGCCCAACTTACCTAGTGTGTAAATGAGGAGGCATTTTCATTTAAAATTAAGGGAAGACAAAGTCACATTCATTGTTACAGAGAGAAACTAATCCTGTGAGCTTTAAAAGTAATGTTTGGCATCTTCAGCCTTGTGGTTCGGAGCTGTGTCTGAAGTAGGAAAAATGTCAAACAATGCAAAGAACCAGGCTGATCCGTTCTGGTGGTAGAGAAGCAAGATTTTGTACATGTTACAACTTGAATAGCCTGAATCTTCAAGAACCGTGTTACAATTGCAAAATCATGATATAAAAATTTTACAAAGACAGTGACATGGTTGCTCAGAAGTTATTTCAACACAGTCCTGAATATCAAAAGCTGATTAATTCACAGCTGCCCCACTCCCCTGCCCTCCCCCAGCATACGCTTGGATTCTATGGGGATGAAGCAATAAGTGTTTCTGTGCAGTTTTAAACAGCAAGGACTCTGTTATAGATTTATTTTTTTTAATCCTTCCTCTTTAAAACAAAGTCAAAGAACTAAAACCTGTTCAAATACTGCAGCATTTCCAACAGTTGCAAAGTGGGTATGAAATATTTACTGCGATTTTTAAGTTAAAACTGCGCGACGTTTACTCTTTGGAAGATAAATGTGTTGGATTTATTTGAACTTCAGACAACAGAGTAATGTTAGATCTTGCAGGTTCTTGTGACTATTTCAATTTGCGTTTTTCAACATGTAGCAGTGACTGTGTGCTGCAGAAATGCAAAGGAAGTCAGACAACCAAAGTGGTGAAAGTCACTGGTTAAGCACCTGTTGTTGAAGCGCAAAACTCTTTTTGCTTCTGCAGGTGCAAAGATAATATCTTTTTCATGTTTATCCAGCTATTTCAATTCAGTGACCTGTTCATTCAGAAGTAAGAAACCACTTGGGAGGAAAAAAAAAATGGCTGAGAAGTTTGTTTTCTTCTTTTAATCTTTACACAAAAGTTGTGCGGTGGAGACTAACATGTATCAGTTCTGAGAAATATGTTAGCCAGGACCTGACATTCTGCTTGAGTGAAGATAAAGCTTCCTTGCTTAATAAGATTGCTTACTTTAAAAATAAATAAATAAATAAATAAATAATGATAAGCTTAATTTTGCCTTGATTGTGTAGCTTATTTGGAAAATAATGTTCTTCAACATTTTAACTGAATTTCACTTTTACACACTAGAATCTGTTTTAAATCTACAGCTTAAAGTGAATCCTAATTTTATTTTAAAAAAGGTGGATTCTATCAGTACTCATGCCCAAGCATAACAAGAATGTAAGCAATGATAATCAATCAAGAGTAGTATATAAAAGTGCTAATCATGTAAATAAATATGTTCAGGTTGTGTTAACTGAAAAAAAAGTGCCATATTTCTTTGTTGATACATACTATGTTTAAATTAAAATCAACGTACTGACAGGTTCAGTATTACATCTGGAGTTTGGGACATGTAGTTTCTGCATTTTTTGCATACTTAACAGAAATATTGATAGGAAAGGCCTGGGGAGTAAGAAGCAGTTTAACAGTCTGGAATATTAACAGGGAGCAGTTGTATGAAGGGCACAGAATAGAGAAGTTAAGTCCTGTGGTTTAGAGGTCCAGGCACACAAAGGCCAAGGAGGTATCTGGGAGGAGGCAGCATGGATTTACTGAGGGCAAAGCAGACCGATGGCCTTCTGTGACGAGGAGCTGCAAGGAGCAGTGCATGCAGTGTGCTTTGACTCTGGTACAGCATTTAATTTGGTCTCCCACAGAATCCTTATAGCCACATTGCAGAGATATGGACAGGAAATAAAATTGTAAAGTGAATGGAGGATCATCTGGACTGTCAAGCTCAAAGAGCTGTGATCATTGTCATTTGGCAGCTGGTTGCTCATGACATCCCTGTGGGATGGGGCCAGTGCTGCCCAACTACATTTATTGGTGACCATGATGACAAGACCATGTGCACCCTTAGCAAGTTTGTAGGATGATGCCAGATCTGGGGGAGTGCTTGGTATGCTGGAGAACAGCACTATTGCTCAATGGGATGTGAGCAGTCTGGAAAAGTGGGCTGACAGACCTGAGGAAATTCAGCAAGCATAAATGGAGTGCTGCATCTGGAGGAAATGCACATTGCTTCAACACAGGCTGAGGGCTGATGGCCAGGGAGCACTTTGCTAGAGACCTCAGGGTCTTGGTAAACAACAGTTTGAATACAAACAAGCAGCATGCCTTTCCTGGAAAGGACAGCAATGCACTGAGCTGTACAAGCAGCAGTGAGGCCAGCAGGTCAAGAGAACTGATTGTTCCCTTCTTTTTGGCACCAGAAAGACCACATCCTGAACACAGTGCAGTCTTTGGGCTTTCTAATAGAAAAAAATGTTGATGAACCGGAGCAGGGCAACAGGTAAGTCACCGTGGTAGCCAGGGGCAGGAGCCTGGTGTAGGGAAGGAGGATAAGGACTGAGCTTGATCAGCCTGGAGAAGACAAGGCTCAAGGTGTTCTTATTGCTGTCTACAGCTGCCTATTGGGAAGGTGCAGAAATGGAAGAGCAGTTTCTTCTAAGATGCACATGAGGTCAGAATGAGAAACCATGGACACAAGTTGTAATATAGAAAGTTCTAATTAAATGCAAGCAAGAAAAAAGGGTGAACAGATAGTGGAGCAGGGTCAGAGAAGATGCTGATGTAGAGGTACTCCAAACTCGACTGGACACAGCCCTGGGCAACCTGCTTTACCACTCACCTGCCCTGAATGAGAAGCTGGATTAGTGCCATCCATCCTGCTTGGCCTTATGGTTTGAGAGATGTCAGTGTGTGAGCTAATAGTCTGAACTTCCCTTAATGGGTGACTATAGGAAAAAATAGGAACCATTAGGTGTGTTTGTGTCACTCACTTTAGGCATCTACTGTGAAATAAGTTGAATCTCTCTGGGAGGTCCTAATCTTTCCACTGGAATGACCATATGAATAGATGCTTGCCCTTGGTCAAGTGCATCTTGTCCAGGCTGTCTAATAGGAATTAACATCTAAAGAGGGTCACTTTTGTTTCTGAGGGCAAAGAAAATTAGTGAGGGAATTTATGCTTTATTCTGACTCATCAGAGGGAATTTGAGAATTTGAAGGCAGAAGAAGGCAGAGTGAGTGAAAATGATCACAAAACAAGAGTTTTTGATCTGAAAGAAGGGAAAGAATGAGTAAAAGCAGCTGAATAATGTCAAAAGACTTTAAAAGAGCTGGGTTCTTTGAACTTTGGAATAGATAGGTAAGGATGGAAGGGAGGGAAAAGAAAGTTCAAGGGAACTGGTGGGTTTTTGAAAGAGAAGATACTACAGACATGGCAGCAGGCTGCCTGTTGAAGGAGGCAGACAGAATATCTCAACTACTTCAGGACCTCGGCAATTACTTGAAAATCAGGAATGGGAATAGGAGAATGCATTACAAAAGGAAAAAAAAAAAGTAAAAGCTAGCACAAGGATCTAATTTAATGAGTTGCAGAAAGGAAATGTGAAGGAAATATTTAGGCAAGGAGCAAAAACCTGAGCATAAAGAGGAGGATGAACACTTCAGCTTTTCTTGGATTCTGTTTTCCCAAACTGGTTAATTGTGACAAGATGATTGAAATGGTTAATTTCACTAGAGGGAAAAGAACGTATGCTGAAATAAGGAAAGAGAGGTTAAACATGTGGAGGTGAGTTAGATGCAGTCAAGTCATTGGGCTTAATGAAAATTGGCTCTTGAGGTACCTAGGAGTCAGCAGAAACTATCCCTGAAGTGTTAGCTTTAAACCTTGTGAAGAATGAGGAAGGGCAAACTTAAGCACTTAAAACGAGGAAACGTGTCAGCTTAACTTTGATACGTGGTGAAATGCTGCAGCAAATTATTAATCAATCTGTAAATACCTGGAGGAT
Organism: Callipepla californica brunnescens; assembly: GCA_023055505.1. Classification (NCBI taxonomy): domain Eukaryota; kingdom Metazoa; phylum Chordata; class Aves; order Galliformes; family Odontophoridae; genus Callipepla; species Callipepla californica. The sequence goes on from JALIRH010000002.1 coordinate 12,455,844, forward strand.
AATAAGCTGATAGAAAAACAGCCAGCATGTATTTGTTTAGTTTCCTTTCTGAATGGAATAAGGGAAGTAGTAAGTGTGTCTTTACATTAGTATGGCTTTTGACAGTGTTGAGGAAAGCCCTGTGGCCTTCTTGCAAGTAAATGGGGAAAATCATCTTGTTGAAATTACTGTGAGATAGGTGAAGAGCTGGTTGAAGTACTGTGTTCAAAGAATTGTTATTGTTTGCTTGTCAAGTGGGCAAGGAGCCTGAAGTGCAGTTCTGTTAGATTCTGCCCTTGATCGAGTGCTGGTCATTATTTACATTAACGACTCTGGCGATCAACTTGAGAATGCAGTGGCATGGGACTATCTGCTTTAGTGAGCTTTGGTCATTTTGGAGGGCAGGTTTTAAGTCTGAAGCAATCCAAATAAAATGCAGAAATGGCCAAAAGATGAAAATTCAGCAAATGTAAGTAAGAAGGCTTGCAGTGAGGAAGGGAAAGCAAATGTCTGAATGCAGATGAGGGATATCTGAGTAAATAACAGTGCTGTGAGAGCGTGCAGGGCTGGGATATCACAAGTTGAATATGAATCAGCAGCTGATAAGATTCTGCTGAGTGAGAAAATGAGGCTGGGGGAGAGACCAGACTGTAGTGTAAGTGGTAGTCTTGTGTTTAAGCTGCAGGACATCATTAACCCCTTTCTGTTGGCTTTCTGATGCTTTGTCCAGAGTGGGCTTTGAACTATAACATGAAATGGACTATAACACAAAACAGACAAACTGGAGAAGGCCAGAAGAGAGAGTGCGCTGTGGGAGGCAGCAGAGATTTAGGAAGTACCAGTGAGGAAATAGTACAAGAACTGGGTTCAGTTGGAAAGAGACTCAAACTTTCAGGCATATTAAAGGATTTGTAATATGAAAGTGATGTTTATCCATGCCCTCTCTCCCTGGAAAGTAATTGTATTTTGTCTCTGGAAAGTAATTACTTTAGTTTTCACCTAAGGAGATTTGGTTTGAGTTTTAGAAACTTAACATAAATATATTACAGAGTATTTGAGAGAGTGAGAGTAAAGGACTGTGGGTATGAGGAACAGACAGGAGCTACTTGTGAGGATCATAGAACCATACAGTCATTAAGGTTGGAAAAGAGCACTAAGATCATCTGAGCCAGCTGTCAACCCATCATCATGATGGCTTGCAAACCATGTCCCTCAGTGCCACATCTACCCTTTACTGGACACCTCCAGGGACGGTGACCACCACCTCCCTGGGCAGCCTCTGCCAATGCCAGTTTGTCCTAATATCCAGCTTAAAATGGATCTGTATCTTTGCCTCACAGTAGAGGGATGAACTAGATGGTCTTTTTGAAGTCCACTTCAGTTCTATCTGTGGTTCTGCTCACCGGGGGAAAATAGAAATTAAAAAGGCAAAACAGGAATGAAAGCAATTTAAACCAAGGATTCCTGTTTGTTAATTTGAATCGTGATTTTCAGCATTCTAAATACCCCTAGTTTAAATTAATCCCTCATGTTGCAATGTTAACGTCTTCTGTTTATGGAGGTCTTTTATGATGCCATTTTATTTATTAAAAAAAGAGTCAATGCATGCTCCTTGGTGTGATAATCTCTTTGAGTATGAGTTATACAAGTAATGATGAAGAAACTAAAATGTTTGTTCTTAAAACTGTTCTGAGGTATTTGCTTTAATGTCTTACGTTTTCAGTAAATTAGCTGAAACCATAATGTAAAAACTAGACATCTCTTGAGACAACAACATTGGAATAATATGAATTTCTTAAATAGGTAACACTTGCATAAAGAAATATGTCTCCTCTAAAAATGAACTACTCTCAAAAGACACAGCTCATCCACACAGCCTTATACATCTTGTTTTATTCAGTGCTATACTGGTGACATTAATTCAGTGAGGAGACCAGAATGGAAGCCTGCTAGTTATTTTTCATGTTTGATTTTCTTCTCTATAAATTTAATATAAAGATAGTTATGTTAAGCTAATTATATGCTGGCTTTTTATTTTCTGCTGCTGAGTGAAATCATGTAGAAGGGTTTTTTTCCCTTTTCCCTGAAGAATGGAACATTTGACCACAATTACCATTTTTTTGCATTAGATAGAGCACCTTGCTGTCTATTACAGAAGTGATTTACTAGGACACAGGACACAGTGTTTGATGAACAGTGTCTGACTGGCCAATGGGACATAAGTAATCACACAATGCAGTGCCTGCAGAATCAAATCATGTTTGACATTTAATATAACCCAAACACTTAACTGCAAAATATGACATTAAAAAAAAAACACCACCACCAACAACAACAACAAATCCTCAGAAAAGGAAAGCCTGTGAGGAAACAGAAGCCAGGTGATGGCTGGGATTAATTTTCTTCTTACAGAAAATCTGTGCTAAGCAGAACAACCAACACAAGGGGAAAGCTGCTTTCTCCCCTTTTACATTCTGCCATTCCAAGCTCTCTTCTGCCTCTGACTCTATGTGCGTATGTGCCACTAACCTAAGGAAGCTAATAGAAGTGATTGGTCTCAAGGTGGAACTTCCATCCCTTCACGTTGATTCTGACCAGGAAGGTTTCTTGCAGGTAAAAACAGATAATATGTGTGACTGAGGCTTGTGCTTATGTCAGAGTGGAAGGCATGTGCTCACCCGCTGGCAGAGAAACACCATCAGCCACTGAGCTCATTTAGCTAGGTACTGAGTACCTTTCATCTGAGAAAAGAAAAGATTCCTAGCAGCAACCAGTAAATATATTTCTGACTGGTGCAAATGTATTAACCGTGGGGATGAAAGAGTTAATTCCTTTTCCATCCATATTTTTTTCTTTGTAGAACCGATTTGACACAGTCTAGCAGGGTGCTGTTATTGAAAAATTGAAGCACCAGGTGTGATTAAATAAGATCACACGTTTCATTCCCTCTTTAATTTCACATCACCCTTCAGCAGCTGTATCCCTTTGCTTTCCTATAGCTGGAGAACGCGTTGCGTTTATAGCAGGCAGCATACCGCTCGAGTAACATGTGCCACTGGCCTGTTGTGAATCAAATCTGTTTGTGCACACAGATTATTTATTGTTTGATGGACCGAGCTTGTTAATCTGTTTATTTCTCAAGAGCGGAAAGTACAGTTGGGTAATGGAGGAAAACCTGGCCTAGCTCCTCCTGGAAGTTCATGAATGCTGCAGGACAGGTTTCATTCCACTGCAAAGAGAGTAAAAGGTCAGATGTGATGCATCTGTGTTCTTACCAAGCATGGGACCTGACAAAGTCACCTGAACCTCCGTCCCTCTGCCCACAGCACAGCTGCAATGATGCCACGGTGCACAAAATGCAGCCCCGGCCCGGCTCTGCTGGGACGGAAAGGTGGCACCAGGGCCACAGCTGCTGTCTGTGAGTAGAACATAGTGGCAGAAAATTACCACTTGCCATTTTTGAGTCTCTGTTGCTTTAGAGTAGTAGAATGCTGTTCAACTGAAAAGTGATTTGGGTTCTTACCATACTGCTTTTAGTTATTCCAGGCAACATTTCCGCTTCCAAACTCTGGCCTCCCTTCTCTGCGGACAAAAGCAAGTCAAGAAGAAAGGGAATTTTGTTTTTTCTTTCTGTTTAAGTTCTCAGAGGAAGAGGAGTTTGTTTTGTCATTCTCTTACACAGTTACCCGCTGCAAAAAGCTTATCTACATGACATCATTCTGACCTGAGTTGTTCCTGTGCAGCTGTCCCACAGTCAACTCAGTGGATGGGATTCTGTTTTGTTGTGCATCACTGTACGATGTTAGGGATTACAGCTGGCACGCAGTTCCTGAGAGCACAGTTTTGGGGTGTCTGAAACCCATTACTATAGTCTTGGCCTTGTTTTCTTCTCCTGCACCCTGCAGCTGTGCTCCACTCGTTTCCTGCTGCAGGCAGTGATGATACCTCACATTTATACAGCTATCACGTCATGAGACAATATGGCAACGCTTCTCAACAATTATGAGCACTCTTTGAGCTCAGTAATGATGAGAGGATTGTAACGCCTGTCCTGTGATGACAGGCTGAAACAGCTGGGGTTGGTTAAATTGGAGAAGAGAAAGCTCTGAGGAGACTCCATTGTGGTCTGTCAATACTTAAAAAGAGGCTTGTGGCAAGGATGGAGAGAGATATTTTCCAAGGTCTGTAGTGATAGGACAAGGGATATGGTTTTAAACTAAAAGAGGTTATATGGCAGAAGGAAATTACTTTACTCAGAGGATGGTGAAACACTGGCACAAGCTGCCAAGAGAAGCTGTGGGTGCCCCATTCCTGGAGGTGCTCAAGAGGGCCCTGGGCAGCTGGAGATGGAGATGGCAATCCTGCTGATTGCAGGGGGTTGGAACTTGATGATTTTAAAGGTCCCTTCCAACACAAACCATTACATGATTAGAAGATTTTCCCACTGCCCATGGGAATAAATGTGGTTGTATCAGCGTATTGCCTGTCCTCAAGCGTCCCAGCCCTTGTGTAAACAGGCAGCTTTGTTCAACAAGGTCTTGTCAAAAACAAGGGTACATAAGAATAGTGCCTGAATACCATAGTGCTCTTTTTCCCATGTGAATGGGCTTTGGTTTGTCTTAGCATGATTCCTACATAAAAGAAGAAAGATGCCAGGAGAGGGCCACAGAAGGTCCTAGGGAGGCATCTGGACCTGCATTTGGGTATAAATAATGCCTACAAACACCTGTCTCTTCTTAAATTTGACCTTGCAAACAGCACTGTGAGCAGCTTGTATGTTTCCTCCTTCATATCAAGCTCTGAAGATGCCTGTAGTACAAAGCTGTCCTTAAAACTGAGCTGACATGCAAACTTTGCTTAGTTCATGCAGGAAAAAGATTCTCTTTGATCTGTGAGAGGACAAAAAACAAAACTCCATAAAACTCCAAAGGAAACCATTTTCTTTATGTTAGTTGAACAGTTTTTGCTGAGATGGAGGAAGTTGCTCTGACCTTTCTTTCCCTGCGTGATATTGAGTGAGCTCGTGACCGTATCGTCAAAAATGAGGTCAATATCAAATCAATGGCCTGAACTAACTATGCCATTTTTGTGTGTAATTATTGCCATATGCATAAGCTATCCTGTTAATACAAACAGAACTATTTCTTAACCACATACTCACACAGACACAGGGTGAATGTTTCAAAATGCATTTTAAGTAATTGTTTCTTATTATGCTGGGGAATTTTTTTAAATTATCTTTTTGAGATTGCAACAGCAGACTTAGGAAATCTTTTGGGTTCTGAAGGTTATTCAGTAATGTCAGCCTGCAGTATTAAAAAATCTAATGTTGAGCCCCTTCAGAAAAGATGAGGTTTTAAAGGAACTTGTGTTTTGCTCTGTATGTTTGGGGAATTTGAGTCTTCTTGCTGTTCTTGGTTTCAGGCTAAGGCATTAAACCTATTAAAAAACCAAAGTAGAAATTTTCATGCCATTCTCTGGTTTGTGGAGCTGTTGCCTGAAGGGAAGAGCGAGATTAATATTGGGAAAATTGGCAGTAGTGGTTACTTCTCCTGCCAATGCAAAGCAGAGTGTTATTTTCCCTATTGCTTTCCTGGTACCCCTTCTTTTTTTTTAGGTGGCTGAACTTACCTTTCTTGTTCAAAACCCAAATGTTTTTGCCATTGGTTCTGATATTCAGGAAGGTCCTTTAACACTGCTCTTTTCCTCTCCCTATGCAAAGCAGCCTTTGCTCACACCTGGTGTGTGATAGGATCCTTCTCCCTGGGGAGATCACAACATCTGTTTTGCTTCCTAAATGGAGAAAGAGAGAAACATTCTCAAGAAATTCTCCTTTCCTGCTTGCAAATAACAAAAGAGATTTTAAAGCATTTAGTGATTCTAGAGAGAGGAAAAAACAGTGGAGCCTAGACAGGAAAAAAACAACCATGGAAAAATAAATTGAGCATAATTTGAGCTATAATTAAAGGTCTTAAAAAGAAGCCAAACTTCCAAGCTGGAAAGGAAAATGTGCATCTTTATTTAAAGTACCTTTATGGAAGGATATGGTTGGGGTTAGTATAGATCTGCCATTGAGGACATCTTGGTTCTATTTCTGCTCTGGGTTTCCTGGGTGATGCAAACCAGTAACTTATATTCGCTATGATGGCCCATATGTGAAATATAGTAGCATTGTGAGCTGTTTAACTTCCTTTTTTTTACTGCTATAGTTGAATGTCTTGACCAGTGTGACAACATTATTGATTGGCTCAAAGTAAATCTAGAATTTATGAAACAAATGAAAAATGTAGGCTGTGCTGTGACTTCCCTCTGCCATGCAAATCAATGTAAATCAAAATTCTTCTCTCTTCTTATTATTATTGGTATTAAAACTGTCCACATGGCAATATGCTAAGAGTTGAAGTAAGGCAAGGATTTGGGTAGCATCTTGGTTTAATCTTTTTATAGTTATATTTGCAAGAATGCACGCTCCTTGGTTATTGTGTGTTTGAAGGGCCAGTAACAATTACACTTGCAGTGGTGTCAAAGTAGGCGGTAGTGATAGTTAACAGTATTTCAAGCATCTCTTAATCTGAAAGCATGTTCTTTGTATATGTTTCTGCAGATCAGCTTAAGTGATCTTCTCTGTTTAAAACTTCAGCTAACCATTTCACAACTTGATAGCAGTCTAGCAACGTGGGGTTTACCCTAATCTGATCAATACAAGAAACACACGCTGTGCCTTGAGATTGAGCTGAGGCATTTGGTGCACTGGCTATAACATTCCCATGAATGACAGTCTGAACCTTGGGCTGCTGGTGACAGTTCTGTCCCAACGCTCAATATGACACCCATATACACCTCCCATACCTGCTCTTTGTTTCTGTTGTTATCTGTATTTGCTACTAGAGGAAAGCCCTAGCTTCCTGCCACTGCCATCTGTACGTCCATTGCTGAGGACAGAACAGCTTGTGGGTAAGCAGCAAAGAACTGTGAGGGAGAAGTGCTTTAAAAAAAGCAATGAGCAAAGAAACTTTGACTACTGGAAACAGAAAATTCAGAGCTTAACATCGGTTGAGTTACAGCAGAAGTAATGAAGTGTGAAATGTGCTATTCCCAACCAGTATACCATGCTGCTTTAATTTACAGAATATATAATTATATAACATTAGCATTCTGATACATCAGTCTTTGACAAAAATTGAAATGAAAACAGACAAATGCATGTATCTATTTATAAGGCAATTATTGTAATAGCAGTGGATAAGAAGACAAACTTTAACCATTTTCATTATTTTAAGATTGTGCCCTTAAGATCCTGTGATTTTGTGCCCTACTAAATAGTCACTGTTGCAAAGCACTTTAATTTAGTAAACCTTAAACAAAGCACGTGTAGAAGTCCTTCCTGTGCATTTTTTCCAGCCTCCTCTGCCTATAACACCAAAGATCTGCTCCGAGTTCTCAAATTACATGTGAGATTGGTTTTCCCAGTCTGACCAGGGTCCATTTAGACCAACATTCAGCCTTTGGCAGTGGCCCGAATGAGCTGGTTAACCAAACGTACAATGCTACAGCAATTACAATGAGAGCACCACATCCCATCACTCTAGGCATCACTGTTAACCACAGAGTTCTTAGAATAGGAGATGCCCTTTTCTTATATTTGCAGAGAGATGACAAATGCTTATTATTAATGGTTCCCACTATATGATTATAGAGGAAGGGGAGAGAATCTTTTCCTAATCTCTGCAGGCAAATTTCTCCTCTGAGACACTGTTTGGTCCTAAATTGACCTGCTGTGCTCGTGGTGCAATCCAAGTATCTGTCATTTAAACCATTTTTTGAGAAAATCCGCTGAGAGTCTGGATTGCTCATGAGATGCTTAGTGGTCTGTGTTGTCATTTGCTTCCATGTAGCTCAGGCCAGAAGTAAACAGATGATTAAAATCAGATTGGATCGCTTAGGAAATGAGGATGCTTTTCCAACGTATACTCACTAATAGACGAGGCTCCTCTTTATAGAGCTGCCACGAGGGCAGCTGCTCTGCTCAGGGAGCCAAGCAACTCACTTCCATGGCTGCCTAGCTCCACTCCTTCTTAGACATGGGGCTGCTCCTCCTAGGCGAATAGAAGAGGCTGGGAATTATATTACACTTCATTTTTTACTGCTTGTACCTTGAAGTTTTTTCAGCTAAGTGACAAATCCCTGGGCCTTGTATTTTGTTTTGTTATCGTAGGAGCTGAATTAAAAATTGGAGAACAGCTTTCCCCTTTCTACTTCTTGATAATGATTTATACTGAGCCTGTAGACTACCTGGGGGATGAAGAGTGCGTAAGTACGGCTCTAGATGGGTCAGAAGATGACCTTTAGGAGTTCCTGGCTCCAGAGAAAGTAGAGTTGTTTAGTCTCTGGGATGCTGAGACAGCCTAATTTTGGTAACTTCATGCAGGAAAAAAGCTCTCTGAAACTTAATGACCTTCTGTAGGGGAAAAAGGCTTTAGGCATGAAAATACTAGCAGAAATCAACAAGATTGTCATCTGGGGAGTGGAGAGAATACAGAAAAAGAAACAACTGAAATACACAGCATGTTTGAGTTAACTAAAAGGTGTTATTTTGACATAGAAGCACAGTTGACAGAGCAGGTAAGGTATGATTTTCAGCATGCCACATCACTGTATTTAGAAGATAGCTCTTGATCCTTCACAAGGAATGAAACGGGGTTTTTCTTAAGGAATGCTTAACAGTTAGCTATATGTTGCCCGTCACTGAAGGCAGTGAATCAATGCAGTGTTAAATGCTGAGAGTTGTCAAATATTACTTATATGCAGGAGGAAAGTAGGGAGTGTAACAGGACTCTGTAGTGAACTTGGGGAAGAGAGGCATGTTTCTAACAGAAGGAAGAAGAAACACATGTTACTGAGGTTACAATGAGGGAGAGATCATTAGAATTAACAGAACTGTTCTCTCATAAGGTTCCTTAAAAAATAAAGTCTAGGTTGGAAATAAATGGGAAACAGATAGAGAGATGCCACAGTTTCTGTAGTCCATCCCTTTGCACTGAAACGTGATCAATGCGTAGAATTTCTAGTTTTGTGTGGAAAAAGGATAGAATAATTTTAATAGGTAATATTAAAGGTTTGTTAACATGTCAGAAATGTCAATTATACAATCACCTATTGTAATATGAATCAGACATATAATGTAGCAGCCATGCAATTGCTGAAGGACAGGATAATAGGGTGGTAAGTTATTCAAATTCAGTTCAGTAATCCTCCAGATGTGTACTTTAGTGGTGACCAAGACAAATAAGCTCATTTTTACAGAGTTGTCAAGGCTGCAAGTCTACAAGACTACAAGCTCATGTACTGCTCTTGCATATTTGATTCATCATCTCTGAGAAGAGGGGGTGGCAAGTTGTCCTGTGCCACTTCAGAGCGCTGGTGTTGGAGGTTGCAGAGACAGGGACACTGTGCCAACAAAGTTGCTGTGGAACGTCTCTAATTGGAATTCTGAGCAAAAGGCAGGCAGGTGCTCTGGGGAGACACAACAATAATACCAACCTTTTATGACGTACACGTCAGAGGAATTCAACATATCCCTGAGCCAGCTCAAGTCTTGCTATGTTCCATTTAAGAAATATTGACAAAATGGGCCACATTATCACTCGAGTCATTAATACATGACTTATAAAAGGACCTGGGCAAAAAAAAAAAAATGAATAAAGGAAAAACTCTAAACCAAACCTATTTTCTGCTCTTATGCTCCTTCTGCTGGTTATGCAGAAGCAGTAAACAAACCCTATTCCCAGAGCTGTGCTGACAGCACTGATGATGGTGGTGCACAAATTAGGAGGTAAACAAAAAAACCGTGTTAATTTCAAGCTCCATTAGAAACACAGGCAGTAAAAAAAAAATAAAAAAAAATCAATGTCTCCCAAACAGAAAAGGTCAAAATTGGTAGGGAAAGAAAGTTGGTTTTCCAGTTGGCATAAGAATTTATTATTATTATTTCTTTTAAACTGAGTGTAAGCAAGATGAAGCTTCAGGTCAGTGTCATCTTAATAAGTAATACACCAAAAATAAACAACTATTGAAAGTTGTTTGTAATGAAAAATATACCCGTCTTTGGCTCAGGTGGAAACCCTCGTATTAAAAGGCTGGTTTCTATTTTAAATTTTGCCTGTAGGTTCTATGGATATACAGTTACATTTATAGTCTTGGCATGATGCATTCAAGGGATCATTCTTTTGAAAAGTGTAATCATCAGATTTCTCTGTTTTCTCTTGGCATAGTCTATTCTTGGCTCAGAATCCTTGGGGCCTGTTAGTTTAAATTTTAGGCTTTGCTGTGTATCCAGATTAAGTCTGGAAGTATATGTGTGTCATTTTGTTATCGTATTGTCTAGCAGAGGATGACAGGAAGAACAAATACTGTTTTATATGTTTTCATTTTATGGTAGCGTGTCACCTTCCTCTTCGCTAACATTAAATGTTTATCACTTGATGTGATCTTTGCTTTGCATATTAAACTAAATTTCACATGGCCATGTTAAATTATGTATGATGATGGTGCTCTGCAGTGCAGTGTTAGGAACCAGCGCTTCAAATGTGGATGCATATGCAGAAATAGGTGTGTAAACATCACGCAATAGGTTTGACCTTACAAGAGCCAAGGTCCTCACTCTCCTGGTTGGGAGGAAAAGGTGGGCTCATTTTGGCCACAGACACTCTGAAAGTTGTTGCTCTTGCGTTGCTATCTCCTCCATGTTCGTATGCATTTAGTGTAACCTCTTTCTATCAAGAGCAGCGTTTGGAACAAGGCTGTTAGCACTTCCTTGCCCTCCAGCACAGCTCAGCATAACATTTTACTAATATTTATTAGTCTTCCTTCCTGTATATTAGATGCTTTCCCCTCCACAGGTTAGGGCCAAGACCCAGCGAGTTCAAATACTATGTTTTGCATAAGGGATATTGCATAATGTATTCCTATTATATTTAACGTGATTGTAAATGATCTTCCACAACAGTACAGTTGATATCTTTGTACAAAGTCAAGATCTTTGTGGTAGAGAGCATAGATAAGACATACAAAATGCTCCCAGCTCTGCACATTTACTTCCAAACATCTGCATATCCTCACTGTCACTTCATCTCGTCCCTAGGACACAGCTTGGGCTTCTAATTGTCATTCCCTTCAGTGGACATTAGTGTGCTTGTTTAATTGGCCATTTGTGTCCCACAACTGCGGTGCCCATTCTGTGACTCATTCAGACCTGCGTTTTGCATGCCCTGTGGGAGCAGGGAACAAGCTTCTGGTCCTAAAACTGTTGTGCAGCAAATTCAGCCCTCCCTTATTGCTTCATTAATCTCTTTAAGTTGCAGTTGTTTTGAGGGAAAAAAGAGATTTTTAAAGACAAAGGAGCCTGAGCAAATGTGTCCTCGACTATGGACTTCAGCATTTTCCTTGCTTTGTTTTGCCTTTGAAATGATCAGGCGCCCTTTTCCTCCTTGACTGTGCAGTCCTACAGACATTTTTTGCTCTCAGGTTCTTAACACAGTTACCAACCAACAAGACCTCTTCTGCCTGGCAGTGCTGTAGTTAAGGCATAAAGCAGCATATGGAAATCAGCTCATCCATCCACAGCTGCATTAGGAGCGTGTTAGTATCAGCAGTCAAATCTTCGTTAGTCAGGAAAGTGAGCAGTAATGATTTGAGGATGAGTAGAAGGCTGATCATGGAGTGCCAGCTCTCAGAAGTTCCCCTGTTCTGTTTACTTCCATGTTAAAGTTTCAGCACTCTGTTAATGATCACCTGTGCTGAGCACATGACATTTGTATTTATTGCAGAAAGCACCTTTTGTCTCTCTGAAGTAGACAGTTTTGTCTTCTGTCGAAGTATCAGTTACAGTTTTCCTTTTGCAAGTGTGAAGACAAATCCTGTTCCCTGGAATCCTGAGAAGCCAGCTTCACTGAGTTTTGGGCTTTGCCTGGCTGGTTTGGTGCCTGTCTGATAATAAACTGTGAACATCATGTTGAAAAAGACTTTAGAAACTAGCCCTCATGACACACAAGTAATAATGACTTCAGTGAAGCTTGAGGGCATACAAAGTGCTCACCGTTACTATTACAGTGAATTCTTTCATAAGGCTTTCCTCTTTTGCAGCACAATTAATTTTACGTTTCATTTACTGACACTGGCATGCACTTAGACTTAGAATATTATTTAAAATTGGTTTATGATGTCAGTCTTATTTTTAGCACACTGAAAGCTGGGGAATAATTGAAGTGTGCTGTTGTACGATTTAGGGCTTGTGATGGACGTGGAGAATTTCACGTGGAGAGATGAGGATGTGCCATTCCTGCCTGCAACTGTTGGTCTGCAGGGAATAGCTCCTGTTTTTAACATTTCATTGTAATCTTCCTGATGATACCTGGAAATGTCATAGCTTAGCTTCTTCCTAAAATAACTTCTGATGTACCTCAGAAATTTAAAAATTAAATCTCAGTGATATGTACCAATAACATTCAAACCTGAAAGGCAGTGAAGCGCAGTGTCTCCTTTCACAGTTGGAAGGGACCTCAAGAGATTACTCTGGGACCAACCCCCCTGCCAAAGCAGGTACCCTACAATAGGTCACACAGGTCGCCGTCCAGACGGGTCTTGAATATCTCCTTAGGAGACTCCACAACCTCCCTCAGCAACCTGTTCCAGTGATCCATCACCTTTACTGTAAATGAAGTTCTTCCACATTTTAGTACAGAACTTCCTATGTTCCAGTTTTAGGCCATCACTCCTATTGCTACACACAACCAAGAAGAGCCTGCTCTTATCTATGTCTCCCACCTCCCTTTATGTATTATCATCATTGATCAGATCCCCTCTCAGTCTTCTTTTTCTCAAGCTAAAGAGACCCAGGTTACTCAGCCTTTCTTTACACAGGAGATGCTCCAGGCTCTTAATCATCTTTGTGGCCCTCCATTGCACTCCTTCTAGGAGATCCCTGTCTTTTTTTGAACTTGGTGTTAGCTCTCCTAATGTGACCCCGGGCTATTTGAACAACTTCTTTATATTACTCTCAGGTAACCTGTTCCTGCTTCCACTCCCTACTGACTTTCTTTTTGTGCTTAAGTAAGTCCAGCAGTTCCTTGTTGATCTACCAGTGCCTCCTGGCATTCTTGCCTGCCTGCCATTTTCTCAGGATGCGCTGCTTCTGGACTTGGAGAAGATGCCCTTGAATACTGGCCAGCTTTCTTGGGCCCCTCTTCCCTCCAGGGATTTATTCCATGTCAGCCTGCTAAGTAGTTCCCTGAAGAGGTTGAAGTCTGCTCTCTTGAAATCCAGAGTAGCAATCTTGCTGCACACCCTCTTTGATGCCCTAAGGATTTTGAACTCCACCATTTCATGGTCACTGCAGCCAAGGCTGCCCTTGAGCTTTATATTACTCACCAGCCCCTCCTTGTTGGTGAGGACAAGATCCAGCATAGCACCTCTTCTCATAGGTTCCTGTACTAGTTGGAAAAGGAAGTTATCAACATATTCCAGGAACCTCTTTGACCTCTGGTGCCCTGCTGTGTTGTCCTTCCAACAGATATTGAGGTGGTTGAAGTCCCCCAAGAGGACCATGTTTTGCAGATGTGAAGCTGCTCCTGTCTGTTTATAGAGGACTTCATCCACTCAGTCTTCTTGATTGGGTGTCCTGTAGCAGAATCCCACTATGATGTCTCCTTCTCCTGCCTTCCCTTTAACCCTAACCCATAAGCTCTCTGTCAGCTCCTCATCCATCCCTGCATGGAGCTCCGTGGACTCCAGCTGGTCGTTGATTTAGATGGCAGCACCCCCTCCACTCTTGTCCTGTCTTTCCTGAAGAGTTTATACCCATCTATTCCTACATTTCAGTCATAAGAGCCACTTCACCACATCTCAGTGACGCCAGTGACGTCGTAGCCCAGTGAGAAGGGGGCACTCAACAGTTCTTCCTGTGGAAGGACACTCTGAGACATCCGCATGTGAATGGCACTCTGCTCAACGTTAGGAAAAATAACATTTGTAGATTATAGGGTGGCCTCTCTGTCTTGAGAGGTCATGGAACATTTTCTCATTAGGGAACATGAAGGTGATAAAGGCATGGAAGACCTCCCCTATGAGGAAAGGCTGAGAGACCTGGGTCTGTTCAGCCTTGAAAAAAGAAAACTCAGAGATCTATGTCTATAAATATATAAGGAGCAGGAGGCGAAGGGACAAGGCTGGACTCTTCTCAGCAGTGTGTGGTGATAGGATGAGGGGAAATGGCCACAAACTGAAGCAAAGGAAGTTCTGCACAAATGTGCATGGGAATTTCTTCACAGTGCAGTGATGGAACACTGGCACAGGCTGCACAGAGAGGTGGTGGAGTCTCCTTCTCTGGAGATGTTTAAGACCCACCTGGACACCTACCTGTGCAACCTGGGCTGGGAACTGCTTTGGCAGGGGGGTTGGACTCAATAATCTCTAGAGGTCCCTTCAAACCCCTACAATTCTGTGATTCTGTGATTTGCCTCTGCATTTGTTTTTACCTGTGAGGTAATCAACTTCTGGAAGCACTGAAGCTCCCAGTGTGTTAGGATACATAATGCACAGAGCTGGGAGAGCAGTAAGGACTTTACCAGCTGAACGTTTCAGTCCAGGCTCTGATCCGACCTTACTCACACAACTTCATTCATATGTTTTCTGCCAGAATCATTCTGAACCCTTTCTATGAAACAAGGCTTTTCTGCTGTGCTCATATCTAAAAGCCATCTTTTATTTTATTATCTATTTTTATTGCTGTCCCCATCTGAGATATTTCAGGCTAATGAAACAATGTGATTGTTTTTATCTCCAAAGTGTTTCATTTGTACTGAAGAATATCATACAATGGAATGCAAATCTAAATCTGAGCGGAAATCTCTGCTGAGCTGCTTTTAAAGAATGAATTAGCTTAGTAAAGAACTGGCAAATACATGCTGAACATTTTGTGAGGATCGCTGATTGTGAAGTTTTGTTAAACTGTGCTTTCTCCAAGCATGTACAAAAATAGCTTTGGAAATCATGAAGCTGTGTCTTTTTCACAACTGAAACTATTATTTGACTTTATACAGCATTCTCAGTCCCTCTTTTTCCCATCAGAAAGCTGAAGATCAGCTTGGAAATGTGAGGAAGCAGGAAGCATTTTACTTGATGTGATTGCTCAAGAAATAGGTAGTATTTGCTGTTATAGTCATTAGCCAGCAATTAGGATTTGCAGCAGTGAGCCGCTCTCTGTATTCATTAATGAGGTCATTAACAAAGATTTGATTGAGTCTTTTCCTACTGTTGTGCATGTAGCTCAAATAAGTTAAGACTTCAGGAGTCTTCAGGTCTGTGCTGTGGTCTTTAGTCACCTACCTGTGTGATGTCTGTAAGCAAAGCCAATGAGAGCTTCCATAGTCTTTGGTAATCTGCCCCCCACAAAGTGACAAAATCCTCTTCAGGCCTAACTCCTGGGTATGCAGCAAACCTAGGCAGCTCCTCTTTTGTTCCAGCTCCTTTCCTTCCATCCCTGGCATCTCACGTGAGGTCGTTCCCCGTTGCTGCAATTCCACCATCCATGTACCTGATGGTATCACCTGTGCTGCCCCTCGAGCGCTCCCTGAGAACCACTGCAAAATCAGCCCACAGTTTCCTTCAGCTCCCACCTGATGACTGCATTTTTCTGGCAAAATTTTGCCAGCATTTGAGCTACTGGGATGTGCTGTCTGCTTGCTGTCTTGCTGACCAGCGCTGTCTCATTGTTTCCCTGTGTCTCTGCATCTGCTGTGCTTGTCTTTGATCATGTCAGTGCGTGGAGCAGCACAGTTCAGCTCCCTCTCTCTCTTGCAGGTCTTAGAGTAACACAGTCAGTAAAAGCGTAACATAAGAATCTTGATTTCTCCACTGATGCTGGGGCACAAAGAGCATGAGAGGTAGATCTGTTACTGAAACTGCCAGTTAGACGTTGCCCCATCTGCTGATAAATATATATTGATAAACATATTATTTTACAGAGCATTTTTACCTTTTTCCTGTTGATGCTGTTCAAATCAGACTCTGGAAGTGCCTAAATGCTCTGCGATGTTGATTTTTCTTATTAGCGTGCTGGAGAAGTGAGGGGGAGGGACAAAACACATGGCATTTGAAGATGTGTTCCAGCTCTTACAGTTATGCCTGTTGTACCTACTACCCCTGAGTGAAAATGGCTGCATATATATATATATATGTTCATACAGGACAGCCACTGCCTTTTACTATATATATATATGTTCATACACATATATATATGTGGCTGTCCTGAACTGCTTCTCTACTAAAGAAGACAAATGGTAGGAAGCACCAGCTGTGGATTTCTCCTCCAGGAGACACAGAAGCATGGCTTCAGGCTGCTCGGGAAATCCGCACTGCAGCCAGAGCTGAACCCGAGCACCTGGGTCTGCTGTTCCTACCTTTTTTTGGCTGAGCGAAACTGCTCCTCTTAATGGTTTTCAGAACCCACCTGGAAAAGCAATTGCGGCTCCCTGCAAACCCAGCATCCTCCGAGCCCACCTCCGAGCTCAGAGCACTAAGGCTGACCGACATTTCTCCTCCAACCTATCAGCTGAAGGCTGGGGAAGTTGTGATTTATGAGATAGGACCAGGATAGATGGCATCATCAATCTCCCCCCAATGGCCACAATTAAAGTTGCCAGGGCTCTGTACTTTGCCACACAGAATCCATGCAAGCCTGATCAGATATGACCAGCTTATTCTGCTAAATGAGAGCATTGAAATGACCATCCGGAGTTTATTAATAAGTGTATAAATCTGAACTCTAAGGGAAAGAAAGATGAACTGGTGCTAGTATATCTGTGACATATACTTAATAATAAAACTTAAACTCTTATACAGCCTGATACAAATTACTTGCTCTACTGCGCCAGTTCTGCCACCAATACACATTTCATTTTTGTGATATGCTCTGCGACTGCTGGGCTAATAAGTGCTGAGAGGGGATAGTAATGGATAGATAGATACATCTGGTATTTATAGAGGACTGTCTTAATGGTGCTAAAAAACTGATGTGCTCAGCGTTCCTTGCAGCTGCAGTTGCGCTGTGGCGGTAATCCTATCAGGAGGGCTGCTAGTTTCCAGAGTAATTAGAACCCTGGAGCAAATAAACACCAAATGAGTTCTCTTTTCTAAAGTTATCTTTTCTCCCTATTTTCAATAACCCTTCTCTGGTATAATTACGTACCAGTCATTATAACATTAAAAATCATTTTAAGTGAATGAATCCTATTTTTATTGTTGTTGTTCCTTGCTGATTATTACAAACTAATTATAATTTAGGTTAGTCTTCTAAAAATCTCATTTCATTGCAGCAGGGCTACTGACTTAGACTGCTTGCAGCCTTGTCCCATGGAGAGGCAGCAGCTCGAATCTGTCGCTCTGAGCCAGTGTGGTGGCTTGCAACAGAGCTGGGTGGAGCATTGCTCAAAGCCATTTTGATAAACTCCTGCCCTTCCAGCATCTAGGCTGTAGGTTACAAATAAATTCACAGAACAGCGCTTGCCACTAGGGAAGTGGAGACAGAGATACTATATTATAATATAGAGAGGTAATAGCCTTCCTATCTGGCTTTTTGTGACTGTGTCTGGGATAATACATGGAGCCCCGTGCAGTCCAGTCACTACTGAAAAGATGCTGGCAGGAGCTCAGAGAGCAATAACAAAACATGCAGTAGTCCAGGGAGGGCTTGACTCTAAACTGTTGTATCTTCATCATTTATCTTGGTTATTAGTTTTGCAACATTTGTGGCTTTCATCAGATGGTTTGGATTTGTGCTTGTGTATGCAGAGTTATAGTGTACAGGCAGCGGGGTCAGCGCTGCACAAACTCCACGTTCTGTTTTGCATTTTTTGTCTCTTGTATTTCCCCCGGTTTCAAGATTAGAAAAGAAACAGCAGCAAAATAAGGATCAGTTATAGCCACAAAAGCAAGTATATATTAATTTACATTTACTGGTAATGAGGTATGAGAATGAAAAAACCCACCACACCTCTCAGATCCCAGCTTGAGTTTTTCAGATTGGCTGTTAGAAGAAAAATGTCTTTGTACTCACAAATTGAGCACATTCAGTTCAGAGTTACTAGCACATAATAAACATGGAAACATCTAGTGACACTTGCTTTAATGGAATCATTCTTTAGACTAGAACTGCAGCTTTTATTACTCAGATTCTTAAAATGCCTTTTATAATGCATTTTTTAAACAACCGTAGCTTCTGTTGTCCTATAGTGGCAATTTCTTCTTCCCAGGACATGTTCCTGTCCCAGATGCCACAGCCCTATGGCTGCAACTTGGCATGTTCACACAAGTATTTGAGAGGTATGCTGTGGAGACGCTATCCTAAAGCTTCAAGTGGTTCAGGTATTTCTAAAACGCGGCTCAAAGTGGAGTGCACTAGATACTTCAACAGCATTGGCTGTGCTCTGGACTCCTGTCCTTTCCTAACCTCTACCACAATTATTTTGGTGTGTGAAAGATTTATATGGTCAGAGCAAATTGCTGTGTCGAATCTGAGCTCAACTTTCAAATCAGTCATTACAGCGCAGGGCTGTATATACCCAAGTATATGGAGGAAAGATAAGCCAAACCAGCTAATGCTGTAAGTCAGTGCTTCTGTGATAAAGCACATAAAATCCACTAAGGAGAATTATGATGTAGTGAGTTATGACCACTTCATGCTTGAGTGAAAGCATCCATTTGTCGGTTTAAGGCACACAGCTTCCCATACAGTGACTTCATTCTTTAGGGTGATTTACCTTCATTTTCCTCAGTGTTTCCATATTTTGGATGTGAGCTCATGTTATGCTGAAGTACAGCGTGTAGACCTTGGGTCATCTTTTTCAGAAGCCTGCACTTTTTCCTGCCTTTTTTTTTTACCTCATGGCTTTGAAAGGCATCTCCTGAGGACAGAATGTGGTTTTGTGCTTGTGATACATCTCGGAGGCTATTTAGATAATGGGCTCTTGACAAGGAGGTGCTTACGTTTTTTGCCAAGTCTTTTATTCCAATTGTGATAAATTTGTGCTGTATAACAGTGAAAATAAAAACCCCATAGTTTCTTTTAAAATGAGCTTGGGAGTTTACCATCCAAATGCCTCATGCTGTCAGATAAACCCTTAGCATCTACTATGCACACACTTCTGCTGATCCAGGAGTTTTTAAGCACTGAAAGCACGATATGCTTCATAGATGTGTATCAGCCCCAAAAGGAAGAGGGAATCCATTTAAAGGAGAAAATTCTATTTCCAGGAAAAAATGGGATAACTGCGGAAGGTCCTAAAACCTTGCAGCGGCCTGCCAGGCAGCAAATCCCTGGAGGATATCTGATCACACATAGCACAAGGACGTTTGGCACAGGCTTCTGACTGATATCTCAGTCAGCTAGATAGAAGTGAAGATAGAAGTGAAGCAGAGGTAAAGAGTAATCATCTAAAAAACACACGCTCGTCTATACACTCTCTCGTTCAAGATGAACACAGCCAGACTGCGATACCAGGTTCCTTCCAGTTATTTCTTAATGTTAAATAAACACATTGGTGAGAAAATCATAGTTTGCAATTACTGGACAGTGCTAGAAAGTGCAGTGTGATAGCCAGTCTCAAGCAAAACCCTGATGAACAGAACAGCTATTTATAGCACTGAGCAATGTTGACAGTGTATAAAAGGAGTGAATTTTAAGGGTGATGGAGATTTGGTAAAAGCCTGTCATGCCAACCTGTTCTGGATTGCTTTTTCAGAGACGGAGAAAGGAGAGGGGAGGGTTAGCAATATCTATCACAAAGAAAAGGGGCACTGAAATGCTACCCTCTTTTAATTAAAGGCTCCCACGAAGTAATTTCCCCCTTTATCTCGTGATAATATGCTTTTGGCAGGAAGAGTAATGTGAACAAAACACTCTTCCTTATAAGCAAAATCGAGGAGGGCTGGCAAATTGTATTCAGCAGCAATTTGTTGGAGGATTTGTCATTTGTTTTTGAACAGCACTTTGCGCTGGACAGTAGGAGCAGGGTGTTTTGCTTGTGTGTTTTGAATGGCAGCAGCAGTGGGGTTTGAAAACCTTTTAGAGGAGTCTGGGGATATTATCCCATGGGAAATTATGGAAAATACCTGTCAGTCGTAATGGAAACTCGTCATTCCAAAAGGAGACTAATGCGCTCTTTGGAAGTATATTTTATCAGCTTTAAGTCCTCTTTGTGGCAATGTGAAATAGGGTGAATATGACAGAGGTAGTGAATCTCCTAAGTGTCCCCAGCTTGGGGAATTTTAAGAGCTATGCAGAGTTCCCACTGGATATTTGAGCAGTCTGTAAATAAGTAAAAAGGATGTCATTTTTCTCTATTTTGATCGTCTCTGATATATTTCTTCCCCACTTTTTGCCCAATTATGAATTCTCTGGACCTTGCAAGACCAGATGGAGCCACGATGCTGTATTTCCATTTTCTCCTCAACGGTGCTTTCCTTATGAAAGGACCTCTTAGGGATATATGACAAGAAGAAGTGGGGCCCTTCTGTTTCATGATGGTTAGGTATCATTTTAGTGTGTATCTTTTCAGGTTTTAGAGTACCGCTCTTCTACGTGCACTTAAACACACACACAGAGAAGTGGGAAAATCACAGTTAGATCAACACCAGAAGCATTATCATGAATTAGTTTATTTCATTTTACTAAAAAAGCCACCACGGATTGGGAGAAAGTACACAGCTGTTGTAATGTAATTTGTATATTGTATCTCTCATTGTAGAGCCTTCAGCATAATATGCCACACGAAGCATTTTTCATAATGGGGAAATGCAGCATCCTGTTGAGTAGATAGGCTGCTCAGCTGAATGACCCTGAAGTGGGTCTGCAATTAGTGAGCAATAGCCAGGAGAAGTCATGCTGCAGCTGACACACAATGCCGTGCTTTCCAGCCAAAAGAGACACATGCACAGTGCTAGGGAACAGCTGATGGCAAGCCTTTCTGAAAGAACAAGCTGTAACACAGCAAAACTTAATCAGCGCTGTCCTCCCTCTTTCCTGTTCTGTATGTCTTTATTTCTTCCTTGTACATCTGCTGCTTCTATTAAAGACATTATTTTAGACATTAATGTCTAAAACAGGGATCCTACAGAGGAGTCTTGCGGTGTGATGGCGTTAGGTAAAGGCACTGAGCTTTAGGAAATTGCCACAGGTTAGATACAGTGGTTGTTACCAGCACGTCTGTGATGGCTGGAGGGAAAGGGAAATGTGGAGATGGGAAGAATGTCTACATGTCATAATGTGACCAGCTTTTACCACCATACTGATGAGAATTAAGAGTTAGATTCAATATGGAAGACGACTTGGGAATAATTGAATGATCTACTGATCAGTTTTGGTCCCTTTACTTTAGTAATCTCAACATAAAAATATATAATAAAATCAGTCAAAATAAATCACAGGCTATCAACGTGATGATTCCAGAATTAGGTGACTCACTGCCATCCTGTTTGTCCTCGAAGCAGCAGAGAAGCAGCATGCACTCAAACGTGCAATGCAGAGGGCAGGAAGGCTGCTACTTACAGCAACTGTAATAAAGTGCCTGGTCTTTCTGAGCCGCAGTTGTAACAAATAATTAAGCAGTGGATGTGTCCCACAATAATACCAGCAAGGCTTTTCTCTAAGGCTGCAGACAGATTTTCACTGCAGAATTAGCTCAAGTGATTCTCTTCTAAGTAGCGTAGCTCAAGTGAGAGCGACCACAGTGCAAATTAAACCTGATGTGGTTGTGTCCAAATTATAGCTTCTGGGGTCACCCAAAAGCATCCTTAGTGCTGTTGGAAATACTCAGAAATCTGTAATGGAAGGGACACAGCACTGCCTGGTTATTTCTATGTGCCACAAGGTGATAGTAGGGATCCCATTACATTTTATAGGATTGCTGCAGTTCTTGCAGGCTCAAGCTCCCATGTCTCTGTAGACGTGGTGATCGGCAGTATTTCCATCTCACAAGCAACAAGCTGCAAGAGATTTAAACAAACTGATGTTTACTGGGAAATGGAAAGAGGATAAAACAACTGTGTAGGAAAAATTAATAGGAAAGTCAAGATTCAGATCTCTGCTAGCAACAGAGCCAGAACTCTACCCCTTCTGTTTCCAGATCTCACTTCCTGACTGAACGGGGAAGCATTTATTCTTGTAGAGGTCAACCTCCTTTACAGAGGTTGTCCTCTGCCCTCCAAGATGTGTGCAGTCTGGCAGCAAGGAGACAGTGTTTGATGTAAATAAACCCTCAGGAACCTCTTCAAGCAGCCATTGCTGCTGTTTTCAATGCTGCCTGGTGATAAAATCACCATAGAATTACCAAGGTTGGAAAAGACCTACAAGATCATCCAGTTCAACTGTCCACCTGTCACCAATAGTTCTCTCTAAAACATGTCCCTTGACACAACGTCCAGTTCTGGGCTCCCCAGTTCAAAAAAGACAGGGATCTCCTAGAAGGAGTCCGACGGAGGGCCACAAAGATGATTAAGAGCCTGGAGCATCTTCTGTGTGAGGAAAGGCTGAGTAACCTGGGTCTGTTCAGCCTGGGGAAAAGAAGACTGAGAGGGGATCTGATCAATATTGGTAAATATCTAAAAGGTGGTGGGAGACAAATGGATGAGGCCAGGCTCTTCTTGGTTGTGTGTAGTGATAGAACAAGGAGTGATGGGCTAAAACTGGAACGTAGGAAGTTCTGTACTAACACATAAGAAGAACTTTATTACAGTAAAGGTGGTGCATCCCTCAGGTTGCAGAGTCTCCTTCTATGGAGATATTCAAGACCCGTATGGACAACTACCTGTGTGACCTATTGTAGGGTGCCTGCTTTGGCAGGGGGTTGGACTCAGAGTAATCTCTTGAGGTTTCTTCCAGCCCCAGCAATTCTGTGATCTATTTGTGAATCTTTAACACCGGTCCACAGTACTTTGGGTTTTGTTTTATTTTCCTTGAATCAAGACATATTCCAATTCTCCTTTTCTCTTGTCTGAAGAGAAAAAAGGCAGAGACCATCCCATCAAAGTCCTTAGTAGAACCCTTTTCTCATTTTTTGCCTGTAGCTCTTTCACACTACTACTTCAGCTAGGCTAGTGGCCTGGTATCTTTAAATTAAATCAAACCATCTGAAACTGTTATTCAACTTCAGATCAATTTCAATACGTTGCTCATCTGCATTTTTCTCAGTGTCCCCACTTTTAAGGGTGTGTAGTTTGCACCTAATTCTGTGAAAGCAGTTTCTATTCTGGCTTTTCTTCATAGTTCAAGTGTCCCTGAGTCTGCTCTTTGTCCACTGCTACCTCTGATCATTGAACAGAAGTTCCTGAGGAGTGAGATGCGGAGTATGTCCTCCATCTGAAACTCATCCTGCAAATTTCAAAAGTCCTCCTGAACAGCAGAACTTGCTTTTTTTTTTTTTTTAATGAGCCTCATTACACCTAATTTGTTCAGCTTTTTGTGAGCTGCCATATGGCATCAGTGGAAACCTGGTGAAAATGTATTTATTATCTCACAAAATATACAAAAGGATGTCAAACACACATAATTAAAAACATTCTCGTTGAGGTATGTTCTTGCCAATTAGTCACTTGGAGCTTCTAGACAAGTCTTATCCACTGGCTGGGAGAGGGTATCTTGAAGATAGGTGTCGTGAGTCAGGATGAGATACAAAACAGGTGTGTCAGTAGTGCTATTTCAGGTATCACAATCTAATTTTGAGTTCTTGAAGCTCTTGAATGAAACACTTTATTCTTATCTCTTTGGAAAATCTCCCTTGCCAGAAAGGAAAAAAAAAAAAATAGGCACAATGGAGAAGAGTTTAATTCCTCTATGCTGGAAGTCTGCAGTCAGGAAATATTACAACCTGAATTTTTCCCACCACACTTGAATTAGTTATTTGAAGTTGGGAGACAAGAAACCCCTTTCAAACCACCAGTTCAGACAGGCATTCAGAGGGCAGTTCAAATTTGAGGCTATGTTTCTACACTGAATATAAAGTAATTAAGTTCAAAGCTTATGAAGGCTTTGAAATGCTTCTGATTAGGTGGGATGGAGCCAGTTTATAACACCTAGCTCTGCAGTCGGACAGAGTTTGCCTGGACTTGGACAGAATTTGGCTTTCAGGGAGTGAGGAGTTAACTTGGAGAAGGCAGGCAGAGCTTTTTTAGAAGAATTCCTTGCTGCACACATCTCACATCATAAAAACGTGTGATACATCTGCTTCATTGCCTAAGACTTGGGTCAAATACTAGTGGTTGAATGCTCTTCCTAAAAATCAAGTACATCTTTCCTTCTCCACTCATTAAATGAGGAAATTCATAGATTTATTCCATTTGCTCTGAATTGTCTGCAGATTCATCTCTGAGACCCAGCTTGTGCTGGAGCAGGCCTGGTCAGCGCTGCTTTGAGGTGCTCAGCATCTGTCACAGTGGATGTGTGTAGAGGCAGTGAGATCCCCAGCACACTTTTCCACTTAGCAGAGCAGTGAGAATGTTTAGTAGATTGGCTCAAGTTTTCAGAGTTTCTGCAAGCATTCCGGGCAATCTAGGTGGAGGCTGCTGCTGCTTCTGCCCATCTTGTTGCAAGTTCCTACAGCCTCTCACAGGACTCAAACAGCAGGGTGGACATCTGATTAGAAGATCTGTCCAACTATAGAACAGATAAAGAGATCTTTCCTCGTGTATTTAACAATTGTTTGCAGTGTTTGCACTCTGTAAAGGGGCACACCGTTTTCCTTCACTCATCCCTATGAATCTCTATCAGTGACTTCAGTAATAACTGTGCGCCGTCAGCGAGTGACTTCCCTCCTTGGCAATGTTATTTAGCACAGGCTTCAATTAAACATGCAAGCCAGGGAAAATAGGGGCTGGTTGCCTAGTAACCAATTGCCTTCAGATCTGAAGAGATGCAGCAGAGCCAAGGGTTAATTTTTGCAGGTGAAAGTAGAGCTGTCTGGGAAAGTGGGTGGTGGAGGTTTTAGTCTAGATACATCTAGGACATGATTCTGAGAAGAAATGAAGTTCCCCCCGGGTTCTCTCTCCAAATAATAACACAAGAATGGTGTTTGTTTAGTTAAAATCTAAGCTGATGGAAATTTAGAGAGAACACAAACGAGATCACTGTTCGGGGGTACTTCCATGTGAGTGATATTTGCATAATATACTACAGCACTGTAACATTTTCTATCTTTACGTCTCAAAGGTTCCTTTAAAAAAGCAGTAGTACATGGCTGCATCTCCTACAAAACTGGGACTACTTTTGTACGTGTTCCCTGAGACAGCAAGATTTTTACAAGGTACCTACAAGTGTCAAGAATTCTGTATTAAATCTTCATAAATTTATTCCAAGCGTGTCCAACCTTTTGGCTTCCCTGGGCTGCATTAAGTGAAGAGGAATTTTCTTGGGCTGCATAGGTGTAGGTTGCTCCGAAAGTAATGTCTCCTATTTATTCCCATGACAACTATGACAGATACAAAGAGCACAATAACGCTGTTTGATTTCAGCTACAAAACACTATTTTTTCACAGAGTCACCACCATTAGCTATACATTTTCACCAGTGATGAACAAGAGCCTGCATGGCATGCTTATAAAAGTCTGCACCAGCAGAAGTGACCCACTGTCGTTGCCAGCACTGCTGAAATGTACCACCCTCTGCCTCACTGTTTGCCTGTGCATATATTCAGAAAGTGTTGATGAACATCAGTAGGTGCTATTTTTTTCTGCATGGAGGAATTCAGTGACACACCTTTGCTTCATATGTACTTCCATGTCAGGCACGATTTTGTCAGACTGTCCCTCTGCTGCCATCTGACCCACATTAATAAAGTGTAGTGGAACATTGGTGGGAAGATTTGGCCTTTACCGCTGTACCTCCAACATCTGCCTCTGACGTCACAGACCAACGTAATAAAATGGGAGGCGTTATTTTTGGAGCAGCCCTCATATAATATGAAATACAGTTCATATAAAATAACAATTCTTATTTTAATTTTTAACGTTTATTTTTATTAAAACACATCTCAAAAAGAGCAACAAAGCCATAAAAGTAGCGGGGTATCTGACATAAATAGCCTTGACATACATCACTAACGTTGAGCCAAAGAGCACTAAACCCAGTGTAGAGCTGAGCAGCCTTCTGGGAGAGCTGCGTGCCCTCCCCAGCGCAGGGAGTGATGGTGAAGGAGCTGGTAACGAGGCAAGTCCTATGTGGAGGTGCCTGAGTGTGCTTCGACCTGGACTCTGCTTGTGGCGTCATCATGAAGAACAAAACCCATCTGCC
This sequence comes from Callipepla californica brunnescens, assembly GCA_023055505.1. NCBI lineage: Eukaryota > Metazoa > Chordata > Aves > Galliformes > Odontophoridae > Callipepla > Callipepla californica. The sequence continues at coordinate 12,482,155 of JALIRH010000002.1, forward strand.
GATGTGTGGATTGATTCCCTGTGAAAGTAATCATGAGGCTTCCTACAAAATCTCTGCCCTGTACATTAACTGGCACACGTAGTCTGTTCTGCAGTATGCCCTCGTTATTTTCTGTCCTCTTTTCCTACTGCTAAAAGCAGAGGGTAAATTAATTCTTTCCGTGAGCTGCTGTTATTTCTTTGTGCTTATTTGTATTATGACAGCACTTCAGAAGCCCTACTTGTGGGCCAACACCGCGGTGCACTTGGTGCTTCATGAATATGGAGTGCAAAGATTGCAAAAGATTGCATGCTAAATATGTGAGAACGTATCAGGTAAATGCAGCAAGAGAATATGGGAGAATAATAAGACGATAGCTCTCGTGATGATCCCAACAAATCTGTCAGGTTTTTGTGGGCATCGTGTTACAGGAAAATCTTTCTAGGACTTTTCAAGTTGACAGGAAGGTGTGGCCTTACAGATTTCTTGAACAAACTGTGCCCAGAAGTGAGAACCTCTTGGGAGAAAATCTGATTGTCTTTGGTGTTTGTTTTTTTTTTGACTGGGTAGCAGCAGCTGGTGTCACTGGCAGAGGTAGGATCGATAGCTCAGCAACAAATAAGAAATGATAGGCAAAGGTAAGCTGTGCTTGGAGGGACCTTGACAGTCTTCCAAGTCTGCTGTTGCAAATATGAATCCATTATTATCAAAGCAAGGGAACAGGGAACGGTCTTTGTGGTGGCATTTACAGTGGATTGGAAGCAGGGCCAGGAGCACAGTGATGGACCCTGGCTCTCAGGATAGTCATGAGCTCGGGCAAATTTTCAGTTGGTTTTTGGTGATGATGAAAATATGTTTTAAGTCTAAAGGGGAAATATTGCCAAGGCTTAAATATGTTTTTAATCTGTGTGGAATTGTCCAAGGCCTTGCTGGAGCACTCTCTGTACTGACAGATTTTAAAATGATGGCTGGAGTGTTGTGCATCAAATATGACATGCCTTAAGCCGAGTATGAGTGCCCTATGAATATTCTGAAGCTACCAGTTTTGTGTAAGAACAATATGTACGTTTGGGTTTTTTTCATTGTCTGATGGAAAAATTCTTTTGAGTGCAACTTAATATTCTTTAACCCCTGTCTCCTTCTGTTCCTACTCATGGAAGGATGCGTGCTGGGCTTGCAGTGCAGTATCCTACATACAGCAGGATAGCTCTGTACATGAGTTGAATTTACAGCTCACTAGGCACATTTTTGTGTTTTCTCATTTTCTGTAATCAAGGTTTTTAAATAATCAGCTTGTCCCTTAGCAAGGAAGCAACTTTGCCGATGACTGTACGATCTCAACCTGCAAGGTGTTCCTAATGCTGTTTACGTAGGACCTACAGGCAATGCACTTCTAAATTAGATTACTTTGACCTGGAATGCAGTCTAATTAAATAGACTTAAACAAAAAGGCATTTAGTAAACTGCTCTGCAGATTTCAAGGTAATTAAAATTTGAGATCTATCGACTTCATGCTATCTCCATAATTGATGCTAAACATGAGCAGATCATGTAAGTATACTTTTCATTGTTTTCACTTACTTTTTTTGTTCAAGCTAAGATTGCTAATCACTCCTTTGAGTTATATCTCTATCTGATCTGCTGGATTCATCATTAGAGTGGGAGTTTTTGGGGGTTGGTAGTTATTGGTTGGTTTGGAAGGACCAAAGAAATGTTGCATAATACAGAGGTGATGGGGCACTCATTAAAGCAGATAAGATAAAGTATTAACTGAAGACAATAAAGAGGAAAGGAGTCTTGGCTGAGAACACTGATGACTGGCTTTCTTAGTTAATCTGAAAAAAAAAAAAAAAAGCTCAAAGGGAAAAGTATGTGGAACCAATAAAATAGGGAAATGTCCTCCACGAACTTTTAGAATTGAAATTGGACCAAATCCAATACAGCAAGACTGTATTCAGTCCACCAAAAAGCTGACTAACATAATTTTCAAGACTAAGGTCAAGAAAGCAGTAAGCAATAAGCGTCATTTTCTAGCCAAGAATGACTGACCCTTGCTCTGAGTGATAAATAATCACTATGCATACATTCAGAGCCTTTAAAAAAGGTTCGGATTTAGGCAAATGAGGCCCCAAATGCTGATGAAACTGACTCTGCTGTTTGAACTGGCAGACAAAGTGGGTAGTGGGGGGAACCCTGCTCCACCCAAGGCTCAACAAAAATGAATGTGGAAATGAACTAGCCTATGCCTACCTCTGCAAAACTTGAGGCTTAACAGAGCCAACATATTCATGTATTGGTAGCATCTGTTACTGCCGCTTATGCTCTGCAGCAGTTGATGTGACCCAGCTGTGGATCAACATTTATGAAGGAGATGAGGATTATGTGCTCAATATCCTTTCAGTGCATCCTGCTGAGAACTCTGCTGATTTCCAGGGAAGGCCTCCCGAGAGCAAGCTGAATGCTCCGAAAGCTGCCAGCTTTCCCTCTCGTTGTCCTCCACATTGTCCTGCCTCTCCCGCTCCCCCGCTTGTCCCCCATTGCCTTGGGGATTCATGCATCCCCTGCCACCTCAAGAACTGATTGTGTTTTGCGCTTTTAGAGTTGCAGATTGTGTCACAGCAAATTATAAAGTAACCATAGTCATTTGAACAGACGTGATTTAAGATGACCTGTAGAAATATGGAGACAACAGAATGTAAGCACAGATAAAAATTACAATTAAACATCTATTTTCCACAAAAGAAAAGACGTGGCAACAGCAAACTCTCCCATTTACCCTCCAGATTATAAAGAGACAGAATTCAGTTCTTTTTGTATTGAATCCTTAAAAAGATCAGCCTTTATCAGCATTTTTATAAATGAGGCTGACTTTGGAATTGTGGTTTGTGGATGGTTTCAGAGGTGAAGAAGAGATGAGCATTATTTGCATAATAAAATCACAAAGGGAGTGAGTATGCAAAATTTAATTTATTTAAAATTCACCCATCCAACATGCTGGGCACAGGTGCGGAAGATTAATAATAAAAATAGTCACCTGCAGCATATAAATTAATGGCAGCGTCCAGACCTAAGAGCTTCCTTCCCCACACTTAGAAAAAAACTTTGGAGAACAGATATGCAGCTTGACCTCGATGTCATCAGTTTTGTTACACCAAAGAAGCTGAGGACATGAGGACAGCCAGCCCTGTGCTCCCTCGTGCCCACGGTAGACTTGCTGTAATGTTCCATTGTGCTCTGAGCAGGACTCAGCGAGCTGCCACGCTGTGAGTGGGCAGGTCTGAGTATGCCTTTTGAAGGAAGGGCACTTGAAGTGTCTTGAAGGATCTGCTTTTGTGTTCCAGTGACATAACTTTATAGCTTTCTTCTAATTTGTGACTCTGCTATTAGTTGACACAAAACGGACAGCAGGAGGGTATTTGGTAATTCTAGGATCTTGTTAAAAATGACTGTTTTTCTATTACAAGCATCCGTGACTGTAATGTTTACAACAATGCCACTATATTTCTGATAAAAACTTGATGAAGTGATTGTGTTTTATTATAGTTCGTATTGTGTTATGTGGTTAGTGATGTGTTAACACTTAAAAAGCTCAGAGTGAGATGCCCTAAATTCTTCATGCAGTTACTGTTTCCTAGTAGATGATTTCTGAGGCTCAGCAGCAGTAGGTAGGTAGTATTTGGCATAGGGAAATTGTGTGATGTTTCAGCTTGGATCTCATGAAGAGAAGTTTGAGCTTTTAGCTGTAGATGCTAATAATGTGACCTTCATCTTGCCTAATTTAAAAGTCTACTTCCAGATGAGGTGAGATGAAATGAGCTGCACAACAGAGATGTCTGTTGCTCTCCATTGTGGAAGAAAGGAGGGTAGCCATAGAACTCTCATCTGTTCTACTCTGTAGACATCTGCTGTTGGCTAGATGAATCCTGTGCTAAGGGGATTGCATTGTGACCTGAAGAAATTTAGAAAATAACTATGCTCATGGTACTGAAATTAAGTCTGTAAGGGGCTGTCCTAGGAGGCTTCATAACAGAGATTAAAGTATTTGAATATCAAAGTGTATGGGAAGAACAAAGAGTACTGTTAGATTTTAAATGGCTTTATGGTTTGAATATATTATTTGCAAATATTAGTGGGATTTTTTTGGCTGGGTTTTTTTTTTCCAATCAAGTTCATCCCAAAATCCATTGTAATTCCAGCTTGGGATAGGCAGGACTTGTCTGTTAACAACTATTTTATTTACTGTACTTAAATCCATCAGCACGAACCTCCCTGCACGCAGTGTTGGTTGTGTCCATCTTGTGGAATTCAGTACTGCTTCCCAGCTCCTGACTCTGGCTGCTTCTCAGCTCCACATTGCTGAAAGAATACGTGTTGTTTCCTCTCAGCAGACCCTGACACCTCAGTTTTGATGCAAGGACAGCTCAAGCGGCAGAGCACCTCAAGTTGCTGCAGGGCCCCTGAGGTGGTCGTAATAATGGGACAAATCCATTTTATAGCATGTTCTTGCCAAACATTATGCACTGAGCCAGAAGGGCATAGTTCATCTCAGGTAGAGATTGACTCAGAAGCCGATATGACCGTAGTACTTGGATTTGCTTCCGAAATCTATTGTTCAAAGATTTATAGAACAAATCAGCAAAAATGTGGTTAGCGTGCAGGCTGATGATGGATGTTTTTCCAACTTAAATTTCTTCATCTTTTCCCTCCTTTGAACTGATCCGTATTCGGTTTTCTTCCTCTACCTTCTATTCTCCCCACAGCACACAAGTGTCACCTGCCTTCCACTCTCCTCATCCTTTCTCTTACTCAGTGGAGTGAGACGCCATACAGCATCAGAGCAGTATCTAAAGCTGCCCCAGAAATGGGTCAGGCTGGACACTGGGGAGGGTTCTACACTGTGAGAGTGTAGAGCTGCTTCTCCAGAGCAGCAGTCATGGCAACAAGCCACCAGAGTTCAAGAAGTGCAAGCCAAACATACGGTTTGATTTTTGATTGCCGCTGTGTATGAGCCAGGAGTTGGACTCAGTGATTCTTTTGGATCACTTCTAACTCAGGATATTCTGTGACTCTGATTCTGTGATTAGAGATGGGATGGGATGCCTGGGGCACAAGGATGAAGCTGCCGAAGTCATATGAAGATGATGGCCCCCACAGCAACGTTTTTAGTGCAGTAGAGATCTGCAGGCCAGCAAGAGTGGAGGAGGAACAGGTGGCAGGCATAAAAAGTGTGATGTGATGAGAGATTGGATGATATATTTCCAAGTGTTGACAGCATATGGACTCATAGATCAGAAAGATTTTGTGATCTTTGCACACAGATCTCACATAAAGAACTGAGGTTTCTGCGACGCTGCTCATGCATGAAAACTTCCAGGGAGAAAGAAACAGAGATTTTCTCTTGGAAAGCAGAGAGACAGCAGAGGCCCTCGCTGTTATGGTGAAATGAGCCTGGAAGAGATTACGCAGCTTAGTTACTCTGCCTTTGCTACGTTCCCTCTACACCCGGTAAGAAATCCTTAGGGATGAGGCCAAAACAAGAGCAGTAAGGAGATGATCCTGATTTGCCACAAATCCTCTCCTTTTGGCCCATCTTTCTCTCCCCCATACCAGTAGGGAGGTCATCTCCTGAGAACATTGCCTCTAGCAGCTTCTCAGAAGGTCGAGAACAACTACATTCGAGTATGAAATCTGGCTAGTGCCATTGGTGGAGGAATATTTTTTAGGGTGGATTTGTGCTTCAGTAGTGCTGCAAATATGTAGTGTGCAATGCTGTCCAGATGTGGAGAACGCCTTTTTATTTATACTTGATCTGGAGGAAGCATGAATGAAAGTAAATATTGTCTGCTTCAGAAGAGATTTTGGCACAAGATACATGTGGGCTTCTCTAGAAGGTAGGAGAGGGGAATATAAAATGAAACATGGTTGTTTATAATTGAAGAACATTCTCCCCAGGGAATCATATCACAATTTTTTAAATGAAAATTCAGTCAGCTAGATATTTAGTTAGCCCAAGGAAATGTTTTCAGTTATCAATTAAGGAGTATGTGTGTTCTGTTGCTTGAAGATGCCATATCTTAAAATGAATCAGGATGCTGGATAATTATCACTTTACTCTTTATTAAATTACTGCTTTTCCTCCAGCAGTGTCTGTAGCAACTGTTCAGCCACATTCATTAACTCGTACAGTAAAATGTTTTATTTTAACCACAAATACTGGGACTAAGGTTACTGCATAGGTTGTTCCGAAAGTGATGCCTCCCATTTATTTCCATGGAAACTACAACAAATACAAAGAGTACAATGACACTATTTGAGAGAGCAAATTCTCAGCTACAAAACACTATTTTTCACTGTAGTCACCATCATTAGCCACCATTCTTACCAGGGATTACCAAGAGCCTGCATGCTGTGCTCCTAAAACATTGCCCCAGCAGAGGTGACCCACTGTTGTTGTCACTGCTCCTGAAACTCCCCACCCACTGCCTCACTGTGCTCACATCCACTGTTTGGTCTCCATAAACATTCAGCAAACATCAACGAATGTCAGTTGGTGCAAATTTTTCCATGTAGAGGGATTCGATGACACATCTTTGCTTCATACATACTTCTGTGTCAGATACCATTTTGTCAGATGGCCCCTCTGCTGCCATCTGTCACATGGCAACTTGGTCGTCTTTTCTCTCAGACCACCAGGTCTTCTGTAGCCTAGACACTGTTGGCTTTTGCTGCAAGGACACGTCCACCAGGAATGGCAGGGCCTTTTCTGCAGAGCTGCTTTGCAGATCATCATCCCCATGTACTGCTTCCCCTCTCTGGGAACAGGACTTTGCATTTCCCTTTGTTGAAGTTCACGAGACGAAGGACTTTGAAGCATAAAATTATGGCAGTCACTAGAGCTCAAGTTTTTTTCCTATTTGTAATTACACAATCTGTTAAGTTTTAAGTGAAATTAAAAGATCCACTTCTTGTTTCCTTTGGTATGGTTAAGCCTTGTCCTTCTCTAGGCTGACAAACTGGGAACTGATTTGTTAAATTCCAGCAGTAGGTTTCCTACATAGAGCATGTTTGTAATTTGGAAGCATAAGCCTGAAAGTGCTGGAAGCCCCATTGCATTCGGTAGACCCATGCTTTCTGCTGTTATTTGTAGATGCAAAAATAACACTAGAGTCCTAAATTTCGATTCCTTTTTCTACAAGCTTACAGAACAACTTCTGGCTTACACATGTTTATACCCAAATAGGCCCAAATGTAGTGCAGCTTTTCCAAAAGTTGAAATCTCAAAAATCCAGCTTTCCTGGCTTTCAGAGCCAGTGCTCCAAGGCAGTTTGACGAGTTCAGCCCAAGCTGAGGTATTGTGCATACAATGAAAGGATTCGCATTGTTCCTAACCTCAGTTGCAAAATAGTATCTAACAAGTGCGGGCAAGTTTTCCATTGTATGTTTTCAGCTTAACTGAACTTTGAAAACGAATAAACCTAATTGCTGTGTAGAAGAAAAGATTTTTTAAAAAGAGAAGTAGACTCAAAAGAGTTACGAATAACCATCTACTCAACATTTGAGATCATTATTTGTAAAGATACTAAGACACAGAAATTGTATGCTATTAAAATATTTTATATTGATGTTAGATAATAGTAGGAACATACTTTTTTTTTTTCCTAAGACTATGATTTTGAAAGAAAACTGTCTATTGGTGTCAAAAAAGGTCTCATTTTTGACTAAATGCATGGGGTAGTTTGTGATCCAAATGTGTAATGAAGGACTGCCTGTTACAAGAGAAGTGCTAAAATGGCACAAAATTGCTGACAGTCCCCATATTCCTTCATCTTAGTTCAAAGTTAGCCTAGAACGATGTAGGAACATGATGCATGAAAATGTTCACTTTTGCCTTTTCAAAGTGAATTCAGTTAAAACCAGATTTCTTTCTTATGTCACACTCCGTGTTTGTGAAAACAGCAAAACTAAACACCAAGGTCAATCAGCAGTGTAACAAGCCAGTTGTGTTTTTCTGGGTTTGTTCAGCTTGGAGAAGAGCAGGCTCCAGGCAGAGAGAATGATTTCTTACACAATCTGATAGTGATAGGACGAAAGAAAATGGTTTTAATCTAAACGAGGGGAGATTTAGATTAGATATTATGTGGAAATTCTTTACTTAGAGGGCGGTGAGGCACTGGCACAGTGCCCACAGAAGCTGTGGGTGCCCCATCCCTGGAGGTGTTCAAGGCCAGGTTGGATGGGGCCCAGGGCAGCCTGAGCTGCTGGCAGCCCACGGTAGGGGATTGGGAATTGGTGATCTTTAAGGTCCTTTCCAACTCAAGCCATTTTATGATTCTGTGGTTTTCTGTTATGCCTCCTTCAAATAAAATCCCTGATAGACCTTTATGTATTAACTACTGTAGAAGAAATTATATGTACTCTCTTGACTATTCTAAGACCAGTGTTGATGCATATTGCTTTGAACTGTAACTCAAAGCCCTAAGAATCAAGCTGTCTTGATGTGATACTGTCTGTTCAATAAAAATGTTGCTTTTATCTATTGGGATGTTATATGAGTGGGGGAAGACAGGGAGCACGCAAGGATGGCTATTTCTCACAGACATTTGATTGACGCTGTGAAGAACAAAGTCCACGCACAGGAGGCACGGCTTCACAGCTCCATGTTTCACATGGTGCTGTCAGCAAACCTCTCAGAAAGACTCAGCCTACAAATAGGCAGGTTTGCATCTCACCAGCAATGCCACCCTAACACCAGCTGGTGAGCACAAGAAGCCCTGTGAGGAGGTTGTGCAAGTGGGTTCGGCCTACAGACTCTGATCTCATTCAGAATTCCTGTAAAACACTTCCTGGTGTTACTTGGTTAGAAGATAATGAAGAAAGGAAAAGTCTCTGGGAGAACTTTGACACTATAAAATGTGTATTCTTATGCAAATATGCAGCCTCATCTTTGGATCAATCTCTTTTTAGCCCCTGAGTTTTTGATTAAACGAGTTAAGCAATCCCTAGGCAAAAACAACCATGTATTTTCTGTAACTTTTGACAGTGTATGTTTTTTAGCTTAACATTTTTGTTTGATTTTCATTTCTGTTCTCTGAAAAGCAGGGGTTATCTTACATTTTTCTCAGATTGAGACTAATATGGTTCAGACATCTCAGGCCCTTTTTGGCCAGTTCTGACACAGGATGTGGAGAATTGAATAGCTCTGAAATTTTGCATTGAATGTTTTACTATTTTAAATTCCCCAAATCTGTACTTTGAGGAACAGATGATTGAATTTTTATTTATTTATTTATTTTGCATAAAATACTGAAAAACAGCTGATGCACTGCAGGGAACAGAGCGCCTTTGCATTCTCATAAAATAGGTTTTGGCAAAGAATTTTTAATAGTCAGACGTTTCTTGTTTTGTAAAATTCCATCATTTTCTATTGCTAATTGATTTTGACTACCAGAAGAAACTTCTTGAGATCTGTTTTGTTTTTAACGACTTGGGCTTCATCTTTGGACAGTAGTTTTGATTTTATTTTTCAGCTTCCAGATTCACTGCTGCAATTAAATCCAAGGTTAGCTGTAAATGAACAAATGACTCATCCTCTTGAGAGTCCAGGAATCTCTGCGTCTCTCACTTGTTACTGTTCTACTTGCTTTTTCGTATTTCAAGATTTGTCTTGCACATGAAAGCATTCTGTAGGAGAAAATCTTACTGTTCTAGAATTGTCTGTCTTTTCATCAGTATTGATTGAAAAAGACACTATTAACAAAAGTGGCTGCTGATCTTTGAAAAGTATCCGAATTTTAGTGTGTTTTGATTTGAATAATTGGGGATATGGCTTTTTTTTTATTATTCTCAGTTCTTCAATATTTTGAAGAAGTTGACAGTTTATAAGAGGAAATTTTGAAAAGTTCAAGAAAATCAGTGGGCAGGAAAACACTAGAAAAAGCAGTAGAGGGCAAACAGCATGATCGGAAGGTTTGGATTTATTTTAGATCTGGATACCCAGTATTGCTCTAATGTTTCTCTGAATCTGTCACTTTCATTTAATTCAGTAGCTGGAAAATTGCTAAGTGCTTTTGGAGATAACTCCACTACTCTCCACATATTTTAAATTCTCTAATCAGAAGAGCAGTTTAAATATTGTTAAGTTTACTGACTTAATCATAAAATGTTGCAGTACAGTATTAGATGCAATCTGGAACAGCAACTACACCTGATTCCTTATAAAAATCCTCCAAGAGAAACATTCTACCTGAAAATATGTGTTGGGTTAAAGGTGGATTTATAAATAAACTATGACTGCCCTAATCCCTGTAGAAAAGTTAACAAAATATCTATAACACGCTCTATTGGATTTCTTTATAGAAGTAGCAGTATTCTTTCTTTTCTTCCATAAAAATGATTTTCCAGATTTTATTGCAACTCCTGCCTTGCTTAAAAGTCAATCTACATGACTTGCTGCTAAAGGTAGCACCTTTCAACCCTCCAAATCTTAAAACTGTGGCCAATCATGTGGTTTATCTTGACTGTGACAATATTCAGTAATTCTCAAAGAGCTACAGCTTCTGAAGTCATGTAAAATCATGAGTTTTCAGCTTTCATTGAGCATTAAAAGAGAAGTTTCTGTCCCTTCATGGTCTGGAGAGAACAGCTTAGAAATGTGACTCTTAACAACTGAAAAATCAGAAAGCAAATCAATCTCTCATATTGATTTTTTACCCAGTCTTATGATTTTGTGGAGGGGAGTCTGGCTCTCATCATCTGCTGAGACTGACAATATTGTCAATATTCTGTGATCTCTTGTAGTATATTTTATTGTCATGATCAGAGTCTCAGATTTTATACAAAAATAAAACTACTGATAGATAAAATGAGAGTAGAAATATGGGAAAAAGGAGACTACTAAAAATAATTGCATGTGTGTGCAAGACAATTTACTTCTAAATGTGCCCCAGAAGTTCATTTTCTGAGGGAGTATGAATATGCATTATCTTTGTGCATAGATTCAAGCACATACATATGTGTGTGTATGTGTGTTTGTACTGACTAGTGGTCTTTCAGAAGAAGAGGCAGAACGGATCTCTGAGCACCTTGCTCTAGCTATTGGTGTCCTTGCTCATTGCAAGGATGTTGGACTAGATGGCCTTTAGGGGTCTCTTCCAACTCAAAGGATTCTGTGGTTCTGTAAGAGACAAACCTGCATGATGCTGCATTAAACATGCACTGGATTTGTCCCAGAAGCTTTGATAGCTCAGCCCGCTTAGCGTGCATTTTTAATTCCTGTCATTTTGATTTTCAGGGCTCAGTTTCACATGATGTATCCAAACTCCTCTCCTTTAGCCAGGAAAGAAAAGTACAGGGCAAAGTTTTTCTGTAATTATAGTTGTAATAAACCACTTTTATATTTCTTCAGAAGCAGTTAACTGAGAACACCCATAAGCTTAGATCCAGCAATCTACTATTTTAAGATTGCCCAGAGCAAGTTAATTTTAGGTTTAGTGCTTTGTAATTTAACTAGAGAACTGCACCTAAAATTTTAAGATTCAGTTTTGCAGACCTTAAGAAGATTTGCTTCTTCGCGTTCGTTATTATTTATAGTTGAAGTGTGTTTAATAATTTGCTGTGAGCACAAAACTACCACTGCAGTTCCACTTTAGCTAATTGTGGTTGACAGCATTTTTTATTTTTTTTTCTCCCGGGGTGCTTTAGAGACACTGTATTGAGATCTTACTCTGATCCTAATGAGATCCAGACAGGAATTAGAAGAGTAATGCCCCTTCCAAACAAACACACACACACACACACACACACACACACAAACACACACACACACACACACACACACAAACACACACACACACACACACACACACACACACACACACACACACACACACACACACACTTCAGAAATGTCAGTGCAGTCATTTTGTTGTTCAAAGCAGACTTGGGCAGTCTGTGGATTATGGAGAGGGACTAGCGTGAGGCAGGCGAGAAAAGACACGCTTCTGTCAGCAGGCTTCAATTCATTATACAGGACCCACACCTCTAGAGGTCTGTGAACCACTGAAAAATGACTTCATTTGTGCTTCGGAGTACATCCTCCTGCCTAAGAAAGAGTGGAATTGAGGGGAGGGCAAGGGAAGGGAGTGGCAGTGCAGTCCGGCTGAGCAGGCCATGAGGAGCAGCTGCAGGTGATGCTTTTGACATGGTCTGATAGTGTTAGGACAAGAAGGTATGGTTTTAAGATAAGATTTAGGAGATTTAGGTTAGATGTGAAGAGGAAATTCTTTACTCAGAGGTCAGTGAGACGCTGGCACATGCTGCCTAGACAAGCTGTGGGTGCCCCATCCCTGGAGGTGTTTTCAGAGTGAGGTTGGATGGGCCCTGGGCAGCCTGGGCTGGTGGATGGCAGCCATGCCCATGGCAGGGACGTGGATCTGGGTGGGCTTTAAGGTTCCTTCCAACCCATGCCATTCTACGATGCTGTCATATCCAGAAAAAATCTCTAGACTTGTCTGACACTGAGCTCCCTACTGAGCTTTCAGGAGCCTCGTAGACAGGCACCATCCTTTTTTCAAAAGAAAACTGGTTAGGTTTCCATAGGCTCAGTAAGACAGAAGGGAACAGGAGGAAAAAAAATGATCCCAGTAAAGGCTTGAGTGTCTTTGATTGCACATTACCATATTAAGTTGAGAAAAGTTATAGTCATTAAAAAAAAAAAAAAAAAGAGCAAGGAAGATATGTAAGGAAACACGTTTAAACAGCTAGAAGTGAGTCAGCATACAGGAAGCTCATTCACATGGCTGGTGAGCGCAGTGAGATTATCAGGAAATCTTTTTTCACACTTTCCCTCTCTCCCTCTTCCCTGCATTGCAGGCTAATGACTCTGCTTTTCAAAACATACCATGTTGAAGTCTGAAGTGTGTCCCCTTCCTGGAACCTTGACTTTCCCTTGGTCTGGCAGTGTGGTTGGCCCTCCTCCTGGAGCCACTGGGACACAGGGCAAGTTGCCTGTAGGCTACGGGTGTTTTGTAAAGCCCCAGATGTGTTTTAAAGCTTACTTACTAATTGTGATGATCAGGAGAGTGTAACTTCGATTTCACAGTGAGCTTTTCCAAGGCCATTTTTTAAGCAGTGCACAGAAAGGATTTTCAGCCCTTTTGGCTGAGTACATAAGTGAAAAAGTGCAACTGTAAGGCCTGGATTTATAGCATCTATTGAGGCAGCTAATACCAGAGATAACTGCACTTCTAATGTAGAAGCACTGTCATTAAATTAGGGATCTAAAGTAATTAAGGGTAATTAATAATAATCATTAATTAAGGTGTAAATTAGGTGGAGTGAATCCAATTGTAAGGTCAGACCCTGGCTGATGCGATTTCTATCTGCAGTGGAGGAAAGAGGCCTCAGGAAGTCTTCCAGCTCTCATCCAAAGATCTCCTGTAACATACCTCGCTCAGCTACAGATGCCAGTATCCCCAGTATCCTTCGGAGGTCCCAACCTGTGCCGAGAGCCAGACTGGTTGGCCCCAAAGACTGAGCTGCATGACCCGACAGGGCAAGGTTCTGCTTCACCTCCCACCCCCAAAGCCATGAGGATTTCAGCTCCCTTGAAAAGGGAGGCTTTGTGCTGCTGCTTCCTTTGTGGAAGCTGCTGTAAATATTGAAGGGAAATGTTGGGTTCCCAGACTGTCAGTCTGGCATCTTTCACAAGACTAATCTTTTACTGGGGAGGTGGAGAATTGTGGGTTTTTTCCCTGTCCTTCAGAGCTGCAGCATGCTTGATAGAACATATGGAAGCACATGCACTGGCAGGCCTGCCGCGCCGATCCTCACGGGATGCCCAACTGCCTTATTTCCTGAGTACATGGTGTTCATCAGCGTGGGCTGGCTGTGATGCAACACCAGCCAACACCCCGAGTGCTTAATATTCTTGATATAACTTGATTCCAGGAATGACTAAAGCCAAATCTGCTTTAACTTTTCTCCTTTCTGATTTGCGCTTACTCACATGGAGGTTGTGCCCATGATTGCAAGTTTGTGGAAGTCAAACCACAGCTCAGAGAAAGAAGGTGTGGCTTCCTCCTTTGTTTCTTCTGACTTGAAATAGTAACATGGAGAAAGCAAAAGTTACCTGCATTTAAAGAAGATGCATCGATGCAGAGCCATAATACTCAGTGATGTCTGTCAGCCTGCTGAAGCAAAGCTCCCAGTGACTTTCAGTTCAGGTTCAGTCTTTTTAATGTGCACTGATGGAGATTTCCAGGGGGGAATCCTAATACTGCAGCGTTAAGCCCTTAATAGGCACTTATTTAAGTGAGGTAACAACACTCAGCTCTTTCCATTCGAGTTTCGCTGCAGATGCTCGAATCTGTTAGGTGGCATTTGGGTTCAGCATTCTTTAAAAAATAACGGGAAAAAAAACAAAACAGCCCTTTCTGAAATCCTGTTTGTCACTGTCAAGGCACAAAATAATGACTTCTACTCACCTCCAAGCAAAGGGTGATAGAGGGTAGTATGTTACTCTAATCACACTGATTACTATTTTTACAAAACAGACTACAGTACATGATGATGGGACGTAAATAATTTAAACAATTGTCAAAAGAAATGAGCAAAGTGCATTATGTGATAAATTGCACTTGTGTTTTTTAATGTGTTTCTCACTTAGCTGAAAAATTCAGTAATTTGCATTGGATCTCCCAATCGTTAAAGTGAATTAGCAAACTTCTACTCTCTTAGCAGTAGTTCTAATCTTAACTGGAAGGGAATTATTTAGTGTTATTCTGTAAGGGTTCCTTCTTAATATTCCTTTACAGCCACAATAAGTTATGTATGTGTCCTGGTGACTTGGATTTTAGAGCTGAAAGCTGATTAAGAACGGTAAAGAATTTCAGCTGGCATAAAGACATAACTGTTTTAAATAATGTAGAACAACAATACATATTGCCAGATGCTTCACTCCTTCTACTGCTATGCGAGCACTAACAGCATTTGTACTTGCTTAAGTACTGCATAATGGAAATTTATTTTTTAGAGGTCTAATATCAACATTAGAGTATACACATCTGCTTAATTTGTCTGCTTGCACGAGTTTAGCTTATAATTTATTTCAAACTCCATTGTCATGGGTTTTCTATATATATATATATTTCCGTACATACGCGTGTGCACACACATCTAGGCTTGTTCTCTCTGATAGCTGTGCGGAATTGTTTTTTCACTTCCTGTCTCCTGAAGATAAAGAAGACTGCCACATCTCTGCAAATCAGAAGTGAAGTCATTTTTCCATACTACTCTGTGATGTTTCCGTTTTGTTTTGAGCCAGGATTGGTTAAAAAGAAAAAAACATAGCAGTAAAGTGACAGAAATTGGCAGCAGGCTTCCCGTGCCCTGGTAATAATTATTGAAAGTATTTTTTAAAGACATTTGATTTGCATGAAGTTTTGGAGATAACATTAAGTTTTTTAAGTAATCTTCCCTGATGAAGTATCAGTGTTTGTTCATTCCAGTCTTCCACGGAAATCAAAGAGCAAATTTCCTGTAAGCATTACTCAGTGTGGAGAGACAAAACAGAAATACCTAAATGCAGACTTCTTAGGGCAAGTCTGGTGTACATCATGACACAGAAAGAAAGAACTGAAATAGTGGGGAAAAAAATGGCTTGGAACTGCTGGCAATGTGGGTGTGTGCAGGAATAAATGCCAAGGCAGACAAAAAAGAATCGGATTGACAAATAAATAAATAAATGGCTTTGTTGGTAAGGAGTGCTTTCTCCAATTCATCCCTAAGTGGGCAGATGTGACTGTCAACATGAGTGACAATGTTCATCCCTTGTGTACAGGTGGCATCCTCAGAAGGGCTGAGTTTTTTTGTCCTGGTTCTGTCTGTTTCGTCTGGGCCATCAGTGGCTCAAACTGGGGCAAACCATCAAGATAAAAAAGCCTTTGTTTTAGGGAGTAAACCTCAAAATGAAGTCTGTAATTTAAGGATAGAAATGGGTTCTTCCCCAGTCTAAATATTCTACCTTGAAATCGAGTTTAATATTAATACTGGAGTGAGAGAGTGGTTGTTCATATAATTTGATTTCACATTTGATATTAAAAGGCTAAAAATTTGCATACTGTTCCAAAAATGTAATACGTAGAAAGGAGATAGGTTCTCAGATGAAGGTAGGAACCAGCTGATGGCTACCCCCTGATTCAGCAGGGTTACAGATGACACCCAAAGATGACGCTTTCAAGTCCCCAAGAGGTGCTGGAGAAGAAGTTGCTAATTCCTCATTCACTGTTCGTGTATATACACATACACATTTCAGTTTTGATCATTCCTTACATTGAACAACTGCTATGCAACACCACAATGTCCCAAAGACTGGAAGGACTGGGAACTACTGTCCATTTCAAATGGATGACAAGAGCTGTGTTAGTCCCTGTCAGAACAGAACAATTTGCTGTGCAGTCACAGAAGAAAAAGTATTTAACGGTTGGCAGACAGCTAGATCAAACTTTCATTTTTATTTAGAGAAAGGAGAAATCCAAGAATGAAGGCACCTATATGAAAGCAACCCTAGCGCTGTTCAAGAAGCGTTTAGATGAGGTGCTGAGGGATTTGATTTAGTAGCTTGGTTGGTAGGGATGGTGGTGTGAGGATGGTTGGACTAGATGATCTTGTAGGTCCTTTCCAACCTAATGTATCTATGAATCTAAGGGAGAATTTAATACCAATCCTCCAAGCGTCTGGTCTTTAAAATTTCAAATAAGGATTGTAATGTACTCTACAGCCAGCACTAGAATTAACAGTGATTTGTGATAACTTGATGTTAAGTAAAGGGTCTCGGCCATTCCCAGCAAAGTCAGTAATTCCACTGCCATGCAGGGAAGTGAGCACCAGCCAAGCTACAATCACAGCCTTCCATAGAAATGACCCAGGGAGAATGTTTTTCACCTTTCTAGTGGTTGCCATGGTGCATGATCTTCAAAAGGCAAAGTTTCCAAACTCATTCTGTCTCTCACAATCAAATCCCATAAAACATTTTTAGAGTGTGTTATTACTCATCAGTATGTAAAAATGACACCATTTTACTAAAAAAAAATCTGTTCCCTGTATGTATTTAGATTTATGCTTGCAGCCTTGGCTAGCTGAAATAGTTTTGTTGCTTTATTTCCCCTTAGCTCTGTAGAACTACTGCAGTTCACACTTCATCCACTCACTTGTTAACCAAGGTCGAGATCCATCTCATCTGCCTTCACTACTGCCCAGCTTTCTGTGTCCCTGCTGTGGTCAGCTGAGCAGCAATGATCTCTGAGAGCAGTAAGATCTGGGGCTGGAGACGGGAGGCAGGCAACTGTTTCTCTCCACAGACCATATTGAAATCTACGGATATAATCTGTGTAACAGCAGTAGGTGTCTAAAAATAGTTGGGTGAATTCAGGCTATACCTTCATCTACAAGTCCTTCGGTGGTACAAGAGCCCTAACGTGCCAGGCACACTTTGAGTTCATAGAATCATAGAATGGCTTGGGATGGAAGGGACCTCAAAGCCCATCCAGTCCCAACCCCCCGCCAGCTCAGGCTGCCCAGGGCCCCATCCAACCCGGCCTTGTGCACCTCCTGGGATGGGGCACCCACAGCTTCACTGGGCATCCTGTGCCAGCACCTCACTGCTCTCTGAGTAATTTTTTTCCTAACAGCTAAGCTAAATCTCCCCTCTTCTAGCTTAAAGCCGTTGAATATAATGTAATCTAACTAGCTAATTTTGTGCTGATGGGAAACAGCGTTTTAAATAATTATTTACTATCATCTGCAGTGGTAGTTTTGGATTGTTCTTTGGTAGACAACTCAGTGTGGTTTCAGAACAGATTCAGGTCCTTACCACAGAGTTTAAAGTGTATTTGGAGAAATCCATTTAAGTTGTGGGTGTCAGGAGTGCAGAAGGCTGTGTCTTAGTTTTGGCTTTGTAGAGGATGGCTCACAAATAACACTTAGAGGTTGCTACAGGGGTTTCGGAATCAGAATCTCAAACACAGGGAGAGAGCACAGTCTCAGAACCATTTTTCATGTTCAGTCAGGTGAGCTGGATTTGTGCAAAGATATTATCCACTCAATCATGAGCTCGTATCTGAGACGCTTGTCCTGCAGGCAGTCTGCTCTCTTGGAAGAGGGGGCATTTTCTTTAAAGGTCATTGCAAATGATACCTCAGCATGGCGGTATGGATGAATGCCATTGGAAATGTTGCTGGATCTGCAGAATTTTGGTATTCAGTCATAATCAATTACGATTTTTTATATATATACAGTCACAATAGATTTAGTGATATATAACTATATAATTACAAATATTTCTCATCATATTTTAGCTAGGGCTATTGCAGACATATCCTGTCTATACCCTGTCTGTATTCCACATTTATGGTACAAAGAGTTTTAGATGTGTTGTGCAACTTTACAAGCACCACATGTTGTCACACCAATGGTGATGGTTGTCTACTGAGAGACCTGGTAAACTCCTTTGTTTGGGGACAAATGAGTATGTGAGTCTGCAGTTGGTTCTGAGCACAAGCTTGAATGAACAGCATTTTATAAAAGCTAACCACTATTCATTAAGATTTGTTTTAAAAGATCACATGCCTATATAGGCTTTCATTTCCATATATTCTAGTTTAACTCAAAATCAGTGTCATTAATGAAACTGAATAGTCTGCTGTTAGGTGACAATGTGTATTTTGAGCATCTGAATCTACATATCAGGACTATAACTGCAGTGCATATTTTTCCCAGGTTGTTTCCTTACAAATGGCATATGTCCCACTTGTCTAAACCCTACCTCTGTGATTGCAAAATAACCAGGTTGCATAAAAATAACTAAATTATATATTTGCATACAATACTGCTGTGGCAGTATTATACAGACAATGGCTCTGTGGAAGCCATTTGGGGCTGTTCAATTCTTATGGGTTTTCTCATGGAAATGGCTTGTTATTTCACCAGCAGTACTGCAGAATCGTTCCAGACTTTTGCTTGAAAACATTTTTTTCATTATTCTACTCTAATTACTGCAAATGAAGTAAACAATATTTAGTAAAATAAATAATAAAAGACAATAGAAGAAAGTACTGTTAATGCAGTTCTTCCTGCCATTAAAACCTCTGGGATTTTTTAAGTTCAGTTTCAAAGTCTTTGGGCAGAAACCAGGCTTTGGTTAAGTGTTTGAATAGCACAGTGGGACCCCAATTCATGGCTGGGCACTGACAAAATAACACTACCAAAAATAGCCGCAGGATTGGGTCCTCCAGTAGCAAAAGAAAAGTCAGAGAATGCATAATTTGAACAAATGCTCTGGCTGTTGCCAGTGGGTCTGCTGTCCCTATTGTTAGTTAAGAAGAGAATTAGCCCTGCCAGTTATCTGCGGTGCTGTCTATCCATTCACACACCACCGCCTTCGTTCTTTATTACCTTTCTAAACTGAATTAAACATCAGTGTTCTGTGGAAGATCATAGCTAGCATTTGGGGAGACACGAGGTATGACTGTGCTGTCACATACCTCGGTGGTGGATCTGGCCATCGCCTGCAGCCGGGCTGCCTGCTCGCTGCCAGGGCTGCTGGGGCTGTGCTGGAGCTCTAAAGCAGATCAGTGACATGAATTGGTTTAACACAAGCATTGCTCTTTGGTCTTGTTTGCCACAGGGGCATATTTCATAGTCCCATTGTCCTGTGCAGCAGGCTTGGCCCAGCAGAAGGGCAGAAGGAGAAGCTGGAGGCCCATGGTTGTCACCACACGATTCATCACATGCAGTTGTGCTCACAGAACTGTGTATGTGCAGGAAGCAGAGCCATGAACTTCCTTTCACAGACAGGAGAAAACTTGCTTTCCAGGAGAGAAGTGCAAAACCACTGGATCGCTTCTTAGATGTGACAAATTCAGAAGCTTTAACTTTTCTGTAGAGATACCACAGGTTATCTGTGTTCGTTACATTCTTCAGAATTTGAATAAAAAGTAAAAAAGCTTTTTTTATTTGTTACTTTTTCCAAATATCCAGTAGTATCTGCAAGGTGAAAATCCCAGATGGATGGGTTTCCTTTGCTTCCAACTGATGGTCGAGGTGGGTTTATTGTGGTGGATTTGGACTGGGGTGGCCTGGTCAGTGTAAGAACTGAACCAAATCCAGCACAACACTCAAACACCTTTGAACAACATCGGAAGGTGTCATTTCCCGACATGCTGGTCCCACTCAGATGTGGAAAGAATTTCTAACCCAGAGTATGGGCCGAGAGGCTGAAGACAAAAGTTCTTGCTGTCGGTCTGTGCTGCAGTGATCACAGACACGTATCCAGGATGCTGCTGGGGCCGCAGATACAGCCATCTCGTGGGAGCCTCTAACCAGAGAAAGCTGGAAGAAGCTGCGAGGCCTGAGCTGTAGCAGCATGTTGTAGTTACGCCCTAACGAGGTGAGATCATTTTCCTCTGTACTCTCGGAACTGAAAGTAGTAGCTAAATAGCAGTGTCATTAGGAAATTGGTATTTAACACGTTTGCAGCTCTCTCGGATCCCCAGTTGTCGCACCCTCTGGACCAGAGTCCAGAATCCTGAATTCTTTCAGAGAACGCGGGGATGAGCGCTGCATACAAACTCCTTGAAGGGCGGATTGGAGGTGACAGTAAACAGACTAAAAAATGTCTTAGCGAAGGACATTCTGCCTGTGTTTATTCCTGGGCAGGCTGCGATAGTGGCTGGGGTGTAAAACAAATATGACAGCGTGGCTACCTGAGCAAGTTGCTGAGGGGTAATTGGAAGATGGAGTGCGAAGGCTGACTGTGTTGCCTGCTCTCATTCAGTGGCAAGCGCTAAGCTGCCGTGCATTTAGCACGGGGTAAGGGCACGCACATGGACGGTTATAGCAGAGCATCTGTTCTGCTGTAAATCCAGACCCTGGTTACCTCGCAGTAATGTGTTCATGGAGGCATACCCTTAATTATCCTAAATAGACAAATGCATGATGCAAACTGAAGATTTCAGACATATGGACATGCCAGAAGTTTTGAATCTCTAGTGGGTGAGGCTTTAGAAATGTCTTCAGGGGTTACCAGAACTTGTTGCAGCCCCAGATCTGCTTTTGAATATGTCAGCACTTGTTTAGGATAAATATTAAATGCCTTGTAGGAATCATCAGAGAAAATATTCACAAGTAACTTAGAAATCAAAGTATTTTTTGCCTCTAAATGAGACTTTGGTGTGCAAATCATCTGGGATTTTGGTTTGGGTTGGTTTTTTTTTTTGGAAAATCTTGTCCGTAGTCTTTCTAGCCAAATTTTCTTTCATGCTCCAATGGCAGAAATTCTTCTTTCCTTCCTTCCTTGAAGCAAAGAGGTAATTGGGATCTGTATTTTTCTGGCACTGGAAGAAAAATATACACATCCTATTACATATTTTCCCCTGATTCTTGAAGCACAGAAGTTTGTCTGTGCTTGAATTGCGATAAACTCCTTGGCCTGAGATAAAATGGTGCAGCTTCTCTAGTTGCAAATTCCTACCCGCCTAATTGCCTACCATAGCTAAAATATGAAAGGTGTTTAATAATAAACCAGGCATTGTTTTTGTTTACTCTTGTTTTACATACCTGTGTGAATTCCTTGCTGTCGATTTGTTCGCACATCGCAAATAGAAATGAAAAGCACATCAGCGGCAAATCGAAACTCTTTGGCAGCATGGACACAATGAAGTATCCAGCTGCAGAATTATACCAATAGTGCCGAGTGAATCATTTCTCTAAAAAACTTCATTACTTTGTTGATTGTTTGCAGGAAGCATCTCGTTATCTCAGCTATGTGTATAAATTTCTAAGAAGATTATTTAGTGTGTAATTTCCTTGTCAAATTCCAATATCCAAGGCCTCAAAGGAATGCAGGGCTCTTGTCCCTCACTGGAATCTATATCGTTCTTGATTTCAGTAGAAATGTAAGCATTAAACATGCTAATCCTGAACACTGTGGTACCTACATTTCACATGCTAATTGGAATTTGTTACAATCAAATTAAGCATTGCATTGCAGTTCCTGTCACTTCTTGTTTGCCGTTTAATTGCTGGGTACCTGCTCTGCACTAATCATTTAGCTTGTCTGCATAATCAGTGGAGAGAGGACCTTCCAAAGAATCGTTTATCCAATATGACAAGTGAGTAGGGTGGATAACTCTTCCAAGCACCCTGTCTTTCTCCCCTGCTCGTCAAAGAAGCCTTGATAATTAGCTCAGACTGGTTGCCTGCCTGGGATGGGAGAAATGAGTTTGTGCAAACGCCAGGTGAACCTCAGAATCGAGTGTAGAGAGAGTTCCTTGCTATACCTGTACCCTACTGCTCTCTCATTTACATCCAGTCTTGCATTCAGGAGTGTGGAAATACCCAGTCTGCTTTACACTACAGCAGCTCAACTGAGTCATCATGACAGAAGTCCACACAACCTTATTTATTTCCATCTATCCTAAAAAGACAGGCTCCCAGGAAGGAAGGAGACAGGCTGTATCTTCTCTTGATGCTGTTCTTGTTGCAGAACAAATATGTATTTCCTTAGCTGGACAGCTCAGGGAAGTCTGCTGGGCTGTAATGTGACAGGGAAGACCTTCACCTGAACACTGAGCCCAGGCCCCCACCCCGCTGCGTATTTCACTGTCTTGCGTCCATCCATACCTTGGTAAGTGCCGGCAAAGGATCAGAATGATGAATGAAAATCTTTTTCCCAATATGACATTTAGCCCCAAATCCTTCTATTTCAAGTGTGGAGATGCCCTTCTGTCTGACTTTTAAAGGTCAATTTCTACCTGGTATTGAATTATTTTCTGCCACTCAGTCCATTGGTCCTGTCCTTGATTTATACTGGGTATGTCCACAGTGCAGCTCGTGCGAGCACTTTCCAGTCCCAAGGGCTGGTTGGTGGTGGCTGCGTGGGAGGGTGTCACCTGAGACTGTGCTGACTTCCCAGGAGTGAGCTTCCCTTGGAGGGAAAGATGGGTTTGCAGGCATGGCCCACCTGCCATACTGGACAGACAAGGTTCACACTGCTTATTTTGGAAGGAGGGGCTTCCAAGCTGTGCTGGCTTGTAAAATGACAGGTCAGCAGGTTTCCTGTCAGGTGGGAAATCATCAAGAGTCGATTTCCTATACAAATCACACGTTAGGGCAGATTAGAAGAAGGAATCATATAAACATATGTTGAGGTGTCTGTACAGATGCTCAAAACCAAGCTTTGTTTGGCATCGTTGGAATCCTGTTTGTACCCATCCTTGGAGTTCCAGCTTCCAGACCCGGCTCTGTGTTCCAGGAGTCTTCTCAAACCCTCTCACTCTGTAGGTTTTTCACCTAACTCAGGAGCTCCAACAGCCCGGATCTGGAGTCAGAGCCAGAAGCCAGACAGATGCCAGCAGCATGGTCTGGAACTCTTTGTGCATCACTAGGAACTGTAAAAAAAAAAGCAGTCTTCTCACAGAGTATTTGGAACTGAGGCATTTTGTTTGTGAAATGGTGGACAGCGTGTCTAGAACACCCAGTCAGGATAGCAGTAATTATTTTCCAGATTAAGGTCGACTGTTTTGCATTAATGAGGTGGTGGGCCACATTCTGAAGCGGAAGGGTAAAATTAGTGACCAGTGACATAAAAGTCCTTCTTCTTTCTCTCTGCTGCATGCAAAAGAATGGGGTAAACATAGTGATAATGCTGTGGTAATATGGGAGAAGGATATATCATAATTCATTTCTCCAACAAGGGAAATAAAGTTGCTTGTTCAGTGTCTTGGGGGAGAGGCTGATTTTGTAGGCTTCATGATCTATGTTTTTGTTTTGTAGTAAATGTGTGCACACACATGCAATCATTTAAGTGGTTTGAGTAGGTGTAATTTTCCTTCTCACTTGGTTAATCACTTCACAGAATGAGAACTGAGTTAAAACTTTCACTGGAGGGAACCTCACAGTGAATATCTTCCCGAAGGAGGGTAGTTTGTTCCACCTATTAATCCTGCATCAGCTCTGCATAGGCAGTGAGGGAGCTGCAGCTCCAGTTTCCAAACCCTTCTGCTATAATACCTTGATTTTGATTATGTTCTTAACTTAATGCATAGTTTCCTGAAGGATCTTCGGGTAAGTAGCATAGCGATTCAGTGGACAGAACTGTTTTCTGCTGCAGCACAGTTTTGAGTGGGATAGGTTTGAAAGCGGCCTATAGAAGCTACAGAATAAAAGCAAGGGCAGATTCCAGGTAAGGATCAGAGCAGCCACCAAACCACTGCAGGCCACTGCAAGCTGTGTGGCTCAGCACCTTATCTGCGTGCTGGGGATACCACTTGAGGCCGTTTGTTTTTGAAGTTCACCCAGTTTGCACAATTCCCAGTGCTCTGCATTAAAACCCAGTCTCTCAAGACAAAAGCAATGGATATGCAAAGGCTCAAGACGTCGTGCAAATGGCTCTTTGGAGCCGGGTGCTGAGGACTATTCATCTGTGACAGCCTTATTCAATTCCTGCAGAGCACCCCACGAGGACTTGGAAGTGAGTAGAGGCAGGCAGGGAGAGGCACGCATGAAGACATCTCAGGTGCACTTCAGGTTTCAGTCAGCACCAGCTGAAACTTTCAGCCTGCTTAGCATCACATTCTTTAAGTTCTTTGTGCTTTCTGTAACTCGAGTCTCTAGAGAAGGATGCTGGTGGCCAGCCAGTTAACACTGATGGGTAAGTTAGCGGTATATCAAGAGAATCCTTTGAAAGAAGCTATAAACACCAAGGAAGTGGTTGCATGCAATTTTCAAAATATTTTAGCTGTTCAAGGAAACCAGTGTGTTTTGTTGAATGCAAAAGCACATCTCTTCTTTGCTTTGTATGTTTGCAGCAGCAGGTAGGTGGTGAGATGTATGAAGCATCCTGAATAGGGATGAATGAGCTGCTCTGAAGGAAGAAAGCCTCTCCCAGGATTTTGCCAGCCTTTTGAACTTGACTTTTGACATGTTTGGGGAACTGGCACGTTTTGTTTAGACGTGAAAAGGGCACATACATCTTGGGGGATAATTTTTCCTTCCGAGGATTCCAGATAAACACTATAAAATCAAGCTCAGTAGATGCTAGAACACTTGTAGGATATTTGGCAAAACAAAGATGGAGTGGTAGCTCAAGCCCATTAGAGAGCTCGTCGTGTCCATCGTGAACTCAGATTTTTGAAGGAGGAGGCAAGGAACAGAAATTACTGCATAACTCATGTGCAGACAGAATCAATGTGTGTCCTCATTTTGTTTAACCTAGTAAAGTTGATGAGAGATCCGCTGTGGTAGGGAAGCTGCAGTCGTGCGTGACTCATGAGGAGACTTTTGGCTAATGCGACCATTTGAGGACGCTGAATAGCTTAGTGAAACACATTTCGGACAACTACATTTTCAGCCCATTCTGTGTGAACCAACTGTGTTTCACAGAGCAGCTGCGATAACCTCTGACTAATTGGCTTTTTGGAAGGTTACCTGCTGAGAGCATCTGCCATGACATCCATTCTCCCAGAAATGTTTCATCTCAAAATTGCCTGATACAGGCCCCAGAGCCCTGCATCACAAGCACGAAGTGAGTCTTCGTCTTTAGTCGGAATATAGGAGAAAGGATTTGCTCGACCTTGTTGAATCTTTATCATCTGTCTTGAAACGCTGAGCATCCTTTTCAAACCAAGGTGTCCCCAGCTGAGCTCCTTGGAGTCTCAGTGTAAAACCGAGTATAGGGAGAAAAGTACATCAGCATGAAGTGACAGTAGATATGTCTTCTCAGTCTTTTGAAGGCCACCCTGAAGCCTTAAGACGAGATCTGCTGTTGGTCCAGAGTGCAATGCTGAGAGCAAGCCAAGATCCCAAGCCATCTTGTTCCATGGCTCAGAGGTGAAAATGAAAAATATATCATAACGGTATCCTAAAAAAAAAGTAGAACTGAAGGGAAACATCTATTTTTAATTCCATATTTTTGCAGCTGTTACAATCATTTAGCGTGGATTTATTAATGAGTACTAAAGGCTTGAGACTGGGATTACTGTGTTTGAAGCTCTGGATATTGTGCTCATAGCCCCACCTTTTCTGTCTGCTCCAAAGCTGAAATATTGGCTTCCTGCTCAGCAAGAAAATTCAAAAATCAAAAGCAAGAAGAGAAGGAGGAACCCTTTTCCCTCTTGGTATTTTTCTACCATGATGACACTGCATTTGACAAACAACATTAAGTAACCTTCAAGAGACTGTGTCAGCTACCAGGTCTTAGTAATGAGGGGAAAGTCAGGCATGCCACGCCAACACATGACTAGTCAGGAATCAAAACAAAATTATCTGATCAAAAATCACCCGTGTCCCTGTTTTCCTTCCTAACTTCTGGGTGTTGTCTTCAGCCCATTGATTCATGTGTCACTGCTGAGCACCATTCTAATACAAGCAGGGAGGCAGTGACACTGGCAGGCGGGCAGCTTGCTGTCTTCCTGCAGCCCTGAGGCTTGTCAGGCTGCCCTACACCGCAGGACTGGGTGCAGAGGGCTAGAGGGCACCAGCTAGGACAGGCAGACCCTCAGGTAACCTTTGAGCTCTGGCACCGTTGACTCTGCTTATCAGGGTTAGGTAATAAGGATGTGCAACAATAGCTGCTTTTACCTAGAGAATAAGAGATGCAGAGATTCCTCCCACTCAGCCCAGAACAGCCAGGGGATGATTTCATGGTGAAATGAAACCAAACTTGGTGTCATCTTGGCCTGGGGCACTGTTTGCAGTGCGGAACCATCCTGTTCTTGCTGCAGCTCCCCTTGGCTGCATTTCCCAGCCCTTGGTAATCCTTGTTCCTCCTTCTCTTGTGGTGGTTGACCCGGATCAGTAGCTTCCAAAAGATGTGTTTTGTTTTTGCATTAATTTCCATTAGCGCTCACACCTCAGTGGTTATAATTCAGCGAACAATAAAGAAAAAGGGTAAATCTATGAATGAGCTGGCAACCATTTCCTTTTGTCAATGTATGATATTTTTCAAAGCTAGCAATGCTGCTAAATATTAAGAAGCAAGATACAACAAGTCTGCAGCAATCTGAAGAATATTGGAATGTTCCGAGCCACGTGAGAAGCGTGAAGTGAGATACCTGCAGCCTTTCTGACACAAAAATCATACTAGTCATTGTAGCTGAAAGCGGGTTTTATCACACTGAAAGGAATAGTTGGTATATGGATGTTGGAAATAGGCATTCGTCGTACGAGTCTCACGTTTGAAATGTCCTGCCTTGAAATATGTTATAAAATTAGTTGCAGTGTAGAAGAAACATGGCAAAGGAAATAGATATTTGTTTTCTTTATCAGGATTCTTCAATTATGAAAGTATGAAAACAGGCAATACTGCTAGCTTGAGCTGAATTAACATATATTTAAAATGAATGGAAAGGATGTTCTTTCCTAGTTAGAAAAAAAGAATTACACACTCAGAAATGAAATACATCTCCGGCTTTGAAATGATTGGTGTCTTTCTAGGGCAGCTTCTTGAAAATGTCAGATTAGATCTGTAGGCCATTGAGTTGGTAAGCTTACAAACCCCATGCAGAAGGCAGTGGTCATTCCAAGAGCCTACGGGCGAAGGCAACTCTTTCAAAGACTACTGCTCATTTGTGATACCTTTTAAAAAGATCTTTCTTTCCAAAAGTGCTGGGTGCTTGCTGTTCAAAAACCAAGATCGTTAGAGGAGTCTCCATCTGGGCATCAAAAATTATAGGTTACAAGTGGGAATAAGTGCTTCTAGAATCTTGACCTTGAGAGACAAAATGAGAAGACATGCACTAAATCACTGCTAACCCCTTGCTTTGCTTGCTCTAAGTTCAGAGCTGAACAGAATTACTGCTTTTCCCAAGGTCAGTGTCACTGGTTGCTTTTCAGGCTCAGTTATGCTCACACCACGGTGTGATAGAGCTTGGGTATGGATCAGTCTTGTTGCTCCTTGTTCTTGGGTTTCTCATGTGCCACTGGCTCATGTAAAACCTCAGCACTCTACAGATAGGCAAGGTATTTTTGATTGCTTGGGAGAGCCTTTCAAATTTCCCCTTCCTTGCAGCAGATGAGCTATTTAGCCTCAAAAAAAGAAGTCTTACTTCTCCTTTGTGGAACAATCACATCTCTGCCAATGTTGCAAAAATCTCAGTTCACCCAGAATCCAACATTTTTGAGGTTAGGTACCCGTTTGACTCTCTCCAAGTTTAAAATCTTCCCCCAGATTTCCCCTTTATCTTCACACCTGCTTAATATCCCCATTGCTTCCTTTTCTGCCCTGGGGGGATGCAGTTAGTTATCTGCCTATGCTAGATGAAAGATCAAAACCTTCCCACCACTTCTCCCATAGCATTAGTTGGGTCACAAACGTGCAACTTTCTCAGGCCACTTAGGATGGGGTTTTGTCATGGAGCAGATGACAGCAGGTGCTGGTGGGATCATTGCACTCAAAGACATTTAGAATAAAAGTAGTACAGCTGTGAAAAGCAAAATGAAAGCTAGCACTGTAATTGAGTGAATGTGCCTAAATAAGAAAGGAAGTAGCTAAGGAGACTGAGTTTCATTGTTCCTCTATTTCACAGGCCATATTTAAACTGAGGAATAAGGTGCTAATAGCAAGGTCTTGACTTATCTTTTATAAAATCTTATTCATTGCTCCTCCAGAACCTGCAGGTTTGCATCCCACCCATTCCTCACTCAAGCAGTTCTTAATTTCCGTAGCTGCAATGGTTTGGGGCTGGAAGAGGTGAATGTAGGCAGGCTGGCAGGGCCCATCAGTCTGCACCCCACTCTGCAGAGCAGAGCTTGCCAGGCCTGGTTTTGAATGGGTGAAAGCAGAAGGCCCAGGTTGACATGAGTTCTGCCTTGGCAGTGTCAGCATCAGCTTTACTAAATGAAATCTGATCCCCCAAAATATAGAGATTGTGTTGAGTAGTGAATATCTATTTGCCACTCTCAATTATATTTGGAAAGCCATGGCAGTCAGGTGAAGTCCCTGGTGACTGGAAAAAAGGTGACATCACACCCAGTTTTAAGAAAGGTAGAAAGAATGACCCAGGGAACTACCAACCTAACAGTCTCACCTCTCTGCCAGGGAAGATCGTGGAACAGATCCTCCTGGAAGCTCTGCTAAGGCACATGGAAGACAGGGAGGTGATATGGTAGAACCAGCATGGCTTTGCTAAGGGCAAATCCTGCCTGACCAACCTTCAGTGTCTTCTATGATGGAATAACTGCACCAATGGACAAGGGAAGAGCCTTTGTTGTCATCTATCTCAATTTCAGTAAGGCCTCTGACACAGTACCCCTCAACATCCTTCTCTCCAAATTGGAAAGATATGGATTTGATGGGTAGACTGTTCAGTGAATGAGGAACTGATCGCAAGATCACACCCAGAGAGTGGTGATCAATGGTGTGGTGTTCCACAGGGGTTAGTACTGGGACCAGTGTTCTTTAATATCTTCATTAGTGACATTGACAGTGGGACTGAGTGCGCCTTCAGCGAGTTTGTGGATGACACCAAGCTGTGGAGAGCAGTTGACATGCCCTAGGGTTGTGATGCCATCCAGAGAGACCTAGACAGGCTCAAGCAGTGGGCCCAGGAGGACCTCATGTGGTTCAACAAACCCAAATGCGAGGTCTTGCACGTGGGTCATGGCAACCCCCACTATCAGTACAAGCTGGGGAGTGTAACGATGGAGCACAGCCCTGCCAAAAAGAACCTGGGGGTACTGGTGGATGGGAATCTGAACATGACACAGCAATGTGTCCTCACAGCCCAGAAAGCCAACCATATCCTGGGATGCATTGAAAGAAGCATGGCCAGCAAGGTGAGGGAGGTGATCCTGCCTTTCTACTCTGCACTGGTGAGGCCTCACCTGGAGTACTGCATCCAGATGTGGAGTCCTCAGTACAGGAGAGACATGGACCTGTAGGAGTGCCTCCAGAGAAAGGCCACCAAAATGACGGAACACTTTCCCTATGAGGACAGGCTGACAGCTGGGGCTGTTCAGCCTGGAGAAGGCTCTGGTGAGACCTGTGAGTGGTCGTTCAGTATTTAAAAGGGGGTTATAAGAAAGAAGGGGACACAATCTTTAACAGGGTCTGTTCTGATAGGACAAGGGGAAATGGTTTCAGGCAAAAAGAGGGGAAATTAAGATTAGTTATAAGGAGAAAGTTTCTTATGATAAGGGTAGTGAATTACTGGAACAGGTCACCTGGAGAAGTGGTGGATGCCCCATCCCTGAAGACACTCAAGGGCAGGTGGGATGGGGCTTTGAGCACTGTGATCTAGCTGTAGGTGTCCCGGTTTACTGTGGGAATTGGATGACCTTTAAAGGTCCTTTCCAACTCTAAGGATTCTGTGATTCTATAGTCTCTGCAGGTGGAGACTGCACAACCTGTAACTTGTTCCAAAACTCAGCCACTCTTGCTGGGCAGAGTTTCTCCTTGTATCTACCTGGAATATCTCTTGTTGCATCTTGTGTTCATCACCTCTTGTTCTTCTGCTTTGCATCTCAAAGAAGAGTTTGGCAGGGGAAAGATTACAAGAAACCTTCCCATAATGTTTTGTTATATGATTGCCTTACAGCTTTGTGAGGACTTTGAGGCAAGGAATAGCCACAAAAATTGAAGGTGCTTTACTACAGCAATGGCCAAGTCTTACTCTCTTGGCCAGCAGAAGTGGTGAGGGAACATCAGCCTCTATCGTGATGCTTGAAGCTTTCCAGCATTTGGCTATTGTGGCACTTAAGTAGTTAATGCAAGCCCAGCCATGACCCAAGCCCTCTGGGACTCAAACTGGGGGAAGAGTAAGTAGTGCTTTAAGATGAGGCAATAAAATTCAAGCAGCATTTGTTAAATCAGACAGATGATTGCTGGCCTGCACTTTATATTTATCTAAGAAATTGATTAAGCACAGAGTTTTTTGGTTGATGAGTAAAGTTGATTAAAGAAAGTGCCAGGGTCATAATATATGTTCTAAGAGTAGTTTATCTTTACAGCAGAAATGCATTTGCTCAGCACAAACATGTAGTTGAAATCCATGGTAATTCCTTTGCTCTGGTCTATACTCACTGTCTGGTTTTGGTTTTCTGTTTTGTTTCTTACAGCCCCAGCAGAGAGCTCTCCATAAACATTTCCAGCCTGTAAAGCTGCTGTCCTGCCACTTGATATGAAAATGAACTTTCCTTCATGAAAAAAAGAAATGTAATCAATGGCACTGCCAGAAGGTGACCTCGGAGGAGTGAAGACAAACTTGAAGTAAAATCAGCCCACTCAAGATGATGCATTCTGGGAAAACCTGGTTTGCTGTGGTGTGAAAACGTGGTGCATAACATCCAGTGCTAATTTGTTCAAAATGGTCCTTGACAGACCTTTAGCTGGAAAATTCCTTCCAGTTTTCATCACTGTGCATAACTTTGGGTTCCCTTTAGGGGACCGCCTATGCCCTTCACTAGAAGTCCTGTTTTAGCATGGCAACTACTGGATTCTTTTATTATGTATGCAGATGGCATGACGTTTTAGGAAAAAACTTACAGCAATTCTCCAATCTCTGTGGATATGTTCACATTACTACACCCCTGGTAGGAATGTAAAAGTCTTGTATATGTTAGTTTTGCAGTCCTGATAGTATTCCGTTAAACAATATCAGCACTTCATGTGTGCTTTCTGCACAGAACTAGCACAATCCATATATATATAATGGTCTTCTCTAAGTACTGAGGATAACGTTTCAGTATTTGTGCTGAGACTGCATCCAGACTGAAGTCCACTACTAGCATACCTTCACCGATTCACAGTACATTGTGTAGATAGATTTGCACGTGGCAGAGGTGTGACTTACTTTGTGGAGACTTGCAGAACAGCTGTCACAGAGGTAGCCAAGAACAGGGTAGGCCGAATGAGCTGTAGGACACTGTGTCTGCTCTCCCTCCCATCCAGCAGATATCAGAGGCTCTCATTTCTGGTGTGCCAATGCGTTTTCTTACTCGGTGAGGGAGAGGAGAGGGAGAGCACCCTTCTCAGAGATGAGTTGGGCCAAGGGTTTGGTCCACACTCGAAACAGAACAAACTGGAAGAATTCAGGTTCTTTATGCCTGACCACCATTTATGTTTTGGGCAGTCCAAACCAAACTCTCTGAAAAAGGTAATGCGTAAGACCGCACTTCTAAGGAGCAAGTCACCCCTTCTGAAGAGGGCAGACTTCTTTGTTAACTTGTTCCACTTCCTATCCAAAAGCATATTTTGGTAGGAAATAGGAATAAGCAAACGGTTCTAATAAGCCTTTCAATATACTGTAGCAGGCTCAAGACTGTTGCATTCAACCTGAGCATTGTTTTTGTTCAGTCTCTGAATGGCTGGCCTCATCACTGGCTGTATCACAGCTGGCTGTGGTACTGTTTTTTTCCACGGGGACTTAGTGGAATTAATGTCTGTCCCTGACATCAGGACCTTCTTGACACGCTCTTTGTAATGAACTGATGCCATCACCATGTTAAAGGGACTTACCTATTTGTTCCTTATTTCTTTAGAATCTAAGGTAGCTTTTTGTATATTTAAAAACCATCATTCTCTCCAACGTGGCAGGCAGATAACGCAGAGTTGCTATTAGTGTATGTGCCAGACTGTGGGTGAAGTGCCATACCGGTGTGAAGACGCAGCGATGGAGAGAAGGCACAATTACATCAAGGTAAAGGCACCTTTGTAGAACAGATTCCTGTGTTATGATACTTAAAAACTATTGTACAGTTCATTGCTAGAGAAGGTCAGCCTCTGAGGGTACCTGTAGAATCAACAGATAAACACAGTTAGGGTGTAATTTTTTTCAGATGAGTGCAGGCTTAGGTTACAGCTCTCCACCCATCTCAGATTCAGCATGCTGAATACTTCTTTACTGTTCAGTCCAGAAGGAAATTGATAGTTAAGATTTTCAGAAGTTGCTAGTGATTTCTAGTGCTTTGGGTCTTGCCACGGGTTTTCAAGTGAATCTCCCAAGAAGTAAAAAGCAGTGTGCTTTATCTTCCCTTTCTGAAAATCCCAGCCCCTAGTTTTAAATTTATTGGTGTACAAGTTCTCCTTATGATGTAAGAGTCTTTGCCAACAGCAGCATTTGCACTTTTTAGAGCTTTTCATAGCATTGCAGGCTGGAATCTGATCCTTACTGAGAGACGTGGCCGAGCACCTCGCCGAATTCCATTATAAGCTCCAGTAAATTTTACAGCTCTTTCTGCTACAGATTTTAAAAATGCACTCTGGCAACTGACACCAATTTCGTGTTGGTACAGCAATTAAAACGAACAACAACAACCACAACAAAAAACCCAGCTTGGATGTAAATTATTTTGAAAAGGAGGATGCTGCACTTCTGCAGTAGAGATTCTCTTATTTTATTATCCAATGGAAGATTCTGGAATAAAGTGAAGGATAAAAGAAGAGTTTATCAGAGAGTATTATCTTAAAAGGGCATGTGAGAAAAATTTGAGTTAGACAAAGAGCTGCTAGAAGCATTTTTTGTATCAATGTTAGTTTTGAACATCTTCCAGTGTATGGTCATGAATTTAGATGTGTGCACTTCTCCCATTAAAACGGTTTGTTTTAAAAGCTTCCCAGGATTCTAGCCACGGTGATCTAGACAACCAGTGTTACAGGCCCTGAGAAATGTGAAAATAAATCCCGACCCTCGTGTAGCCAAACTCAGTGAGAACTCTGCTGTAGGTGCCCGTGGACCAAGCTCGTTTGGCAGCGGCGTAGGTCTCCATCCTACAGACAGCCCGTGCATGTGGAGAACTTGTAAGCATAAGCAAGAATAGCTCCCTCGAGCCCCGCCACACTCCTCACATGTGTAACTGTCTGCAGGAGCCATAAGGAAATCACTGTACTTTTTGGCTTGTACTTAACTATTCATCATGTTTGGATGTTTTTAATCACTGTTGTTCTCCCAAAGTAGGCCATGCTTCCTCAGGGATATTTATGAAACTGTTCTGCAGCTACTGAACAACTATCTGGATCCCAGCGTATTCTTCCAAAAACTTTTTAATATAAATAAACATGTGGGGGAGATTTTATTTTTTTTTTTGTTATCGTGAATGGGGGCAGGTACTGTATTCTCGGAAAGGCTCTTGAGTGCAGACAATCAAGTCTATTGCATTTTTTATGCTGGACACCTTATTAAGAGCGGACGCATCCACTTTTGCCTGGGTCGCAAGAACAGTTCTGTGGAAACAATGCTTTATCTCTAGTCAATAAATCATTGATGTCAAGAGTGCCAAAGACCAAGTCAACATGAAAGGGAGTGAATAAGTTATTCCGGCAAAGGAAGTGAATTCAGATACGCTCAGAGCCATTAGTTCTGTGCAGAAGAGTAGCAGACGAATGCTATTTGAATAAAAGAGCAATTATCAGCCCTGTGGAGCTGGATATACTCACAAAGCCCAGTGCTACTGTCGTGCTGATCACTGCTCACAGCTCTGAGATGCTGGAGCAGCAAGCATCCCCATGCAGTGCCCGGCCGCTGCTCTGGGCAGGGACTCGCAGAGACTCAGCCATCCTCAGTGCTTCAAATTATGCCAAATGTAACATAAGAAATCTAAAGGAATTGGTCACCTCAGAAAACATGCTGCGACTGAAAACATCCTTTGCACTGGATTAGTCCTTGCTTTCTTTCATCTGCGTGGCTTTATCTGCCTGAATTCCCCATCACTTCTTCTGTTAGGGACAGCACAGCCCTCCAGGAGGGGAGGCCACAGGAGCCCTGCCAGCCCCTTAGCCTTGCTGGTCCATCTGCACCGTGCTGTAGTGGTGAGCTCCTTCCTGGCCGGCTGCTTCTCAGCAGCCAGGCTGAAAGCAGCTGCAGTGTCATTAAGGCAATCAAACCATTATTAATGACAAAATTGTTCGTTTGCTTTGTTCCCCATTTTCAGAAGACGCTAGGCCAGGCCCCCCAGCAGACCTACAACAGATTCTTCCATCCATCTCCTGGGATGTGTTGGTTAATGCCAGCTGTGGGGCCAGTCCTGGGGGATGTAGCCAAAAGTAGCCTTCCTCCGCCCTCTGCAAAGCCACGAGATCCCAATTATTCAATATTGTTTCAGGCAAGCAAAGTAAAATCCTGTAGTTTTCACCCCCATCCACTTCTAACTCTCTGCAGTACGAATCTCCTTGAAAGGCCCCTGCTACAAGGCCGTGTTTGATTGACCCAGGTGTATATAAACTGGTCAGTAAGATTTTAATGTTTAAAAATCCTCTGTTCTCATGAATATTGATGGCTGGGGGGAAGTATTACCAGCATTACCTGCAGCCTCCTATGGTAAAATGCAGGAAGGCCATCTGGAGTGCAGAAATGCCACCAACATTATGTATGAGTGATTAGGAAGGCGTGTGAGTTTAAATCAGCAAGTAAGCAAGGCAGATGTTTGATGTGGGAAGCCAAAAAATGTACAAGAGGTCAGTGACCAGTAGGCTAGGGATAGTAAGACCCAATGCGTTCTATGTCCTCATAGTCATAGCAAATCTGAGGTTAGGTACAGCAAGGTGTTACTCAGAGAACCTGTG
Organism: Callipepla californica brunnescens; assembly: GCA_023055505.1. Lineage (NCBI taxonomy): Eukaryota > Metazoa > Chordata > Aves > Galliformes > Odontophoridae > Callipepla > Callipepla californica. The sequence goes on from JALIRH010000002.1 coordinate 12,517,685, forward strand.
AAAACCAACAGATATTCTTGTTTTGTATTTGAAAGCAGTGGAATGAGGGAGTCAAATTGCACACTAAAATGTAATTCCTCCTACTCTATCAGTAATTACGGGTAATATTAAGCAGCAACTATCCCAACATATTCTTAAATTCACACAACCAGATATCTGAGTCCAAAAGCGTTGGAAAACTTAGCCCTAAGATTTTTCAGAACTTAAAAGCATTAAAAAAAAATTTTAAGACTGATATGAAGCAATCATTAAAGCAATTAAAAATTGATAAACTCGTCCAAATGATTTTGATAGAAACGTGTCAAATAAATCTGTTATCATCTTTTGTGGTATCAAAGGCGTTTTGATAAAAGAGGCTCTGCTGGCGTACTATCCTTAGCCTCCTATCGATCATTTGATTCTGATAAAGAACAAAAAAAGCACAATGCTAAATCAGCATAGACCACGCTAAGTGGATTAAAACTGATTAGTTAGCTCCCAAAAAATGGTTACAAATATGAAATTATCATCAGTGAGACTATTTCTAATGAGCTCCTCCCAAGGTATGCTCTGTTTTCAATATTCCTCCCAAAGAAACAGAAAATGACTGTTGGAGCGTTTACAGGTGACAGAGCCAGGTGCGTGCCATGAAATGGTGATGAACCTGGAGTGCTGCAAGTGCAGAAGCCAAGGGGAGGAGAAGAGCCTCCTTGGGGCTGGGGAATGTGCCTGGAGTTGGGTGGCCGTGAAGGTCAATGTCATCCACTCAACATCAGCCCCCAGGAGCTCTTGGGAAAGCAACGTCTGTGAGGAGGACCGTCAGTGGACTTGGAGGATGGCCACGATGTGGCAACAGTGACAGGACAGAGCCACGTGTGCCCCTCTTTCATATATTGACAACTTGGAAAGATCATTTTCTAAAGCTCCTAGAGTCGTTCAAGGGCAGGAAAACAGCTCTTATTATAGTGCTAGACTAATGAAGCTCAAGCTATTAATTTATCAGAGACTATGTGAAGAGATGACTCAATCTGCCTGCAATCACAACCCTCTACCTGTGCGGGAAGTGCTGGCTGAGGGCAGGTAGTGCTTTTATTCAGGGGGAAAGGGAATGATGTGCTCTACTGGCTGGAAACAGATTTCAGGCTAGAAATTAAGCACAAATGCTCAGCAGGGAGGATAATTACCCATAGAGACAACTCACTTGGTTATCTGGCACGTCCTCCGTCACGTAAGGTCTTTACGTATATGCAGAGCTTTTTTCTAAGTCAATAAGCTCTACCTCAAATGGAAAGGTAGGCTCAGTTCAGCAGTCCCTGGATGAGGCTGTTAGGTGTGCGCTGTGTAAGAGCTCAGCCTGGATCATCACTAGATCATCAGATGCAAAGTTCTGAGCTGCAGCAGGTCTCCTCACATTTACAGGGTTCTTCTGCATGTGATTAAAGAAGAGAACTGGACAAGAAAAGACAACAAAAGCCTCTGGCCATACGGAATAAGTCTGTTGTCTTTCAGTAGTAACAGCCTGGGATGAAGTCCTGCACCCACGTGACTGATGTGAGCAAGCAGTGAGAGCCATGGCTCTGCCTCGATCACGGAGGCACCATTTTGCTGGCATGAAACAGGTTTCCTGTTCAACAGCTCGTAGAGAAGCTGAAGTGCTGACTGAGAATTACATCGTGTTGCTTTGCAGATGAACAAGGTACAGTGCAAACTGTTCCTGCTCTCCCAGCTAGCCCCTCTGCAGCTGGGGAACGAAGCCCTCGAAATGAAAGGAGTTCAGTGGGATGACCCAGAGCAGAGCAGTGAGTTCTGAGAACCTTATTGCAGGTGGTTGCTCTGAATATTGTACCTTCAAAATAAGCAGGAGTGTTTGGCTTCTTATCCAGGTCTCATGAAGCTGCTGCTGTTAGGTACAAGGCAAGCACAAAGCTATGAGGCGCCTCTCAGAGTTCTTTGTTGTGCTGTGGAAAATGGCACAAAATAAGATGTGTGTTTTAGAGGGTAAACAGTTCACACAGGCAAAAGAAACCATAAAAGCAATACTTACTGCAAATTGGTATTGAATCAATATCAAGAAGCTGGAACAAAAAGGGACATAGCTAAGAAGATAAAGATCTTTGGGGATCCTTGCTCTAATCCTGTGTGAAATCCTAAGAAAATGAGTTTGGCGTAGGTTTATTGTCCAGAGAACATTGGTCAATACCAGCTGCAGTCAGGTACATTTGCGGGGTCACTGGCTTGTGTGCCAGCAGTGAGCAGTCCTACGATGGCAGCACAAGGACTGCCTCTTCCCCCAGAGTGGGATTTCAGCATTGTTGTAACACAGGCTTAGTCAGAATGAGATGAAAAGCTCCTTTCTGATTTTAATTCCAAGAATATCTAAATACCTTTTCAGAAAATGAAAAAAAAATCCCGTGTAGCTGTTGTTATATCTCTAATCACATTACTGCTATTAAACATTTGCCTAGAATTCATCTATTTAATATCGTGTCACCAAATTAAATAGCGACATACAGATTTATTTTTTTTAAAGCCAGAAGATCAATATTGCAGCCCAGCTGTGTGTAAGCAATAAAAAGGTGTGCAGATAAAAACCAAAAAAATATCTGCTCGTGGGATGTTTAGGAGACCTGTTTGTTTGGGTTTATTTATTGAGAGATTGGTTTCACATCAAGGCAGGGGCTTTCCCTACTGAGCCGGGCTCTGGGCTCAAGACACATCCACACAAAAGCTTGGAGCTCTCTTGCTGTGTGCTGGAGGCTCCTCCTCTTCTTTTCTTCTGAGAGAGGTAGAAAATACATTAAGTGGCCTCCGGTGCGATAGAGAAACCACAGAGGGATGTTACCTCCCAGTTTATGCAAAGCGTCTTGGCCTGAGACAGAGCTCATCGTTCTCCCTGCTAAGCTCAGCTCCACTGATGGAGGAAGAACTGTGCCATGCAGGGCACCCAGAGCCCTGCACCAGGCTGTCCTGGAGCTGTGGCAGGAGATGGATGGACAGACAGACAGACCACCTTGCAGGGTTCCAGCATGCTCAGAGCCAGGGAAACTCACTGCTGTAGATGGTCACTGCTGTCTGCTGGGCTTCCCCTAAATGACAGTGAATTGCATGGAGCAGGAACCTGGAAATGTGAGCTACCAGCACTGAAGTCATAGAATCATGGAGTGGTTGGGTTGGAAGAGACCATTAAATGACACCAGATTGTGCAGTCCAACCCCTGCCTTGGGCTGAGCCATCTTGTACTTGGGATGCACTTGCATTTGCCTTCAGATTCTTCTAGGGATACATCCAGTTATGCCTGCCTCGTGGTTGTCATTCCTTCTTCACATCTGAGCATGGATATCACTCTGAGCAGTGATACCCACCTATATCAGTCCAACATCGTGTCAGCCAGCCAGCATTTGGCTCCTCCACTTCAGGGAGCCGAATTTAAGGTTAGCTTAGCCTGTCTCTGAGGAGAGCTGATAATTCACAGCTGGAATTGTAGCATCATCTCCAAAGACTGCCCCAGATCTGTGGCACATACAAAGAACTAAACCATCCCCAGCTGCTGGTGATGGACATGAGCTGAGGGAACCCCAGCCACGTCTAGGCTCAGCTCTGAGCTACATGCACCAGGAAAATACTCCTGGAACCTCCTTTTAATGTTAACTTGGTTGAAAATCTGGCAGAACGGCAGCACTCGGATGGTTAAAACGTGACGCACTGTTATTCCCAGTCCTCTATGAGAACATTTTAGAGATGAAGCCAAGTGAGGTGGCATAACAACAAAGTGTGCCTTTCTGTTGTACGTGCACTGCTCTTCCCCAGGCATCCGAGGTGTTCCTCTGTACAGCAGTGCTTTTTTTTCCCAGAACTGAAATTACCACGCAGTCTAATTTTTAGTATACGAAGTGGCCATCACTGTTAATTCCGCCCTACGGTTTTTGTATTTCCTCTTTAATTCCTTCTGTTTTCAAAAATCAATGAAAAATAAAACCCAGGTGGGAGGGAAGAATTCTAATAAATGGTGAAATTAAAATCAATATCAAGTTTTTGGTATCTTCAGGCATGATCTCTGGAAGCTTTGGATATCTGCTTTATCATTTTGTATATTTGACAATTTTGTACTCCGCATCGTTTGACTTCATTTGTGCATGGCAATGTATTAAAACATGGAATTTTTATTATAGAGTAAAAGGGTTTTGTCTGATTTAAGCAAGTTCAGGGCTCGACCCCATCACGTGCCCCGGACTCATGGGGCTCCAGCACAGGATGTGAGCAGTTTGCGGCCCGGCACTGTGGGTGTCGTGGAAGGCAACGTGCTTGTAGGTGCAGTAGGACATCTCATAGAGTCATAGAATCATTAAGGCTGGAAAAGACCGCTACGGTCACCTAGTCCAACCATCAGCCCATCCCCACAGTGCCCACGAATCCATGTCCCTCAGTTACCCGTGACTTGAACACCTCCAGAGACAGCGAGTCCACCATTCCCTGGGCAGTCTGTTCTGATGCATTGCCACTTCTGTGGCAGCTTTGTGCTCCAGGCCCTTCACAGCTTCATTGCCCTTCTCTGGGCAAACTCCAGAGCCTCAATAAATCTCCCAAGGGGTCCAGAGCATGACAGAAGAAGGTGTCGGATGAGGGTGCACATCACCCCATCTCCATCCCACCCCCATTTATTCCCTGCGTGGGTCAGCACGTGGTGCACAACAGCACCAACTCAGTGGCTGAGGTGGTTCCAGGAACTAATGCTGAAATTCCAGCCCGGTATTGTGTTCTCCCATATTGGTGTGCTTTGTTTTGTTGTTTTCACCCATACCCATGGATGTTCTTTTATTTGTAAGGTAGAGATTGATGAGATATTTTGGTCAAACAGAAAATACTGGGCTTAACACAAAATAATAGAATGAAATTACATAGCGTGCAATGTAACTGACAAAGTCGGGATAAATTGTCATCTAAAAAAAGAGAAATCATGTTTTTTATTGTAGCATCTTGTGATTGGGCTGCAATTTACTAAATTCTGTTTACATCTTTAAAAAGCTTTCTACTCCATAAACTTTGTTAGCGAGAAGAATACGTTAACAGAGAAAGCTCCATTTTAGCACAAATCTGTGCACACTGCATCTTGAGCTGAAGGAAATCGGAAGAATCAGAGAGTCAGAGAATGGCTTAGGTTGGAAGGGACTTTAAAGCCCATTGAGTCCCAACCCTCTGGCACAAGTAGGGCTGCCACCCCCCAGACCAGGCTGCCTGCACTAAACTGGAGCAAAGCCATGTGATGGGAGCAAATGCCTCCAGCCCATAGAGAAGTGCAGAAAGCACCAGTGAAGCTCCCAGTCCCACCACTGACACGCTGCATGTGGAACAGCAAGGTCCCTTGTTACTCATCCCACCTCCTGACCTGTAATGTGAAATGGGAACCACGCTGACCTGCTGCTGCTAAACCTTGAGAGTGAACAGAGAAACTCTGCCAAAGTGCTGCTGCTTCAAAGGCTGTACTGCAAGTGGGACTGATCTCAACAGACACCTTAGTACAGGTGTAATGAAAGAAGAAGTTGCTGTTAGCACCCCGCACCTACTGCCTTTCAGCTCTTGCCACACCATGCTCCATCTGTTGTGGTCTCAGTGCACTGTGAGGCCAATGCCTCAATTCCAAAGCCCCTCTGCAGGTGAGGTTTCCAATTAGCCCAGCCTGGATTTGTCTGAGGTTGGTTCCTCCTTCACCTCATTCATGCCGTTGCCTTGTCACTGCCTTCTTGCTTTTCTGCACGTAACAGGACTCCTTGCTGTTAACATCAAGTGGGAAATGCTCCGAAGCACTGCATGTGAGAAACGTGCTTTCAAGGGAAGCAGTTTTTTATTAACTAAATGGCACCAAGACCTTAGGAGGGGATAGAAGGGAGTCAGATTGCTGCAGCCACATCCTAGGGCAATAAGGGCATCAATCCCCTCCTCAGCCCATGTTGTAGTGAAGGGCTGAAATGGCAGCTGCAAAGATTTAGGCTAGATACTATTTTCACAGCTTTCCTGGGATGGGGACACTGATGCAGTGGGAAGGGGCACCTGCAGGAATGGAGAACATCAGCCCAAAACCTGCCAGCAGTCCCGGCCCTTGGGGGGGGACAGATGTTGCACTAGACAGTCTACAGACATTCCTTTCTGACTGATTCTTATGTAGGTACAACTTGAACAGGAAGCAAAGAGTTAACTTTGTTAATTATCATTACTTTGCACTTCAGCTGGAACTGAATTTAGCTCTTCTTTTTTTACCTCTTGGAAGTAGAAACCTACCACTATGTAGCAATGAGTAATTCCAGACATGCTCTGGCTCATTTAAGTCGATGCATCAGGCTGTCAGCTGAGGAACTGGGGCACATCCACCGCTCTTGCTGTTCTGTGGGCTCCCTCCAGACTGCACTGGGATGGCTTTCATCTCGACACAGGAAGAGCTGTCTACCATTGAGAACAGTGACACAACCTCTCCATCAGCAGAGGTTTTGAGCATGCAATGGGACAGGGTGTGAGACATAGAAACACAGAACTATAGAATCATTAAGATTGGAAAGAAAAGACCACTACATACACCTAGCCCAGCCATCAGCCCATCCCCACCGTGCCCATAAAGCACGTTCCTCAGTGCCACATCTCTGCATTTCCTGAATACCTCCAGGGATGGTGACGCTATTACCCCCCTGGGCAGCCTGTTCCAATGCCTCACCACTCTTTATGAGAAGAAATTTTTCCTAATATCCAACCTGAACCTCTGCTGGTACAACCTGTGGCCGTTCCCTCTCATCCTATTGCTGTTACCTGGGAGAGTAGGCCAGCTCCCACCTCGAAACAATCTTCTCTCAGGCAGCTGTAGAAAGCAAAAAGGTCTCCCCTGAGCCCCTTCTCCTGACTGAACATTCCCAGCTCCCTCAGCTGCTCCCCGTAAGATTTGTGCTCCAGACCCCTCACAGCTTCGTTGCCCTTCTCTAAACAAGTTCCAGGGCCTCGATGTCTTTCTTGTAGTGAGAGGCCCAAAACTGAACACAACATTGGAGATGCGGCCTCAATCAGTGCCGAGTACAGAACTCATGGAATGGACAACCTCGTGGAAGCTCATCACAATGAGGGTCATGCTTTGGAGCACAGTCAGGCTTTCCCTTGGTCTGTGCTGGACACAAGCAGGGCATTAGGTCAAGCCAGAGGAGAAGCATGAGACAAGGGGCAAATACAAATTAAAAACAACAACAACAAAAGCAAGCAGAAGAAACAAAAATATAATGTTTGGGCCCATACATAAAGGCATTTTACTGCCAGTGATCCAAAGCCTTGAAAGCCTCAGCCGCCCCTGGCAGAGGGCAGGCTGGAGATGTGTGTGGCCATCTCCAGTGCCTGGAGACAGAACTGGAGAAACACTTTTCCTTCGCTGGGGAGTTTTAGTGCAGAGAAAGGAAGCGCCTCAAGGCACGGAGCAAGTCGCAGCTCGAGCTCTGCTCAGCACTTCCAGGGAGTGCCCATGGAGCGCGGTCGGTGCCCAACGCTCAGCCCCGGGGCTCCGCGGCTCTCCCCGCTGCAGGATGCAAGGAGACAACGTGGGAGGCAGATTGTTTGGCGGAAAACGTTGGGAACCATTGTGCTAAGCTGATTAACTCATTTGAACAATTTTATTTAGCTGCAGACGTTGCCCCGGATGAGAAGTGCAGCTGTAAGCGTTTGCACAATGAAAACGCTCCCACACGCAGGAAGGCCAGATAAGCCTCTGCCTGTCATTGTTACAGCAAGAAACTGTAGCACTTGGGGAAACGCGGGGTTTTTCCGCCTTTGTTTAAGCTGTAATGCAGAGCATGAAGGATAGAGCTCTGCTACGTGTGCTCACGCCCCGCGATCGCAGCCTCAGGCCAGCGCTGGCAGGCTGTGGGAGCTACAACATGGCCACAGGCCTCAGCAACTGCGACGGCCTACGGCTGCCAGAGCCCGACTGCTCCTGGCGATAGCCGCAGCTCCTCACTGCCCCGCGGGAGCAGCTCTGCCGCCTGCTCGGCACTCCCCTGGGCTGCTGAGCGTTAGGTAGAGGAAATGAACATTTCTCCTCTGCTGCGTTATTAGCCCGGTGACAGGCTACCTCCTGCTCCCAAAACATGGGGCTTTTGTGCTGCCAATCCCCTGAGGGATGAGGCAAGCAAGAGGAAAACCGACGCTGTCTGCAACATTACCCAAATGCGCTGGACCGAGGACCACCCTCAGCCTTCAGCATCTCTCTGGTCACCAGTCACAGAGCCCTCCCCATCTGACTTAAATTAAAACCACCAGACAAGCAGTATGGATTCAAGCAGTCAGCGGGGCACTTCCATGGGATCTGCAGCCTGATGCTTCTCCACAGGCCATGATTTGGGACCCCCTGCATATCGGATATTGTCTCAAAATACTCTCTGAAAGCCATCAAGAGGTTCTGGTATGCAACCACAAGAATAGCTGCTCTCTGCTCTGCCATCTCTGTCAGCTAGCTTTACCTTCTTTGTTCTCTCCAGAGCTCATGGCTCTGCTCCAGCTCTCCTTGCTTCCCGTGGTCATGCTTGAGGCAGCACCATCACAAAGTGGCACACACTTGTGTCCCCTGTGCTGGGTACTGCCCGGTGAAACAGAACACGGTCACCCATCTCCATGGGAATAGCACCTGGGGAGTGTCCAAGAGATCCCAGGGGCAACGCTCTGCTGTTGGCTTTGTTTTGAGCAGTAGCGCTGTGAGAAAAATCAATGAGGCAGATTTTAAATGGATTAGAGGCAGTTAAACGACAGGTCTCAGAAGAGGAGTTGCAAATGAAGAGTGATCCCATGGGAGGATTCGTGAAGGGGATATTCAGGAAGCTCACCCCGGCTGTTTGCTGCAGAGGTTGTGATGGATAAACAACTGAATGTGAGTTCCCCAGGTACTGCTCTTGCTAAAGGGGCTAATGTGACCCCAGCATGTGTAAATGGGAGTATTGAGTGGTAAAGGAAATGTATTAGAGCTGTATCTGACATTAATGAGGCCAAAACAGTCCAGTTCAGCTGTCAACGCTTAGAAATCAGGTTGAAAAACTAAGACAGGTTAGGAGAAGAGCTATAGGGTTGATTGAAAGCATATTTTCTGATGACCCAAAGGAGTGCAATCCATTTATGTTATCAAAGAGGAGCATAAGAGATGAATTGACCGTGATCTGTAAGAATCTACATATGAAGGAGCAATGCAGTATCAGAGGATTACTTACTCCAGCAGACAAAAGCATTCAGGCCAGGAAGACAGGAGCTAAAAAAAAAATCAAGCTGAAAATGAGGCACATTTTTCTCCTTAATAGCCCTGTAATTAACCGTTGGAGGAGCTGACATGGGATATGGCAGATTCTCCATCACCAAAAAAGGGTCTTTAAGTGTGGATGTCTTCGTACATGATGTAGCTCATGTACTGGTGTGGGAATTGCTGGGCGAAGCTCCATGGTCTGCATTATGCAGGAGGGCAGAGGAAAGCTCTGCCGGGAGCCTGCTTGGCCCTGGGATCTGTGGAGCCATCCAACGGTGATGCCTGCATCACACCGAGCAGCACATAACCTGTTTATGCAGCACGTGATATGAAAAGACTCTTTTAGGGATATTTAAAGGGCTCTAAATATTTTATTAGAGCTTTTTTGATAGCCCCTGCCTGTAAAACCTGGTAGCCAAAATAAACATTAAAAAAATATCTCCTGAAATAGATTTCCTACTCCCCCAAATCCCAACATTAAAGGTCAGTATCCCAAGATACTCTGAGCTTCCCAAGTGATGCTCCAAGGACTCAGCCCTTCATCGTGGTTTAAAACTCCTCTTTCATAGATTTAGAGATGCTAAACTCAGAAGGGACCACTGCGGTCTCCAAATCTGACCCTGTGCATGGGGCAACTCAGCTCTTCCCAGGCTCTGCTGGAGCCTGCCAGCCCCGGCACACTCTGTACATCAACAACACCACAACAGCTTCAAGTCACTGCTTTATGGCTCAGGGCTTAAAGGCAGGAAAAACATGGTAGAAAAGCCACTTGTTGGGAGGAGAGAGGGGAACTAGGAGGGAAGCTTGAGGCAAATTGTCGTCCTGGCACCTTGGTTTGGTTTTCTGACTGGCACAGAACTTATGTGAAGTAAAGTAATTCCTAGTGATATCAAGCCATAGATGTGGCGATAGAACTGGTGGCCTTCTATGGAGTGATGACATCAATAGGCGAAGGATGAGCAACTGATGTCATCTACCTGGACTTCTGCAAGGCCTTTGACATGGTACCACACCACATCCTTATATCTAAACTGGAAAGACACGGATTTGAAGGGTGGGCTATCCAGTGGATAAAGAATTGGTTGGATGGTTGTAGCCCATTGTGGTGAATGGCTCCACGTCAAGGTGAAGGCTGGCAGCAAGCCAAGGTGGCGACCCCAAGGGTGCATCTTAGGATCAGTGCTCTTCAGTATCTTTATCAGTGATCTGGATAGTGGGATTGAGTCCACCTTCAGCAAGATGACCCTGACACACATGTAAATCTAATGAGGTTCAACAAAGTCATGTGCAAGGTGCTGCACCTGGGTTGGGGCAATCCCAGACACGTGTACAGACTGGGAGAAGAACCCACTGAGAGCAGCCCTGAGGAGAAGGACCTGGGGGTTCTGGTGGGTGAAAAGCTGGACACAGGCCACCAGCTTGCTCTTGCAGCCCATCTGCCAAAGCTGGTCCTTCACAGGGCAAAACAGAGCGTGATTAAAGGATGTCACAAGAGGCCTTGTCTCTGGGACAGTGCAGTTCACAGGGCTGCAAGCACTTCTTTTAGCACTGAACTGTAGCCCCCGTGAACAATGCCCCGGCACTTGTAGCTCATCCTGGTGCTGCATTTCTGCAGGAAGCCCCGGGAGCTTCGGCCTCTGAGCTGCCAGCAGCCCACTGCAGTGCCTGCAAACTGCGAGCTAAGGCACGAGGAGGGGAAAACAGGAGAGAGGGGAACCGGTGATGTGCAGAGAGAAATTCTGTTTAATTAACTGGTTATTTACATCTCACCGTGCAGATCAGAGCTAAGTATATCCATCCAAGCCGATATCTATGATTCACAGATTGTCAAATGGATATTCTGGAAGCGAGAAGTTACAGGAATAAAAGCCACGAATCATCAGCTATTTTTTATGCTCACGGACAGCGTGCTTTATTACATATAAATTCAATTTTTAGGGTTGCAAACAGAAAAAACTAAATAGCTAAAGCCATGTTTGCATGGATAGAAAAGTGACATGGCTTTGAGAACAAGAAATTGCCAGCTGAAGGATGGGCTCTGCCAAGCTGTGGTGGTGGAAGGAAGCAGGAGCCTGCTGCCATGCCCGGTCCCTGTGGGGACAATTCCATCCACACCACGTTACGGGGTTTTTAGGAAGCAGCTGTTCCCTGGAGCATGGCTGCAGAGGCACCCAACAAGTGGCTGCAAAGTTGGCTGTGCGTAAATGTAAGGAACAAATGGAAGTAGCGCTAGGTATCTGGAAACTCGTGTTTTCTCTTTTTATCTGAGACAGCACAATGAATGGAAAGCAGTATTCAAGCACCGAAAGTTAGCAGACTAAAGATAAAAATACACCAGTTGCTAGGAGATGGCATTTAATCTAGAACTTCAGGCACTAAATAAAAACGAAGTTATAAGAAGATGTACTGTTTAGGATACAGAACAGCACCGAGCAAGTGGCTGTTTGTGATAGGGACCAAAGCTGCTACAGGTCGGGGCAGTGGGGAAGGCTGTTGGCAGGTGTGAAGCAAGCCAGTGCCCAAGACCAAGGCTGGTAAGCACCTCTGTAATATATGGTCACAGTGACTGTATTAATTAGAAGGACTGAACCATAGAGGTCCCAAGACCACACGGAAATTCAGACCTGTCAGAGATTCGATACTACCTGAAATCCTGGACATGGATACACAACTTGTTTAAACTTGCTCCGGACAGTGCTTGTTGGAGTGAGAAATAATTTTCTTTGGGAAAGAGCCAAAGTGCAGAGTCCGTGCTGATGCCAGCAGTCTGCCAGAAGGCCTGGATATAGTCAACAGTTGATACGGTCGAGCTTGAATAACCACTGGTGGAGTGCATATGAACATTAGCAGGAGTTGATAGGGTCACGCTTGAATGACCATTGGTGGAGTGGATATGAACTCCTCACTCAGAAGATCCACAAGACCGTCTTCTCTGCTGGCCCAGCTTCTCTTCTGAAGGGTAACTGCTGATTTCTATGGCCTCAGCAGACCAGCGTGTGCTGGCAGCAGGGCTGTAACATGGGTGCTATGTGCCACCAATGCTGATGGCAGCATCTGGCACCTCCTCACTGTGCAGTGTGGCCAGCAAATATTCCCTCACACCCAGAACTGCTGTGCTCCAGATCTCCTGCAGGGATGAGGGTCTGGTAGGGCCTCATTCAGCTTCTCTGCTTGATCCCACTGACTGGGTGGGAGAACATCAGCCAGGAAGGTTGGTTGGACTTCTGTCCTTAGCTGTGGTTTGGAGCCCAACCACCGACGTGCTGCCTGCAGCTTTCTCACTTTGTACTTGAGCAGAGAGCTGGAACCAGATGACCTCCCATCTCAGCCATGCTGTGATTTTTGCACCAGTAACAATTCCAAAAGGGCCTGGAGAAATGGGGGCAGAAATGGGCTCCCCAAAGTCCTCCAGCAGCTGTCCCATGACCCCCATCCCTCCACTGTGTCTCCAAGTGCCGCTGCCTGCACTGACCATCTCTTCCCCGTTGCTGTGCCGGGGTCTGCCCCCAGCCCTGTCTGCACTTTGAACAAAAGATCAGAGCGAAAGGGAAATGTAAGAGATGTGTGTGGGAATCGCATAATTTTTGCCATTTGTTTTAGCAGAACGTGTTCCTGTGCTTCTGGGGGGGGAAACAAGAGCCTTTTGAGATGACCACAAATGACATGAGGAACCCAGTGTATCACTGATGTTCAGTTTTAATCCATCTGAATTTTAACTTCTGATCTGGGGACCTTTGTCAGCAATACATCTCCTAAGAGGCCTGGGAATAAATACTGCTTATTTCCTGGTATGTGGGGCTAAAAACAAAGGGCGGCTTGGTATGATAAGCACCCTCCAATTCTGGGGACCAGCACACAGATGTGGGCAGTGAAGCTTTCAAACATTAACAGCGATGTCATCTGCCATCAGGGCAGCTCGTGTCCCACATGCACAGGCTGCCAGTGCCCTCATCTCTGGTGCAATCTCTGGTACAATCGATAGGCAACAAAAGCCAGCTGAAGTTGGGTGCCCTACACAAGCTCCAGAAAGCTGCACAAAGCATCAGCTGAAGAAGGAAAGACAACCACAGGGGACTCGTGAGGGTCCAATCCCAACCCTATGTGAGCTGTAAGGAATAGGAAAGGAGAGCAGAGCCCATTAGCTTTCTCCCTTCATTTCTAATTTGTAGTCTTCAAGACAGGTGAGATATCCCCGCTGTGCCCACAACCAAACACACACATCTGGGGAAAGAGGGGAACGGGAACACCAAGTCATGTGGTGGGAGGGCAAGGCAAAGGAATGATGCAAAACACATCAGAGATCAGACAATGGCAGTGGATACTGAACACTGAGATACTCAGAAGTGCTGGCACCCACCACCACTTTTCCTACTTCATCAGAGCTGCAGGAGAGGGTATTCCCTGCTGTGTCCTCCCTCCTGGCCAAACCCAGCAATACAGCGGCAGCTCCAGGCAGCTTGCACCGTGGGCAGCCCCCACTTCCTTGCCTGTGCTAGTGGCTCTCCTTTGCAATCCTGAAGCAAAAGAGGGACAGAGCACAGCAGCAGCAGCCACTCAGGACTGGTGATCTTCCCCTGCCCTTGAGGTTGGGAATGGACTTGTGCCTGCTCGCCCCATGCAGCAGCAAGCTGGCACAGAGGAGCCGGGGCACTTTTATCTCTGTGATTGCATTTTACCTTTTGATGCCCTGGATGTTTATTCCTTTATCACGTATTAATTATTGGCATTCTCTAGGCTTCCTTCTGTCTTAATCTGATTTAAGACAGACATTTGCATTTGAAAAGTAGCTAGCATGTATAGCAAATCCTTTCCCTTGGTTTCCTATTAAGGTGCCCAGCTTTGATGTATTATATTAATGCTGTTTGCCAGGGGTGAAATCGGCACACCGCCTATGGAGAGGCACTTCCTTGGCAAACCTCCTGCCTTCACCCATGGGCAAAGCATCTGCCTCCCTTGGTGCTAACCTGACCACAACTGCTCCTCTCATTGTGGCCCCTGGAGGCTGTGTCCTTCTCACAGCACAGAGTTAGGGTTGCCATCCCCGACCCCATTTTTTTCTTGCACTGCCCTGCTTACATAATTTAGGATTTTTGTGAACTTGCCCTGAGCCCAATCGATCTGTTTAAATGGGTACAAAGGGCCCATGGGGGCCACGGGGGCAACTCACTGATGTTGACTTAGCAGAGTGATGGTGTGGGGCTGGAGGACCAAAGGTGGGCTCACAGTTGCTGATCTCAGCACAACTGAGTGCAGGCAACCAGCCCCGTCCCACCTGGGGCGGTCACTGCTTTGGAGCAGCTTTGCCAGGCTCAGCCATGTCCCCAGAGCTGGCGAGGCAGCAATGTCCCTGTGTGGCAGCACTGGAGAGGTGACAGCCTTTAGAAGGAGCAGTGCTGGGGCTGAAGACTCGGCCTTCCTGAAGCAGCATGTCTGACCCCAGCCTTGGCTGAGGAGGAGAAGCTCCAAGTGAGCTTGCTTCCTCTCAAATGCCCACGTGGAGTTTTCCATCAGGCCTAGCTGTTTCCAATGACACTGAAGATGAATTATTACAACCTCTGCCCGTGGCTGAGAGCTACAGCAGTTTCCAGGGCTCATTTACAAAAGGGGTTGGAAAAGTTATTTCAAGTCAACAGCCTACACTGCTGTAGTAGTTATCTGAACAGGTGGGGACTGGGGGAAGGAGGGACATTAGCCAGATGGTGAATCATAAGCTAATCAGATTGCCACCCATGTTTGCACCAAAGGGAAAAAAAGTGGTGCACGAACACACCACACATTGCCAGCATCAGAACTGACTCGGCAGTGGCCCAAACTTTTGCTGGGCTTTGCTGGCTGTGCTCCCGTTGGGTACAGGGCTCTCTGGGAGTCACCAGAGACTTGCTGCGCTCTGATGGCCCATCACTGTGTTGCGCTTCCTCTGCTTTTCTGCTCTGTACAAGGGGGGAATGAGCCACAGCCCCCAGCTCCTGTGGGACACTGGCAGTCTCCAGCTGGAGCTCTGGGCTGGAGCAAGAGGAAGCTTCGGGTCTGTTGTGACAGGGCAAGGGGAAATGGTTTCAAACTAAAAGAGAGGAGATTTAGACTAGATAGAAGGAAAAGGTTTTTTTTTTTTTTTACAGTAAGGGTGATGAAGCTCTGGAACACGCTGCTCAGAGAGGTGGTGGATGATCCATTCCTTCAGACATGCAAGGTCAGGATGGATGGGCTCTGAGCAACCTGATGGAGCTGTAGGTGTCCCTGCTCATTGCTGGGCAGTTGGACTACATGGCCCTCAAGGCTCCCTTCCAACTCAAAGGGTTCTAGACTCTGTGAAGAACCATGCCATAGCCAAGGGCTGGTCTGCACCGCCCAGGCACCTCCTCACAGAGTGCAGCCACCGGGCACTCCCTGGAAAAAAAAAAAAACAAACAATAAAAACAAATACAGAGACTTAAGAGGATTAAAAATAAAATCAAATTACAATGACACTGTTGAAACTCCATTGATGTCGGTGGAATTCCTCATGCCTTACAGCAGTGAGAAGAAAATCAGACCTAAAGTGCTGAGGCTGCTGGCAGCTGCTTGCCTGTTTGTGTGTGCAGTGGAGAAAAGTGCTTGTTTGGTGCTGATTGCAGACTACAGAATAAGAGCAATTTCTCATCCCACCTCCACAGAAGCTATTTAAATAGTTCTACACCCACTTCAAAAGATGCTCAGTTAGAAAGGGAGTAAATCTGGAAGTTATCACTCCTTGAAGGAAGGAGAACCAACAAACGGGCTCTGTTCAGGCTGCTGGCGCTCTCAGGGAGCTCTTCCAATGAAGCCAGACAGCTGCAGAGACAGTGTGTGCTCCTGCAAAGAACCCTGAATGCCACCTCCAAGATGCTTTGGTGCTGCTGGCTGCCCTGAGGAGCTCCTGGCTGAGCCTGGCTGCATGCAGGACGTTGGATGTGGCTGGCACAGTGCATGTTCTGGTGGTGCAGGAGGTCAGGAACAGCTGGCACAACCTTAGGACAGCACAGGCAGAGCACTGATTTGAATAGCAACACTGGGGGTAGGACTGTGCCACGTGCAGCCATATGCCTCCTTCTCCCCTCCTTGGGGATTCAGTGAAATGCAGGAAGCAGTGCTTTCCAGCTCCTTTTCAAACCAGCAGTGGGCATTTAATGCATGGCATTGCAGCTGAGGATGAGAACAATGCATGTTTCACCAATTTCTGTCTGTGCCACAGCCAGCATGGTGTGCTGCACAGCTGCCCGTGCCAAGGGACATCCAGGCACTGGGAGCCTGCCTGGCCCCACCACATTACATAGAGGCACAGAACCATTTGAGCTGGGAGAGACTCTTAAAGGCCTTCTAGTCCAACTGCCTTGCAATGAACAGGGACACCTACATCTCAGTCAGGGTGCTCAGAGCCCAGCCCAGCCTGAGTCTGCATGTCTCCATGGATGGGGCATCCACCACCTCTCTGGGCAACCTGTTCCAGTGCCTCACCACCCTTACTGTCATTTTTTTTTTCCTTATATGCACTCTAAATTTCCCCTCTTTTAATTTGAAACCATTTCCTCTTGTACAAACCCACACGCTGTTGGGTTTCAGGTGCTGCCGAATTTGGCTGCACCCAAAGACCTAATGATGATGAATGTATGCACTAAAACCACAGAACCGCCCTGAGGAACCCATGAAACACTACCATCACAGCTAGCACAGCCATCCTGCTCTGTCCCGAAATCTGCCTGACCCCACAGCGAGCTCAGGAAAGCCAGCTTTCCTCCAGCACAGCTCTGCTGTGAGATTAGTAACTCAGCATTACAAAGCCTCTGGTTTTACTGTCAGCTCCATGTCACCGCAAGTCAGTGCCTGAATGGCTGTCCCTCCATCCCACCTGAAATCCTCATCTCCTCAGCAAAGGGCAGTTATGTTTTTCCTTAAAAATAAACTAATTATAACACCAAAGTCAGTTTCTCACATTTAAATAGCCTCCGTAACAACCAATTATTTCCGAGGACACAAGAAACAGCTGTTGCGGTGCTGAAGCTCCAACAGTTATATCTCGGCTATTTAAATGGGTAAGAGTTGATATTTTTATTCCCATGTGATATTACCAAGACATGATAAACAACCATAATGTTAGCATTAATTTGTGGAGCAAAGATCACTCTAATTTGCTCCAAGCTGAGGAATAATTGTAATGCATTATTGTCATTGCACAAATTACTATTTGAAAGTGTGCCTTGTTTTTCCCTCTTTGCCCCCCCACACACACACTTTGTTCTTTTTTGATGAAGCAGTACAACCCCAAGGCAAAGGCTGAGCTGAGGCACAGTAAGCCAGCCTTCAACCTTCAGAGAGCAGGGAGTGGACATCAGAAAGGACTTACAAAGTTGAACCCAGCGCTACCAAGGACTGAGTAACTGGAGGCTGCTTCCATTGGGAGGTGGAGAAATATCACCAAGGAATCAGTGCCCCACAGCTCTCAGAGGAGAGGTTTTGCTAAGAGCTCCTGCATGTGCATGAAGAATTATAGAACATCCCGAGTTGAAAGGGCCCCACAAAGATCAGGAAGCCCAGCTCCTGGCTCCATATAGGACACCACAAATTCAAACCCTGTGTCCGAGAGCGTCATCCAAACACCTCCTGAACTCTGGCAGCTTGGGGCCCTGCCCACTGGGCAGCCTGTCCCAGCACCCAGCTCACCTCACCCAAAATGGGATCTGTGGGTGCTTGGCACCCATGAGAACCGTGCTGCATTCCTTCAGGCTCCTCGCACAGAACCAGCCTGTGACTCCAGGCCCTTGTAAGGTTTTCTCAGCTCTTTGGGAATCCTGGTTGCACTTGGTCATGGACAAGCGCATCTGCGGCACAAAGGCTGGCAGTCAGAGCTAATTAAGCAATGGGTGACACAACTTAACGGCACACATGCCTATCACTGAGACTTTCCAAGTATCTCAGCTGCTCTGTGCTCTGATACTGCTTTTCTTCCAAGGATCACAACACACTCGACAGCAGTGATAAATCACTCACGGTGTCCTGTCAGCCAGGGAAGCACCATCAGCCCCTTTCAGCAAGAAACCCAAGGCCTGCAGACAGCCTAATGGCACAATTAGCCCAGGTGGGGCTCCCCACAGCCTCACCAAGCCTGAGACAGAGCTTAGCACTTCTCAACGTAGAAGAAAATAAGAAAAAGAAAATGGACAGGTCAGACCAGTGAGAGCTGGGCACTTCAGCAAGTCTACAACCCCACAGAGAGTTAGATTTACTAAGAGGTGTAGGAGCCAGGTACTTCTCATGGGGCAGTAAGGCACGGAGGTGTAACACAGAGAAATGCTCAGCTTGCTGTGGCCAGGGAGAAGCGCATCCTCCCTGAGTTGTGGCAGGATTTTCACAGAATCACAGAACCGTAGGGGTTGGAAGGGATCTCTAGAGATCATTGAGTTCAACCTCCCTGCCAAAGCAGCTCCCTAGCCCACGTTGCACAGGTAACTGTCCAGATGGGTACTGAACATCACCAGAGAAGACTCCACCACCTCTCTGTGCAGCCTGTGCCAGTGCTCCATCACTGCCCTGTGAAGAAGTTCCCACACACATTTGTGTGGAACTTCCTATGCTTCAGTTTGTGGCCATTTCCCCTCATCCTATCACCACACACTGCTGAGAAGAGTCCAGCCTCGTCCCTTTGCCTCCTGCTCCTTAGATATTTATAGTCATGGATCAGATCCCCTCTGAGTTGTTTTCTCTCAAGGCTGAACACACCCAGGTCTCTCAGCCTTTCCTCATAAGGGAGGTGCTCCACACCCTTTATGATCTTTGTGGCCCTGCGCTGGACTCTTTCCAAGAGATCCCTATCTTTTTTGTACCGGGGAACCCAGAACTGGACACAGTACTCCAAGTGAGGCCTCACCAGGGCAGAGCAGAGGGAGAGGATCACCGGCCCTGACGTGCTGGCCATGCTCTTTTTATTGCACCCCAGAATGCCATTGGCCTTCCTGGCTGCCAGGGCACGCTGCTGGCTCATGGTCAACCTGTCACCCACCAGGACACCCAGGTCCCTCTCTTCAGAGCTCCTCTCCAGCAGGTCATCCCCCAACCTGTACCAGTGCATGCAGTTATTCCTCCCTAGGTGCAAGACTCTTCACCTGATCTTGCCTCCTACTGGAGGCTTACTGTGGTCCTGACAGAATTTGACCCCAGGCAGATTCATGGCACTATGGGGGGTGTAACAGGGATCCCGAAGCCAGGGCATTAGCCTGAAGTAGCTCCTCCAGTGTCAGCTTGGTCAAAAATGATGCGTGCATTGACATGTGAACTAAAACACGGGAAACCTGGGGATGCTCAAGTGATGGAGGTACTTGAATTCTGCTGATATGTTCACAAGGAGCCGCAGTGAAGCAGTTTCAGTTGGACAGTCCCATAGGTGTCATTCCCAGTCTCCTATGCAGGCATTTTAAGTACAGTTACTGGATTAAAAAAATAAGGGGTTTAGTTAGAGATGAGAGCATGACAGCATTTCCTCTTCCATTTTACGTGGATTTCAATCCAAGAAGTATTTTCCAAGACCCAAAACAGAGCCCTAGAGACAAAGTAGATGGAGAAACATCAAATGTTCACTGGGTCAGTGAGAGACATGACTCAGCAGGTACACGGAAGGCACATCCAAGAGTGCAATGCAGTCAGGAATTTTTACATAAGGAAGGCGGAAGGTACTATGGACTTCATGATCAAGCAGTCAGGTGGTGGCTGAGAAGGGAACTCTGTGCAATTATGATTTGGAGGCACCACAGCCTGCAGCTGGTCACCAGAAGGAAGACCCAAGAAGAGCCCTCTCTGATTCACCTCTTTAAATCTGGCTCAGGGTAACTAGCACACACTGGTCAGGTGGGAGAGGGCAAAGGGTGAAGGCGCAGGAGCAGAAGGGCCTGCAGAGCTCAGCAGGTTGCAGCCAGGCCTGCTGGTCCTGCCTGTGGTGCCCTCAACAGTGAGCTAATGGTCGGCTCATAAAGACAGCCTTCAGAAATAGCAGTGGTCGCCACAGCTTTACAGCTCCATTGGGGGCACACACACATCTCCCCAAGTGCATCTTGCCCAGTGCCATGCCATCCAGGCCCACTCGCAGCCACAATATAGCACAGGTGGGGCAACAGCGATCCACAGAGGTTTATTTCTCTGTGTTGTAAAGCAACATCATTACTGCCTGCATCCAAATCCAGATATTTTAAAGCTCAAGTCTTTATTGCAAAGCTGGTAATGGCTTCAGCACCTCCAGCATGGCACAGCCCCTCAGGAAGCTCAATGCCTTTCATGTCCTTCCTGTGGTGGGGAGGAGCTCCTCCATGCCATGGGATCACCGGCACCCGATCCTCAAAATCCGCTTGCAGCAGTCCCTGGCACAGGCAGCACAGCTCACAGGCTGCTTTCTGTTTGAAAGCAGTCCCCGGAGGCTTAATTTGCAGACAGTAATGGGATTCCATCTTCCTGCACTTGACAGAAGGTGCCTCTGCAAGCAGCCCGAGTTCACCTTTCAAGAAGCTGACCTCTTTTTCTTCAGCAGCATCCCAGTTTCAGCACGTGGGCTGTGACAAACATTGCAAGGAAGGCTTACAGGGTTAATTAGCACATTAATATTTAATCCTGCTTCCTCGCTATCACATCTCAGGCCAAAACTTCTGCCCCCAGACCCAAATCTCTGCCAGCCACCAGTAATGCTTCACTCCAGGAACGCGGCATTTTCTCACCACTCTCACTCCTTTCTTCTACCTCAAACCCTGGCCTCCTTCCATCGGCAGCCCTCATGATGAATGAGTTACTTTGGAAGGGAACTGTCTCCTCTCAGCTCTAGCTGCAGACCCAGCCCCACTCACTGCCAGCATCATGCCCTCCACGGCAGGTTCTCCCTTCCCTTGGGGAGGAGGCACTGTGCCTCCCACACATGCTGCTTCCTCTCAGCTCTGCAGAACTGGAGTGGAGCAAGAAGACACGACAGGAGGCCTGGGGCATGGAACAGCACGGGGTCCCTGGCACTCCCGATCACATTTGGTGGCTGAGCTTGTGTGACTGAGGCACTTAGATCCACCTGGAGGGCAATCGCCCCTCACATTACTGGCCATGCATGGACAAGGCTGCATCAAGCAGGGCTCCTGGCCATACTTCTGCCCTGTCCCACAGCCCTGCCTGGGGGTTTGTCACAGAGGGATTTGCCTGCGGATAACAAGGCTCTCCGGGCACACCGTGCTGCCAATCGCTACATCAGGTGCCAAGGAGCAGGAGATGAGGCTCAACCCCACAGGAGGGACGTTCAGCGGCTCAGACAGCTCCCTGCAGCTGAAGGCACCTGGGTGCCCGCTTGCGCTAAGCTCAGCGGTAGCAGAGGGCAGAGCGGGCAGCGAGCACAGCCCAGCACCGCTCACCCAATGGCCCTGGGACAACCGCTCCGCAGCCAGAGTGCTCCTTTTCGGATTTATGTTGCTTTCCTTCTTGTCCCTAGCTGTCAGGTCCAGCTCCTAGCGCCCGTTGCCAGCCCCGGGGCGACGCAGCACGGCGCAGCCGGCTCGGCAGGGGGCGGCAGCAGCAGCAGCGGGGTTGGGTCAGCCCCAAGCAGGCCCGAGCCGACCCCAGGAGCGGCGTGAAGCGCGCGGGGCTGCCGAAATCACCCAGCCCCACGGGAGCCTCAGCCCCCAGCGGCCCGGGACCCCAACAACCCCAGCACGGCACCCGGAAACGGGCACCCGCCCGTCCCCGCCCGGCGGCGCCTTATGAATGGGTGCAGCGGAAGCCCCGCCCCCCCGGACGTGACGCCCCGCCAATGGGGGCGCGGGGCTGCGTGGCTGGATGAGGTCAGCGCGGCCGGGCCGGGGCGGGGGCGGCGCGCGGGGGGACGGCTGAGGCGGGGGTCGCGGCCCGCGGGCGGGCGGACTGGCAGGCAGGGAGCGGGGCTCGGCCGGCCGCGGCCCGGAGGAGGCGGGAGAAGAGGGGCGGGGAAGGAGGAGGAGGAGAAGGAGGAGGAGGAGGCGGCGGCGGCGAGGACCGGGAGCAGCCGCATCCCCGGGGCCGCGCGGCGAGGAGCGAGAGGCGCCGGGGCCGGGCGGGGTGCGCCGGGCGATGCAGGGCTTCGTCAGGCTGCGGCGCGGCGCACGCCGCCTCTGAGCGCCGCGGCCGCCCCGCCGGGCCAGCAGCCGGCGGCGGAGAGGGGAGGGCGGGAGGGCGGGAGGAGGGCGGGAGCGTGGCGAGGAGAGGGCCGGGGAGGCGGGAGCGGGGCTGCCCCGGTGCCCGCCCCGCGCGGGGGGCCGGGCCCTGAGTGCATGCGGGGCGCCCCGCCGGGCCGCCGCCGGCCCGCCGCCGCCCGCCGCCCCTGAGAGAGCGGCGGCGAAAAGTTGCGGCGGTCGCCCACATGCGCAGCCCCAGCCCGCGGCTTGGGGAAAGGCGCCGAGCGGAGGTGGGCGAAGAGAGTTTGAAGTGTTTGCCGGCGGGAAGATGGCGGACCGGAGCTGAGAGCGGCGCCCGGCGAACTCGGGCCGCCCCCGCCTTCCTCCGCGTACCCCCGGACCCCCGCCGGACACATGCAGGCCAAAAAACGCTACTTGACGCTGCTCTCCGCCGGCACCTGTCTCGCCCTGCTGCTCTACCTCGGAGGCGTGCAGCTGCGGGCAGCCCGCGCCCCGCGCCGCGCCGCTCCGCCCGGTAGCGGCCGGCATGGCCCCGGCGCCGAGCGGCCCTGGCCCCGCTTCCCCGACGCGCTGCGGCCCTTCGCTCCCGGCCCCGAGGGCGGCGGAGCCCGCGTCTCCCCCCGGCAGCGGCGGGACGCCAGCGCCGGCCTCTACCGCGGGCGCCGCTGCCGCATGGAGTCCTGCTTCGACTTCGCCCTTTGCCGGAAAAACGGCTTCAAGGTCTACGTGTACCCGCAGCAGAAGGGGGAGAAGATCGCCGAGAGCTACCAGAACGTCCTGGCGGCCATCGAGGGCTCCCGCTTCTACACCTCCGACCCCAGCCAGGCGTGTCTGTTCGTGCTCAGCCTGGACACGCTGGACCGGGACCAGCTCTCCCCGCAGTACGTGCACAACCTCCGCTCCAAAGTGCAGAGCCTCCACTTGTGGAACAACGGGAGAAATCACTTGATTTTTAATTTATATTCCGGCACCTGGCCCGACTACACCGAGGACGTGGGTTTTGACATCGGGCAGGCCATGCTGGCCAAAGCCAGCATCAGCACCGAGAACTTCAGACCCAATTTTGATGTTTCTATTCCGCTATTTTCTAAGGATCACCCTAGGACAGGAGGGGAGAAGGGATTTTTGAGGTTTAACACCATCCCTCCTCTCAGGAAGTACATGCTGGTATTCAAGGGGAAAAGGTACCTGACAGGGATAGGGTCAGACACCAGGAATGCCTTATATCACGTCCACAACGGGGAGGACGTTGTCCTCCTGACCACCTGCAAGCACGGCAAAGACTGGCAAAAGCACAAGGATTCGCGCTGCGATAGAGACAACACCGAATACGAGAAGTAAGTGAGCGCCGAAGCCGCGGTCCCGCAGGTGGGGTCGGTGTGTCCCAGCAGAGTGCCCGTGCCCTCGGGCAGCGGAGCTGCTGCTGGGGATGCTGAGCAGCCGGTGCTCCTCGCAGCCCTGCCCCGGAGCTGGGAGAGCCGGGGCCGAGAGCTCGAGCTGTGCCGTGGGGCAGTGCCGGGCAGGTTGCTGCCGAGTGTCGCAGCCTCGCGGCTCTTGGCTGGGCAGAAAAAGGAGGGAAGGGGAA
This sequence comes from Callipepla californica brunnescens, assembly GCA_023055505.1. Lineage (NCBI taxonomy): Eukaryota > Metazoa > Chordata > Aves > Galliformes > Odontophoridae > Callipepla > Callipepla californica. The sequence continues at coordinate 12,541,635 of JALIRH010000002.1, forward strand.
CGCTGTGCTGATGCCCTGCGTGCGAGTGCCTGCATCTGTGTGTGAGGATGTGCGAGTGCTGTGAATGTGGTTCGTGTTTAGCGCTCCGCGTCCTGGCCGTCCCCTCTTCTTGTTCCTGCGTTCCGGCAGCGCCGGATCGCCGTGCCCTTACCTTCCTCTATGCTTTTCAGGTTTGTGTGTACACAACCGCTTCTTGGGAGCTACCTCCAGCTCTGCAGCGCCGATTAAGCCGCGCGCAGCCGATCTAAATGCTGAGCGGCACCGTGCTGCCCGCGGAGTGGATGCGCGTGAAGTTTCCTATGAGAGCAGCTCCCACGTTGCAGGAGGCAGCCGCTGAACTGAGCGGAGCAGCGCGGTGCCGTGGTGGGGCTGCGGGAAGGGCGCTGCGATGTGCTCTGCCAGCGTGGGTGGAAACACTCCTGGGGAGGAGCGGTGGAGGAACTCCCGTGGCATCCGTGCCGAGCAGAACTTCCCGCTGGCCGCCTGCTTCCCACCGAAAGTGGCCACGGGGGCTGGGAGGGACCGGTTTGGGAGCGCTGAAATGCGGGGCCACCCTGCTAAATGTGCCCCGGAGAGGGGAGGCAGCAGCGGAATGCTGGGCAGGCGGTTAGTGCCACTTTCAGTTGGAAAGCTTTCGGTGCTTGGGGATGGAATGATGCACTTGTGGAAAGAATCCAGTGGGGATACAGAGTGGAGAGCAGAAGCAGCGTGTCGATGCTGAGCTGAAGTTGTGCTGTCAGTGACAGGGGTCCCTTGGGTCTCCCAGGGGGTGGCATTGGGAGGGCACAGCTGTGGCCTTCAGGTTGTGCTGTTGTTTGGCAGAGCAGGAGCAGACTGAGCCAAGCGTGAGACATGAAAAGTCTGCTTTATTTGCTGTGCTCCACGTTGTCTGCTTGTCACAAAAACAAACACCGGCCATTGTTTGACATGGGTAAGAACTTTTTCTTCCCCCTCCCCCCCTCCAGCTATAGCATTTGACCTGCTACAAGGAATGGCTGTTTGCTGCCCGTTTCTCAGGGCTGAGTGCATGCACAGCCCCCAGAGGTGTGCTGTGCTGCTCACACACGCGGCGTGCTGCCTGCCTGCTCCTGAGCTGGTGGCTTCAGCATTCCCTTGCAACACTGCTGGGTAAGGCAGGAAGTTAAAAAAGATGGCCAGAAAATGAGATGACGTGAAGAGCTGAGGCATACTCAGCTCCTGGTGCTCAGACACCGTGCTGAGCGGTTACTGAAACCCTTTGGCCTCGTGTCTGGTGAGAGAACCCCTCTGTGGTGCTCTGCCCGGTGCTGCTCAGTGCCAGCCATCTGCTGGTGCTCAGTGCTGCTTCTCCGCTAGGGCACTGACCCCACCTGGAGTTCTGCTGGCTCCATAAACCCAGCAAGGTCACATCCTGAGGGCAGGTAACTGCTCTGCTGGGTGAACGGCTCCCATGTGAGCACCCTAAGGGACTCTGCTCAGCCTTCCCAGCACCTGACTGTCAGTTGGGCTGTGGTGCCCACTGAGTAAATTCTGTGGGCCTTGAGTGCTTTCGTGGTTTTTTTTTTTTTCTGCTTGGGTCTGACAGTGAGGTTTTAAGCAGGAAAAGGATAAGTGCTTTCTCCAAGTTGCACATAATTGCATATCCGTGTCGGACTGGGAGGGCCACGCAGCACCCTGCTGCTCCTGTGCTGCAGCGCTTTGCAGGGCTGAGAGGAGCATCAGTGCTTTCTCCGTGGAGAGCTGGCCCTGACGAGCTGGCTCGATGCGAGGGGCAGAGCTCACGGAGCTGGGCTGACCAGGTGGTCAGATTCTGAAACACAGTGATCTCACGTCCGCGGGTTGGGGTGCGTTCCGTTACCCTCAGTGCAGTGCAGGATGTAAGTTACTCTTCATGGAGTTCTGTCTGCTGTGCAGCATTGAGACTGAGTAAGGTCTGCGTGCCTGCGGGATGTATTCCTTCCTCTCTGGCCATCCTTACCTGTGGGAAATGGAAAAGCATCTTCTTTCACTGGGGGGAACGTGAGGATGGCATGTGTGTGACTCCCTGAATCGTACTGAGAGATCCCTCTGTATGCCACAGCTCATGAATGTGCATCCCAGTTACGCAGCTCAGCAGATAAAGCAGACCAGAAGGAAATGCGTTATTATGATGAGACTACTAGCAAGCAGAACTTAGAGGAAAACAAAGAAAACCTCTGTTTTTTCCACGGTGCTGCCAAAGTCGGACTTTGCCACCAGCTCTGGAAGCGTTGGGCTTCCCAAATTCCTGCTCAGGAGGACCTTAGCTTTGAACTTTCCGTTTCACGAAGGGTTAAGCGAGCAAGCAGCGCTGCTAAAGTTTGAAGACAGCCTCTTAAATATTTAATGACGGTCTAAATATATACATATGTACAGCGTGTTTTAAACAAAGGCAGAATTCATGTACAGGCTTAACTGGTTCCAAATAATTATTTTTTGGAAGGTAATATAAATAGCTATGGATACGGAAAGCAATTGCAGCATGCGAGAATTTAATCGAGGCAGATGCATGGGTTCACACCAGAGCAGGGATCTTTGTAGGGGTGTAAATAGTGGTGTCTGCGGCGCTGCCCTGATGGCTGTGCAGCCCTGCCTTCAGAAGATGGGGCGCGTAGCAGGGAGGCACGCACGGATGTAAGGGCTCATTGTTCAGCGTCCTTATACCTGGATCTGAGCAGGGTGGCTGAAGTGGATACCAGTAATGAAATGATGGGGGGGGGGGGGGGGGGGGGGAAGCAAAACAGATAATGAACGGAATCAAAGAGAGGAGGAAGGAAAGAGAAAGGTAAGCACAATTTTTTGGATGGCTGTGAACTTTCTCATGGTGGTGCAGAGCTGATGTAGCTAGGATTCTTCATCGACTTAATGCTTTTCAAGCAGTCAGTGCTCGGGAAGTGTGCGTAGCATGAGACCAAACAGAAAGCCGTGGGACAGCGTGGCATGGGACCAGCAGGAGGAGGCTGAGGGCTTGTGGTGAGGAGTGGCTGCCCTCAGACCTGCCTGGGGCTGCCTGGGTGCTGGCAGAAGGTGTGCTCGTGTCTGGGACAGCCCTGCAGGGTGCACGAGGACCTCCAGCGGGGTTGTGTGGGGTGTTATGGGGAAAACACCCGGCCAGACGTGTGTGTGGATGCTTTCTGTAATCCCTGGTGCGCTGTAGGTTTACCTGGTGTGCACTCTACTGGTGGAACGTGTGTCAATCACAGCTGCACCTCCTACCATAAAAGCATTGTCCCGAGCAAAGGTTACAGGGATGTGCAGTGAGCACACAGTGGGAAGAAAAGCAATTTCAGTTTTGTTTCATCCCCACCAAGGCTTATGGAAAGAAAAAAAGAGAAGTGCTGGGCGCTAGGGATGAGTGTGCAGCTCACAAGGCTGGCACAGCCGCATGCAGGAAGGCTCAGGCGTGCCTGCTGAACATGTGATGAGGATCTCCACGTTGTGCATGTGTGTGCGTGTTTTGAACAAACACAACATTCTTTTTTTTCAACGTCTTGAGCTTCAGTGCATTGTATTAAAACATGAAGGTACGTGCTGGCCCCCGCTGCGGAATGAATTGTTTTCGGAATTACTGATACGGTGTTAGAGGTCAGCTTTTGTGCAGCTATTCAGGACGGGGCTGGGAAGTATCTGTGCTGTTTGTCTGGAGCAGATCTGACCCTGAGACCGGTGAGCTGAGCTGGGACAGAGCCGGCCCACGGATCCCAGGTATCACCCGTCTGCTTCTGGGGCTTGGGTGAAACTCAAGAGCTGCTGAGAGACCTTGGGTGTTTTCCCAGAGTGTCTTGGCTCCTGCAGAGACCTATCCCCATCAGACTGCTATTTTATTTTCGTATCAATTTTCAAGAAATTGGAAATAAGCCTGTTCTACGATGCCTTTATTCCAAAGAGCAGTAAGCAGGTAAATAACAAAGCTCCCCCGCCTCAGCGCCCCTTGGTGAAGCACATTTGTTGCAACACGTTCCTCCCGCTGCTCAGCGTGTATCGCAGTGTCCTAACGTGCCTGGCTGGGCTGGATGGGAAAAGCCGTGTGCTCCCAAGCAGGATGCAATGCACGTGTGTTGCCTCACGGCCCCCAAAAGGCAGCAAGGTAAGGACAGTGCTCGTCACTGCTGCATGCCGTTAGGGGACACAGTGCTGGCACCCTGCAGGTGCACGGTGTCCATCTGTCCCACGTGCTCCAGTGCCTGTCCGTCCCACAGAACATGTGGCTGCTTGCACAGGGTCATGCACCCTGCCTGCGGGTGCATCCAGCCTCCCTCCTAACTGAGTGATTAAGCTTTCTTGTGGGGTGAGTTATTATTATAATTGCTGGCTCCAGGCTTTTCTACATCGCTTCTGTCAAGCGTCTAACCCGAGGCTCTGCGGTGACAAAGTGTTGCAGCAGGTGGCTGGTCTGGTCCTTGGTAGGCAGAAATGTAGGTGCTGCAGGATAATTTACTGGTAAACAATTATCACTGTGTGGCAGTAGTACTCAAACAAAAAAATGGCCCGAGCCATCGTTTCCATGTTAGGCAGAATGAAACATGAAACGGGCGGTTGGCACTTGGGCGAGCCCAGCCCAACACTGAGCTGAAAGTCATGATTCCAGCACGGACTGAGACCAGCTGTGCCCTAGCAAGGTGCCTATTAGGTTGGATATTAGGAAAAATTTCTTCTCAGAAAGAGGGTTGAGGTACTGAAGCAGGCTGCCCAGGAGGATGTGGAGTCACTGTTCAAGAAAAGAAGTGGTGCTTTGAGTGACGTAATATAGTGGCGTGGAGGTGATGAGCTGATGGCTGGACTAGGTGATCTTAGGGGTCTTTCCAGCCATAATGATTCTTTGATTTTAAGGATGTGCTGCCTGTGCCCTGCGTCTGCCCCAAGGGAAGGATGAATGTGCACAACTACATACCAATGCTGGGGAAGTGCTGCATCCAGTCTAGTGTTGGAAGATCAAACTGAGACATGGGTTTCAATTTGTTTCCGCTGGAAATAATCCTTTTGGCCCACATACAGCCTTGGAACAGTCCACTGGAGAGGAAAACAGCAGCCGGCTGCGAGAGGGAAGTAAATGAGACTGGTGGGCACAAAACACTTATTTACTCAACAGATGTGAGTCAAGAGAATGTGCTGTAATCTGATGATTTCTGGAGTATTATCTGTGATTGCTTTCCCTTTCTCACTGTGAGGTTTCTTTCAGCAAATCCACAGAGTTCTGTGGTCTTCGGTAAACACAGCGCTGTAATACCCGGAGGGAAGCAGTCGGTGGGCACGGGGATAACTGGAAGCGAAGCGATGGCCGCATCCTGCCCCGGTGGCTTATTTCTCAAGGACTTGGCTATAGCTGGGGGATGATGCAAGATGCATATTCCCGTCCCGTGTCGTAGGGAGATGAGTTCAGCACACAGGAATGTGTAACTTTAGGTTATATTTAAGGCTCTGCAGCTTTCAGGGATACTTAGTGTTTCAGGGCACACGGGTGTCCTAGCCAGCCCGCGCTTTGTGCTGTGCTGGGGGGCTGCAAGTCCAAGGCAGAGTGTGCTGGGGTGCTACTTTCTTCTGTGCGTGGAGCAGATTGCCATTCCTGACAGCTTGAACTCCTGCACTGGGAGAGGCCGAGGAGGATGCTCCGAGCAGTCCTCGTCCTGGGATTGCAGCGGGATGAGAGATGGACACGCTGGGGCTGTGCAGAGGAACCTAGCTGGAGGAGTGAATTCAAGATGAGAACAAAAGAGAGATTTGTTTCACATGAGGAAAGAGAAGTAATGCTTTAAGAAACCCAGGCACTTGCTCAGCAGAATTTTGTGCCTAGCTGCTCTGCTGAGGAAGAACCTAAACGAGTGTGTGCAGTTAGATGACTTTCAAATGTGATGTGACTTTCTAAAATAGTACTGTGGGTGGGAATAAGGAAACTTAACTTTGAGCCAGTTGCAGAGATTGGGACTCCTCAATAATGAGAGGAAGGAGGTGCTACCTTCTCTGGACACCACGCAAAAACTTTTCCTTTTTCAGGTTTCATAGGCCACGGTGTTTGGTCACTTTCAGTATGTGAACCCATTGCTTCCTTTGGACAGCTCCAGGTGCCATTCCTCCCCCAGGTGCTGAGGCACTGCCAGTCCTGGTGCCACTCTGCAGAGCCACAGAGCGGTCTGCAGAGCTGCCCGTGCTGAAGTGGGCTTCCTTCCCCCCGGTTTCCGTTCCTGAGATAGATGAAAACAAAATAATCCCTACGTTCCGAAGTGAATTTCCCATTTGTTCACTTTTTTTCCTCTAATAAACTCTTTGTGTTTGTGAACGAAACAGAATTAAGGCCAATTTAGTTGATTGGCTGCGAAACAAAAGTATTCAGCTCTAAGAATGGGAAATGAGAAGGCCTCGCCGAAATGTTACTTTTTTGCATAATTGTCACAGATTATAATTACACAGTGAGGCGTTCGGCAGCGTGTTGCCTGTAAACACGGTCAGGAGAAGTGTGTGGCTGCTCCGTGGTGATCCCGGTCGGCAGGACGCTGGGCTGCAGGCGACGCAGCTCCGTTCCCCTCCCACCAAATTAGCGCTGCTCGATGCGGCTGTGTCAGCCCATTGACACAAATCGATGCGATCCATCACTGCTCCTCAGCGCAGCGCTGGTGGCTGCACGTAACACACGTGGGAAGTGTGTGCTGGGATGTTTGCAGGGAGGCGTGGGGGGCTTTGTCCTGTAGTGCTCAGTTCCTTGAGGCTGCAGATGAGTGTGGACGTCCATCCATCACACACGTCTGACTTTCTGCCGTGCTTGGGCTGCGCTGAGTGAGGAGGAATCGTCTAGAGCTGCATCTGCAAAGGTTGCTCTGAAAGTGATGCCTTTTAATTATTTCCACGGAAACCACAGCAGGTACAAAGAGCACAGGAATGCTACTGAATAGAGCAAATCCTCAGCTATGACACACAGTCACCACTATTAGCTGTGCATTTTCATCAGTGACGATCAAGCCTGCAGAGGTGTCTTGCTCCCTGTGCTCACATCCACTGTTTGTTTGCCGAGAGTTTATGGAGGCCATCGATGAATGTCAGTAAGTGCAGTTTTTTCTGCATGGGGCAATTTGGTGACACACCTTTGCTTCACAGGCACTCCCGTGGCAGATGGCATTCTGTCGCCTGCCCCTCTGCTGCCATCTGTTGAACGACAGCAATACGGAACGGGATATTGGTGTGAAGGTTCAGCCTCTACTGCTGTAACCAAAAGCATTGCCTCTGGCATCACTAGCCAGCGTGATAACATAAGAGGCATTACTTCCAGAGCAGCTCTCATAAAATATGTAATAAAGTTCACGTATATAAGTAACCAAATGTAGTTTAATTTCTTTTCTTAATTTAAACACTTGAAGAAGAGAGCAATAAAACTAGTGGGACACATGAGCCTGCTTTTTGTGGAAGTACCGTGTCAGGCTGGAGCGGTGGCAGTGGTTGCAGTCCGTGGTGAGTTCTCAGGGTGCTCACCACACAACTGAAAACAGCTGATCCCAAATGCACACATGGCCATGAGTGAGGAGTGACTGTGGGGTGAGGGGGATTTCTTTCTGGCTTATAAAAGGCTGGTTGAGAGACGTGGGCCAGGTTTTGATTACTACTCTATACGTTCCATTTGAAAATTTGCAAGTAATGTATTTATATTGATCGGAGTTGCAAACAAACCAAAGAATTGATGATTTTTTCTGCAGTCTTGAAACCTATTCTCAAATTCCTCTGTCAGAGTGGAAAGTACAGCTGCCTGTTCTTTGCTGTTTAGAGGCCTGTGTTTAACCATTGTATCAAAACTCATGAACTTCCTTGCCATGAGCTGCAGTGTGTCCTGGTCTCAGCCCAGCTGGGTTAGCAGTGCCCAGTGTGCTGCTGGTGCTCAGTAACAGTTGTGTGCCTGGGCCTGGCCCCTCTATGGGGCAGAGGCAGAGTTGTGCCATGATGATGCAGGGCAGGGCACGGCCGCAGTGCTGTCAGTGGGTCATGGGTTGAGGGTTGGTCGTGTCTGCTGTATGTGATTGCCCAAAGGATTGCAGCTGTATGACCCAAAGGCTGCTGGCTGCTGGGAGTGCTGCTGGATGAGAGTGGCTGTATACGCTGGATCCGGGAACATGGATGGGAGTGCAACTGCAAACCTGAAGTAAGGGGAAGCTGTGGAAATCCTCTGCCCCTGTGGAATGCCTCTCCTGCTGCTGCCCAGAGAGGTGGTGGAGTCTCCTTCTCTGGAGATATTCAAGCCCTGCCTGGATGCTTACCTGTGCAACCAGGTCTAGGGAGCTGCTTTGGCAGGGAGGTTGGACTCGATGGTCTCTAGAGGTCCCTTCCAACCCCTACACTTCTGTGTTTCTGTGTTTCTTGCAGGTTCCTGCATTTACAGCTGGAAATGTGCACAGCAAGCAGGTTAGCATGGCTCCCCTGGCCACACTGGCTGGTGTGACCCTGCTGGATGCTAGGCTGAGCCAGCACCAAACTGACAAACTCACACAGCTTCAGGGAGTTTAGTTTCAAATCTTTTCTTTCATTCTCCTTACAAAATCTTGACTTCTTCTGAACAGATTTTCCCCTGCCAACAGTGGCAGACACCTGTCGCAACACAAAATTGCTGGTGCAATTGGGTAGTTCCACGGGTGACTGCCGAAGGCCCATCGAAACTCCCCCTGCTCAGTGTGCAGGGATGAAATCAGAGGTGACCTCTGGAAGTCAGAACCTCTGTCTGGAGGGGAGGACGAGTCTTTGTTTTAATGTCTGGTTCTGTGCCTGAGAAGGTTGGAATGGGTGTGCCTGCTTGGGGACTCAATCGGCTGCAGCAGGAAGATAAACACATAAATGTTTCGTCTCGATTTGCCACCAAGCATTGTGCTGGGTGCTAGCAGATTTTTTTAATTAAATATAATTTACCTAATCCCAGTGAGAAACATAATTACAGGGTTTATTTTGTATCCTACGATTTCAGAATTACTTTATAAAGAAGAATAACATTTCCCCCTGAAGGGCTGTTTGTAAACGAACAAACAAAATGGAAAAGCAAACTCCGCTTCTCTAAAAGTAATAAATCACAGGCAGGAAGCAAATAAATAAATAAATAAATAAATAAGTTTCTAATATGTTGGAGCTGCAGTAATGCTGAAAATTAGTAATTGCTAAGTTGGTGCTGGAAGAGAGTGAATGCATCATGGATTTGAGGAAACATCTGTGGCTTATTGAGTGTCAGCAGATTTTTGCATGAGCAGTAGAAAGCCCTGATCAGCGTGCAGCCTGAAGATCCAGTGCCACAGAGGACGAGGGAACCACGTGTTGGGGTGAAACCTAAGGTGCTCTGCAAGATCCGGGTCTGAAATTGTGTGCTAAACTTCTTCAGTTTCTGATCAGAGGGGTTTAAGAAATTCAGGAAGTCACGACTGTGGTCTCAGGGAGAGGTTTACTGCGCTGTAAAACCTTTGCACGAGAAGGTACGAATGGCTGCTTAAAATAGCTCAGAACAAACAGCAGCCCCTCAGCCTCCCGTTGGCTCTCACACTTTTTGTTCCCCCTGAAACCGAAAGGTAAGGCTACTGCTTGAACTGTGATGGAATAATACATCAAGTGAGCGATCGCATCAGGCACGGACACTTACCAAATCAGTGAGATAACTGTGAATAACTCTCTAGTTTCAACAATTTGCATGGCCATTAACAATTGATGGGTTTCCCTTGGAACTGCATTATCTGTGGCAGCAGGATCTATTCCCGCGTACCGCTCCTGCATGTTAAGTGCCGCCGGATTTCTCGCGAGTAAGAGTAATAAAAATCTGCCAGCAGCGAGGTGACTGGAGCAGGTAGGCATCTGAAGGGGACATTTCTGAAGGTGGGAAGTATTTCAGGCAACTGTTCGTTTTCATTTCTCTCTCCTCATTCCCTGCTTGCTTTTTAAAATACAGTCCTGCAAATCTTGATGTGGGCTGGAGTTGCCTTTCCCTTTACTACTTGACATGTTCTCAGCGTGCACGGCTGGCTTTGGCACGTGGATCCATTTAAGAAAGGTTTAAAAACTGTTTTAGCGTTGGCTTGGCCAAATGCGCTTTCATGCATATTTGACAAAAGATGAGATGTGAGCTAAAGTTAGCAGTCCTGGGTTGCTATCTGGTGATGTTGGGGAGGTGTCAGGGATGTGTTTTCCTGATGAGAATGGTGCCACCATTGCAGTACGCACACCACGAGTCCCATATTCAGCACTTTCATCTCCGGCTCGCACTGTGTCAGCTCTTGTCAGATTCCTCTGTCAAGTTGACTTTTTCAGTCCCAGATATCCTCTTTTTACTTCATTTTTGCTCACTCTTCCCCTCTCCCTTCCCCCCTTTTCCTTTCATGGTGCTGCTGTTGTGCCAAGATGAAAGTGACTGAATGAAGTGGGGGAGGGAATAGGTGAGCTGCTGGAGCATGTGAGCCTCTGGAGGCTGGGGATGCAGCAACACCCATGGGCTCAGGAGCCCAACACACTCTCCTTGCAGTGCTGGCAAACCAGCTGCCACGGGCATTGCAAGCTGAAATAGTAAATGTGGTGATTAGAATGCGTGTCCTTTGGCTCTGTGGGTAGAAACATCCCTGAATTTCCAAAGAAAGCAGTTTTTCTGCGTTTGTTCGGGTGGCTGCTTCTAGCAGCCTATAATAAACCTTTCTAGCAAAAAGGATTTTTAATGTTCTTTCATTTTTAATGAAAAACCTTTCTGCCACGGCTCACGGTAAAATAATTAGCAGTGAGGTCCGTGTTGTGTCTGGAGCTGGAGGGCTGAGGGCTTGGGGGTGGTGGTGTGGTCCCTGGTTGCCCCGGTAGTTCAGTTACTGCTCACAGCAACGCTTCGTGTTGTCTTCACCTTTATCCTCAGGATAACTGTGTTTCACAATAATCAATGCACTGATTGCTATAATTGTACTGAATAGCACTGCGGCCTTACAGTTAACTGACCGGGCTAATAAAAGCGTCAAATGCAATGAATATTTGTAAACAGATGCCATGAGGAGCTAGTTTAGGTTGAGAAGAGGCACTGGTAGAGGGTGGGAAAGGGGATGCTCTCAACAGTGACAGCGTAGGGAAATCTGGAAACGAGCAGCTGAACGTGGAAACCATTCCACTGTTACGTGTTTGGCGTTTGCTACTGCACTGTCTATAAAATCTCTCTTTCACAAAGTCTTTCTAGAAGAAGGCTCCCAGGAATGCAGTCCTGCCAACACAATCGCAGTCTCTTGTTCGGAATGCTGGCATTAAAGCAGTATCAGGCGTGATGCTGAAAACTGGATTGACAATGCACAGCTAGTGTTGGCCTTGAGAAAGGAGCGTCTATTGTCCCTCTATGATTGGATCTTAATGCAATTAAAATGAAAAAGGAAACCACCATTGCAAATAGGAAATGAATTTCCTAGTGATTCCTCTGTGGGGGTGCTCCGCTGACATCTGGCTGCTGCTGAGGAGTTGGGCATGTTCTATTCTCCTTGAGGAGCTGTGTCCAGCTCCTGCTTTTGTGCTCGTGCGTGCTCTGCGTGCCTCCCTCCAGTTGTCTTCTCCATGTTTCTGATGCACATCCCTCATCTCCATTGCGTGGCTGAGTCCTACATGCTTCTGGAGGACTGTTGTGTCAGTCTAGCAAGTGGAAGAATCCAGCTCGTATTGAGGTGTCAGTGCTGCTACACTGGTTGATTGCTTTATTTTAAAGTCGCCCGTTCTGTTTGCACCGCTTTTCTTTCTCCTTCGTCTTCCATCATTTGATCCCATAGCTGCTGCTTTAAGCTGCGTGGCTGGCCTTATTTATAACACACAGGTTTTCCTTGTTGAGTCTGTGTCATTTTAGTGGCAGTAACATTGAATTCCTCACCTCCTTTTGGTGATCTGCAGAGTTGGGTATTAATTTATCAGAAAAAATCCCATCTCAGGAGCCTTGCTCCCAGCACACCAGCTTGAGGCCCCGAGCACTTGCCACGAGAGCTTGAGGACAAGAGGCTCTTCTAGTGGCTGCAGTTTGTGCTTTTGCTTCCTACCTGCTGGTTCCAAAACGGCATCAATTTTTGTGCATTTATTGTGTTTAATTAAAAGCAGTGCTGCTTATGGCAGTGCTCGCAGAGATTCATTCCCCACCCCCCTTCCCAATATGAAACAAATAGGCATCTGGTATTTGTTTTGTATAACACAATCCTCATAAAATGAAGAGTAATAAAACATAATTGTCTGTAAAGGCTTGTTTTATAAGCCTGAGAATGAGTTCTTTTCTGCTTGGTTTTGTTCTGTTGGTAAGATAAAGGGTCTCTTTGTATGGCTTCAGCCCCCTCCAAATTAGTAGAGCATCAATTATGAAGGGTTTTAAACTCCTCTGGGATGGGTGTGAGTCAGCGTGAGTGCACACACAGGGGAGCACGGGGGCATCCTCAGGGATGGGGAAGATGTGTTTTATGTTCTTGTAAAGAATTTCCCTCCCAAACAATGGGATATTACTTGAAAGCTTTGGTGAGGTCTAAGTGGGGAATCTGTAGACTGCTGCAAACAAGGAATGAAGGTCAGTGTTTTTGTGCACCCTTTTGCTTCGCTTTGCCCTGCTGTAATCCCACAAAACCTCTGGGCACCACCAGACCCTTTGCCACCACCAAACGTGAGCTGTGCTGGGGTGCTCTGCGGGCTGTCCCAGCCTCATGGTTGTGCCCTGATTCCCCGTGCTGCTCAGCCCTGTGTGCCCTGGGGAGGAGGTGGTGCCTGTGAGCGCTGGCATCCTCCTGCAGGCTGGGAGCAGGGCTAGGAGCAGCAGCTGGGCAATCTGCAGCCTCTGTCAGTGTGCAGAGCCTACGGAGCAATAGTGGCCTGTTCCCAGGCATGCTTTTCCTGGGAAAAAGTGGAGCTGGATCATTTAACCAATTAGATGTTAAAGTGAGGCGTGTTAATGGCTGATAGACGTTCTAAAGGTGAAGTGTGGGGAAAAGAATCCTTCAGGAAAGCTGCCAGTCTGAGCCTGTTGTTTGTTTGCTTTTCTTGAAAACAGCAGCGAGCAGAATTTCGTGAGTTTGTGCTGAAAGCAGAGAGCTGCATGGCTGCAGGGCGCCCTGGAGTCGCGCTCTGCAATATGTTCACTCAGGCCCTGTTCTCATTTGCACAGTTAATTAGAGTGATAGGAGAGGAAACAGCTTCTCAGCTTTTATGTGAGCTGTAACCTTCTCAAAAGACTTCGGTGCTGCTCTCTCTCTGCGAGGAGAGCCCTGTAATTCTGAACCGTAGCGCGCAGCTGCTTTTGTTCTTCTCACTCTTAGAACCAGCGGGGCTGGGAGCGTGCCTCAAAGCACTCAGCAGTGTGAGAGGGACAGGGATGTGCTGGAGGCTCAGCACTGCCTGCTGCTCCCAGAGCACGGCCCAGCTGAGCAGCACGAGGCAGCTTCTGCTCCAGCCTCCACCAGCTCCTCTCTCGCTGCCCTGCTTTGGTGTTTCCATTTTGCTTGAGATATCTTTTTCTTGTCTCGTCCCTGCCTGGTGTCCTGGGGATGCTGTTTAATAGGCAGCTTGCTGGCTGTGGTTGTCTCAGACAGCACTGTTGTGGCTGCTCTGTGTCTGCGGGGAGCTGATTGCCGTCAGCAGCGGTGAGGTGTTAGGAGGTAACGTGGAGGTGAGCTGCTTCATCTTCCGTGGCCAGAAGTTTTTCATCTGTTCGAGAAGAAGCCTCCGAAGAAGTGAGGAACGGGTGCCAGATGGGAGGCCGGCGTGTAAACGTGTCATCTGGCAGCAGAGGCTCGTTCGCATGAGCTACGTGTGCTGTGTGTGCCAGAGGCTGCAGAATGCATTTCTATTCACGAGTGAAGCTGGCCGAGATGCTTGACCCCCCGCCCCTACTGCATAATGTTCCACTTGGTGATCATGGAAGCTCTGGAATGCATATTTCTTTGTTACTTGCTTTTCTGGGGCATTGCTTCTCTAACTTATAGGGTAGGGAGATATCTCCATGGAAAGTGCGGGTCTGTGTGCTGAGTGCTCTGAGATCAGCTTTGTTTTGCATTCCCAACAGTGCAATTGTAGATTAAAATTGGGGTAGCCTCAGGTATAACCTCCTGGTGTCCCCAGGGTGAATGGGTATTACTTTCCCAATGTGATTGTGGGGGGAAGGAGTGTCCCATAAGCCAGGCTGTTAGCTCGTGCGGTGCTATAGGTTTGATGTGGGCTCTCTGTATATTCCGGACATCCTTTCTCATTGCCTGTAGAGTGGTAGCTCTGGGTACATTTTCTTTTAGATGTGACTTAAGGGAAATTGTGCTATTTGCACATATTCACTTATCTTCAAAGTATCTAGGTAATGTAGACGACGCTTAAAACTCCAAGTCTTCTCTCACTGTGACTGTGGACCAGTGAAGAGCAGCGGGGTGGAGAAGAAAGATCTGGCTTGGACGCAAGTTGGGCAGCTTAGGTCTCTTGCGAGGCTTGCTATGGAAAGTTCAATCCAATAAAGAGCTGCGCTCCCATCTACATTACCAGGGGAAACAAACCCAGCGGTTTTATTTATTTGCTTTCTAGTTGTTGATGATGTTCGTTATTATTTCCAGCCCTGCTTCCTCCAGCACCCAGCTGTGCCCGGCCAGCAGCAGGCTGGGAAGCCCCGACACAGCCGTGCCACGAGTGCTGTGTTCTGGGAGGCTGCAGCCCAGCCAGCTCACCGGGCTGCCCAGGAAGGCTGCGCAGAGCAGAAACAAAGCACACATTTCTCATGTGGTCGCCTTCCCCACCTTTGTGTTGCAATTTAACAACAGCTGAGTCTTGTTTTTCAGCAGTACTGCAGTGGAGATGGAAGCGTCTCGTATCCGATAGTGAAAAGGAAGGGATGCTTAGGCTAATTAAAGTGTGGGGAGGAAGAAAGCACTGTTTTCCAGTTACCTGTGTGTGGATGCTCTGTGGTGTGAAGGAAAACGTCCTGTCATAAGGCAAGACAGCTGCGTTTATAGGCAAAGGTTTGCTGTTTTTTCTGCTGTGCCTAGCAGCATGATTCCTCATGAGACTGCTGGGGGTAGTGGGGAGGAATTGCATGCACTGAAATGGGAATCACTGTAATTTGATACAGTGCATGGTGTTGCTAGTAATGTACACGTAAACAGAGACTCCAGCACTTGGCTCTTCAGTGGAAGACAGGTCTTCTATATTTATCTGTTTCTGCTATTTTTGCAACATGCCCTGTTACACTGTTGTTAAAGAAAATCCATACTGGTTCCAAAGTGTTATTGTTTCCTAGTTCTGGGATCAATTGTACCGTACTTCGACTCTGACCTCACTGCATTCAAATAGCTGGAAATTACCAGTATTTCTCATCTGCGGGAGCGCAGGAGAGATTCCATCTCTGGTTTTGCTTATCATCTCCTGTTCTGTGGGATCGCTTTCCTCTGCTTGGAGGAGGTTCTCCACTCCTGCTGAAGCCAATGGGAGCAGCTGCTGTTATGGATTCCCAATAGGGTCGGGCTGGAGCCCGCGGTGCCTTGTTAACAGGGACAGCTCAGCCTGCCCCGTGCAGCTGCATTGATTCCCCTGAAGCTGGCAGGGTCAATTAGCACAATAAAGAAATCTAAAGGAAACGAGTACATACGTTCCAAAATGCAATCTCTTGCAATAGCACCTGTCTAGTAAAAATATGTAAAGAGGTTTTTTTTGCTATCTTTTAGACGTGGCACCAGAAGAAGAAAAAAAGGAACTATACAGCGCCAAGCAGAGCTGTGGCTTTTGTTTTCTCCAGCTCTGTTTGGATTGAGTAATTTTGCTGTTTCTTTGTCTGCAAAATAGGGATAACTGAATTTTTAGAAGTGCTTTGTGAGCCTCACATAAGAGGTGCTGTGTGAAGCTACCTCCTTTCCTTAGTGCAGGGTGCAGCGTAGGGTTTG
The DNA here is from genome assembly GCA_023055505.1 of Callipepla californica brunnescens. NCBI lineage: Eukaryota > Metazoa > Chordata > Aves > Galliformes > Odontophoridae > Callipepla > Callipepla californica. The sequence goes on from JALIRH010000002.1 coordinate 12,557,471, forward strand.
ATGCTCTTTTCTGTGTGCATAAATCTTCCTCCCTGTAGGGACAGGAGGGGTGGATCCAGGCTGTGGGCCATCCCTGCTGCCATAGGGCATTTCCAAGGGGAGATTCGGGGGAAATTCTGTCTCTCTGTGGCCACATCCAGAGCCATTCACATGTGTAGTTATTTGGGATGAAAGTCTTCATTTCTTCTGGGCTTTACCTTTATGGGCAGGCTGGTTATATCAAGTGGTGAAAGGTAAGTAACAGTAACAGAGAGGAGGGGTGAGAAGGATGGGTGGTGCTTGATGATCCAGGGCCAGGTTGAATGGGGCTTGGGGCAGCCTGACCTGGTGGGAAGTGTCCCTGCCAGTGGCAGTGGTCGGATCTGGATGGGTTTTAAGACCCCTTCCAACCCATGCTGCTCTCTGGTTCCGCTGTTGGTTCTGAGTCCTGTCATAATCTTCATTTCTCTTCAACAAAAAGCCCAAAGCAAAACAACAACAGCCTGAAACCCACCAGCTTGGACACCTCACCTCGTGATTATTGACAGATTTGCCCTGATGAGGATGTTGCTTGTGAGTACTCCTGTGTAGAAGTATATCTTCGAGTGCTTTGGTCACGGAAGCTGAGATGGATACTGACTACTCTAGCCTTGACTGTATGCTTGATTACAGGACTGTAAGAGGCAGATGGATAAAATTTCAGGTGGTTGGCGTGGAGAATATGGTGACATGGTAAACTGAGCCCTGGTAGTTCATTTGGGACAGTGCAGCAGATTGTTACTACATTACAGTGAAGGAGGCTGCCAAGCAAATACTACCATACAATTAAATGGGGCTGTTAACGGCATGACTGAGCCAATTCATTAATGACAATGGCGTATTCTTATATCTGCTTTCCCTTACAACTCCTGGGTGAGGATACTCAGAGGAAAAAAGACAAATGGGAAGGCGGGGGAGGGAAAGAGGCTCTCGAAATCTGGGCAGCTGCAGTGACTTTCTTTAAGCCCTTGTTCCTGCAGTCACCTGAAAGCAGTCATCCCCTGAGTGGTTTGTGGGAATCGAAAGCCAAAGAGAAGAAGTTGTGGACTGTGGTATTTCCTTCAGTGTAGGCTAGGTGTTGTCTGAGGCATTTCTTTTAATGTTTGTCAGCTTTTTTGTTAGGACGTTAAATTTGTTGCTGGACCTTTTGATTTCTGGAGCTATGGGAAGATAACACAGAAGATCCTGAAATCTGTTAGAAAATAGGGGTGGTTAAAAGACTGCACACTTTGCTTTAGACAGTAAAATAAGCTCCTGTTGCAATGAGAACACCTGAGAGGTTTGCAGTGCTCTTTGGGCACTGAGTCTACATTTGGGCACCAGGTCTGCAGGTGGGCACCAGGAGCCAATGCCAGCGACCACCCGGGTCCTCAGGAGCTCAGCACGTTGGGACTGAATAAACTGTGGTGCTGCAGAGCTGGCTGAACTTCGGCTTGCTGGGTTTGCTTCCTTTGAAGGGCTTTAGGAGATTTAGGGCTACTCTGTGTCATATGTTGGCCCAGATCCTGGATTATGATATAATGATGGTTCTTCCCTGTGTAAGGCTCCCGGATTAAAAGATAAACACTGTGTGTGAAAGCCTGAGGATGGAAGGAGGGAGAGAATTAAGAATTTGCAAAGCAGCACACTCAGTGCAACAGCTTCTCGTTCCCTCCCAGCTCTGATTCTTCCCGTGTGTGTTTTGTAGGAGCAGGGTTACACTGCTTGGGTTCGGGCAGTGAGGAGGCACCAACAACACCATGAGCTGAGTTCCAGAGCTTCTGGTAGTGGATAGTGCAGCATGGGTTTGGGATGCAAAGCTCACATCTGGTGTGAGCTCACTCACTGATTGCGTTTCATTAAAAAAAAGGCAAATACTTGAAGTGTGATGATGTGACGTAGATCTGGTAGTTTGTGCTGCACGTCGTACCCGAGCGTGCTGAGGTTGGGGCTGTGCAGTGCTGTGTGGAACAGACCCAGCAGTGGTTGAAACTTCACCATAAATGAGATCTTCAATGGAAGGTTTAAAAGATGAGGCATTTCCTGCTTTGGATCTTTGTATAAGAGCAAATTAGGAGAGCAGCCTGACCTCTGAACTTCCTGAGGCAGGAACTTCAAAAGGGTTTTATCTCCTCTAGAATTAAGCAGCAATGCTTGAAAGTGTCTCACAACACCCGTTTGTTAAATGCCTCATCTGGAGGACACTGGGAAGTGCTGAGGTGACGCACAGATGTGTTCGTGTAATGGAGTGCAAATTGGGTGTTTTTAAAATGCATGTATTTATTTTCTCCTCTGTGGGAACAGTTTGTGTGCTTGTGTGTTTGGATGATGGGCTTGACAAGGAGTAACTTCTCTTCCTAATGACAAATACCACCATCCTTTTCCTCTGTACAGCTTTCCAGCCTACCTGTCCCAAACCTGTACCGCTGCATGGGGTGGTTGTGGCCAAAGTGCAGTACCCAGCGCTTGATCTTGTTGAACCTCAGCCCAGCGATACAGCCTGTCCAGATCCCTCTGCAGGGCCTTGCTACCCTCAGGCAGATTGACACCTTCTCCCAGCTTGGTGCCATCTGCAGGCTTACTGAGGGGTGCACTCAGTCTCCTCAACGAGGTCATGAGTTAAGGTTTTAAACAGGACAGGCCCCAGCACCGACCCCTGGGGAGCACCATTCATGACTGGTCACCAGCTGGATTTAACTCCATTCACAATCACTCTCTGGGCCTGGCCCTCTAGACAGTTCCTTACCCAGCATAGAGTGTACCTGTCCAAGCCACAGGCTGCCAGCTTCTGCAGGAGAATGCTGTGGAAAACAGTGTCAGAGGCTTTGCTGAAGTCCAGACACAGACTATGTCAACAACCTTTCCCTCATCCACCAAGTGGGTCACTCAATTATAGAAAGAGATGAGGTTGATCAGGCAGGACCTGCCTTTCATGAGCCCACGCTGGCTGGGCCTAATCACCCAGTTGTCCCCCACATGCCATGTGGTCGCACTCAAGACTGCTCCATAACGTTCCCTGGCACCGAGGCCTGTAGTTCCCCAGATCCTTCTGGTGACTCTTCTTATAGATGGGAGCCTCCAGTCCTCTGGGACCTCTCCAGTTGAGCAGGACCACTGATAGATTATGGAAGGCGGTTTGGCAGTCACCTTTGCCAGCTCCCTCAGCACCTTTTGGGTGAATTCTGTCTGGCTTCATGGAGCTGTGACAGTCCAGGTGGCATAGCAGGTCTCTAACTGTTTCCACCTGAATAACGGGGGGGGGGGGGGGGGGGGGGGTTATTCTGACTCCCCTGTCGTTACTGTGTGGACTGATCTGACACGCAGTGCATATTTTCACTGTTAAATTATGCCCTGAAAGTTCTGACCTCTAGCATTTAATAGGAGCACTTATGTTATGTATGGAAATACTCTATTGTTACAGCATGGTCTGCACTGAGGAGGAGTGTCGGAGTTGCTCCACTTATTATGGAGCTTGGGGAGGTTTCCCTGTTCCTCGGCAGCACCACGCTGTTTTGCACTTGCCTCTTGCACTGAAGATGGCTTTCATCTGTGTGCAGAAAACGTGGATTTGCTCTTCGCCGGGTGAAAATAATGGATCACTTGAAAGAATATTGCCAAGTATTTATTGCTGCTCACCAGAGGATAATTTCAGTAGGAATTTATCATATTTATTCAGCAGAAGACTAATAAATTCAGGTTTGTTTAAACAAAGACTTGGGGAAGAAAATGCTAAATGCTTATGGTTATTTTCATTGCAGGCATAAGCTACTCCATTTCACTCCGTGTACTTGTACCTGCTTATGTCACCAATTAATTTGGCTCTTAGTATCTTATTTTGAGCACTTTACTCTCTTTCCTTTGGGCACTTCAAGTTATGTTTATCCCTGATGCAAGTCTGTTGAGGGTAATGGCATCTCTGATGCTTTCTGGCTTTGTATGGATTTAATTTATTGTTGCGGCAAAGTCTAAATAAATAAAAACACTATTTTGAGAAAGTGTGATCGAATATGCTGAACTTCATCAGGGAGTGTCTTGAATACGAATTCTCTGCTGTGCTTGAGGCTTCAAATTGTTCTCCTGGTCTGTCTTTTTTCCCCTTATTTACCAACAGACACAAAGCTTAACGCGTGAAAGGTCTTGGTATTTAGTGTCTGCACTGAAGGTATTGTGTAGGGAAAGCCTATGCGGTGATGTTAGTTAATCAGTTTGGGATTTTTACTGTGAAATTACTCTAAAAACAAAGAAACCAGGAAGGAAATTGTTGGCCGAACAGTGAATGTATGTGAACTGGGCGAGGGACTGCCACAGTTTTTGTCTGATTTATGGAAGTTGGGTATTGGGGCCTGCAGAATAGAGGGGGTTAATGATGTTTAGGAAGGAAAAGGGATGGTGACCTTTTCTATGTAAAATAAGGTTGAGGAATGCCACGCATGTTAACCTGAAAAGGCCAGTGGTTGACTTTCTAGGAAACGTTTGCATGTGGTGGTGGTTTCTTTTTCCATTTTTCTGTGTCCTGGGAGTGAATCACAGTGTGTTTTTTCCACCCTGTTTTCTCAGTTAAACAATTAAAGAGGGCAAACCTTTTTATACAAACAGTTGGGAAGCTGAGCAAGCCACAGGACTTAAATAACCCAGTGCAGATGAAGCGAACCAGGTGACAGAAGTGACAGATCCCCGTGTCTTCAGATCCTTCACAAAAAACACAAGTATTAATGTGACTAACATATTGGTTCTCTTTCCGTGTGTGCAGTGCTTTCTGAGATCCCCAGCAGAACAAACTAACAGGTGTCTTGATTTGATCTTTGCTTTGGCAGAGCGTGCTTTTGCCAGCCAGCTTCGCAGGGCGGTGTTAATGAGCACGTCCGTATAACCCTCCTCGCTGCCTTCAGCTGTTTTGGTCTCCCTGCAGTAAATGCACAGCTTTTTAGTGCTGTTTCAAAAAGGGACAAACTATTTTTGTTCGATAGCTCCCAATTTGCTCCGAGCGTGCTGTGACCTCTGCCAGTCTCTGTGCATTAACAAAGTTTTTTTCAGGCTTTACGGACACTTTCCATTAGCCATGCTGTAGCTGCCGCCATGAATATTTAATGCCAAGAGCAGTGCTTTGTATTGTTGTTATTATTTTCTGTGATAGCTCTCCTTTGATAAAAGTAACCCCTTTCACCCTGTGCGGGCAGTGGCCAGCGTGCACAGCTCACATCTTCTGCACCCCCTCCCATTTTAAGCAGTAGCTGTGAAAATTCTACTCTAATGCCACCGTGATCTCCACATATTCTTTTTATTTTCTTCTTTTTTTCTCTTCCCCATTGCTTTCTTTCTGCACTTTGCAAGGCCTAACTGCCTTCTCCTCCTCCTCCTCGCTCCTTCCGTCACAGCCCTGCCAAGCTCTGCACGGTGCCATTTTCAGACAGGATTTCAGGTTGAACTCTGTTGAGCATCACAGCTGCCTGCAGAGGCCGAAGCCCCACCAGCATGAGGCACAGGTCCCTTTTTCCCTGCTGCAGAGGCAGAGGGGTGTCAGATTTTTTCCTGTTTTTAAATTGCCATCTGCCAACAGGAAGAACATGTCCCCATAGCTGAAGTTGTTTTAGGAGGTTTTTTAGGTGCAACCACCGAAGATAATAGAGTGGTAACTTATCAATACATTATCCGAGCTGAACACACCTCTCAATTGTATCTTGTTTTGCTTGGGCTTGTTTTACTTGATTTGTAGACCCGGGTACACCCCCCCATAAATCACAGGGCCTCATTGTTTAGCATCTGCGCTATCTCGCCTTTGCACAGTCTGTAACAGGGAGTGCTGGAAACGCATCCAGAAGGCGAATCGATGAGGTTGGATGGCAGAGCTGCTGCTGTTGATTTTGGCTCCTGGTGTAGGTTTCCTTCAGTACAAGTCTGGGGCTGAAGGCCGGGTATTTTATGTGAACTACGGTCACCAGCTGCCATGTCCACACGTTGCACCCTGGTCAGTGTGTAGGCACCCACAGGTTTGAAAGCCCCAGCCAGCCCTTCTGCAGAAGTAGTTTCCCACTTCTGCCACATTGAGTGCTTAGCAGCGTGTCACACCCTAGGGTTGGTGAGGTTTGGGAGAAACTGGACCTCACGCTGTGGTTATTTCAGCCTTGCACGCTCACATGGTTATTCCAGTGATCGTTTGCTGGGGTGAGAACGCAGTTCTGACGGTGCTCTGCTTGGATACGCTCTGTGCTGCTCAGAGCCATCTTCCTGCTGAAGGTTTTATTTAATTATTAATCCAGTTGCAGCTCAGCCTCCGAAGGCCAGACCAGCCTGTGCTGGTTTGGTGGTAGGGTGGGGTTCAGTGATTTAAGCAGATTTTGCTGATAGCAGGAGAAAGGCTTGGAGGCAAGAGGCTTTTCCCTTCAGTGTATTCCCAGTGACTGGAGCATCCGGAAGGCTTTGTTCTCCAAATCCCATGGCAAGCCCTCATCCTTTGTGTCTCCTGTTCCATTTGATCCGCAGAGAGTTTGAAAACCCTTGTTTTGCAAATTGGTTCCCGAAGCCTGCGATGGCAGTGGCAGCCCTGACATTACGGGTGTCCTAACTCCAGGAGCCACATCTGCCGAGCACCTCTCGCGTGCTGCTGTGCTGGGATGTGAAAATTGAAACGCTCAGTTCTGGGCTCGGGAGCTTGCACGAGGGGTGAGACCGTGCTCTGCAAAGCCTACTTAAAATTTCACAATTTGCTCCGCACGTAAATGATAGCTCTGAGACAGCAAATACATTTCTTCTGCCTCCTTCAGCTCCAAATTAGCTCCTGCCTGTGCAGAGCCAGCAGGCCTGCAGCTGCTCATCCCTGTGGGTACAGCCGCACAGTGAGGGGTGGAGGGGCACCGCCGGTGTCCCTGTCACCCTGTGCCTCTGCGTGGGGAGGGTGGGAAGGATGTTCTTCCTTTCAGGAGAGGAGAGCCGTCTGTGTCCGGCGGGTGTGAAGTACAGCGAAGTGCAGGCCTCTTTAAGCTGTATTGCAGGTGAATATTTAACTGTGGCTTCAGGCTTTTCTTTCCAAAAATAAAGGCAAGAATGAGTCTTGGGCAGAAAATTGTTACGGAGAGTTACGCATTGCTAGAAAGCAGGTGGTGGTCCTATCATGGAGCTAAAGGTCGCTTGCTTTGCCATGCAAACAGCCTTTGTCTCCTCGCAGGGATCCCCCATCACCCACGGTGTGCTTCTATTTCAGATTAAACTGATTGGAGTCATTTTATTTCCCTTGGCATTAGAGGCTGAGAGCCTGTGCTTATCTCTGTCTGTGCCTAGGCAGGGACAAGGCCTGAGTGCAGCTTACCTAGGGAAGCTGGGCCGCCTCCTTGCAGTGTTGCACTTTTAACCTACCATCTCCGAGTTGGACTTGAATAACAAGAATGCGTAACAAGCTCCTCTCCTTTTATTTACACTGACAGGACGTGCACTCGAAGCAGCCAGGCTTTCCCACTCTTCCCTGGCCCGTCCCTGGGGGAGAACGTCTCTGATTGCTTAAAGTTGGTTTTCCCTAAACGCGAGTTTCCTAACAATTGGGACACTTCCATCATTGTTCTCGCCTTTTATTCAAGATAATATTAAGAGACATCATAACATCACAGTGTCAGAGCAAACAAAGCGCTATGTAATTTTATCCCGTATTAATGCAGAGTGTCGCAGATGGTGCTATCATTAGACAGCAATCTATAAAAATGGCCCATGAGACAAAGCCCTGGCACAATTATTTATTCTTCAATTATTTATTCAGCCCTTTAGGATGTGTAATACTGACAGACAGCACAGAATGTGCTGCCTACCAATTTGCAGATCTTGACTGACTGAGCCCTCCATCATTTACGGAATAAAACATTTGTGGGGGAGGGGGACGCATCACGGCCTCGGATTTTATTTTCTGCTTGTTTTCTTGCTTACTGATGGCTTTCGGGGTTATCTCACCAAGCAATCTCTCCCACCCTGATTTTCAGCTTTTTTTTGTTGTTGTTGTGGTTAATTGTGAGGAAGATGTAGTGAGCTCAGCTCGAGGTTCTCAGTCTCTGTGGGTTTGGGAACAGGGTAATCTCCCTGGCTCTCACATGGGCTCCGGGGCAGACTGATGGCCCTGTCTGCCCGGGGAGCTCTGCCCTCCCCGCTGATGGCTTTTGCAATGGATTCTGCGTGGACGTGGTGGGAAGCAGGCTGTGACCTTCTGATTGCCAGGCAGATTAATGCGCGGAGATGCAGGCTCTTCGGGTTGAGGCTGTAAAGCCTGAGACGCTGTGTGCTCCTGACAGCTATTACTGTTGCAGCGGCATTTAGGGAGAGGAGTTTATCGCCTGCCAAATTTTTACTGTCACTTTACTGTCAAAATGATGTCACTGCCATCAAAAGGAACGTGTCTGCCTCTGACTGTACCTTGGCCTCCCTGTGATAAGACAAATATTGCTGTGGTTGCCCAGTGAACCAGAACTGGGACTGATCTTGTTTGATGCTAACGATGTTGTTACCGATTTAGTTTTAGGCTTTGAGTGGCTGTGAAACTGCTTAAGTGTAATCGTCTAAAATGGCTTAGATTCATCTGGAAAAATCCTCCTAAGCAGCTCTATTATATTATACTGTATTAACGGGAACTTTAGTTCTGTAGCGTTTTGGAGTCCTCGTAAAACACAGATGTTTCCGTCAGCAGTATCTCCTTTCTTTTCCCTGCGCTGAGGGATAGGGTTCGTCCCTTTGGTGTGTGAATGGCACGGCTCTTGCCCCTGCACACCTGAACCTGAAGGCATCCTTCTGCTTTGTTTAGCTTCGTTTTGCTTTTCTTTTTTTTTCCCGAGATTAATCTGTAACATTCTCTTGCTTTCCCCACAGTGCTTCTCCCCACACCTTTAATAAAAATGAACAATGGCCCTTTCACCCGGAGACACGGTTTCACTTATTTATGGATGATGCTCTGTGTCTTTCAAGCCGTAAAATCCAGCCCAGCCCTTTCATTTGACTGCAGGCCCTTCTGGCAAGTCCATTGTATGAGGCTATATTGCGGGCCAGTGGAAGTCACCTCCCCTTTGTTAATTTGCTGGTAAATCTATAGCAAGTGGCTTGTAACAGACAAGATAAAGTCTCTAATTAGATTAGCTTGTAATTTCTAAAGTGCCTGGTTTAGAGAGCTAAGTTAGCTCATTTTGTTCCCGGTGAGATAGGATCTCGTGGTAGTTCTCTGTAATTTAAGTCATTTCTCAACTCTGCAAACAGCCTGGGTCTGAGGTCGCTGCTGTTTGCTGGGGCGTCTGATGGTGGGAAAGGAGCCGTGCTCCTCCTGCCACGGAGTGCTGCAGTGCCACGCTGTCCCCTCTGTGTGCCCACCTCGGAGGGGCAGGGTTTGGAGAGTGGTTTGTGCCGAATTCCTGGCTCTTGGGAGGATGAAGGGGAAACAGCACTGCTAGGAAAGGTGTGAGCGTGTGCGCTCAGTCTTCATTAGCTGTTCGTCTGGTGGTGGGAAGAATGTAAATGCACAACACCAGCAGCTTGACTTGAGCATGGAAACTCTCAGTGCGGCCTGAAAATCCCTGCTGACACGCAGGCTTGAACTGAGGCGGTCGTGCCAAAAGAGCCAGAAAAGGCCTAATGGCAGGAGATAATGCTGCCGTGTCAGCACACATTTTCAGCCCTAGCTGTGAATTTCCTGGCTTTTGTGTGCTGGAGTTAAACCCTGATGTTAGTATCCCACCACCCCCCTCCAAATGAGTACCCTCGTACAAAGGGAGGATCAGATCCCGTTGCTGCTTGGCAGGGCAGGCAGCGGGTGACGGTGTGCCCGCGGGCAGGGAGCGAAACCCGCTGCGGTGTGGGTCAGCCTGGGCACCCCTGGCCAGCTCTTCCCAGAAAATGAGCTTTGCTTTGCGGGTCGATAGCTGGAGCTAATGAGTCCCCGCGACTCAGGCCGGTAATCTCTGTGCCCTTGCTGATAGCAAAATATACAAACGTGCTAAAAATCTCTCTTCAGACTTGTTTGGATGAACTTTCTTCAACAGATGCAGACTGCAGCCAGCCACGTTGATATTCAGTGCAGCTGCCCAGTCTAATTACTGTAGCACTTAGCTGTTTCTTTGTGTATCTCGCCGTTTACTCCTTACACCCTGCAGGTTCCTGGGCAGGAGATGTGCTTCAGCAGCCCCTGCTAGGTTCTGGGAGGTGGAAGTGCCACATAACGCTCCTGGAGCACAGTAACGATCCCACCTGGGGCATCTGTGTGCTGAGAGAACAGCATCATTCTGACAGCACCGAAACATGAAGACAAGTATTGGGCAGAATAACAAAGATACCCAGCAACATTTCAGTGATAGTGGGATTTGGCTTTGAGGCTCTGATTCTGTGCTGGAATCTGTTCGGTCTGATCCCCAGGTGTCCCGCTGACTCAATCTCCTTTAACAAGAAACATTCAAGAGGAAGGAGAGGGAAATCTTCCACTTGAACTCAGAGTTGTAACTGGTGTGCGAGTGAATCCATCTAATCCAGCAAAGCATGGGCAGAAGGAAGGGTTTATCTTCTGCCCCAGCCAAGCACTTCTCAGTGTCTGCAGTGAGAAAACAGACTGCGTTCTTGCTAATCCTTCCTGTGCCTCGAGGCAGCCCTGGGACACACACACTGTTTGCCAGCCCACCAGCCATCCTGCGGGGGGCACAGGGCTGCCCTGTCCCAAAAGGGTGATGCCTTTTGGGGCCACGCACCAGGTGTGTGTGGTGGCAGTGCTATGGCTTGACATGGTTTGAGGTACGGGCTGGATATCATCTAAGCAGGCTGAATAAACACGATCCATTAGATCACAGCAGCTGTATGTTACTCAAGGTGTGTGAGCGTTGTTGGAGAGATGTGAGTGCCCCAGGGTGCAGTTCTCATCCTGACATGGCATTAAAAGGCCGGTCAGATGGCTCAGCCTCAAAGCTTTGACCGTGAGTGCTGCAGAAATCCTGCCTGCCTGGCAGGAATTGCAGGCACTTGGTGAGGATGGGAGCTGTACCGGGATTGCATGCATCTGCATACGGGTTTGGGATTGTGTTTAAAGCCAGGCTAGGCACAGGTGTTGCTTTCATGGAAGAATAAATATTTCTGTTTCCACCGCCTGTGGAAAAGCCACATACTGAGTTTGCCTGGAAAATGAGTGTCTTTCCCTGTTGCTTGTTTTGGATGTCGTACTGGGACAAAGTTCAGTTCAGAGATGCCAGCTCCTATAGCACCACAGATTTCCTTCCCCCTGTGGCTTTGCCTTGGTCCCATCCTGACACGAAGTTGGAGCACGTCCGTGTGTACGTAGGGCCCTCCACTTGGCTTCCCCATGTAACTGTCACCGTGTCCTTGTTATCAGGTGGCCTTGTGGCTAATGGCCTGTGGGCATGAGAGCAGGCCATGAATCTGCTGCGAGTCCGAGGCTCTGTGAGCATGTTGATTTATGGATCCCATCTCTAAAACTGCTGACTGCAGTGGTTGCGTGCTGCTTTCTGTTTGATGCTTGCAGTCCGGAGTGGTGAATACAGGACAGTACCCACTGAAAATACAGGGTAGGAAATTGATTTTCCTTTTTTTTTTTTGTTAAGATTTGAGAGGTCTGCAGATATCTGTGCTGTGGTGACTGGAGGCATGAGGAGAAAATCCTCCCAAACACCAGTTCTCCTTTAAAGAGCCCTGGCCTGCAGTATCCTGAGTGGATGGAGCCACCTCTCCAAGAGAGGCAGGAGTTCTGCTGCACACATTGCTGTGCACATCATGTTTTCAGTAAAAACACCTCATGTGAGACCCAGACATGGGTAGATCCCGTGTACCTGCCCATATACTTTGTAGCCAGATTGAAGCAGTGCCTTAGCTTCATGCTGACCCCCTGTGCTGGTGAGGATTTCCTCCTGGGGAAGCACGCAAAGCCCCAGAGAGCAGAAACATTAGTCGCCTTCATTTCACTCAGCCAGTTGCTTACTTGCTGCAGTGTCTTTATCAGGAAAATTGAGAGAAGGATCTATCTCATGCAGAGCATGAGCCCTTCTCCCTGCTGCAGGAGCTGAACCCTGGGGCAGGATGGTCATGAGCAGCTGGAGCAGCTGGTGTCAGAGCAGGGTTTGCTCCACACAATATGGAGCCTGCGGCTTGTTACGTGCACAAGCTTCTGCTGAGGGTGGGACACTGCAAGAGGCAGCACCAGTGCTGGTGTATGGGCACGGCACAGCAACCCCAGGAATGCATCCTCCCTCACCTGGTGCCAGGAGGAAAGGCTCGAGGTGCCCTCCCACTGGAACTGGGGTCTGCAGGAATGATTTGAAATAAGTGAGGTGAGCTTTGCTTTGGAGGAAGGTCAGAAAATGAGTGGGAGGGAAGACTTCACCGGGCACGTGGAGCATGGGGGGACAGGGAAGCAGCGGTGCGAGGTGGGGATTGAGCTGGCTGTGAGCAGTGGGCTGCTGCAGGAGGATTAGTGCACTAAGGGCTTCAGTATCTCTGAAACGAGAAAAAAAATCTGGTGTATTGTGCTCGTGTTCCTGAATGAAACTATTTTACAGTGGTTCTGCTAAAAGGTTTTAGCACCAGAGAGAGAATGGGAATGTTTCAATTCTCTTTACAAGGGTAGTCTATTTGTATTAATTCTTTTGTGTTGCATTGAAGGGAATTTCCTGGCAAAATGTCATTTGAAAGGATTATTTTAGAGTTTAAATGTGTCTTGCCAATCCCTTCTTTCTTTTCTTCATCTCCAAGAAGAGGAATGTATGCTGAAATAAATTTTTGCTATCTATTCAGGGGCATGTGATTCAAAATTAATTCAAGAAAAAACCTAAGGCTTACAGAACGGAAAACATTTGCTCCTGCAGTTCATTGCAGCTCAAGCAGTGTGTTGTATTTCCACTGCCACTCATCACGTGTGGTTTGAGGTTCTAGGACGCAGATTCACAGCCAGGAGAAGGTAGAAGCTTGGATTGGATGCTCTCTTCATTAGCCAGCCTCATCCAGTTCTCACTTCTCATCTACTATCCTTGTGATGTCATGTTTATTAAGATTTGGATGCATGTAAATTCTGGAGAGCAGTGATGAATTGTAAGTGAATAATAAGTTTCATTTTGGTTTGGTGCAGAACTTTGACTAGCTGAAATGAGTCCTCTACTGCATTCTATTTTTAATATATTTTAAAGAGAAAGGAAAATAATATGTTACTCATTGAATTTCATAAATGGTTTCATAACCGTTAGTGGTTGTAAAATGAAATAAAGTTGAGTGAGGAATAACAGATTCCATTGTATCACTTCTGGCAGAAGACAAGCAGCACTGCAAGATGTACTTTTCACAGATGCTGCAGTCTGGCAGAACTTTTGCCAAAGGCAAAATCCCTCATTTCTCCTATACTTGAGACCATGCTGTGGTCTTCTAGTAATTGCTTACGAAGAGAAGGAGCAGTCAGGAATGTTGCTGAGGCTTAGTGCCACCTAACCTGCTGGCTCTGGAACCTCAGGCTGTGGTTAGAGAGCTGCAGCTTCACAGCTGGGGCTGCCCAGCGTTTAAAGTTAAGTGCTGGTTTTGCCACTGTCCTTTTGCTGTGCTCAGTAACCAAGGATGGAGAGCGTGGTTGTGTAACACATTTGTTTCTGCTTTCAGCTTGCTTCTGTATTGCTGTTCTTCTCTGATAAGTTCTGGCCCTGGAGTTGGAGCAGGGAGCAGCAGCAGTTCTGGTGAGGAGCAGCAGTGGAGTCCTTGCTCTGACAAGGTCCCAGTGTCCTTCAGACATAGGTGCAGCTGCTGCCATACCAAAATGAGATCACCTAATAAGTAAGCATGCTGTTCTCTCCCAGTAAGATACATTCTCTACTGTGCATGTCCATGTTTTCCTTCTGGGAAGCTGCCTGAGCTTCACGTTGGGTCCTGTTGTTCAGGCAGGGTATCCTGTGCGGCGTGGACAGAGCTCTCATTTTCCATAATAGACGGTTTGGGGATTTCATAGAATCATAGCGTATACTGAGTTGGAAAGGACCACTAAGGTTCACCAAGTCCAACTCCTGGCTCCACACAGGACCACCCAAAAATGAGACCATGTGACTGAGAGTGTTGTCCAGATGTTTCTTGAACTCTGGCAAGCTCAGAGCCATGGCCACTGCCCTGGGGAGCCTGTTCCAGTGCCTCACCACCGTCTGGTGAGGAACATGTTCCTGATATCCACTCCGACCCTCCCCCGAGGACTTAAAGCCTCCAGACAGAAAAGTTAGTTGGGATATTTTCTTCATAAAGCCAGTTTTCCCAATATATCATCATTTCCTCTCAACGTTAGGGCTGCAGACACAAAGATATGCTCTTTACTGGCGCAGACATAGGACTACTGAGTGCCATCCAGGAGATAGGACACTATTCATTTTGCTTGTGATTTTTAGGAAATAGTTCTTAGCACTAGGAGAAAAACTGTAGCTTGGGAAGTGTGGAATGTGCCTGAGGCACTGCCAGTCCTGCAGCCCACAGCACACAGGGCATTGTGTTCCAGGGACAGGTCTGTGCCTTGTGCTGGGACCCATGAGGTGATGGCTGTTCAGTGACAGCATGGCTGAGAAATTCCGTTGGGCTTTCGTTCTGCATTTATCGGAAAGAGCTGTATAAACAACAACAAAAAAAAAGAAATAATTTTAGGAGCAATTATTCAAAAAAAGAAAGAAAAGCAAACCAGAGGAAACTGTGCAAAATACATTTTTGTTTCCAAGGGAAACAGTAATGAGAAAGAGTTAGGTCATTGTGGGATAAAAAAACAACGCATAGAGAGCCCTATTTTAGCAGGGATGTGGAAACAGAGCTTATCTTTTTGGGCAGCTTTGCCTAATAGATAAAGCCCTGGATTGGAAGTGGGTTCAAATCCCAGCTCCGCTGGAGAATTTTTGTTAACTTAGGCCTATCAGTTTGTGCCCTTGTAATTTCTTATTGCAAGGGGAAGATAACACGTCCTCCGAGAAGCATTTGCAGTAAAGGTGACAGTACCCAGCCCTGCAGAGGCTGGAGGTTGGAGGGCTGTGCCCACGTGTGGCAGGTTGCCATGCTCACTGCTGCGTCCTGCCTGGCATACTGTGATATTTCTCTCCCTCCCCCAAGGAGACCATCATTACCTGTACGTGGCAGCGCTCTTGAAGACGCCGTATGTTGCAAAATGTGTCCCCTCCTCACCTTTAGCTTCTGGGAAACCCAATGACTGCATCGGTTGCTTCAGTACCTTCGAGCCAAGAAGCAGATGCTGATTAATTAAACCTCGTGGCAGGCTTTTGAAACGGCTAATCAGCTTTTTGGTCGGCAAATTAAGCATGGCTCAGCATTATGCAGACACGTACAGTGCAGAGCACAACCCCAAACACGGTCTCCAGTACTCCCTCTCTCTGTCTGAGGTCTCGGTGTGATGTTTCTCACACTGCCAGCCCCAGCAGAGGGCTGGGTCAGGGTTACTGTAAGAATTGTCAGAGTGTTGGGGAACCGAAAGCGATACGGAGGCTTCCCTTTCTGAATCAGCTGTCTTCAAGACCACAGAAGATGAAATCCTGTGTGCTTGGTGTTATGAAAGCTGAGGGTTTGCTGAGCCAAAGCTGGAGTGATGACTAGCAGTGCTTGCTTTTCAGCTTTCGATATGATGCCACCGCAGTCTTCATTTCTCCTTTTTCTGGTATGCACTGTTTTCTGTAGGCTGCAGAACGGCTCTGGTGTTCCGGCCCAGTGATGGCAGAAATCTGTGTGCTGGCCACGTTGTGGGTACGTTGGGGCTCGTTTTAAAATGCCTGAAGTTCATGTTGGTGCTGGGAGAGGTGGTGGAGAGCATCTGTTAGAAACAGGTCAGGCACTCGGTGATGGACCAGGCTTGTTGCCGCAGCTGTAACAGCCAGAGAGAGAAAACAATGGAATGAGAGCATCCGAGCTTGTTTAAAGCCCATTTAAATTCAGCATCTAAAGAATTTCCACTAGGAGTAAGCCCAGAGGAATGCAACACCTCAAAGCCTTCAGCTAAAATGAAGATGTCTTTAAGACTCGTGTTGTAGTATCCCACTGGAGAAAAACGGATTTTCTTCAGAAAATTCCTTTAGAGTGCTAAGGTAAATATTGACTGACATCGCCAGAAAAACAAACTTCCTTTTCCAGTGCTTTAAGGTGGCTGCTGAGTCTGCCAGTGTTTGTCACATCAGGAGCACCCATGGCAGAGCTGTCCCTGCCCCTACAGCCCCACAGTCACCTGCACATCTGCTTCGTGAGCGGGAGACCCTGTCTGGGGGCTCAGGTTCCTTGTGGACTTCTCACTGGATAACTGGAGCCAAGCAGAGGCTTTGTGAGCTCATAAGCATCTTTTCATTTTCCGATGGTGGCCCTAGATTGTTGATAGCATTCTTTTTGTTGATAGTATTGTAGGGTTTCGTTGTTTTTTTTTTTTTTTTTTCGTTTTGTTTTTGTTTTTTAAGTGTAATTACTGTTTAATTAGTTTCTAAGTGGAAGTTGTGGTTGAAATCAGCCTGTTCTGAAGAGAAGAGTGTAAACAGTGCTGGTGCATGTGTCAGTGACAAGTGACCAGAATGGCTGCAGTTCCATTCCAGAGGCCGTTCGTGCCTTGGTTAACCAGCCCAGTCTGAAACAAAGGCCGACCAAGGCCTTGCTGTTTATATTGGCCACAGCTTTTGGTATCTTCGAAGTATGGGAAAAAATATTTCATGCTGACCCTTGTGCAGAAGCCACTGGTTAAGTTGGAGGCGACTTCAAAATGCAGTTACTCCCCACATAAAAAATATACAGTGGAAAATAGCAGGTCAACCATGTGGAGAAATAAAGCCAGAAGAGACAGTATATTTTCAGTAGCAATTTAGTGCATGATTGATCTTACTGATAGTGTTAGTGTAGTGTTCATAGCTGAGTAAGCCCACTAGCAACAACTTGCTTGTAATATGTGTGCTGGAAGAAATGCAAAGAAAATAAATTAAGTTTTAAGTAAAATTTACATTTGTATTAGAAAATCAACATGTTAGAGTTTAGCATGCTTAACGTTTTATGAGAGCTAATTCCCTTTCCAAAATTGCTCTGTTTATGAGTTTGTTTTTGCCCTTTCCTCCAATTCTATTGAAGTCTTCAGTGTATTGGTGTTGTGTTAAGGTTAACACGTGAAAGGCAAAAGCAGTTATTTCAGATGCAGTTCTCTCTGCCTCCGTGTTTCTTTTCTTACTAAATTCCCCATAAGGCTTCCTCCCTTCCCACCAACTTCTCTGACAGGACAGCAGATAGTCACACATCCTTTTTTGCCTGGGGATGCCCCAAAACAGATGTCCCCCTTCTTCAGGGCACACAGCAACTCCTGCCTGGGATACATGGCCAGGAAGCCATTCAGGAGAGCACATACAAAGATACAGTGCAGCAGGGGGTGGCTCCAAGGCACGGAGACAGTGCAACAGCCATGTGACATTGGGGTCTGGTTGTGCTCTCATCATGGTTTGTGGTTGAGCTCTGGTTTAGGTGTTTGCAACCCAAAGCTCTTCCTCCATGGTGATGAGAAGGGAAGCCTTTAAGCTGTGGAAATTCAAGTACAAAAGCTGTCAAAACCACCTGGCAGTGGGTGAGAGAGGTTACCCTCCTGTTTCTTTTATTGTCCAAACCGAAACAGCGGCTCTTACTTTCCCTCCCATCCCCTGTAAAGAGAAGGTTTAAAAACAGTTCCTGTAACAGCACTGATTCCAGCAGTGAGGTAACAGTGGGCAGCAGTAAGAGGTTTTGTTCTCTCTGCTGCAGACCTTCAGAATTCAGGCATCTGAGCTACATTTCAGTTCCCAGCTGTTGGTATCTGTGTTCAGAGAAAGAATACCAGACTGTGTGAGGTTGGCAGGGACCTCTGGGTCCAACCCTTGTTCAAGCCATGGCACCCAGAGCAGGGTGCCCAGGGCCATGTCCAGGCAGCACTTCACCGTAGTGCTGGCAGGTTCATTTCTGCAAAAGCTGGGTTCTCTCTTGGCGTACCGGTGGTCCCATTTGGCTGAAGATCTGCTGGCAGTTATCTTTTCCTCCCTCTTTGGGCTTTTGTGAACCACTGAGATTTGGTCCCTCTTTGCTGCAGTCCGATAAGATACTATTGCTGTCAGCTGTTTACGGCTCTTCTGGAAGACTGGCTTGCCGAGCAGTTGGTGAACTCTTTGTGTGATTCTGGGTTATTGAACTAAATATTTAACTAGCTAGTAAAAATAGGCTTGCCCCCAAATCCAGGCAGTAAGCTGGAGAGGCTGAAGTACAGTGTCCCTTTGTTGGGTGTGGATGTGTTCAGGTCTGGAGTTTGGCGTGGCCCTGAAGCTTCTAAGAGAGGTCCTGGTGCCTCGTAAGTGTTCATGGGATCGGGCAGAAGTGAGGCTGAGCTCTGCAGCCTGTGTGAGATCCCACATGGGCTGAGCTCTTTTTAAGCAGTGTGTCTGGTAGAAATCTGATCTCCAGTGGGGCTACAGAAGGCAACATGAACAGAAGGTGTTCTGGTCACTGGCTGGAGAATATGCTTGAGCCTGATCCTTGTTTGTAGGTACAGCAAAAATTCAAAGGTTGAAATACTGATGACAGTGTCCTGGAGCACAGAATGGACCAGGCATTGGCCAGATCCAGACAGCCTTAACTTTGAAATAACGTTCAGTGTTTTCCCCATTGTGTTATACCCAGATACTGGTTATTTTACTAACCCTCAGGTTTGGATCTGCTTTATGCTGGGGCAGTTTCTTTGAATGTCGACAGTAGCTGGGCTGGGATCTCTAGATGACACTGCTCCAGTGTTTGCATATGAGCCTTATGTATTTCCGTTCTACCTGGGAGGAAGAGGATATCTAACGTTTGAGCTTGTATTAAAATACCATTGTGGGTCATAAATAGTTGTTACAGGCTGTTCGCTTGGTGCCTTGGATTTGCATGCCCTGGGCTGATACTTAGAATGAGTGATCACTTACTGAGTAAATTTATCCTATGGTGTTCTTTTGTGAAAGGATAGACCTGATGTTGCACGCTGAATTGTACAAGTGGTATGTGCAGCTAGTCTTGTTTCATAATAACTTTCTGGAGAGCCATTTTAAGGCGAGGTGTTACTTTGTGCCCTGGTAGCAGCAAGTTGGTGCAGCTTACTTCTCCCACTGGCAGTCGCTCTCCTAGGCAGCATTCTCAGGTTGAAATTGACGGTTTACACAATAGGCTCTAGGCTGTGTTCAATTTTTTTTGTGTGTGTTATTTCCTCTCCCTTTCACTCATCAATGACTGCTATCTCATTTTTCCTCAGTACAGAAGAAAGAGAGTTATTTCCTTTGGGAAGCATCTTCTTGCACAAAAAGAAGTGAGTTTGAGTACTTCTGTTTCCTGCTGCTATGCTTCCATCGCCAGATCAACTCCTATTCTGCTTCTGTAATCTCCCTTTTCAGATGTGCCAAACCTGGCATTGGTGAGCTGTAGAGAATATTACAGGACAAGTTCATCTGTGCCTGTTCTGTTGTAAAGAGCAGATAGAAGGCTGTTGCATCTGGGTAACAGACCCAGGTTAAGTGGTGGTCAGGTGCCACTGGCATGTCATGAAAGTAGGGTGCCCTGGTGAGTGTTAGTTCCAGTGATGATTTATTTCAGTATCGGTGCATGAGATGTGCTGAGATCTGTACGTAAATGTGTGTAACATCTCTGTGTGAAATGTTGGTAGTACCTGCTCTTAAAGAAGACTTTGACTTACTTAGAGTTAGTCTTGTCAAGTGTGAACATCAGGATGGGCAATGAAACTCCAGTTTTAGGCAGTGAGAAGGAAAAGCTGCGGGGGCAGCTTCCTCATGGTCTCCTCAGGCTGGTGTCTGCATGGTTTACACCCAGGTCACTGTGGCCATGGATAGACAGAATGAACTGGCTCTGGGGGAAAAACTGCCTTTATAGCTGGCTTTCAGCTGGTGCCTGGCTTTCAGATGGCTGAAATTCAGTGGCAGGAGTTTCATGGGTAACGTCTCACTCCAGCAACGGTCTGTGATGAAGTTCTCTGATTTTATTTATCAACCTTGTCTCCCATCAGGTTATTTGTGTGTATAAACTGTGGATACTGTGACTGTAATTGTGTCTTGCCTTTACAATGTACTATTCTGAGATAACTTCAAGTACATTTCTCTTACCCAGCCTCATTGCATCTGTATGTGCTTGCTGTGTTCAGTGGAGCTTTTCTTAGAGAAGAACATCTACAGTGTGTGGAACAGAGAATGAACAGAAGGACATTCCTGAAATGTCTGTTGCAAAGGGAAAGAGAAGTATTTTCTGTGAAGAATGCAGCAAAAATGGTCAGACCTACAGCAAATTGCCATGTGAAATGTGCTGCTCTTAAGGGGTTGCAAAAGACCAAAGGAGATCATGGAAAACAGATCCTTCTGCTAACGTAGCTTGGTCTATGAGAGTTATTAGTTTTTGGAAACTTTTTGTAATCATGTAAAACTCTTTCCTAAATCATCTGGGACTTCTTTTTTTCCTCTCTTGGCTTGCTTTACATGTGTAGCCTCTTTTATTTGGCACGAATATCAAGGTGGCTGAAAGAAAGGACTTGTTCCAGAGAAGGCAAAGGAGACCTTTTCCAAAGTTTAATGTAATGGGGAGGAATGGAAGGTAGAATTTTGCCCCTCTTTAGGAAATTGCATAACCTTAAGGAGCTGATGTGGCAAGTGGAGAAAGAACTAGAGACACTCGTGCTAAATCAGATGCAGGTGCAAGGAGATAGTTGAACTTTGCCCAGAGTCATTCCAATGAGTCATATGTATGTGTCTGCCTCCTAGCAGCCTGAACTAACGAACTTTAAAAACTATTATCTAATTAAGATAACAAGGCATTTGAGGAAGGATCTTTCCCATCTGGATGATTTTATTGGATCTGCTAAACCGTATGACTTGGTTAGCAGCAGTCTGCTTCAATTGAAAGCTACAGCTGGTGGAAGAAGATGGAAGAGGTGGCCTGGAGTGAGCTCCAAATTGCAACATTTAAATCCAGACCTCTTTCTCTTCCTCTCTGAAAGGAGAAGAGTCTGGGCACATGCCTGACTGGTGTGTTATTTGTTCAATAGTCATCTCACTTTAACGGTCAGGTTCTCTTCTGCAGTTGTCGAATGTTAGGGTAAGAATAATGGATGGGAAATTGTTCATTGTGTCCTGAGTTTATATGGATCAAAGACACGTGTACATATGTGAGTATGTGTGAATTTCATTTTCTCCTGAGGAGAAGTCGGATTTCATGTCATGCCCCATGGGAGCAAGGTACTGCTGGGGGATGTGGAGCAGCAGACATCAATATGTCCAATCTATATTGACAGAAGCATTCAGTGTGCCAGTCAGAATACAGTCTTCTCCCCGAGACAGAGGGCAGCTGTCTGCTGCTGACTTGAGAGGTGTTTATGAGCAAATAAATCTTTATCTTCTTTCTATCTGCTAACATGGATGCACTAAATCAGTGGACAGATGTAGGAGGAAGTCACAAGAGCATGCCTGCCAATGGTGGTGCTTTGCTGAAGAAGTTAACTTCTTGCTTCTTCAAGAAGTTAACTCCGGTACTGTTTTTCTTACTATTTGTGTAATGTTATTAAAGTATCCAGAAAGGGAAGACTTAGATTTCTAGATAATGAGTCAGACTGTGACCTCTGTAGAATGTAATAATTGCAGGATGGTCCTAGTCACCCATGGACAGGCAGATGTATTTCATCTCATGTGTCCTGTGGTTTGTGGTCTGCCAATTAGGTCAGTTGGTTTATTTCAACAGAACAGATTTGTGTGCTTATGAAAGAAGGCATGGCCATTTCCCTGCAAGAAGGTGACAGTTCTGATTCAAGCATTGCTCTTTCCTGGTGATATTTTCACGAAGCAAAATGATGTGTGCTGGTTACTTCTGATAAATAACAGAAGTCAGGTGTGGAAGACTGAGATTAAAATACAGATTAGCAGCCATTTATGAGTGGAATATGGACCACTGCTTTTGGTCAGAGAGAGACTAATTGATAAGAGATTACTGCAGTGTAAACACTGATTGTTTTGCTTTTCCTTTCTTGTCGGAATATGTGGGAAAATGGAAAAGTTCCCTGTGGCAACTTGAGCACAAATATATCTGTATTTTTTCTTCTTCATAACTCCTCGCTGCTAATTATTGCTGGAGCGCCAACGTCTGCCACTGCTTGCATTAAGAATGTACCTGTGTTGTTCTGGAATGTTGGTTTTTTTCCCCTCAAGGTCTGAACAGGCCGTGGTTTCATCAGTCTCGATGCAAAAAAAGAAAAATGACAGTCATTAGCTGGGCTTCTTTCTAAGCCGAGGACCAGGGGGGCATAGTCTGGCTACGTTCCCTCGCTCCTTTTTGTATCCTTCCATCTAAAACAAAAACTGTGGCATTCTTATGACAGGCAAATTTAATTCCCTGGCATTCCACGAGACTCCTTGATCCTGGCTCTTCAGAAAGCAGCTCAGCATTGAGGATGTTCATATTGTACAGTCCTTGGCTGTGTTGCTAATTTCCCATAATCTCTGCAAAGGACCGGCAATGTCTGATTTGGGATGCATTGCTTAGAACATTAAGTTGCCATTCCCTCCAGAGCTGCACATGAGGGAAAATGCTGTGCCCTGTGGCTGCTGTTTTTAGGATTGCTACTTTGCTGTCAGTGTGAAGTTTTATGAGTTCCTTTTGTGCATTTACTGCACGAAGTTATTTTACTCTTTGAATCCATCCGTTCTTAAAGATATATGGAGAATTTCTTTTACACTAATTAAAAACATATTACATGGGTTTAAGACTAACCCAACTGGTGCAGGCTTTTTAAACTGAATTGATTTTCAGCTGTTTGTGAGACACAAAATGGCTAAAAAGGAACTGGTCATTTTTTGGTGCTCTCCCTTGCGCACTGAGACATTTGACTACGTTTTGTTTGTTTTCTTGTTAAAGAAAACACATCTGGGTTTGTCTTGTAAAATATTTGTCAATTACTGCTCCTAGCCAGAAGTTTGTTGTGAGATAATCTGCTTGGAGAAGCTGGAAAAGAAGCTGTCTTGTTTTTTAGGAAGACACCAGTGAAGGGTTGCAATAGGTAATGTACCTCTTAACTTGTTTTCATCACCATTCATTTAACCCTAATTCTTCTGTTAAAAGTTTTAAGTTGGATTGAAATGTAACACTGATAAGTGAAGAAAAACATGACCAATTTTTGCAGTAATAGCAGTAGATTTCTGATTTACTGCTAATAGAAACACAAAGTGATTTTTTTGCTCTTCAGTTTAGTTTTGTCTTTCTGATGACAGTGCCACCAAATGCTGAAAGTGATGGAAGTTTAAAGCTGGTGTCACGCCTCAGACCTTGATTAATCTGCATTTATACTCAAACTGTGCCTTACATCCTTGTTTCAAGTGAATTTCTGGAGCGCAGGTTTCTTCTGGGCTGTCCATTTGAGCCTCTTCTGGCTTCCTGAAGGTTCAACCCTGAGTAAAGCAAACGTGATGAAATCCATCCTCTGGGGCTGGGAGTGGGAAGGAAGGAGCCTGAACTACTTGAAAGGGAATTCAGTGAGAGGTCCTGAGTTCCCTCCAAAGAATTTGTCGCGTTTCCTAGGAAAGGCCAGATACTTGTTCCTAAAAACTGTTAATTGGATTTAATATGCTTTGGAACAATCATGGAATTGGTAACAAAGAACTGATGGAGCAGATGGACAATGCCTTGTTCTGAGCTTCGGGATAAATGACAGTCCTGTGCTCATTATGAACCGCCGGGGTGTTTCTCCATAGTTAAGGTTGGAACTAGTTTCCCATTGTACTTCGTTTCATCAGGTTATTTGTTTTGTTGTATGAGAAAACTTGGATTCAAGGCTGTCTTTTGTCAGCTAACTTTATTTTTAACAAAGCTTTTCCTGTGTGTTTTCAGTGCTAATTGAGGTCCATCAGTGGCCATATGATTTAATGGTCTTAATAGGAATCCGTGAGCGCAAACCAAACAGAACACTATAAATCACAGCATGTGCAGGGAAATGTAATTCTCTCTCTGTGGAGAGGTAAACAGCAAAATTACTGAGCTGTGCTATATTGCGTTCTCTGCAGGTCATCCAGAGAACTGGGATTTCAGATTTATCCACTTGAGTCAAATAATGTCACATAGACTGAGTCAACTATAAATATCAGTGACTTCTTTGTTTCCTTTGTGTGGCCATAACCAGTGCTGCTGCTGTGGGAGACCTGCAGCTGCTCATGGTGCTGGCGTGAGCATACACACATGTATGCAACTGAGCACAGGTAATGAAGCTGAGTACTTCTGGCAAATACTGTTTTAGAATCATTGAGGATGAGTTGTTTTTAAACTATCCACCTGCCTGTGATTCTGGTAACCAAGGTAACTTGCACGTGGTATTACATGCAGATGCCTTACTTCTGCTGGGACAACCTACTTCTTATTGCATTGTCAGGTAGGTGGCAACTGTGCTGATTTTTTTACACGAAGATATGAAGAACTGCTGCACAATTTCTAGTCTTGCCAGGCGTGTGAAATACAGTTCTATTAATCTGTTGTTAAACATTCTGTATTTTATTTATGAGCTTAGAAAATCTGTCTCTTTCTACCAGTAATGCAAGTTCAAGATTGAAATAAAGAGACTCAGCAAACATTCACAGATGTATACCAGTAATGGCTGCAGCTGAATAGGTGTTATTTCCCATCTTTTCTCTTCTGACCTTGTGAGCTACAAAATCTAGGCTGCCATCTCAGACTACTTGTACTGCTGGAGTGTATGCATTGTACCTGGCGGAGGGATGTCTTTTCATGTGCTGAGAGATTTAATTATCAGTATATCTCTTGACAGCGTTTCAAGAGTGGTAGAGAACAGAATAAGTGTGCTATTTTTAAAGCTATCATTGACATCTTCCAAGTCCATGGGATGTTGACAAAGCGTAATCTTATGTAAAATTCCAGGGTATGATACTGAGAGCTACTATCAGACACTGAATAAGGGGAAAACTTATTTGCAGAAGCAAGGCAAGAAGCTGTGGATGGCAGGTTGTTCCTTCTTGGGATAATGTGTCAAGAGGTATGTATTTTATTGCTGCTCTTTGCATCTTCCTGTTACCTTATACTTAAAACCCTTCTGTGCCTGCTGTGCCATCCCTTCCTGAAGGGAAACCCATGCCTTGTGTGAGTATCAGTTTCTGGAGCTGGTCAGCTGCTAGCCTGTGTTAGTACACGTGCTGCTTCTTCATGCTGCTTCTTCCTCTGCACTTGGAGATTTATGGAATACAAAGGCAGCCAGTTGCTCCTACAGGAGTAATACATAGGGTGTCCCTTCTGGGCTGGGTGCAGCCCTATGTCTGAAGGGCAGTTCTTGTTTGGGCTGCGATCAGCACTAGGGGATGTACAGGAGGTGAGCCAGGGCTTCCTTTTTTAGGAGAAAAGTTGCAAGTTGTTTCCTTGTCGTGTGGTTTTTATTTTTTAAATTCGTGTTAGAAAGAAGTGAAATTTCACATTAATGACATTATGAATTTGTATGTGGAATAATAACGGGGGAAAACTGGGGGAGATACAAATGAAAAAATGCCCAACAGAGTAAACCAGGGCATTTCCAGTTACGGATGCAAAACCAGAAGCTAACACTTGAAAGCAAAGAATCACAGCTGCTTTCACTGAAGTGTGCTTATCATTTTATATGTTGCAATATCACACGTACAGTGCTTGAAACAAAACGCAATGAACCTTCTGCCACGTTTATTTTGTTCCAGTAATGTAATAAACCATTTAGGATTAACATTTGTAATCTGGTGCTGTTACTGGATGGAAGAGTCGCTGCCTAAAATGTCCACGTGTGTTTATTGTCATTCCTCACTTCCTATATGCAGGTGACAGCCACGAGTTGCTGGCACGCAGCTCTGACCTGCTCACGCTGCCTTGGTGTGGACATGACATTCCTCTGCTTCATTTGCAAATATTTTAAACCACAAAAGCATAACCAATTTTTTCCATAGAACTGCTTTGATATGGTAATGATCAAAATACGCTGCGATTCCAAATGAGGTATACAAACTTTCTTGTTCTTGGCATGAAAATATTACTCTCTGGAAACACCTTCTGTGTCAAATGATGGATATGTTCCTGTGATTTATGTAAGTGATTGTCAGGAGGTTTTGTGGCTCATCCAATTTTAGCAGTCAAGTACTCTTTCCTTGTCACTTATGACATACTTGATGAATTTCTGTGATTAGCTAACGTGCTTCATAATTGTCAAAACTTTGCAGTGGTATTCCTTAGAAATATTGAGAAGGGCAAAGTCAGTTCCGCCTCCGATTTTTTTTTCTGTACAGGCACTCTTTTTTTTTTTTCCCCTAATTGTCTTTTCTTTACGTGGTACATTTACCCTGTCAGTAATCTTTGCAAACCTCTCAGTTTGCTTTACTTAACGCTCCCTCACATGCACGTTTTGACTGCTTTTCAGGGAGCAGTTGTGCCATTTGTTACTCAGGGGCATGAACATCTGAGTGCTGGAATACTCCCGTTGTGTTTATGGGATTATTTGGGTAGTGAGACACTGCTAAATAAAAACACGACGCTGAGATTTTCTATCTATTGCTTTATAACTTGGATTTTCTAGAGAAATGCCTACACCCAAGGTTTTCATACACCCTCTGCCTCCATTTTATGTCAGCGAGCTCCTCGCTGCCACGCTGCCCAGGCTGTTAGTGCCAGTGCTGAGGAGGCTGATCGAGTACGTCCTTGCTGTCCCGGCAAAGGTGGAGTTGTTTGGGGTGTCTTTCATAAATCTTCACGTGATTCAGTGATTTCGGGTTTCGTGGCTCGCATGGCCCATAATGGCCAACCTCTGCCCCAAGCAGTGCGGCTCTGGGAAGAGCCCTGCCGTTACGGGCACAAGGCCGGCTCCTCGCTGACACTTTCTCCCCCCTGTCACTTATCCATCTGCCATAGCTGGCGTTAATTATAGTGCAGGAAACTGAAAATGAAGGGAAAATGCGAAGGAGCTTCCCAGCCCTGCTCTCAGAGGAGACAGAGAGGGGCTCATGTGCTGGTGCTGTGTGGGAGGCACATCTGAGGGCAGTGCTGGCCGAGGGAGCAGGGAGCAGCACAATTAACACTCCTTGTTTGGGTTTATGGGGGCCTGGAAGCTTTGCCATGTTTGCCTGGGGGGCTGGGGAAGTAATAGCAGAGAGATGGGGAAGGCTGCTGTGAGGAGATGTTAAAGATTTCAGATTAAAGGCATGAGACCAAACTGCTGGAAATGGAGTGCCCAGAATGCTGGGGGATTTTTGGAAAAAAGAGGAAGAAAAAAGGGAGATTTCTCCTCCCCATGAGGAAGGCAAAAAGCTGGGGCTCTGCAGAAAGCTGTGTCCAAGACACGACTGGGAGGGCTGGGGCCAGCTGGGGCTGCTTCTGAGGGAAACACTGCCTGGTACCCCTTCCATTTCAAACCTTGCTGTGAACTCGAGTCTTACCTTTAATTTGCCTGAAGGAAATGCGAGTCCACTCTTCCTGTGTCTCATTACTGCCTCCCTGTAGCAGCAGAAGCCTTCTGTCTTCTGGAGGCAGTGGCTGCAGTGCAGGAGGGAGGATGCCATGAGGTTGGGCATTCATCAGGAGCTCTGCAGCTGTGAGGCAGACAGTAAATGCAGCCGTCGTAATGTGGTTGACCTCGGCCCTCGGATGTGCCAGGGATGCCAGGAAGTTACACGTGAGCAGCGCGTCTTGTTGCTGAAATAGTTTTATGGGATATTCATGTTTTTTGCTTTTCTTTTCCTGGGTGTAGTTTTGGAATTGAAACCTTTGTCCTTGGAAACTCTCCACAATAAAAAAAAAAAAAAAATCTCTCTCTGAGATGAGAAACCAGTAATGTGCTTTCTGAATTGCTTACATAAATAACTAGAAAACTCATTTTCTTGTCTCTTCAGAACATAACATCTCAGTATATCAGGAGCTGAGTGTTGTTCCAGGCCAACCCCCATGGCCATCCAAAGGTCTGTGTGTAAATACACCATCGGTTTGCAGGAAGGCTGTGATGGTGAGACCCATCAAAACATGCTGCAAATGAGCAAAAATACTTCTGCCGGTCTCTCCACTGCCTTCCACTACTTCTCCCCATCTGCAAGGTTTAGCTTCTCTGGATATGCAGCAGAAGAGCACTGTATATTTCCACTGAGAGATTGGCACCTGTGGAAATCAGCCCAGGAGTCACACAGTGTGGTTGCTTGCTGTGTGGAGAAGGGGCAGAATATGTTTAAGACTCTCAATATTCACAGTAAAAATTGAAAATGAGTATTCAGTTGTATTCAAATGAGTAAAAACTCCTCGTAGTTGTTAATTCCTAGATGGCTGCTGGTCAAAGGCTTGGAAGTATGGTTTAAGGAGGGATGAATATGTGGCAGAGCCAGCTCCTTCTGAAAATTCAACGCAGTGGTGGTTACCACGTTGCAGCACACATAATGTAAAAGGGAGAGGGATGGGAAGTATTTTAAAGCATGTAGAACAAACACTGATGAGCAAATAATGGCTTCCTAAAACCCAGTAAATGAAGTTTGCTTTCGATGCACCTGGCTGCAGATGTTATTTTGAAAGCCATCACTTTAGCAAAGGAAGGAAACAAAGTCCCTGTAGGTGATTTCATCATCAATATTGGTTTTACAAGAACTTGAAATAAACGTTAAAGTTCTCATTTTTCTATTTAAAGGCTTGGCTGTGCTACCAGAGCTGTCTCTCAGCTCTGCAGTACTGGTATGCGCCCACTGAAATGTATCCCATGCAGTGCATCAAAGCCTGCCTGTTGTGCCCTGGCTGCGAGCCCCCCTGGGCCGCGAGGCATCTGTCACCTTGGCATTTAGGCAGGTCACTCACTGCCCTGAGACTTCAGAGGGAGCTTTCTGGTTGCCTTTGCATTCCTTGATAATTCCCCCAAAGCCCACTCCCCTGGGCGATTGATCACAGGGCTGCTATCAAGCGAATTCCTGGATGACACGTGGTGTCAGCTTTCCACATCCTCTGTGCCCCAGCACAGAGGCAGGCGGCCGTGCCTGTGCATGCAGGCTGCTGGGTTCCGTGGGCCGGGGCAGCGGGTGACCCGCAGCCACCCCACAGCACATTGCCACCACTGAGCTGGCAGTATTGCTGGTCTGTGCCATGCTGGGTGGCTGAGAGATGTATGTGTGCACACGTACATCTATGCACACCTCAATCTCCAAAGGCGTGATTTCCAGTGGGGTCAGAATCTGCAGTTTCCTTTGTGAAGAGCTGGCTGGCTGGCGAGTAGATCTGAGGCCTTTTTCCAGAAGGTCACCTGCAGGGCAGACAGCCAGCGTCAGTTTTCCTAGTCCTGCTTTGCAGGTGACCTACATCTTTTCACCTGACTGGGTTTTCCTGCGCAGCAGTGACACATCTGAGATCCTTCCCTGCTCAAGCCTAGGTTTCTCTCTTGAGCACACATTACCAGATTTGTCTGTGAAGGAGCTTTTACACTGGAACCTGTTCAGTCACCTGAAGCACGGCTCCCTAGGGACTGAGCTGGGACCGGCTCTGCTGCCTTCAGCTTTTGGCCTCTCTCTGCAAAGCACCAGGATGGTGTTCAGTCTGCAGCTGTTAATCCACTCAGACTTCCCCATTCTTCTCACATTCCATACTCAACCAATCTCATGTTACATAAATTGCAATACATACTGAAGTATCCCAGTACTTCAGGCTGGTAAACGTCGCGTTATGGACTGTGGTCATTTGGGAAGTTGGAAGTTTCCCTCTGTGTTCATAATAGCGACACTGGACCTGGAAGGTGTTTTTGCCCATCATGGCCACTCAGGCAGATGATAAGGCTGTGTGCAATACTTTGTGACAATGATAGATAGCACTGGGAAGAGTCGATTGCAGAATACTTTTTCCCAAGTACATGATAGAAAGTGAGGCTAAAGCTAAGTGAAATTTCTGGCCAGCATAAGAGAAAAGGGGATCACAAGAAAGTCACTGACTGGCTTTCAAGAGTAATGCTTGCTGTTGGAAAAATCAGGATGAGCAAACCAGTTGAGCACTTAGAAAAGAAATGAATTAGATTAAATTGATTTTTTCTAATGCCTACAGAGTTTTCTTCTTAACTGATATGAATCAGCATTGCCTAGGAGAATCACTCGGCTTTCCTGATACTACAGGCAGCTGGGATATGGGCTTCAGCACAGTGGTCTCCAAGTAGAGGACGGAAGAGGTGGGATGTGCAGAAAGGTGCAGTGCTGTGCTCCTCTAGGTGAGGTTGTTGTGTTCTTTGCTGGGAGCTGAGTGTGGAGGGGGAACACCTGTAAACAACACTAGGGCTTTATTGGTAATTACACTTACGTTAAAGTTGCCTTTTCCCTGCCTTCAGAAGAGGTTTTGAATTCTGCCATTTCTATGTGGTTTTCAGCACCTCTGACTTGATCCTCACTTGCAGAATTCCTCCAGGCGAACCAGCAGCTCACCTGGAGCTGGCCTGGGGAGCCATGCATGAGAAAGGCTCCTTGCTGGGTGCCTTGCTGGGCAGTGTCAGAGTGCTTTAGGACTCCTCAGATGGAGCAGCCAGGAACCTGAAAGCCAATCAGCCTCAGCTGGTGAGGTCAGAGTACATAAATTAAAATGTGAATGGTTCCATCCAGGTGTGAATTGGCCTTTGGAAGTACTGGCAGGGAAGGAAGTGATGGGAGCTGGTTTTCACATTCTTGAGGGCTGACAATTTGTGCCTTTTAGAAACTTGTTTTACCCATCAGCTTAATAAATGCCTGTTTACATCACCAGGTTAAACGTATGAGCTGAAGAACACGCGTTAGAGAATAGGATGAATAATGGCAAAAGAAATCTTGGGTCTTCCTCCCAGTTGTTACAGAGTGGGTCAGCTTGGATCCTCTTGATCGGGTACAGAGATACTCAATTTGGGGTTCCCCAGATGTGTTCTGTGGGAGAGCTGCAGAGGGCCAGAGCTGGCCAGGGAGAGCTGGATGGTTGGGACAGCTGAGTGCCCGCCCTGCTGCAAGTTTACGGCCATCTGCTACAAGGAAAGGCTCGAGAGGTGGTATCCAGAGTGACAGTTTGCATTCAGGAAGTTCTCACCAATTAAGGGCTTTCTTTTTAATGAAAGTTTGCTTTTGCACGGTGAATGATTTATGGCGGGGTTTTAAATGTATTGCTTTGACTATGCCTACACACTTTGAACACCCTAAATAAAATCAGAAACCTTTGAAACAAACTCATAAATATTGTCTGAGCATTCAGAATATATTGCCTTCTGGAAGATGTGTAATGTAGTTTATCACCGAGCAGTTACAGGAAGATATTTGAACTATGTAGACGTTGTTACTTAAACCTCCAGTAATATAATTATTCCATTAGTTGCTGAATCCTGAAGTAACCTCCAGCCCCGAGATCTGAAGCAGTTAATGCCAGGGGGTGTGTGTTGTATTTTAGACAAAGCAGGCTGTTTTAGACATTGATTGGTTACTTGTCTTTTGTCTAAAGCTTTGCGCTTGTATATTTGGAGGGAATAAAAAGATGGGGCCCTGTGGTGTGGCTGATTCCCTTCAGCCTGGGCGAGCTGGGAGCAGCAGCTGGGTAAGCTCCTTGGTTCCTCCGTGCCGTGGTCCTGCCATTTCTGTGCCAGTCCTTTCTGAAATGGTTTAAGCCATGGAGTAGAAGTGAGGGTATAAATGTTCCAGAGGACTTCATCAGGAGCTTGGAGCTGAACTGGTTTGGGGCTTCTGTGTAATAGATGCTCTTTATAGTGGGTAATGACAAAGCGGTATTCCACGTGGGAGTCCTTACAGAGTTCTGTCCTTTATCCCAAATTAATTATTGATGTGAGAGAAGGGGCAACAGTAAAAGAGGGCTTATTTCATAAAGAATTATCATCTCCTTAAATATTCTCATTGCAGACTCTAATTTTCTTTTACTTTGAGCACTGGCTAAGTAACTTTATATCATTCATTGATCCTATTTTCTTGAAGCATTTGCATGGTCCATTGCTTTTGATTTGTTAAATAGCATATTTGAAGTCCTGTCAAGCACACCCATTCAGGAAAGCTGTGCCAGCCATTCATAATTTTACTTGATATTAAACTGTACAAGTTCCCTTTGAAAAAAGCAGCTCGTAGGGCTGCGTTCTCTGCGATTCTTTTCAGCCTCTTCCAGAACTGTAGTTGAAATGCATTACTGGTTCTACCTGAAATTTTAATTGTGTGACATTTGCATTCGAAAGCCTTTCTGTGGGGGAAGGTCCACGTGCTGCAGAACATTCTGAAAGCAAGGAGTTAACAGCACTGCACCATTTCCCTCTGAAGGAATGGGTACTTGGATACATAGTGGGCAGTGTTGGTGGTGGGTGGGTGGTTGGACCAGATGATCTTAGAGGTCTTTTCCAACCTTAATGATTCTGATTCTAATCAATTCTGACAAGAGACCGAAAAATTCCCACTAGTCATTGAGTTCTCCTCAGTAACTAAAATTTCTGTGTGACTAATTCATTTTATTTTTTTTAACTTTTAAAGGCAAACAGTCTGATAAGCAGAGCATAAGCAAGTGCCCAGGTGGAAGACAGCTGTTTTCTTGTGCTCTTGCATTCTTGGAGACTGAAAGCAGAATTCACATGCCTCCCATGTCAGGTATTAGAACGTGTATGTGCAAGGTACTGTTGGAGGAGACAAACCAAATCAAGACTGGGAACTGCTGCACTGCCAATTAATTCTTCCTTTGATTCTTTGCTGTCTCTCACTATGTAGACTGAGACATCGCTGAATTAAGATCCTGGAGATAAATATTTCTTTGGCAACTTTAGAGAAATGAATTTTAAACTTAGAACTGA
Organism: Callipepla californica brunnescens; assembly: GCA_023055505.1. Lineage (NCBI taxonomy): Eukaryota > Metazoa > Chordata > Aves > Galliformes > Odontophoridae > Callipepla > Callipepla californica. The sequence goes on from JALIRH010000002.1 coordinate 12,590,238, forward strand.
ACACATTCCCATTAAACGAATTCCTCTTTCTTCTTATTCCATGCCGTGCTCTATGCCTGTCTTCTGAACACTGTAATTTTTGGTTGGGGGATGTATTTTTTTTCAGTTAGTTATTGCAGTACAGTTTTGCATAGGGCCTCATCTGCGTGGCAGTGATCTCCTTTCCGCTGATCCAAACTCTTTCAGTACACAGTTGCCACATTTTCAGCGTAGCTGGAGACCTTTTCTAAACTTCAGGTGCTCCTGGGTGGAGGTTGCCTTTTATTCTATACTTGTCTGGAGTTGTGGGGTTGTTGTTAAACACTTTTGTTTCCTGTAGGTGTAGAGGACTGAACCGGCGCAGTACCGCAGTCCAACAGGAATTAACAGACATTTTCCCAAGGAGCTTCTTATCTTAGCGTCAAACTGTGAAGCCTTTTTTCTTCTTCTTTGTTAACTGAATCATTCCTTCCTTCCCCACCACACTCTGTGTGCTGTCAAACTGTAATGATGATACACGCTCCTATCCTTGGTAACATAGTTTTCTCTTTCTTCAGTGAAATATTTCTGCATCCTGTAACAAAGCACAGCCTTTGTTGGTGCCAGGGAATCTGCGGTTGGTTTCCAGTGGGAAACTTCCATAGCCTGGAGTGAGCAAATAATGTCTCCTTTTTTTTTTTTCCTTCTTAAAATGGGGTGGGAATTCTGATTCCGAGGCTTCAGAGCATCTGCCTGTGCAGCCAGCATGCTGCGTGTTAAAGAATTGGGTACTTCACTAAATGAAAACTGAGCGTCCGGGATTGCCAGCTACCTGTTCCACTTTGTGTACTGCGTGGCCGTACACAGTGTGGATTCTTAATCCTTCATCTGAGAGGCAGTAATTATTGAGCAGATGCAGCATACGATGATAGTGAGGATTTTAAGCAGCTTAGTGATAGAGTAGTTTAAGGAATGTTTACTGGCTATAGTAACATTACTTCTTGTTGCCTGTCTTAATTCATTTCAGATTAATCTGTCTTATAGCAGGAAGGAAAATGAATCGAGTCAGTAACTTCAGGAGTTATGTAAAATCTGTACGGTGCTAAATAATTGTGCGGTTTTATGTATGCTGCTGAAATTGGAATGTCATTTTGACACAAATTCGCCAAAACAGAATGCTAGATGATCTGATCTTTTCCTCAAATAAAAACCTTGAAACGGCTATTTATGTACTGCTCCGGAGTTTAGCATCTCATTGTCTCCTTTCACAGGGTATCTTGGTCATGTTTGCTTTTCCATATGGTAGTTATCCAAATCTATCCTCGTTTTTGTGTGTGAGCATGGGGGAGGCTTCGGGGGTGTGTTCTGGAGGTGATGGTTGGAGGGGTTTGGGAGCGAGCACATGAATGGTGAGCCCCATTCGGTAACATTCATGTTGAACAAATAGCAAAATGAGTCAGATAAGGCTATGACAAAACAGAAACATAATTGTATCAAAAGCAAACAGACTAGAAGTGACTAAATATTTTGGCAGGGAGCCCTGCTGAGGAAACTAGATTAAGTCTATCTGTTACACTATGTGGGAAAGAAGAGGAGGTCTGGATTCTCCTCAGCTCCAAAACTCTTAAGCCTAAAATGTGATTCTTTTTGAATGTTTGGAGCTATTGGAAACTTGGAAAAAGGAAAGCCAGAAGAGGATGAAGGATGCCAGTGCCAGCTGCTTGAATTTGGAGTCTGGAACCCCTGGCTAAATCTGTTTGCTTGTCAAACTTTCAATAGCTTGTGACTGTTAGTTAATTTTTCCTATTTATTTTAGAAACGGACCAGTGGGAAAAGTCTGGGCTCCCCGCCCTCAACAAAATAAATGATGATTTCATCGTGCTTTGGCCTTATTTCTCTTGTTCTTTATCCATCTCGGGGATTCAGATCTGACCTGAGTTGGTTCTGCTCTTTCATTACATCCAAGTTAAGCTTTGAAAACGTGGCAGGGAGCTTTTTTCGATGTATGTTATCATCTGCTCTCACGGACTTCATTCAGTTTCTAGTCACTCGGTCCTCTTACATTTCTGACTTTTTGAGTTACTTAAGAAATAATCTTTTTGTCTTTTTTTTTTTTTTTAACATCAGTTTTCGTTAATGCCTTTTTTGGAGGAGAATGTATTTAGGCCTATATGTCTGTCAGTCTTCAGTGCTACAGCAAGCAAAAAGGCAATACTTGGTGCAGTACTTCCAGTGCGTTAAATAGCGTCATCATCAAAGAGCAGAGGAGTGCTTTGTTGTGTATCTATTACCGGTGACACTTCACAAGAAAAATTCCTTTACCTCAAAGGCAAAGTATGTGACTTCATTCTGTCTGCCCGAGGATAGCATTTTTCTGTGGGTAACTGGATGCACAGACGCTACTTCTGTCTTAAGGGCTGAATAATTTTGGTACACGATGTCTGTCATTGTGTTGCTTCATTGTCTGGCGTGTGTTGCTCGCTGCCTTGACCTTGGTTTGTAGCCTGAGATGGATGGCATGAGACATGCTGTTGTCTCAGTCCCCAGAGGAGAGTGCCGCACCCATTGCGATGGAGCCCACAGTGGTGCAGGCTGGGCCCGGCCTTGGGGTTGAGGGGTACTGAGAGGAAGGGGGGCAGCGGCGGGAAGAGAAAGGATCTGTCTGATTGTGGTATCGATCGTGGGTTAGAAAGGCCAGAGAGCGTGAAGAGGAAGCCTGCTCCTCTGGGAATCCCAGCAAATGGTGTTGGCGTGTGAGCCTGCCTCATGGCCCACTTGGCCCCTCCTTGGTTTCTGATGCAATTTGCCGCTTGCACAGCTCCTGCTTCGTGACCTTGACCTCTGCAGAGGTCTTAGCAGAATGAAAAGAAATAACCCTCGTGCCGGGTCGTGCCATAGCTGGGTATTTACTTGCAAAAGAAAATGCGATGAATGGCATGTGCCACCTGGAAAAGTCTCACTCTGTAAATATGTGCTTGTGAACACAAATAACGTGTATTATGATAATAATACGTCACTCAGAAAGGAGCACTTCAGAACTGCTCCGTGTCTGCTAGGACATGAATTA